>OX422207.1:330983367-331615867 GCA_949130495.1 Sambucus nigra | reverse complement strand
TTTTATGTTTTTTCGCAAAAGTTGCATCAACGGGTGCATTGTTTTGGCCAATCCATGCACAAATCTTCTAAGGTAAGAAACTTTACTAAGGAAACTCTTTATATCCTTCGACGTTATTGGACTTGGCATCTCCAAGATCGCTCGTTATTTATTCTGGTCCATCTGCACCCCCTATCGATCAACCACAAAACCTAAAAAATTTCCACTTGTTACTCCGAAGACACACTTTAGTAGATTCATTTTTAGCTTATACTTCCTACATCGGGCAAACACTCTATTCAAATCGTTTAGATGGGACTCCTCCTTCCTCGATTTGATAACCAAATCATCCATATAGAATTCCACAAACTTGTGAAAGAAGTCATGGAAAATGGCCATAATTATTCTTTGATAAGTAGCCCCAGTATTCTTGAGTCCAAACGACATTACTTTGTACATGAAGTTGCACAATGGGGTTCTAAACGCCATTTTCTCGGCAACCGTGGGGTCCATCTTAATCTGGCTGTACCCTACATACACATCCATGAAGCTGTAAATCTCGTGGCCAGCCGTTGCATCTATTAAGTTATCGATGGAGGGTAGAGGGAACTCATCCTTGGGCAAGCCCTATTCAAGTCTCTAAAATCCATACAGATCCTTATTTGATTTTTGTCTTTCTTTCCCACTGGAACGATGATAGACAGCCAAAGTGGGTGTTGTATCTGTTTGATGAACCCTATCGTTAGTAAGCGTTGTACCTCTTCCTTAATCTTCAAGTCTAGATCAAGCTTGTACGTTCTTATTACTTGTTTCACCGGAATGGTCGAAGGCATCACGTTCAACTTGTAGCAGCTTACTTCCTCATCCAGCCCTTCCATCTCTGTGTACTTCTATGCAAAAACGTCTATGAAATCTCGAATCAACTTAACCAAGGCCTCTCGATTCTCCTTACTAAGATCCTTCAAGATGAAGATGGTCCTTATATCCTCCCCTTCTTTCGCCAGGTTAAACTATTCCAGCTCTTGTGCTTGTGGTTTTGGTTAATCTGCCATATAATTTGGTTCTTCGGCGACATCTTCTATAAATTCTCGTATGTTAGAGTTGTCTATCACCATACATTGTCCCCGTTGATCCACTAAAAATCACTCATATATCGGGTAAGCCTCATCATCGGTTTCTTCGGTCACTCATTCACACCATTATAATTGGTAAACGACCTTTCGCTCTTCGATAATCACTTTTTTGCACTGTATGCTGGTAGTTGCCACTGCCTTCATCTTATTCTCTCTAGAAGCCTCAGCAATTCTTCCTCCTAAAAATCGACTCGGCACACTTTGTCATTAGACCTCATGCTCCATTGGATCCACTCTAGGCCTCATCTTGTCTTTGAGCTGCTTTGAGATGTTTTTGGGCCGAGGGACCACCCGGTGGGCTTCTTCTATTATCACTAATTTATTGCTTGTAACTTCATTATTCTGCTCATTCAAGGACCCCATCCTTTCTCTGGTCGAGGTAACCTAGGCTCCCTTCATTCTTCTCGTTAGGACTCCTACGTCCTCCTCATGTTCCGTGTAAAAGGCTGCATCTACCAGGTGAGCTTCCTCGACAACAAAGGGCCTCTTTGTAGTTCTAATGGTCACTTCCGTCCCCTTGATATTTGCCTTGGCGCATTGGTGATATGTTGAAGGAACTAGCCCTTGGTTATGCATCCACACCCATCCTATTAGCATATGGTAGGAAGTCGCACTCTCTATCACGTGGAATTTTATGTGGGAACTCAGATTTCCCATCACAATCCCAACGTTTACGTAACTGATGGACTTGGAGGATTGGCTGTCATAACCTGAAATCACCAAAGGCATGGGGACTAATCTTTTCTCTGGAATATTAGTTGTGTGGAAAGAGTTGATTTGCATGATATTAATGGAATCTCCCCCATCCATAAGAGCCCTTACGAAGCTAACCCCATTGATGCTAGCAGTCACATATAATGGCCTATTATGAGGGAATCTCACCGCCCAATCTGCGTCACTGAAAGTTATCTCTGATAAAAACTTCTTTACCAACCTGGCCATGGGTCCCTTCCATCTCAAAGAAGGGACTGCGTTCTTCCTCGCAATATCAAGGATTTTTTAGGTTATCGCCAATCTACTTTCCTTTGGTATCCCTACCTGGTCGAAGAACCAGGCAAACTTTGGGGATTTTAAAACTGCATAGTATTCTATAGCTTGGTCTACTTCCTCACCTTTAACGCTATATACGTCCTCCATATCTTTAGCACTTGCTTCATTAGAAGATAGTACTATGTTATCCATTCCCCTGGTGTAATCTTCTAAAGATTCTTCAAACTCCTCATGCTTCGTCGTCAGCCCCTTGCTTCTATCTCTACCTCCTCATCATAGGCAATTGTCAGATTGGCCCCATGTGCTGGCAGTGGGTTGTTGTTAATATTTTGCGGTGGGATTTGCAACGTTCCTTCCTTCACATACTTCTCTATGATTCTTCTTAGCATGAAACAGCTCTCTGTTGGATGTTAGATCTTTCCATGAATCTGGCAATATTTGGGATCCGCCCTAGTTGCAGCGTCGGGTTCCCCGATGGGGATGCCCTTTAGTTCGTACACCGTTCCTCCTTGGACCATTGCGTTATAACAGCTAACAGCATCTTCTATTGTACAAGGTAATGGTGGTGGGTCTTCCCTGTCTCTCTTGAACTTTTTCTTGTTGTCCCTCTTTGCTACTTTTCCTCCATTTGTTCCTTCAGTGTATCCCACCCGTGGGGGATGAGACCTCCCTCCCACAGGTTGTATCGGTTGCCTGAACATCATAGGCACCACCACTGGATTTGGTCGTACAACTAATGAGATATTCCTTACTTTTTTTAGGAATGCCGCAAAAGTCCTCTCGCGTGTCTCATTAATAAGATGGCAGATGTACTCAGGAAGTAGTCCTTCTGCACAGATCTTTAGTATCTTGGACTCTTTGGCCTCCTCTCTTAGATCGAGGGATCTTTCCCTAAACCTTCAAACATATGCAACTACATATTCCCCTTGTCATTGCTTCTCTCTCCCCAGTTAGGTCAAAGTAAACTCATCTTCCGCCAGAAAGAACTTCTGGACGAACAAAACGTGCATCTCTTCCCATGTGAAAACACTCTTGGGAGCTAAGTGAGAATACCAAGTGTATGCTTTATCGGTTAAGGATTTAGAAAATTCCCTTAACCTGAGTTTCTTGTTATTGAAATGCCCCCCAAGTGCTCAACGAAGCGTTTAATATGTTCTTTCGGGTTTCCGCCATTTCCTGTGTATTTTTCAAAGATAGCAGGAATATAATCTTTTGGGTAAGGCTCATTGTTGTATTCCTAGGGGTAAGGCATCTGAAAGCCGTCATAGACCGAAGCTACCTCACCCACGGATTATGAGGTGACTTGCATGAATTTCAGCATCTCTTTCTGCATCTTTTTTCTCATCTCTTCCATGGGTGATGCCATTGAAGCGACGACCAACAGGACCATAGGTTGACTGCCCATTGCAACTTGAGAAATCATCACAATTGGAGTCGTTGATACTCCTGAGATTCCTACCGTTGGATTTATAACAGAGGTTATATTTGCTGGGACCGTTCCCGTTAGGACTGCACTTGGTGGGGCCTTTGGGGCTGCCCCTGGAGTCACGAAGGAGTTGGCTTTAATTCTTCCCAACACCGTTGAAGCTATGAGAGTTTACAAAAACACGTAAAATTTATTCATGAAAAGTGCCACTTGGGCTGGTCCCAACCCAGCGCTCGTAGAATCCTGTGCCACCATTGGGACACCTGTCACCGTATGGACTGGAGGTACCTCTAGTCGAGGGACTCCATCCCTTGAATCCTCCAGCTCTCTCGCCGCCTGTTCTTCATTGTGTTGAATGTCATAACAGTTAAGCCTTCGATTAACATTATCCTGCGCCATACTCCCTGCTTAGAAGAATGCCTCACCAGTAGAATCGCCAAATGTAAGAGGGTAGTTTAGATTAGATGGAGGCGTAACACCTTTTGAGTACAGTAATGACAAGTCAAATAGTAAAACTATTGATTAACTACAGGACACGCGAACACAACTTAGTGAAGATATACTTAGTTTGAACTCACAAATCTCTTGTGCATAACTCAAAAGATAATAACGAACTCAGAAGTAACTCATTTAGAGGGAGAGAGAGAAGTAAGCACCCTAGATACACCTTAGCAGGCAGCCAAACGCACCAACAACCCTCAGAGATATCTGTCAAGTATTAAAAGCTTCGTAATAAATGACAATGGTGGTTGAGTAAACTCTCTAGTTTTGTAAAATAAATCTCTCTCTGATGTGTATATCTCTATTAATAACTCCTGAACCCTCAAAAAGAACATCCTCTCCCCAGAGGTGGTTGGGGTCCTTAAATATACCCCCACACTACCCCCGATGCAACTCAGTCATTAATGCCTGTAAAAGACATCCCTCATACTTTATGTCCCAACATTAAATGCCTGATGCATTAGTTAGCTCCACGTCACAGGCATTAAATGCCAAGACATGCCTTTTGCCTAACCATTGTGTATCAGGTGGCCGCCTTCACAGAGGTGGCTCACCAACTGTCTGACATCCCCAAATACCACAGTGGTTTACTCGAGTGTAGATTTGACATTGTCTAGCTGGCTAGTGACATCACCTACACTAGATGTGACATTAAGTAGAGGGTTGTTTGGTTCACAACTCAACGCCCGATGGAACTCAAAGTTACTACGCTCGAGGTTCCACGATCAGGGTCCTTCGGTGTTTTACGAGGTGTATCTAAGATGGTCAGGATAAGCCCCAACGGTGCGTCACTTCTCAATCCTCCAAACCATGTCCCTCTAAAGTTCCCACGACAAGGTTGTTCAATAGAGCATGAAAGCTCTCCCAGGCCCTGCCAAGCATGGTCTCTCACGATTACCGTTCGACCTCACACAAAAAATCATTATACTCGTTACATCATTACAATCGTTATAGCCCACAGTAAATATAAACAAAGATACAATGTGACTAAGTAACACAACAAGCTAAAGTATGAGCTGCCACGCTTGAGCTGCCATGTTGAGTTGCCTTAATCCCAAACACTATTGTTAATGGGGGGATTATCTCTAATCTCAGGATTACCTTCAATCCCCCTCTACAGTATGAATAAATCCTTTAGTGTGTACCGAATACAATATTATTTGATTTTCTCATTGAACCTAGATCTTGGGATCTCCAGTAAACTAGGTTGGGTTATCACTATATTGAATCTTATTTAACGTATAGGCTTTAAACCCATTCCTCTCGATGATCTTTATACTTGCTCTCAAGTCAATCCTTTGGTAAGCGGATCCGCAATATTATCTTTTGACCTTATATAATCAATTGAGATAATTTCATTTGAGATAAATTATCGAACACTATTGTGTCTACGACGAATATAACATGGCTTTCCGTTATGCATATGACTCTATGCCCTTCAAATTGCCGATTGACTATCACATTATATACATATAGCAGAAATAATTTTTGGACAATTTAGAACATCCTCTAAGAAGTTTCAAAGCCATTTTACTTCTTCTCCAGCTTTGTCTAATGCTATGAATTCAAATTCCATTGTAGACCTAGAAATACGCGTCTATTTAGAGGATATCCAAGACATGACTGCACCTCCAAGGGTAAAGACATATCCACTTGTGGACTTATAGTCTTTGGTATCAAATATCCAATTTTCATCATAATGTCCTTCAAGTATAGCTAGATATCTTGAATAGTATCATCCATAATTTTAAGTATGTTTTAAATAACCTAAAACTCTCATTATTAGTTTTCAGTGATCTTTTCCTAGATTACTTGTATAATGACTTAGCTTACTTATTGAGTATGCTACATCAGGTCTAGTGCAATTCATAACATACAATTAATTGCCTATTATACGAGAGTACTCTAATTGAGATATGATGTTTTCATTATTTTGGGCTATATCAAATTTATATCCACTGGTGTTTTATATATTTACTTCTTAAATTTTTCAAGCATTGTTTCAATGTAATGAGATTGAGATAATATAAGTCGATCAGATATACTAAAAATTTTAATTCTTAGTAACACATTGGCGAAACCTAAACCTTTCACGTCGAATTGACTTGCTAACATACGTTTGCTAAGTTGGATAATATCAAGGTTGTTGCCTATTATTAGCATATCATCTACATAGAGACATAAAATAACATATCCATTTTGAGTAATTTTGTAATAAACACATTTATCACACTTAATAATTTTAAAGCCATTTGATAACATAGCATTATCAAATTTTTAATGTCATTGCTTTGGTGCTTGTTTTAATCCATAAAGTGATTTAACAAGCTTAAATACTTTCTTTTCTTGTCCTGGAGTAATAAACCCTTTGGGTTGTTCCATATATCTTTTTCATCTAACTCACCATTTAATAATGCCATTTTTACATCCATTTGATGTATTTCAAGCCTATTTAATAATGTTACTACTATCAACATTTGAACGGACATAATTCTTTTGATCGATAAGTAAGTGTCGAAATAATAACTCTTGCTTTATACTTATTAATTTATACAACAACTTTCATCTTCTTTTTGAAGATCCATTTGTACCCTAAGGGTTTAGAACATGGTGGAAGATCCACTAGTTCCCACGTATAATTTTGCATTATGAATTCAATTTCATTGTTAATTTATTATTTCCAATTTGAAGCTTCTGGCGAAGATATAGCTTCACTTTTTCGGATATTCATGTTAATACAATTATTTTTAAATCACCAGAATAATTGTATTAACATGAAAATGAACTACATAGCTTCTCCAAAATAATTGTATTAGAAGAAATGATGAATTTCACTATTAATAAGTTATGTATCACCATTTAATTTGTGTATGGGGGGAGGGGGATCCTTACTCTCCGTTAATTATATTCTCAACGAAGTGCCTCAAAAGAAAACTCACAAAATACCCTATGAATTACAAAAGGGTCGAAGACCTTTCTATAAATATTTAAAAGTGTGGGGGTGTTTAGAAAAGGTGATGGTTCCAAATTATGTGGTGATCCATAACTTATTAACATATCATTCATATTTTCTTCTAATGTACAATTCTTGTATTCCGTAACACCATTAGATTGAGGTGAGTAAGGAGCAGTAGTTTGGTGAATAATACCATTTTTTGTACAAACTTCTTCAAAAGGTGATTCATATTCACCACCTCTATCGCTTCTTATTACCTTTATCTTTTTGCTAAGTTGATTCTCAACTTTATTTTTGTATTATTTAAAAACATCTATAGCCTCATCTTTACTTCTTAGAAAATACACATAGCAATATTTTGCGCAATCATCAATAAAGGTTACAAAATATTTTTTACCTCCTCTAGTTTGTAAAATTTTTAAATCACGTATGTCATTATGAATCGGGTCTAAAAGTTCAATTTTCCTTTTAATCTAATGAAATGTTAATCTTGTTAATTTTGACTCCACACATATATCACATTTATGATTTTTGTCAATATCAAATTTTACCAAAAATTTTAAATTAATTAATCGATGTAAATTATCATAATTAACATGTCCTAATCTAGTATGCCACATATTTGAAGACCCAAGAAGATAAGAGGATTTAATATTATTATTGTTAATATACTTTGGTACAACAATCACTACATTCATCTTAAAGAGCTTTTTAGTCATGTATCCGTTTCCCCACATTCATATCATTTTTAGAGAGTAAAAACTTATAGTATATAAAAACCAACTTGAAACCATTTTTGCTAAGTAAGGAACCCAAAAGCAGATTCTTCCGAATACCCAGAACATGAAGCACATCATTTAGCGTGAGTTTCTTTATGGATGTCATTTTTAGCACAATCTTTCCACGCCCTTCAACTTTGGAACTTGATGAAGTACCCATAAATATATTCTCTTTATTTTTCATAAGATTGTAGGTAAAGAACATCCATTTGTTAGAATAAATGTGGTGCGTAGCATCGGTGTCTACCCACTATTCTTTGGGGTTTCCCACCAAATTGCATCAGATACAACCGCATAGAGATTAATGTCATCCATGCCGTCTAAAAGGTTTTCACATCCCATCATGTTAGCTTGAGCAAAATGTTCCTTGAAATTCTTCGACTTACGACATTCATTCGAACAATGTCTAGGTTTGCCACAATTATAGCATTTGCCTTTGAATTTTTTTTTTTTGGCTTTGAAGTGACTTAACCTTCATGTTTCCTTTTATTAGTTTTTTGCTCTTGTTCCACAACATTATCCTTGGCTTTCATGGAGTTTTTTCCATTCTTCCTTTTTTTATACATGATTATCTTCTTAAATTCTAAGCCGTACCATTAGTTCTTCATGATTCATCTCCTTGCGTTTGTGCTTTTGATTATTCTTGAAATCTTTCAAGAAGGAAAAAAATTTCAATCATTAAAGCCATTTAGAATGAGTCGCTTAGGCACATCCTTTCAGCATGAATATCATGAATAATCTCTTGTAGTTCTTGAACTTGAATAACTACTGCCTTAGAATATACTATTTTATAGTTAAGAAATTTGTCGACTATGAATTTCTCCATACCCGCATCTTTTGTTTTGTATTTCTTATCTAAAGATTCTCATAGTTCCTTTGTCATTTTAATGGTACAATTGATGTTGTATAGTGAATTGTCCAATTGGTTAAGAACATAATTTTTACACAAGAAATCTGCATGTTCCCATGCATCCACAGCGGCAAACCTTTTTTTATCGGTTTCCCCTTCAACATTGTAGGAGATTCTTCTTGAAGGAACCTTGCCAAGTTCAGAGTAGTGAGATAGAAGAGAATCTTTTGTTGTCAATGCTTGAATTTCGTTCCATTAAACTTTTTGGTCTTCTCTCCATGAGACACAGTCACGGGTGCAGGAGTAGCAACAACACTAGTTGATGCCATTTCTATTAAAAACAAAAATTTAGTTTAAAATGTAGGAAGATAATAGTAATTAAATTAATTGATAAAGAAATAGAATTTAAAATTTTGTTTACAGTTTAACATTGTATAATACGAAAATAATAAATTTTGATAATATATCAGTGATAAAACTGAAGTTATTTTTGGTTTTGTTATAAAAACAAAGATAGTAGAATTATTATTCTGTAGTATTTCAAAAGACAGTACTGTAGGATTATTTAATTATTTCGGTTTAGTTTAAAACAAAACTGTTGATATATTACTAAAACAAACATATTTAACATGTACTATATAAAAAGGAAAATATTAAATCGTCTTAATATTGTTATTCCCTATATATATGTATATATGTACAAAATAAACATAATAGAATTTGAACAGAAAGAAACTTAATTTTTGTAGTAATAATAAACAGAAAATAAAGTGGAAAGAATTTGAGCCTTGTGATACTCACAGTGTCCTTAAGATGATTTCATTCCCTCCATAGTGCTTAAGGTTGTGAACTATCATCTCCCAATATAGAAGAGATTTCGGATTGAAGAAGCATCACTTCAATCTTCAAGACCCAAGGAACTCAAATTCCGTGTTTTTGATCGAACTGATAGTTATGGAATGCAAAGGAAAAAGAAGGGGAGAAGTCTGATTTTTTCACGTTTTCAAAATGAATAAGCTTATTATATTTATAGAATTTTCTTGTTGATTATTCAGACAAAACAATTACGAATAGGTATAACGGTTGTGTCCAAACAACAAGTCAAACGGGTTAAAAAAGGGTTAAAACTAACCCAGAAACTTAATTAATTTGGCCCAAAAAATGAAGGATTCTTATAAGATCGAGCTTGAGCCGAGCCGATCCAAGCCGGTTGACCGAACAAATGGACGGATAGCACGCGCATGCACGCGTGTGGTTAACCCATATGCATCTAAATTCTCTCCCTTTCACAAAAGTGGGGTGCCCTTGTGCGCAAACTTTAAGACCAATTATTTTGTATATAAACACTTAACTTTTCTTATAATGTGGGACAAGTAATTTATATACCCAATTTACTAAGTTTCATTCATTAAAATGGGTCACCTTTGAGACAAATTTCTCATTTATTATTTAATGGTTTTGAATAAACAAATATATTATGTTATACTCCTCACGGAGGAGAATATATTTAGGCATGGTCCCGACTAAATCAGAGTGTGGATCCCATATTAAATTGAGCCTAAATTTGCTCATTTGTTATTTTTCCAAAACTCATTTCCAACAATATATGAATGAGTTATGAAGGTAAATAGTTGTTAATATTTATTAATGAATAAATAGATGTTGATATTTGTTGTTATATGGATAGTTGTTAATAGCCACTATTATTTGAACAAATTTTGATATCTATTGTCAAATGGATAGTTGTTGATATATGTTGTTAAATGTATAGGTGTTGATAGTTGTTAATAATTGGATAGTTGTTGATATCTGTTGTTAAGTGGATAGATATTAATATGTATTATTAATTAGATAGTTGTTGATCCATGTTATTAGATGGATAGTTGTTGATATATGTTTTTTTAATGGATAGTTGTTTATGTATTTATTATTATGATGATTGTTGTTAATATTATATAATTAAAGGTTTATCATTACCTTGAAACTCCGGTGGGTGCCCCTTATGAATTGAGTCCCTCACTCTCTACCAATCAGATGGACCCGGGTGGGCCTGAACGACTGGTGCCACCAGCTGCTGTGGCTAAGTCTATGGAAAATGTTGTTCCATTGTAGCCATCGACACATTAACTATCTGGGATACAATGTCGGCCACCTCTGCCGGCATAATATTCCCATATGGGGCCTCTTCCCTAGTGCCTGCTCTCGTCTGACGATTTCTTTTTGGCAGCATCTGAACGGGGATTGAATTTGTATTAGCTCACAGTAAAATAAAAAATTATTAACAAGATAATGTAAGTACGTACATGCGCAAATATGAATGCAACAGTCCTAAAAATAGGAATCTATATCAAAGGACGCTACGCTGAAATGCAAAAAGCTGCACAGAACCTATAGGACACTAAAACCTGATGCTCTGATACCATCTGTGACACCCCGTCTATCAAAATAATGGGTGGCCATCCTGCTACCAAAATAAAACGGTAGTCTCATATGGATAAGTTTTCGCATCACTATCGAAAAGTTAATTAAATTACTAAGTTTAACAAGCAGTGTCAATTTGTTGTCTTGTAATTATATGCAAACGTAAAACATACCAACATGCTCCATAATAAAAGGACTAAAAATGAATCACATCGAACAGAAGTCTAAATTCATAATAATAAACTAGGTACCGAAATAAACCATCTGTTACTAAAATCCACTACAAATATCTAAAATGGAATGAATAAACTGAACATCACTTCTGTGTGAATAAGGGGAAACATGCCCAACTGATAATTGAGATGAAACCTAGTCTATAAAACAATAAATGAAGCGTTTATACTGAAACTCTGCAAGCCTACACATCCGATGTAGCTACGCATCCCTAGAATGAATGATTATCCATGGCGTCCCTGTGGCTGGACACCTAAAAGTTTTTGGAAAATAATATTGTTGACACGAGTCAGAGCCCAAAACATTTGAATATATTTGCAAGTGATTAAAATGCAGTAAGCTTTCCATATTTAATTCGATGTCGCATTATCTTGAGATACCCCTCACCTCTCATCTATTATGCACACCTAGCGCATACATCTTAATCCGCCTAGTTACGCTACCCCGCCTAACTAGCCCTGTTGAAAGTATCACAAATACTCTACTCTAACCCGCATATTTTTCTAACGTTTATTCCTCATCTATCACTACACCAAAACTGGCAATTGGTCACAGCCAAAATCCCTGACCAAAATTGTGGGTCGCGGACTTGGGCCGTGGCCATTTCGGGCGTGACCATTTTCGTGGGTCGCGGCCCAAGTCCGTGACCAAAAAATGGTCATGGCCGAGAGGGGTCACGGCAGATGGTCGCGGACTTGGGCCGTGACCCATACCGTGACGGGTCACGGCCCTCATCCGTGACCCAGAACCGTGACAAATTGGTCGCGGCCAAAGTCCGCGACCCACGTCCGCGACAAAAAAAAAAAAAAAAAAATTTGGTTGCGGCCCTCATCCATGACCCACAACCGTGACAAATTGGTCGCGGCCAAAGTCCGTGACCCATGGTCCGTGACAAAAAAAATTTAAAAAAAAATGGTCGCGGCTCTCATCCGTGACCCACAACCGTGACAAATTGGTAGCAGTCAAAGTCCGCGATCCACAACCGTGACAAAAAAAAAAATTAAAAATGGGCGCGGACTTTGGCCGCGAACATTTTTATGCGCGACGAAAAAACAAAAATGGTCATGGACAAAGTCCATGACCATATTTAACTATAATTTAAAAAAATATATATATTTTTTTGGTCCAATCCTAAAATTAGGGGTCCTATGAGTGCACTGTCGGTTGCTACGTGTAACGTTGGACGCGTACAAGGTGTTACAAATATTTATTATTGGCAAAATAATAAAAAAAATCACAAATTGCTAATCGAGAACGTTGTTAATAAACAAATATGTATACAAACTTATAAATATTACACGTCTTAATAATTCACTGACCAAAAAAAAATTGGGCAGAGTTTCCTCTATTTTCTTGACATTCCAAAACCTCTAAATGTAAAACCTCCTTATTATAAAGCCCGCACGGCCATAAAATTCAACAATCAAATTATAAAAGCCCGCACGGCCATAAAACTAAACAATAAAAGCCCGCGCGGCTGTAACACAAAAAACAAAATCCTGAATGTCCACAACATATAAACAATCTTAATTATGTAGACCATTGCCTCCTTCGTTTGTTCCGCGTGCAAAAATCCTACAAATGATAGGATACATAAAAAAAATATCAGTAACCAAGTAGTTTTACAAAAAAATTAATCAAGCTGAAAAATTGCATATATGAGTTAAAATTATCAGTAACCAAGTAGAAATATGCAAATTACTGTCGTATTCTCAAATCGGGAGTCCCGCGGCTGCGCGGTCAGTTCCTACGAGTTACATTGGTCCCGTGGGAGGTATTGGAGCCACCCACGGGGACGTTCGGGGGTTGTTTCGAGTTCTCACCCTCTAATACCATATTTTACTCATTAGCTTACTTAATCATCTCATTTAATTAGCTTTCATATTCATTCACTCTTAATGTATTAAGTCTGTATATTATTTACTACACTATTATATACAATCCATAGAGTTTTCACACACACACACACACACACATATATATATATATATATATATATATATCACTCACTATATATATAAAATCTCTAGCATGATATCCAGCTCCAGGGAGTCACTCTGACCTGGGCAAATGGGATAGAATCTCACCACAGAACCCGAAAATAAAGACGAACATCGAAGGCGGTCATGGACTTAAGTCCTTGGTCATAATCATACCACATTATTCAACGGGACTCCATGTGACACCCCACCTAATTAAATATCGGGTGATCAGTCATTTATTAAATTAAACCAAAGAATTCGATTTGTTCATTCTTAGCATCACTGTCAAAAATTATTTTCTTTATTTATCACCCAATAAATAATTAAGATAAGTGTCAAAACATTTAAATTTATAGATTAAGTCCCAACGATAAGAATTTGCACATAAACCATTTAAATTAACACAATTATAGTAATGAATACCAAACCATTCAACTGAATTAAACAGGTTGGAATAACATCCCAATAAAATATCTCAAAACCACAAACAATAATAATACTAACAATCCCAACTGAAAACTGAGTGCAGAAAATAAGAAAGTACAATGTCTCTCTGAACTAAATAGAAACTGTAAATGGGAGACACATGCCCTATATAAAAATGACTAAATGAAGAGCTGAAATAACATGGATGAAGTCGTCTAAATGCAAGGACCTGTAACTCCCACACCAGCTGTAACACGTCAATCTGTCCATCGGTCTAAGCTTGACATCCCTATGGCTGGACACCTGATATAATATACATATATATACTAGAGGAGGAAGAAATGATAAGAAACGGGTCAGAGCCTGAGTGTAACATAGTTTTAAAACAGTTTAGCAAGTATATAAAATGCTTACCAGTTGATATCACATACACGTTAGTATTTCGACACTCACTTGGAAATTCTCACCTCTCAACTAATGTGCACGCCTAACGTGCGCTAAACCATTCTAGTTAATGTTAACCCGGTTAACTAGTTCGATTTAAGTTCCAATTACATTTTGCTTACGTATGCTCGTACGTATTACACACTAAATACATTATAGAAATCCTTACATTTATGAATTTATGTTATAAATTCATTACCATCTTAAGATCCCACACACTTAAGTTATTCTTTAATATCATTATCTTTCTTATCTACTCACAAGCACAGTAGATCAAACACAGGTATATATATAGTTATCACTCAATATATATATTAATAGGTAACCCCATATAAAATCTATGGTGCAGGCATACTCTGCTATCAAGTCCCCGTACCACTAGTACATAAAAGGTAAATACTAGTTCGGAATCACTCCCGAACTATATTAACACCAAACACATATAATGGAGGCGAATCGTAGTCCCAAGTCACTAAGAGGTAAGCACATACCCACACGCCCCTTAGGACCGTCTGCTCTATCACTCACAGATAGGCTGTACCAAGGTTCTATATTCTAAGGTACAAGTCAATATTCCCCCAACGGGAACACAGAATAAGACTGTCCCGATGCGAAAACCTATGAGATAGCAAGTAGTGAGGGTACGATTTATCACACAGAATACTCATACACACTGTTCTAAAAAAATGCCTAGGCTTGACGCTTGGGAGAAAGGCCCCGCCTTAAGCTTTTTACACCTTATTCTTGGTAAAACCCTTAAGGCGCACTTTTTTCTAAAAACAACAATGCTTTAGTGAAACGATATCGCCTTTTAAAGATTTTTTTTACAAACCGGACCAGTATCTCATCCAAAATAATCAAATAGTATTTTAATTTGCAAATATTCGGAGATATTTTTATGATATGTACAATTTTAATATTTTAATAGCTTTGTTATGGTTGAAAAATATTAAAATATATTAAGAAGGCCTAAATGCCTTTTAACGCCTAAGGCCCGCCTAGGCTTCTAAGGCTTAAGGCTTGGCCTCCACGCCTCGATCACGCCCCACATTTTTTAGAACCTTGCTCATACAATAGATATATTCACACACCTATGTATATATTGATTCAATTAGGTTAGGTACACTCACGACCTTCACACACATGATCCGTACGTAGTGTATAACTCTCGATTGTCCTACGTAACATATAACTATCGTAATCACTTTCATCGTATAATTTAAATTACCTTTCCCTACTCGCAAAGAGGTTACTAAGTCACCCCACCATTCCTTCAGTTAATTCAGTAGCTATAATGATCCCCTTATTACTGGTTTCAACCTTGAGTTATCATATTGTCAATTTAAACCTCACGTTATATAATTACCAATCGTAACTCACTCGGTGAACAATCGTACATTTATCCTTTAATCCCATTCATAATCACATTTTCCAAGTCTTAATCACGACTCTACTGATCTTCCCTAAGTCATATTATATTCAATTAATCAACACCAAGGATTTGAGAAGGTTAGGGTCAAATCAAAACATATAGGAAAATATCTTCACAATTTCCAGAGGAATCGATCGATTGACATTCATGATCGATCGATCAATCCATCAGGTATGGCTACGATTTTTCATATTTTTCCCTACAAGTTTCTTCCATTTTAATCCTCAAATATCCATTTAAAAGGTCCCAAACTCCCAACCAAATATCACAAACATAATATAGACAGGTATAGATGATTTCTAATGTAAAACATTCAATAAATCTCCAAGATTCATCATCAAATGGTTTCAATTCCAGAATTTATCATATAAACCCTATATTATCTTACATTCTCAAGAACTCCATTATTATCCATATTTCTATCTCTACTGGGTATCAAAATTTTGTGGTTAATGTTCTACATACATCAATGAAGTTAACTTAACATGATTCTTACCCAAATTGTGAATTTAATCTTCCAAACAACATTAAATCTTCATGAAAACTTGTAATTATTCATTCTATTCTAACATGGATGTCTTATCAACACAAGATTAGCAAGATATAAACTTGCCTGGAAATCGAAGGTCTCAGCTGTAGAAGATGATAGGTATATTTGGGCTCCTCGTCCTCCGATCTACGCGTTGGTGATGGAATTGGTGAGAACGGTGAATGATTGATGGCTTTCCCACTTGGAAACTTCCTCTTTTCTCCCTTCCTTAGACTCTCTGCAACTCAGGTGTTTCTAACCCTCGAAGGCTCTAGTTTCCATCAGATATAACCTCTTAATTTCCGTAATTAATTAAGGCCTAAAATTAAAAATTACTAAAATGCCCTCATCGGTTGCCGGTTAGGCCTAAAATTGTCCCAAGACCCAAACTAAATCCCCGTGTACACTTTTCTGACTATTTTACCTTTCCGGACACTTTGGCGCACTCAAAATGACCATACGGGCAACTTAGAATTTATTTACTTTTTTATTTCCTTAAATTAGTCTCGACACGACTTACACGCGTGTCCCTACTTAATTTCTATAAATGTCGTATTAGTCTCTCGCGACAATTTTAATAACTTCACATCATATTTTTACTTTGCTCACTAAGTAATAATTAACATAATTCCCATCAATAATTACTAACTCAACTCACGCTAGTAAATATTAACTTAAATTCGGATTAATATTAAATTAATTTATCTAAATTTAATTTAATTAATCTCATAATTAAAGGCCATAAGAATATGGGGTATTACACTCCAACCCTATTTCACATGGGCATGCACATAACCTATGACCCAGGGGAACAGAACTAGCTCTGGTGATATTCACCGGAGGGTCCTCCCATAGCCGCAACCTCCATCAATAGTATATACGCTATGATGGGTATATATATATATATATATATATATATATATACACTGTCTCTACACCCGTATATGTATTTCAACACAATTCTGGCTAGACTGTGCCTATCACTCAAAGCACCAGCATAATTACCCCAAGTCTACATCCCCGACTCTTAGGCTTACTTGATTTCTCATTTAATAGTAGCATCACTCCGCTAAAACTCTCGGACTTACCCAACCAGCCCGTGGATCAAATAAATCATGAATTAACCCACATAATTCAATAATAAAATTAATCACTATTTCATTCTCGCGTTATAAAAATTTCCCACTTTAATTACCCGCTCAAATCGAGGTAATATAATTTTTTTAAATGATCTTAAAAAGGTTTTCTCATCCATACGGGTTTACAATTTTGATTGGAAGCCCTCCGAATCAACCCACAAATTAAATAACAAAACTTGGGGTGTTAGGTGGTCCGAACCGATTCGTCCAGACACTTGAATCGGTTTGCTCAAATAACCCGAACCGGTTCGCCTCAAATCTGAACCGCTTTGCTACCCCTAACAGCGAACCTTCTTCTCCAAATTCGATCCAAAACTCTTCAATATGTTACCCAACCTCCATTAAAACACATAAAATATAATGGGACACAAATATGATGATTCTAACAATTCTAAATCGTCCTAACATCAGAAATTGGGATAACATAAATGATTAATCAATCAATTGGTTTATTTTCAAATATCTCAACTAAAACCCAGAGTTAAATCCATAAATCCAAATTTAGATTTAATTAATCTCTACATCTCGTCAAAGTTAACTTTCCCCACAGTTATAAGTCATCTAAATTCATCAATTCATTATTTAAATCAATTGACCATCGCAGGAGATAAATTCAACCCCAAAATCCCCTTTTTTAGTGTTGGAGAAAGCCGTTCCCAAAAATAATTTTCTACACATACTATGATATGAACACGAATTCCCCACATAAAATTCGCAGCAAGATAACCACTTGTTTTATACGATTAGTAAGGTCTAATATTCCATTGGAGAAGATGAATTGCGCCTCGAATTTGCCATCTAAACTCTCTTTTTCTTTTTTCTTCTTCACTTTCACCTCTTCCTTCACTTGGTTAGAGTTTAGAAGTGTGTTTATTCTGCCTCAAAACCTTAACCCTAGATTAAATAGTCTTAATCTCGAAATTACTCTAATGGGCCAAACCCAAATCGCCTAAACGCCCCCATGTGAGCCTGATCAAGTCTAAAAGGCCCCCGGAACCCAATTACTACCTCCGGGTACTCAAATTTGCCTATTTCTACCCATTTGGAACCAATCGTGAGCTCAAAATTACCATCCGAGCGATCTAACATAAATTTCCTATTTTAACCTTTATAATAGTCTCCCTGCATCCCAACTCATTACGACGTGTTACGATATACAGTATTTTATTTACTATACAAGCTCAGTAAAGTTAATACATAAATATTAATTTTAATCTCTCCAATTAATATTAGATAATTTTGCAACATTTATTTATAATTTTAATTACTGCAAACGTGTAATTTAAAAATGACAGAATTAAATAAAATCTAAATTATTCAAAAATACGGGGTGTTACATACTTCCCCCTTGCAAAGTAATTTCATCCCCAAAATTTGAACATACCTATGTCGAAAAGCTCAGGATACTGCTCTCACACATCATCCTCTCATTCCCACGTCAAATCGTCTGCCTTATGGTGTCCCCACTGAACTCGTACCGTGTTCACCACCTTAGATCGCAGCTTATGCTCACTATAATCAAGAATAGCAATCGGTCTCTCCTCATATGAGATATTTGACTACAAATCTATTTTTTGCAATATGATATGCCATTAGGCCCTCCCTTTCCTCTAATATTTCTTCAGTGACGATACATGGAACACATCATGAATCCATTGTAGATGCTCTGGTAAACTTAGCCTATAAGCGGTTGCTCCTGCTTTATCAATGACTGGGAAAGGCCCCACATACCTTGGCATTAGCATCCCCTTCTTCCCAAATCACATGGCCCCTTTCATAGGAGATACCCGCACCAAGACCTGGCCCCCTATCTCTAGTTCTATGCGTCTTCTGTCTGTATATGCATAACTCTTATGCCTATCATGAGTTATCCATATGAGTCCCCGAATGAGCTCGATATTGGCAGTAATATTCTGAATTATCTTGAGTCCCAACACCTTGTTATCCCCCACCTCTAACAAATAAGTGGGCGAACGACAAGGTCGTCCATAAATCACCTTAAATGGTGTCATGCCAGTGGTAAACTGATAGTAGTTATTATAAGCGAACTCTACCAATGGAAGGTATCACTCTCATTCTCCCCCAAAGTCAAGTATGCACATCCTGAGCATGTCCTCTAGCATCTAACTAACCTGCTCAGCTGCCCATCCGTCTCTTTTCAAATCAGTGCCCATAGCCTCAAGACTCTAAAATCTTTTACTTTGCAGACATGATATTAACTAACACATTATGCAACCTCACTCTCTCAGTGATAAATAACTGCACATACTGCCTCGTCTCATAGTTCGTACGAACTGATACAAAATGGGCCACCTTGGTCAATCGATCCATAGTCACCTATATGGAAGCGTGACCTCCACGTGATGTCGGTAACCCCGGTAATAAAGTCCATAGAGATGCTCTCCCACTTCCACACTGGGATCTCAAGTGGCTGCAACATCCCTATCGATACTTGGTGGTCTATCTTAACTAACTAGCAAGTAGCACACTTGGAGATAAACTATGTTATGTTCCGCTTTATCTCTGACAATCAATACTACCTGCACAAATCCTTGTACATCTTATCCCCGTCGGGATGTATCGCAAACCTTGGCCCATGAGACTCGATCATCACTAAGTGTCTCAAATCTTCATCCTCCAGAACCACAAACCTCCTGTAGAAGGGTGTCTACCTATAAAAAAGTAAAAATATTATTTTATTAAGAAATACTGAGAAGATACCCAGGGTCCCGGCAGAAACTCATATTGAGCAGGAACCCCCCGGGGTCCCGGCAGAAACTCATATTGGGCAGGAACCCCCCAGGGTCCCGACAGAAACTCTTATTGAGGAGGAGCCACCTCAGGGTCCCGACAAAAACTCATATTGAGCAAGAACCCCCAGGGTCCCGACAGAAACTCGTATTAAGAAGGAACCCACCCAGGGTCCTGGCAAAATGCATAATTGAGATGGAACCACCCCAGGGTCCCGACAGAAACTCATATTCAGCAGGAACCCCCAGCGCCACTGCAAGTATCAGCGCCGTTGTAAGTGTCAGCGTCGCTGCAAGGGTCAGCGCCGCTGCAAGTGCCAACGCTGCTTCAAGTGCCAGCGCCGCAGCAAGTGTCTACGCCACTGCAAGTGTCAGCGCCGCTGCAAGTATCAGCGCCACTGAAAGTGTCTACGCCACTGCAAGTGTCAGCGCCGCTGCAAGTGTCAGCTCCGCTGCAAGGGTCAGTGCCGCTGCAAGTATCAGTGCCACTGCAAGTATCAGCGTCGCTGCAAGTGTCAGCGCCAATGCAAGTGTCAGCGCCGCTGCAAGGGTCAGCGCCCCTGAAAGTATCAGCGCCGCTGTAAGTGTCAGGGTCCCGACAAAAACTCATATTCAGCAGGAACCCCCAGCGCCACTACAAGTATCAGTGCCGTTGTAAGTGTCAGCGTCGCTGCAAGGGTCAGCGCCGCTGCAAGTGCCAACGCTGCTTCAAGTGCCAGCGCCGCTGCAAGTGTCTACGCCACTGCAAGTGTCAGCGCCGCTGCAAGGGTCAGCGCCGCTTCAAGTATCAGCGCCACTGCAAGTGTCAGCGCCGCTGCAAATGTCAGCGCCGCTGCAAGTGTCAGCGCCGCTGCAAGGGTCAGCGCCACTGCAAGTATCAGTGCCACTGCAAGTGTCAGCGCCGCTGTAAGTGTCAGCGCCAATGCAAGTGTCAACGCCGCTGCAAGGGTCAGCGCTCCTGAAAGTATCAGCGCCACTGCAAGTGCCAACGCCGCTGCAAGGGTCAGCGCCGCTGCAAGGGTCAGCGCCGCTGAAAGGGTCAGCGCCGCTGCAAGTTCCAGCGCCGCTGCAAGCGTCAGCGCCGCTGCAAGTGCCAGCGCCGCTGCAAGCGCCAGCGCCGCTGCAAGCGTCAGCGCCGCTGCAGCAATAACATTCGAGAGGTGCCCGCGAGGGTCACCCAGAAGTCCAACAGCCATCACAAGGGTCAGCGCCGCCGCAAGTGTCGACGCCACTTCAAATGCCAGCGTCGCTGTAAGTGTCAGCGCCGCTGCAAGTGTCAACATCACTGCAAGTGTCGGCGCTGCTGCAAGTGTCGGCGCCACTTCAAGTGCCGGCGCCGCTTCAAGTGTCTGCGCCGCTGCAAGTGTCAGCGCCGCTGCAAGTGTCTCCTCCGCTGTAAGGGTCAGCGCCGCTTCAAGTGCCAGCGCCGCTGCAAGTGTCAGCACCGCCGCAATCTTCCGCGCTACTGCAAGTGTCGGCACCGTTTCAAGTACCAGCGCCGCTGCAAGTGTTCGCACCACCACAAGGGTCGGCGACGCTGCAAGTGCCTGCACCGCTGCAAGTGTCAGCACTGCTGCAAGTGTCTACGCCATTGCAAGGGTCAGCGCCACTTCAAATGCCAGCGTCGCTGCAAGTGTCAGCGCCGCTGCAAGTGTCTATGCCGCTGCAAGTGTCGGCGCCACTTCAAGTGCCAGCATCGCTTCAAGTGTCTGCGCCGCTGCAAGTGTCAGCGCCGCCGCAAGTGTCTCTGCCGCTGCAAGGGTCAGCGCCGCTTCAAGTGCTAGCGCCGCTGCAAGTGTCAGCGCCGCCGTAATCTTCCGTGCTGCTGCAAGTGTCGGTGCCGTTTCAAGTACCAACGTCACCGCAAGTGCCAGCGCCACTGCAAGTGTCCGCACCGCCGCAAGGGTCGACGCCGCGTCAAGTGTCAGCGCCGCTGCAAGTGTCTACGTCGATGCAAGGGTCAGTGCCGCTTCAAGTGCCGGCGCCGCTGCAAGTGTCAGCGCCGCCGCAATCTTTTGCACCGCTGTAAGGGTCAGCGCCGCTTCAAGTTCCAGCGTCGCTGCAAGTGTCAGCGCCGCCGCAAGGGTCAGCACCGCCGCAAGTGTCGACGCCGCTTCAAGCGTCAGCGCCACTACAATTAAGAATCACTACAGCAATAACGTTCGAGAGGTGCCCGCGAGGATCACTACAGAAATCCAAAATTAAGAAGTACCACTGCAAGGGTCACCGCCGCTGCAAGGGTCACTGTAGTAATGACAGTTGAGAGAGTCAGCGTCACTGCAAGGCTCGGCGCCACTGCATGGGTCACTGCAGAAATGTTATTCGAGAGGTGCTGCTACAAGGGTTTCGACAGAAACTCATATTGAGAAAGTAGCTATCACGAACAACCCCTCATCATGAAACATCAGTCTCTAAATGAACAACAGCACTAACGCTTTACTTTCTTGTACAGGTTGCCTAGTCGAGTAAGCAGGGCTCGTACAGGCGCGTTGGGACCTCCTGGGAGTTTTGGCTTGGCGGCTGAGGGACAAGGTATGTTGAGCAAGCTCAACCACTTAGAACTATAGGATTGAGAGAATACTACTAGGAAGACCCAGAAGTCACTCGAGACTACACACACTGCACACTTGGTCACAAGTGAAATGAGCAGCCAAAGAGCTGGCTACTCACAAGAAATAAACTCTTTACAAGAAAATGACTTTTACAGAAGAGGGGGTCCTCAAGATCCCTCTCAAGAAAAATAACATTTTTTGGAGGAAAGGAGTCCTTAAGGTCTCCTCTCTCAAGATTTGCAAAATTGCACCACAAGTTACCGTTTCAAAAGATAATTACCGAATCTGATATTTTGTCTCCGTTAGGGGACATATGTGCTTTTTGACCTTTGGTCGGCGCTAGGTGGTGCCTGCAGAGGGGACAGGCAGGCTGCCACAGGTAGGGACAAATGGTCCACTTCAGACATTGTTCCCCACCAACTCTCTCAATTTTGGCTCCCAAAAATGCCACTCACCCCTAACGCCCCAGTATAAATAGACCTCTGGGCAAGGTCAAGAGATAGAGAATAGAAGTTTCACTGTTACCCTGCTAAAATATCACCAGACCTACCTAAGTATTCTCTCCCTGCTCATTCTCTTAGTGCTGAGTGCCTTGTTCCTTCACTCCCCACTGACAGCCATCACTCTCAGGTGTTTCCCTTGAGAAAATTACTATTTTTTCTGTGAAAGTTCATCCTCTTGCAGGGAGTGAGTTGAAGCTTGAGTTCCATTGTTACCAGAAGGAGAAGTTTTCTTCAGAAGTTGCACCAGGAGACCTTGCAGGCAGCGTCCATTGGAGTGGGTCACGCCTCACCCTTTCCAGTTATTCATAGACCCCAGTCTCACTACCCTCCTGCATTTGGCGACTCTGCTGCGGAGGTATCCTCACTTTCAATGGATAAAGAAGGTTTTCCTGTTTCTAAGAAGCTAGTGTTTGAATACATTCCATCTGGGAATGGAGCTCAAAGAGACCAGGCCACTCAGGTGGATGTGGTGGTGACCGGAGCAAAGGTACCTGCTCCTCCGGGAGGGCAGACCAACTCACCGACAACAGCTCCGGTGGCAGAGGATTATGAGTATGTTTTTAAGACTTGGCAAGTTTGGGTCAAGATTGTGTAATACCAGCAGCAACCCCCTGTGGAGGGGCAGCCGTTTCGGTGGCAATTCCGGTAGAAGTAGCTCAGTCGCGGAGGACGGCGCTGGAGCAAGTTGTGACAACCGTCAAGTTCACTGGAAGGAACCCCAGGAACCCTAAGTGTTTGGCGAGGAATTTGGTATGGTCGAGGAACTCCTCTCGCTCAATGATAGCGATGAGGAACCCTTAAGAAAAGAACCCATGGCAGCAACAGTTAACGACGAGGGACCCTCGGCAGTGGGTCCCATAGTGGAAATCCCAAAAGATGGATATTCCTCCATCTGGCGAGGGGTTCGCGATGAACTCACTGGAAAGGGGGTCGCGAGGAACACTTGGCCAGTAGCACACCCCCGTAGTACCAACAGTCGGCGACACACACCCCGCCGCTAAGAAGGAAGTGGAAGTGACGACCCTGTAGAAATAACAAATCACTAAGAACCCAGGGGCGAGGAGCCCTGGGTACCTCTCGTCGTCAATAAAGTGTCCATGGCAGCAGCAGCATACTCTCCATGACGCCAATAATGGGCGAGACACCCTGGGTCGTGGAACCTTCGATGTGATAAGAGGTCGAGACCCCCCACCAGAAACAAATGGCAAATCGCGCATCTCCCCAAATGCAGCACGACCAGTCAAAAAATCGTCAACACCACAAGGGGTCGAGACACCCTGGGTCGAGGAACCCTCGACGGGACAAGATGTCGAGATACCCCCAATGTCTGAAGAGGGACCCGTATACGCGATGCCAAGCCGCGAGACCCCCGGTCGCTAATGAGAGGCCACCATACTGTCATAGGCCGAGACCCCTATTCCTGAAAAATTCAAAGGCATCGAGACACCACCGCCCAAAGCAACTAGGGCTTTCGAAGAATCCAAGGTAACTGGCGAGGGATCCTCGGACGTAGGGTCGCCTCGAGGCAAACCACGGGTCGAGACACCCCCATCTTCAGAAAAAATCATGGGCGTCGAGACACCCAAGGTCGAGATACCCCCGTCAGCGCCAACATTAGGGGACTCGCGGAAAATTTTCAGCAAATAACACATGTGGCGAAGAAACTCCAGGAGCATCAACATCTTCGTCGCCACGCAAGAAATCACCAGCCGACGTCGAGACCCCCCTCTCGCCGATATCGAGACCCCCAGTTTCGGACGAGGAACCCATAGACACGATGACAGATCACGAGACTCCCAGCTGCTGACGAGAGACCGCCATGCTGTCACAGGTCGAGACGCCCCTAGTTGTCAACAAAAGTTCGGTCGAGGAACCCGATGCCAATAGGGGTCTGAATGATTTTTTACCTCGCGAAGCCATACGTTGGCTGGCAGTTGAAGAATCAGCCACTAAAGAAACCTTGATCGCTAGAGAGATTTGCGAGGAACCCTCGCACAAAAATCCCAAATTATTGGATATGGATACCGCCGGCGAGGAACTCATGGGCGAGGAACCCTGGGTGTTCCTCGCCGCCAATAAAAAAAAAAGTCATGGAAGCAATCTCGATGAAGCATGAGGTCGAGACACCCTTGGAGGTGAGGTCAACGCGTGAGGGACCCTCGACGTGACACAAGGTCGAGGAACCCTTGACGAAATTCAATGTCGAGATACCCTCGGATATTGGGTCCGAAGAGGAACCCTTGACGAATCGAGAGGTCGATACACCCCTCATTCACTACAGCGATCGAGGAACCCATGGGCTGTAATGCATTCGAGGAACCCATGGGCAGTAATGGAACACGAGAAACCCACAGATACAAAATTACCACGCGAGAGACCCTCGCTAGTAGAAAGTCCTATAACTTCATTCTGTGACGACGACACTGTGGACGAGGAACCCATAGTATGAAATGGCTCTCGCGAGGAGCCTTTGGCTACACCACCGCCGGATGGCAAATAAAATAAGGAACTACTTGGAATAGTTGAGGATGCCTATGGTAGAAACCCAACTCGCGAGGAACCCCAAGTAAAATCCCTTGTCAGCGAAAAACTTGTGGCAGCAGAACATCCAGCCACGGACATAGATCCAGCGCACGAGGAATCCATGGTAGAAACATTTATTGGCGAAGGACCCTTGGAAGTGGGTCCCATAGTTGAAATTCTATGGGGCGAGCAACGCCTAAATCCCAAAGCATCTACGCACGAGGAACCCTCAAAGTTGTTGACGGTAGAATTGGTAAGGAACCCAGCAATAGGGTGGGTCGCGAGGAACCCAAAAGCTGCAAACCCACTCCCCACTAACTTAGTGGGTCGCGAGATACCCTCCCTCGGTAGCGTGCTACCCATGGCAGCCATGGTTGGCAAGGAACCCATAGAAATACCAACCATCGTCGAGGAACCCTCATCAATCAACGCATGATTTGTGGAAGTAACCCTTGATGAAACAAGAGGTCGAGACACCCATCGTTCACGACAGCGGTCGAGGAACCCATGGGCGGTAATGTTATCGAGGAACCCATGGACAGTAATGCCGTCGAGGAACCCACCTTGATTGACTGAGATTACGAGGAACCCACAGGTACAATCTCCAAGAGAATAACCCCCATGGGCAACACCTCGCATGAGGAACCACTAGTAGCTATATGTTCCAACGACGAACCCAGTGAAGAAGGGTCTTGGGGACTCCAAGCGAGGAACCCTCATCAGCAAAGAACCCCCACTGCCACAGATGTTTTTTTTTTCGCAAGGAATCCCCACCAGTAGTGCTATGGGTGAGGAACCCAAATTCTGTGACGCCTTTGACAAGGAACCCCCAGGGGTACAGATCCTAAGCGAGGAACCCGAGATGGCCAAAATCCCAGACAGAGAACTTCCCATGACTGATACCTAGCACGAGAAATCGCTTGAAGCATTTAAACTCAAAAAGTAGAAGCAGTCGGAATATAGGAGGAAAGGCCTAGAGTCGCTCAACAAAAGGTACACGGACTAATGTTTTCTCTTTCTTAATAGAATAGTAGAACATCTACTAGATTAGAAGAGGGTCCATGACATGAAGGTCTTTCCTCATTATACTTGGAGGAATATCCATCCCAAGGGAAAAGTATACTGAATAAATCCCTTACAGACATAAAAATTAATTTTTTTTGTCACCTGACCAGTAGGGGGTTATCCTCCTAGTAATAATAATAATAATAATAATAATAATAATAATAATAATAATAATAATAATAATAATAATAATAATAATAATAATAATAATAATAATAATAATAATAATAATAATAATCAACATTTTATTATTATTCCATACCTATTTATAGCCTAGAGAACAAGTCCCAACCTCTGTTCTCAAGAAAAATGTAATTGATCAGTTTTCAGAAAATAGGGAGAAGCAGGTCTAACCCCTCTTTAAACTTGTTATTCTTATAAAGACAAAAAAATGTTCCCAAGAAAAGTTTGGAACAAGGACCTTGCAGACCAAGGGAAATTTTTTTGTATAAAGAAATAATTATTTCTTTATTTATGATATATGTGAAATTTTATTCAAAGTTTGTGGAAGGAGAAGGGCTAACCCATCTCTTAGTTACTTCCCAAGAAATGAATATGCATAACAAAATGGGGTTGCACTAAAAGTACCGCACAGTCACACGGGGCTGCGCTAAAAAAATTTATAAACTGCTCAGCTATATGCAAGAAGTACCCCGCAGCTAGAGGGGCCGCTTCCAAATTTCAACTTGCTCAGTTATATGCAAGTACCCCGCAGTTAAAGGGGAAACTTTCAAAATTTATAAACTGCTCAGCTATATGCAAGAAGTACCCCGCAGCTAGAGGGGCCGCTACCAAATTTCAACTTGCTCAATTATATGCAAGTACCCCACAGTTAAAGGGAAAACTGTTAAAATTTTAAACTTGCTCAGCTATATGCAAGTACCCCGCAGTTAGAGGGGCAACGTCCAATTTTTTTACTTTCTCAGTTATATGGAAGTGCCCCGCAGTTAGAGGGGCAACTTCAAAATTTTAACTTGCTCATCTCATATGCAAATACCCCACAATTAGAAGCGGGAAGTTCAATCTTGAGGTTCTCATATAAAAAAGAGTAACTCAAAGTATTGAGCAACTCCAATTATAAATATAAGGTACGAAAGTTTAGTACCTAAGGCTCTAAGGGCATCGGAGCGCTCACAGTCTTGAGCAAGTGCCAAGTATAAACATAAGGTGCTCTAGATGAGCACCTAAGGCTCCAAGGGCATCAGAGCGCTCACGGTATTGAGCAAGTGCCAAGTATAAACATAAGGTGCTCCAGATGAGCACCTAAGGCTCCAAGGGCATCGGAGCGCTCACAGTATTGAGCAAATTCCAAGTATAAATGTAAGGCTCCAAGGGAACCGGAGCACTCACAGTCTTGAGCAAGTGCCAAGTATAAATATAAGGTGCGCCGGTTGAGCACCTAAGGCTCCAACGGCATCGGAGTGCTCACAGTCTTGAGCAATGCCACGTACAAACGTAAGGTGCTCCAGATGAGCACCTAAGGCTCCAAGGGAACCGGAGCGCTCACAGTCTTGAGCAAGCATCAAGTATAAATATAAAGTGCGACAGTTTAGCACTTAAGGCTGTAAGGGCACCGGAATGCTCACAGTCTTGAGCAAATGCCACGTATAAACGTAAGGTGCTCCAGATGAGCACCTAAGGCTCCAAGGGCACCGGAGCGCTCACAGTCTTGAGCAAGCGTCAAGTACAAATATAAAGTGCGACAGTTTAGCACCTAAGTCTCTAAGGGCCCCGGAGCACTCACAGTCTTGAGCAAATGCCACGTACAAACGTAAGGTGCTCCAGATGAGCACCTAAGGCTCCAAGGGCACCGAAGCGCTCACAGTCTTGAGCAAGCGTCAAGTATAAATATAAAGTGCGATAGTTTAGCACCTAAGGCTCCAAGGGCACCGGAGTGCTCACAGTCTTGAGCAACTGCCAAGTATAAATAAAAGGTACGACAGTTTCGTGCACAAGTCTCTTGACATTACAAGACACTTATGCACGAGGGGGCTAATATTGAGAAGTCCTCAAGCAAGTGAACAAATAGTAAAATAACTTAGAGTGTGGGGTTCCATTTATAGTGGCTCCACCTTCCTAAGATTACAAGTTTGACAGAAAATAGCCTAGGGCGAGGGGATCCACCTTGAGTGCCCTCTCTTCCCAAACTTGATGCTGCAGAAAAGCACTCAAGGCGAGGGGCTCAACGCGAGTAACCCCTCCGCCCAAGATAGAAGTCCACAGAAGAAGGCCAAGGGCGAGGGGCTCACCGCAAGTAACCTCGCCGCCCAAGATGAAAGGCCGTAGAAGAAGGCCAAGGGCGAGGGGCCCACCGCGAGTAACCCCTCCGCCCAAGATAGAAGGCCACAGAAGAAGGCCAAGGGTGAGGGGATCACCGCGAGTAACCCCTCCGTCCAAGATAGAAGGCCACAGAAGAAGGCCAGGGGCGAGGGGCTCAGTGCGGGTAACCCCTCCACCCAAGATAGAAGGCCACAGAAGAAGGCCAAAGGCGAGGGGCTCACCGCGAGTAACCCCTCCGCCTCAGATAGAAGGCCAAGGGCGAGGGGCTCACCGCGGGTAACCCCTCCGCCCAAGATAGAAGGCCACAGAAGAAGGCCAAGGGCGAGGGGCTCACCGTGAGTAACCCCTCCACCCAAGATGAAAAGCCACAGAAGAAGTCCAAGGGCGAGGGGCTCATCGCGAGTAACCCCTTCGCTCAAGATAGAAGGCCACAGAAGAAGGCCAGGGCGAGGGACTAACCGCGAGTAACCCCTCCACCCAAGACAGAAGGCCACAGAGGAAGGCTAAAGGCGAGGGGCCCATCGCGAGTAACCCCTCCACCTAAGATGAAAGGCCACAAAAGAAGGCCAAAGGCGAGGGGCTCATCGGGAGTAACCCCTCCGCCCAAGATAGAAGGCCACAAAATAAGGCCGAGGGCGAGGGACTCACAGCGAGTAACCCCTACGCCTAAGAGGAAAGCTCAGCAGAAGAAGGCCAAGGTCGAGGGGTTCACCGTGATTAACCCCTTTGCCCAAGAAGGAGGCCAAGGGCGAGGGCTCACCGCGAGTAACCCCTGCCTAAGATAGAAGGCCATAGACGAAGGCCAAGGGAGAGGGGATCACTTTAAGAAACCCCTCTACCCAAGATAGAAGGCCATAGAAAAAAGGCCAAGGGAGAGGGGTTCACCATGAGCAACACCTTTAAACAAAGTAGAAGGCCATAGAAGAAGTCTAAAAATGAGGGGCTCACCGCGAGTAACCCCTCCGAACAAGTTTATACCCTGATAAGGAGGTCCACTATAAGTGGCCTCATTTACAAAACTTGAGATGAAGTGACATAACATTTAATGACCCTAAGAGGAATGATGAAGAAACCCTAGGGTCCCTGAAAATAAAAACTGAATTTATGGCGTACAAACCTTTTTGGTCTACCCAACACAAAAGACTTTGCACGAGGGGCTAAAGTAGAAGGGTGTCTACCTATAAAAAAGTAAAAATATTATTTTATTAAGAAATACTGAGAAGAAACCCAGGGTCCCGACAGAAACTCATATTGAGCAGGAACCCCCCCCCCCCCCGGGGTCCCGGCAGAAACTCATATTGGGCAGGAACCCCCCAGGGTCCCGACAGAAACTCTTATTGAGGAGGAGCCACCTCAGGGTCCCGACAGAAACTCATATTGAGCAGGAACCCCCCAGGGTCCCGACAGAAACTCGTATTAAGAAGGAACCCACCCAGGGTCCCGACAAAAATGCATAATTGAGATGGAACCACCCCAGGGTCCCGACAGAAACTCATATTCAGATGGAACCCCCAGCGCCACTGCAAGTATCAGCGACGTTGTAAGTGTCAGCGTCGCTGCAAGGGTCCGCTGCAAGTGCCAACGCTGCTTCAAGTGCCAGCGCCGCTGCAAGTGTCTACGCCACTGCAAGTGTCAGCGCCGCTGCAAGGGTCAGCGTCGCTGCAAGTATCAGCGCCACTGCAAGTGTCTACGCCACTGCAAGTGTCAGCGCCGCTGCAAGGGTCAGCGCCGCTGCAAGTATCAGTGCCACTGCAAGTATCAGCGCCGCTTCAAGTGTCTGCGCCGCTGCAAGTGTCTCCGCCGCTGCAAGGGTCAGCGCCGCTTCAAGTGCCAGCGCCGCTGCAAGTGTCAGCGCCGCTGCAATCTTCTGCGCTACTGCAAGTGTCGGCACCGTTTCAAGTACCAGCGCCGCTGCAAGTGTCCGCACCGCCGCAAGGGTCGGCGCCGCTGTAAGTGCCTGCGCCGCTGCAAGTGTCAGCACCGCTGCAAGTGTCTACGTCGCTGCAAGGGTCAGCGCCGCTTCAAGTGCCAGCGCCGCTGCAAGTGTCAGCACCGCCGTAATCTTCCGCGCTGCTGCAAGTGTCGGTGTCGTTTCAAGTACCAGCGCCGCCGCAAGTGCCAGCGCCGCTGCAAGTGTCCGCACCGCCGCAAGGGTCGACGCCGCGTCAAGAGCCAGCGCCGCTGCAAGTGTCTACGCCGATGCAAGGGTCAGTGTCGCTTCAAGTGCCGGCGCCACTGCAAGTGTCAGCGCCGTCGTAATCTTTTACGCCACTTCAAGTGCCAGCATCACTGCAAGTGTCAGCACTGCCGCAAGGGTCAGCACCGCCGCAAGTGTCGGCGTCGCTTCAAGCATCAACGCCACTACAATTAAGAATCACTACAGCAATAATGTTCGAGAGGTGCCCGCGAGGGTCACTACAAAAATCCAAAATTAAGAAGTACCACTACAAGGGTCACCGCCGCTGTAAGGGTCACTGCAGTAATGACAGTTGAGAGAGTCAGCGTCACTGCAAGGCTCGGCGCCACTGCAAGGGTCACTGCAGAAATGTTATTCGAGAGGTGCTGCTACAAGGGTTTTGACAGAAACTCATATTGAGAAAGTAGCTATCACGAACAACCCCTCATCATGAAACATCAGTCTCTAAATGAACAACAGCACTAACGCTTTACTTTCTTATAGTGGTTGCCTATTCGAGCAAGCAGGGCTCGTACAGGCGCGTTGGGACCTCCTGGGAGTTTTGGCTTGGCGGCTGAGGGACAAGGTATGTTGAGCAAGCTCAACCACTTAGCACTATAGGATTGAGAGAATACTAGTAGGAAGACCCAGAAGTCACTCGAGACTACACACACTGCACACTTGGTCACAAGTGAAGTGAGCAGCCAAAGAGCTGGCTACTCACAAGAAATAAACTCTTTACAAGAAAATGACTTTTCCAGAAGAGGGGGTCCTCAAGATCCCTCTCAAGAAAAACAACATTTTTTAGAGGAAAGGAGTCCTTAAGGTCTCCTCTCTCAAGATTTGCAAAATTGCACCACAAGTTACCGTTTCAAAAGATAATTATTGAATCTGATATTTTGTCTTCGTTAGGGGACATATGTGCTTTTTGACCTTTGGTCGGCGCGAGGTGGCGCCTGTAGAGGGGACAGGCAGGCTGCCACAGGTAGGGACAAATGGTACACTTCAGACATTGTTCCCCACCAACTCTCTCAATTTTGGGGCCCAAAAATGCCACTCACCCCTAACGCCCCAGTATAAATAGACCTCTGGGCAAGGTCAAGAGATAGAGAATAGAAGTTGCACTGTTATCCTGCCAAAATATCACCAGACCTACCTAAGTATTCTCTCCCTGCTCATTCTCTTAGTGCTGAGTGCCTTGTTCCTTCACTCCCCACTGACAGCCATCACTCTCAGGTGTTTCCCTTGAGAAAATTACTATTTTTGCTGTGAAAGTTCATCTTCTTGCAGGGAGTGAGTTGAAGCTTGAGTTCCATTATTACATGAATGAGAAGTTTTCTTCAGAAGTTGCACCAGGAGACCTTGAAGACCTTGCAGGCAGCGTCCATTGGAGTGGGTCACGCCTCACCCTTTCCAGTTATTCATAGACCCCAGTCTCACTACTCTCCTACACCTCCCATTAAAGTGTAATCCTCCCTCAAAGCTTATTGAGTAGGACTTCGCCCCATCTACTAACATCTGTCGCACCCTATCCTAACAGAACTGATCCCTGACCTATGCTTTCACTACCCGCATAACGATCTCAAGTATGATAAGCTCTAGTGATTTCATCATCATATCAAAGCTCACCCCACTACGCCTTTCAAACCTTTGTTACCTCTCCAGTAGGTCGTCGACTCAATGCGTCTATCACCACATTAGCCTTCCCAAGATGACATTAAATATCAAACTAGTAATCCTTTACGAACTCTAACCTTCTCCTATGTCGCATATTCAAATTATTTTTCATAGACAGGTATTGTGGCAACTTTTGATTCATGAATAAGCTTAACCTCTCACCCAAGAAATAATGCCTCCAATCCTCAAGGCAAATACGATTGTTGCTACATCCAGGACATGTGTGGGGTGATTCCTCTCATGAGGATTAAGCTCACGAGATACATCAGCTATCGCTATATCCTCATGCTATAATACACCCCCAAGTCCCTTTAAATATGTATATGTGAAAACTCGGTACTCCACTCCTCCCCTAGGCAGTGCAAGCACGGGCGCTGAAGTTAATTTATCCTTTAGCTCATTAAAATCCAACTGACAATAGTCATCCCAAATGAATGGTACCCTCTTACGAGTCATACTAGTCAATGGACCTGCATTCTTCAAGAAACCCTTAATGAAGCGACGGTAATACCTAGCCAACCCCAAAAAGCTCTGAACTCCGTCGGTGTCGTGGGATGTCCCCACTTCCTCATCATCGATACCTTACTCAGATCCTCATATATTTCCCTATCTGATACTACGTGCCCTAAAAACTTCACCTCCCTCAGCCAAAATTCGTATTTATCAAACCTAACGAATAACGGGTGATCTCGTAGTGTCTGCAGAACCAAACGCAAATGCCCTGCATGTTCCTCTTCTGTACGAGAATACACCAAGATGTCGTTGATGAACATAATTATAAACTAGTCAAAAAAGTCCCTGAAGAACCTATTCATGAGGTCCATGAACACTGTTGATGCATTAGTCAACCCTAACTGCATCACCCTGAACTCGTACTATCCATATCGCATCAGGAATGTGGTCTTAGGAACATCCTCCTCCCTAAAATGCAATTAATGGTACCCTGACCGTTAATCTATCTTGAAGAAGAATGTTGATCCTCTCAACTGATCAAACATGTCATCGATTCGAGGCAACGAATATTTATTCTGAATCATGACGTTATTCATCTCTTGAGTTCACACACAGATGAAATGACCTATCTTTCTTCTTAATAATCATCACTAGCGCACCCCATGTCAATGTGCTCCTCTGTTAAAACCTTGCCTAAGAGCTTCTGAATCTGATCCCTTAACTCTCGCATCTCTAACGATGCCATACGATACGGTGCACCTGCAATTGGCCTCGTTCCAGGCATTAGGTCAATCACAAACTCAATTTCCCAACTGAGTGGTAGCTCTAATATCTCCAGGAAAATGTTTGCAAACTCCCTCACAACTATGATAGAGTCTAAGGGGATAACCACCCCTTTCCAGGTCTCCTCCTCAATACAGTACAAGTGAGTGGTTGACCCTCCCTCGGGTAGAGGCATTGCCACTAAAAATATCTCATGCCCTGGAATGGAGAATACGATAGTCCTCTCATAGCAATATACCATCGCCCTATACCAAGCTAACCAATACAGGCCCAGAATGGCATCATACCCCTTCAGTTCCAATACTAGTAGATCGGTTATTAAATATAATCTCCCGATGTATATATTTACCCCTACATATCGGGTAAATAAGGGACCCACTACCTATAAGTAACTTTATACACATAAAAAGATTGTCGTTTGTCTCTAATAGACTGGTTGTGCATGCAAAACTGGTGGATATGAATGAATGTGTAACGCATGCATTAAACAATACCCTAACCATATGCCCATGAATAGGAAACGTACCCACTACTACCAGTGGTTCCCGTGTCCCCTAAGGTGTGGCAGCATCCCGAACGTTATAGACACATCAGTACTATAACTACCCCTACTATTATGGGGTTTGTGGAGCTGGTGCTACCAGTGGTAACTGCGTTTGTTGCCCCTATTGGGCACCCTATTGTGGTCCTATATCTAATTGTGGGAAATTTCTCTTTCGATGGCCAGCCTCTCCATAATTAAAAGGACGACCAATAAAGCCTGCCTCCCTTGGGCCCTATCGGGGTTGTCCCTGTCGTTGGCCCTGATGGCCACCCCAATTGTTCCCTTGGCCCAGATGGCCCTAGGAAACCTGTTACTCCTGTTGAAAATGGGTGAGGACCATGTTGGCCCTACCTAAACCCACTATCTTATGGTCTGAATCCTTCGGATTTAAATCACTTTGCCTGATCACCCTATCGAAAATCCCGCTCGGGCTTCCTGCTCGTCGGCTGCGATTGTGCCGTACTAGCACCATTCCCACCTTCCTTCCCACTCTGGCTGGTCTCTCTCGCTTTCTTGCTTCCCTTCAGGTGGAAGAGATGGTACTGACAATGTAGTAATGCGGCATTGACGACCTCGGTATAAGTCCTCAACGTCGAATTACCAAGCAAGTGTTGTATGATCCTCCAAGTGAGTCCATTCGTAAACCTGTGCATATTCTTCTCCTCGTTGTTCACCTCATCGGGTAGAAAGTTTACTAAGTGGGTAAATTACTCCTCGTATTCAGCTACGAACCGATCTCCATGTGCCATATCATTAGGTTTCCTCCTCATCTCTATCTAGATCACTGAAGGAAAGTACTTACGGTCGAGCCGTCCCCAAAACTCAGTGATCATCGTAGTATCTCTCTCCTCGAAGGTGGTGACCGACTCCCGCCACTATAAAGTTGCACCCAGTAGCATATAGTCGCCAAAATCTACTTTTGAGTGTCACTTCACTTAACCACACGGAGATGGCATTTCATGTCCTTTTCCACTGACTAGCATTGACTACATCTGAGCAACCCTGAAACTCTAGTGGGTGCCCCTTCTAAAATGAGTCCCTCACTCTCTGCCAATAAAATGGACTCGGTGGTCCTGAATGACTAGTGCAACTGGCTGCTATGTGTGAGTCTATAGAAAATGTTACCCCATGGTGATCATCGCAGCATTAACTGCCTGGGCTACGATATCGGCCACCTCTGTCGGCATAATATTCCCCTGTGGGGCCTCCTCCCCGGTGCCTGCTCTCATCTGATAGTTTTTTTTTTGCTGCATCTAAAAGGGTATTGAATTGTATTAGCTCACAGTAAAATACAAAATGATTAATAGAAGAACGTAAGTACGTACATGCGCAAATACGAATGCAACAGTCCTAAAAATAGGGCTATATATATCAAAGGACATTGCGCTGAAGTGCAAAAAGCTGCACAAATCCTATAGGACACTAGAACCTATTGCTCTGATACCATCTGTGACACCCCTAATATCAAAATAATGGTTGTCTATTCCATTACCAAAATAAAATGGTAGTCTCATATGTCTCATTCTTAGCATCACTGTCTAAAAATTAATTAAATTACTAACCACTTATTAGTTTAACCGGTAGTGTCAATTTTTTTCTTGTAATTACATGCAAACGTAAAACATCCCAACATGCTCCATAAGAAAAAGGAAACAATAATAAACCACATCCAATAGAAATTTTAATGCATAATAATAAACTGGATACCGAAATAAACCATCAGTTACTAAAATCCACTACAAATATCCAAAATGAAATAAATAAACTGAACCTCATTACTATCTGAATAAAGGGCAACATGCTCAACTGATAACTGAGATGAAACCTAGTCTAGAAAATAATAAATGAAACGTTTATACTGAAACTCTGCAAGCCTCCACACCCGCGGTAGCTACGCATCCCTGGAACGAATGATTATCCATGGCCTCCATGTGGCTGGACACCTAAAAGTTTTTGGAAAATAATATTTTTGTCACGAGTCAGAGACCAAAACATTTAAAAATATTTGCAAATGATTAAAATGTAGTAAGTAAATATGCAGTTAGCTTTCCATATTTAATTCGGTGTCGGACTCTCTTGAGATACCCCTCACCTCTCATCTATAATGCACACCTATCGCATACATCTTAACCCGCCTAGTTACGCTACCCCCACCTAACTAGACCTATTGCAAGTATCACAAATACTCTACTCTAACCCACATATTTGTTTAACATTTCTTACTTTGTTATTTACTCATTATCTTACTTAATCTTCTCATTAACTCCATTGTTATAAATTCACTCCATCTATTCATAAACATTCACTCTTAATGTATTAAGTCTGTATATAATTTACTACACTATTATATATGTTCCATAGAGTTATCACAGGCATATGCATACACATATATATCACTCACTATATATGTAAAATCTCTAGCGTGCTATTAAGCTCCAGGGAGTCACTCCGACCTAAACAGTACGAAATCTCACCACCGAACCCGAAAATAAAGATGAACATTGGAGGGGATCATGGCCTTAAGACCGTGGTCATAACCATACCACATTTTTCCAAGGGACTCCAACCCTATCTCACATGGGAATGCACAGAACCTATAACCTAAGCAAATGGAACTAGCTCTGTTGAGATTCGCCAGAGGGCCCTCCCACAGCGCGCAACCTCCACCGATAGCATATACGCTAAGACGTGCATGTTTAAATCAATATCATACGCATAAAAAATATTATAATCCATATATATATATATATATTTCAATATAATTCCGGCCATACCGTGCCTATCACTAAAAGCACCAGCGTAATTACCCCGAGTCTACATCCATGACTCTTAGGCTTAGTTGATTACTCATTTAATAGTAGAATCACTCCGCTAAAACTCTCGAACTTACCCATCCAGCCCATGCATCAAATAAATTGCAAACTAACCCACCTACTTCCTTAATAAAATTTATCACTATTTAATTCTCGCATCATTAAATTTTTCCACTTTAATTACCCGCTCAGACCGAGGTAATATAATCTGCTTAAATGACCCTAATAAAGTTTTCTCATCCTTATGGGTTATAAAATTTCTACTGGAAAACCTCCGAATTAACCCGCAAATTAAATAACAAAACTTGAAGTGTCAGGAAGTGGTCTGAACCGATTTTCCCAGACACTCGAACCAGTTCACTCAACCAACCCGAACCGGTTTGCCCCAAATCCGAACCGATTCGCTACCCATAATAGCGAACCTTCTTCTCCAAATTCGATCAAAAACTCTTCAATATGTTACCCAACCTCCATTAAAACACATACATCATAATGGGACATAAATATGATGATTCTAACACTTCTAAATCGTCCTAACATCGTAGATTGGGCTTAGGTTAATGATTTAATCAACCAAATGGTTTATTTTCAAATTTATCAACCAAAACCCTAAGTTAAATCCACAAATTCGAATTTATATTCAATTAATTGCTACATCTCATCAATGTTCACTTTCCTAACAGTTAAAAGTCATCTAAATCCATCAATTCATTGTTTAAATCAATTGAACATCATAGGAGATAGATTCAACCCCAAAATCCCCTTTTTCGTGTGTGATAAAGCCCTTCCCAAAAATAATTATCTACACCTATTACGATATGAACACGAATTTCAAACATAAAATTCACATAAAGATAACCACTTGCCTTACACGATTTGTAGGGTCTAAAATTCTGTTGAAAAAGATTTGCTCCTCGAATTATCTCTCCAAACGGGGATTTTTCATCACATTTTCTCACACTAAAACACCTTTTTCTACACACACAAATATAATAAAAGTCCACGGTTGGATTTATGGATTAAACCCCACCTCGTATTGTCTTCAAACTAGGTGGAATTTGATGCCCTTCGGGATACGTAGGCATCTTGGGTGAATCCATTGACTCGAGTCCTCCCACATACATTTGTCATTTTATTCTCACCATATATTCACGATATATACATTTTATATGCTTGTTTGCTTGTGTCTTGTCCAATATACGCAAATCGTTCCCTCATAATGACTTGTGAATCGATAAACACTTACATTATATTCCTTATTACTATTTGGGAACACTCCTAAGAATTACCTCGCACTGCCTTTATCTATAATGCAAGTCGAGCGATTCCATCCTCCATTTATAATATGCACATAAGCACACACATCACGGAGTTCTATGAGAGAAGATTATCACATACCCATGAAAGACTAAAAGGGTGGGATGGGTTCCTAACACCTTCCTATTCCATAACTTAGTCCCCTAACCCTTGAACTACTTAGTTTCGCAAGCATCAGTATTGTCCTTGATTCTGTTCTCTCGAGGCGGCAACATTTCTTTTACCTCTTTTGTATAATATAAACTGGTAACTCTATCACTACATATCACCCCACATCAATGACGGTCGAGTACCCCAATAAAGGATGCAATCCTACACGCACGTCGAAAAGGGAAAGGAATGAGGGATCCACCTTTGGAGACCGTCCCTCGGGATGGCCACAATGGCGGCTCTGCTGGGGACTTTTATAAGAGGATTGGACTCTATTTTTGCATGATTGTTATTCTTTTGTACATGTGTGTGTATGCACCTACCTATGTGTTCCCATTTCTCCTCTATTACCTTTTTGTATATATATCTCATGTATGTATCACTTTCCATCACTTATGCACTTGCACACTTGTATATACTCTTCGTTTACACTTCACACACATACATTTAGCTTCACTTTACACTCACGTGCTTCACACACCACTTAGAATATCCATGCTTAGTCTGCATTAACACACAACCACACTTCCTACACTTGTATATATGCTCACTTACACATGTGACACACCACTTGTAGTTTATCTATGTATAGGTTCACTACCACACACACTCACTTGTATATATCCCCATGTCACTTACTCACTCACATGTATCCATGTGTAGTATAGTTTCCATGCTAGATATACTTGTATATGATCCCCATTAGTGTAGCATTCCATTTACTCATCATGATAATAAAAAAATAAAAGACACCCTATCTCCATAATATGTTAATTAAGACTCATGCATTTTTTAACACTACATCACCAAGAGCATGGTATATTGACCAAAATCTTTATCCCATACTGGGAGTTCACTTTGTGATGGGCGTTAGACCTACAGGTCACAGTTAGCCTAAGAGATATGACTCTCAACTACTATTAGCCTCGTACCTTAGATGTATATCTAATGGTTCCCCTCGCATAGTATCGCTTAATCGAACTCACGATGGGAGGTATATAGCAGGGAACTCGTTCACGTACATCGAGTATAAAGAATTTGATCCCGCACGTACTGTCCCCATGAGGTATATAGTGAGGAAATTCGCATACCCTCAGGTATATCAAATGGTGTGTCCACACGTACCGATGAATGATTGCCCTTATAGGCAAGAGGTATATCATGGAAGTCATGCCAAAGGGGGGGAACACTTCCACTGACCCAATAATTGCATAAGCCGCAAATAGGTGTCAAACCTAGGACACTCATATTTAGTTTACCGATTACCATGCGATACTCTACCAAAATTTTGGGTCGGCATACCTCCCGAATTTTCGCACGATTTCGCCCTTTTTAGGCATGACCCCGTCCGTGAGCTTGAAAATAAGTCCAGCCGTGTTTTACATATTTTTAAACCCTATTATCCCAGGCTCGGGTCCTGTTCGACATTTTTTATGCATTTAAGCAAACTTGATACAAGTGAGAACTTACTATTAACATTATTTATAATCATGTTTCCTCTCCTTTTTACCTCCTTTTCTTAAAATACCAAAAACTTTTTTTCTCCTCCTTTCAAAATACCCAAATTTTCTCCTTCCTTCTTTAAAAAATAAATTTGAATCATTTTTCCTCTCAAGTCGATCGCATACCCGATTTTGGCATGGCTCCCTATTAGATTCAGTCTTCCGTCAAACCGCCCCGAAGCTCCGTCGATTCTTCAACTACCTCATCCAAGTTTAGGATTTCCCTTCATGATATCTTCATGGAGAATGCCAACTAAGCACCGAATGTGCAATCCGACCAGATGACTATCATAGCCATGCTCAGTGCCAAGATTGACAACCTTTTAAATTGAGGTCCATGAGATACAACGTCACCGGGCCTATATTTTTTAAGAAACCAAGGTTCTCTTTCCTTGTTCCATGGGTCCACCCACTCTGAGCTTGTTTAGATCTCAAAAGATTATCAGCATGCTCTGCATGCCCTGCTTACCAACAGGCAATCTCCATCTCACCTCCCTATCCTAAACCTTTCCCAACTAGGGGTTAACCTCCCAGTACCCACGGATCCTAAGGAGGATGCAGTAAAGAAGATCAAGGAAGACCTTAAGCGATTATCGAAGAAGTTCGACCACATTAAGCTATCTGGGAACAATATGGACTACACCCATATATACCCCTATCTCAAAGCCAGATTACCAAAGAAGTTCAAGAATCCAGACATCGAGAAGTTTGGGATAAGCAGACCCCTAATTTTTTACCATAGAAGCTATCGTCGAGCTATGACCCTCCTTGGCACCTCTTAAGAGATGATAACCCAAATATTCCAGCAGACATTGAAAGAAAGTTCCCTTTATTAGTTTTCGTACCTTGAAGAATCCAGAATTCGTAGTTAGGAGGATGTCACCTGAGAATTCATAACTCGGTACAAGTACAATTAGGAGCTAGAAGTTATGCATAAAAATCTAGAGCTTCTTAAGCAGAACCCTGGGGTAACAGTTAGTAGCTTCATAGGAAGATGGAGAGAGAAAGTTTCTACCATGACCAACACATCCTCTAAAGAGGAACAAGTCAGTATCATGAAGAACTTCTTGCCTTATATATTAGCATCTATGGTAGGACAGTGCTACCCACACTTTCGAGCCCTTCGAGAGGCTGGTGTAGAAAATTAAAAAGGCATTGCCAAAGTTGAATCTAAGCCGAAGAAAATGACCGAACAGTTTACTCCCCGAAAATATGAGAAGCCCGCCAGTGCTACAATCTCAACCATCAATAAAATTTCCCAACCTGTTACCTCTTGGGCACCGGAAAATCACCCTAACCCTACCAAAAAAGAGTTTACTGAACTCCATGCTCCCCTATCTAAAGTTTAACAGGCCCTGCTGAGCCGCAATCTCATTAAACCCTTAGACCCTCGTCCACTACCAAATCCATTCCCTAAAACTCTAAAGTCGATGCCCATTGTGATTTCCACCAGTATGTTGGTCGTAGTATTGACCAATGCTTCCACCTTCAGAACGTAATCCATGGTTTAATTTACGGGGGTATTACCATAATTTAATCCATTTGCTCAAATTGTGCCCATAAGGCACCCATCATACTCGTAATCTCACCCAAACCGCTTAAATTTTGCTCATACTTTCTCTTACTCACTACTTTATTTAACAACCAAGTTTTGTGGGTTGAAATTTCCCGGCGAGATGACTGTCGATTGTTGCAAATCCAATATTTTTTTATGGAAGCCCAAAAGTGAGCTCGCGAGTCAGATAATTGGGTGGTACCCATCAATGAAGTCAATCTATAAAGATTGGATGGTACTCAATGGGGTGCTACCTGTCGATGAAGTCATATGATTGGTGGTTGGTCCCTTTACTCCTACACCTCCCCGTTAAGTGGAAATATTTATATTTTGAAGCAGTGGAGGTTGTTGAATGTATTAATTTCTCTTGGCAAGAGGATATAGCCCCCACCGAATGGGAAGATGACTTTGACAACCAGATGACGAACCCAGTCAAGAAGAAACTAGCTTAATAGCTAGTCTGTGCGAAATGATATCCTTCGAAGATCTGTTGGGGTAAATTAACAAAGTGGCCATTCATCCAGAAATAGATGAAAACACGGGGCTCGTGTTCTTCCTAAACTTAGTAAATCACATAACCAGGTCAGGGACACACTATAAAGATTCAATTCCTAGTATGATCGAGACAAATTAGGGAAAGGGAATCGTCGAAGAACTTCCTATGCTAAAAATGACGATCGAAGAAAGTAAATTCCTTGACTAACTAAAAAAAAAAGCCAACATCACCCTATGGGGTCTTTTCATGTACTCCTAATTGCATTGAAATTATCTGATAAAACTCCTCACCGGATCTACGATCTCTCCTTCCACCACTCCCGAAGAAGCTGTAAACATAGTTGGGTCCTTAACCTCTTCTAGACTCCTCTCCGTTTTTAAAGCAGAGATACCAAAGATCGGCCTTGACCATAATTATGCCCTCAATATCTCCAATGAAGTATTAGGAAAGACAGTCCCACTCTCAATTGTTGATAATGTTACTACCCTCAACGTTTGTCCTCTTAGAACCCTCAATTTCTTGGGCTTGACAGTTAGTGATCTCACTCCCAATTCTGTCGTCGTGCATGCGTGCTTACGATAATACCCACCGAGAGGTAATGGGGTCTATAAAACTCACAATAGGGTCTGGCCTTATCAATTTTGTCACTGAATTCCAAGTTATCAACATACCTGTATCTTTTAACTTTCTTTTTAACCGTCCATGGCTCCACAGTATACGAGGGGTATCGTTTTCTCTTCTTTAGAAACTAAAATTCTTCTCTAATGGACAGGTTATCACCATCTTAGGGGATGACCACAGTTCATATGTTACCAGTATTAGTAACTCAGTATTATAGATCCAGCATGAAACAAATAACATGCTCTTATCTGGCTTCAGAGTTGACCCACTTCCCCTTCCAATAGGAGATAGTTTCAAAGATCGAGTCTGTCTAGAACACAACCCTCATGGCAACATCAACGTGATTCAAATGTTCAAGAACATGCACTTTATGCCCAAAATGGGGTTAGAACGACGCCAGCAAGTAAACCTTGAGCCCATAGTCCTGAAGGAAGCCTTTCTCCCATATGGATTGGGTTACCATCCATCATCAAAATAACTCAAATCACTCCGGTGGCCACAATAAAAAATAAGCTTAGAAGAAGAAAAGGTTATTTCAAGAGACTCTTTGAACATAAAGTTTATCGAGGAAGGAAAGATTCCTTTTCTGTGACTTCCCCAAACCATGGTATGACCACATTCATAAGAAGATAAATTAGTGGCAAAAATCTTCTTTCAAAATAGCAACCCTTGGTCCACAGACTGCCAACATGAAGTTCAACAACCTCTCACCGAGAAAGTCATGTCAGTTACTGAAGATTCTTAGGATAGTGATTTCGAGGACTCATTCAACCTGAAGACACTAGGGCTGAGTCTATGCATAATTCGTTCATATACTGAGCCATCGGAACCGTCTAATCAAATCAGAGCTGCTGATATGCCTCTCCTTAACTGGAATGTCGTGCCTATTCAACTTACCCAGATTCAACATGATCATGTTGTTTACCCTATTCAAATCTCTTCATCCGATGTTGTTGTTACTTTTTCTAATATAAATATAACGGATACCTCTTTTGACGAGGTTCTCAATGCTGTTTTTTTTTTTAAAATGAAATAAACGAAGATTTCGAGTACCTTGTTGTGCCTTACATTAGTTGTCTTGATTCTAATCAAACTCTTGATGATGATGATGATGATGATGATTTTGCAGATGAATAATTCTTAACTGATCTTAATAAAGAGAATAACAAACAACATTATCGTGTTCAAATTAATTATTATGAAACTGTTGTTATTTATCACAATTCTAGTAGCCATTAGCGCGAGATTAGGATAGGGTCCACCCTTAACGAGCATGAGCGTACGCAATTCGAAGAGCTAATGAAGGAATTTGTGGATGTCTTTGCATGGTCCTATGATGACATGCCCGGTATTTACCCATAAATAACTCAACATGATATCCCAACATTCTCAGAATGCGAACGAGTCAAACAAAAGCTACAAAATCTCTGTGTCGAATGGTCGTTTAAAGTACAAAAAGAAGTGGTGAACCAATTGAACATCGATTTCATTTTCATAGTTGAATATCCTACATGGCTCGCCAAAATCGTCCCTGTGCCGAAGTCAGGAGGGTAAAGTTCGCATGTGCATCGACTATCGGGATTTGAAGAAAGCATCCTCGAATGACGATAACTCATTACCTAACATCAACATGATCGTGGATAACACGGGTAGCCATGTCCTCAAGTCATTTATCGATGGATTTCTTGGTACAACCAGATCAAGATGCACCCTAACCATCAGGATAAAACTGCCTTCATCACCCTATGAGGAAACTTTTGTTACACTGTCATGCCATTCGAACTCAAGAACGTCGGGGCTACCTACCAAAGGGCTGCCACAACCATACTACATGATTTTATTCACAAAGAGGTCGAAGTCTATGTGGATATGATCATCACATCTACGACTCGAGAAGTTCATATTCCCTCCTTTCAGAAGTCTTTTGAGTGACTATAGTGATACCAGATGTGAATAAACCCACAAAAAATTATTTTCGGCATCACCGAGGGAAAACTCTTGGGATTCTTTGTCAATGAAGGGGGATCAAAGCAGCCCCTGCCAAACTGAAATCTATACTTGATATTCCACCACTACGATGGAGAAGGAAGTCCAAGGATTCCTGGGAAAATACATTACATCAATCGGTTCATCAGCCAACTGATTTCTATATACGAACGTGTAATAAAGGGGACTTTCAAATCGAATCTACCAGTGACTGTAATCACAAATATTCATTATTTCAAGCCTCATAATATATTCAAATTCAAAAGTCTTCTAAAGAAGAATGAAACTATCCTTGACGCCCTACAACTTTATTAAACTAACCTAGACACCCTGAAGTCTTAATAATTACAAACTAGCCCCTGAATATTATAAACGAATATAATTTGACTTATACTTAACCCCTAAACCTCAACTTTATATCAAATTAATCCTTTAGACTTCAACTAATATAAAATTATAATTACACCCCTTGAAATGTTTTAAATTTACATAAATACCCCTAAATTTCATCAAAAGTACACTTTTAAGGCTATAAATGCATATACTTGACCAGCTAAGGACCAAATACCAAAGTTTAAATAATTTCGCATTACCCCTTGTCCAAATAAGTCTACACATTAGCACTAGAATCCAAAAATCACATGTGTACACCATGCACACATGTGAGGTATACTAACCAAGATAGAAAACTTCCTATATTCAGTTCAAATCCACCACCCTTCTCAACCAATCAACTCTCCTGATCAAAAACTATAAATACCCCACGATTTCCTCAATTCAAACTCACCATAATAGTAGTTTCAAAAACTCAAAAATTCTCTCCAAACACGTACGCTTTGATTTTATGTGTTATATTCAGTTCTTTTAGTTTAAATTGACGTATTGTTTTAATTCTAGAATACATAAAAACAGTAGAAACCTTACGTAGAAAATAGGCCCTAGCGGAAAAATACGAAATTTTCACCATTAAAGCTTGAGCTTTAATGATGGACTTCGCAATAATGTTCAAAACTCAGGTTTGAAGCTTTGAATATCTTCATTAGAACCTTAGGAACTCGGGTGTAATGATTAAATCCCATGAATGTGCATAATAAGATCTAATCGATTGAAAATGTATTTTGAACCAGAAAATTGGAAATCTTAAATTCTCCATGTATAATCCATCTCAAACCTCGAAATTAAAACCAAACAACTACTACACAAAGAAGAAACTAAACTATGTTCATAAGAATCCCTGCCATATCCTTGAAAGCCACGATTGTTAGGTAAAAATTTCGGTAAAATTCACATTTATGAAACTTAGGATAGAAGGCATCTCAATCCACAAAACATATGTATTTGGATTCCTTATGAAATTTTATGTTGAGTTTGTTAAGAAATCATCAAGAATGGTTTAAAAATGAAGGATAAATCTCAGGTTAAAAATAAAAAAACCCTAAAGTTAATTGTCGAGGGGAAGAAGATGAACTTTTTGATCAAAAACTTTCACCTCGCGCGTGAGGGCACGTGGCCAATCAGAATTTTCTGAATTTTTTTCAAATTTTAGTATTTTATTTTTCTGATCAAAATTTTATGAGGTACGTCCATGTTTGGTTAAGCCTAGCCTAAGTTATAGACAAATGAGGTTTTAACTTTGAAATATTTAACATAAATTACTATTTGACCCTTCCTATCTTTTTCAACTTATGAATTTGAACCCCACACTTTGTCTATAAATATTTCAAAATATTTTAAGATAAAAAGTTCCTTACTCCAAAGTTCAAACATGACCTTAAGTCCATGATTTTAAAGTCCCAAATTATTTACAATTAAGCCCCCAGAACTTTAAAAGGTACAATTTTTTGTATAAACTGACCAACCCAACCCCAATTCCAACAAATATTTTTATACCTAAACATTATATACAGAGAATCAAGTACCAGCTCCTCCAGATATCCTCTTTTGATCCATAAGCCGTACAAAATACCGAGCAAGTAGGTTTTTTACCTCTTCAATAGTAAACTTTGTAATTTTTATAATTGTTATTAATATCACTATGTGATCGCTCCTAATTACTCTTAGTATGTTCATGTTATAACATTTCCATACTACATATTTTATTAAATATCATTGGTATTTGAATTTGAATATGGATCAAGTTAAACCCTTCTCATCTAATAACTGATATTATGAAGAATCTATTTTAATAACTGATTCAGTTCACCCTTGGACCTTTATGTAAATATTTATATTATGAGCATCAGTATTAACTAGGGAGTCGACTGATGTGTTATCCCACGGAACACTCTTCTTGGCCTAATAGTCTCAGATATTTGAGAGCCTGGATTATTGCTACATACGTATGAGTGCCAGTTTGATTGTGCCCCTAGCTGGTTACTTTTTTCCAAAGGTTTTGGGTTGATTTTATTTGGTTTTACTGATGGATTAATTATACTTATACCCCTTCGTGAACTGGTAAGTAGGGGTTTATTAGTTCAAAGATCATTGACTTTGTTTATATGATCCTTAATGAACAAGTAAGTATGGGATTATTAGTTCACACAATTTTTATTTTCTTTATGTCACCCTTAATAAAGTAATAAGTATGGGATTACAAACTTTAATTCTTGTTATACAAACACTGAATTTTATACACACTTCAACTCTCATCTATACATATACTTGTTATAGAACTGGTAAAGCCTACTTAGCATATTTGTGCTAATTATTTTTTCCTCCAGATGAACCAGGAGAAAGAGGATAAAATCTTGTCCCCTTTATAGATAGATACCGGTCACTTGTTTACGTACGTAACTGTGTAGGCATAGAATAAGACAAATGGGAACAAGGAGTGGCACTTTTTAATTTTCTACTGTATAGTCCGTGTTAAAAAAATGTAATTCACCCTTGCGGTGGTACTGTCCTATGTATACTATTTTAATAATGTATAAAGTTATGTTATTCTGCCTTAACTTTAATTCGTTGCCTTATGTATACTTTCTTGTGCATTCACACCAAAAAGCAAGGTGTGACAAGTTGGTATCAGAGCGTGTTTTAAATTTAACATATGGTCGGGTTAGCATTCTATACGGGAAAAGAAATTTATAAGGTATTAGTTATTTTTTATTTTCGTAACTTTTTTTATTACTATCATATGGTTACTCCATTTTACTGTATAAATGCTTAGGATACGTTTTTGTTCAATATGGAAATTGAGCTGAATAACCGTTGGGAAACTAGAGTTCAGGAAGAAGCGTTAGCAAAGTTACGAGAAATGATTCGTTCAGTAAAAAAAGATTGGGGAGGTTCTAATAGCGATGTCAAGGAGTTAGTATTGACCAACAGATATTTAGGTGAAATGCAGGTTATGAGAAAAGTAGATGACTACGTAAATGATCCAGTGATATTTCAAGAAATTATCAATCTTGCACTATCAGATACTCTACCGACCCCAACTATGTATCCAGATATAACGCCAAATGGTGAAGCGCATGGTGATTATTCTCTTAACACATGTAATGACTCAACTGATGATTCCCCAGACTAAGAGGATTACCTAGCTATTCCGAAATCCAGCTTTGATGACGAGGTTGTTGTTCCTACTTAAAATCCAATGTTAAGTTTATCTCCTAATGTATGTATCATAATAAAGTAATGTACATAGTATGTCATATTAAGCCTTAGGAGATTAACTAACTGCTATAGTTAAGCACTAATGTAAAATTAGGATATATAACTTTAATGTATCCTATAACTTATCTTGTATAGTATAATAGGCTTGTGACATATCCTTATTTTATGATTCTTATTAGTTGAAATTGTTCTGTTATATTTTATGATGGTTAGTACTCGAATTCCCTCCACTGGAACTCAAATTGAACAGACTCAAACTAAAGGAATCATGCAATGTCTTCAAGAATTCACTTATGTAGGCCGACAACAAAAACTTCACATTTTATTCGAGAGTAAATCTCCGAAGAAATCCATAGGATGAATGACCTTAAAGAATTATTGAGACAACGACTTCCGTCCTTTCTTAGAAATTCAAGTGCTAGTGAAGCTAAGAAATGGATACATCAGATTGTGAAAATTCTAAATGGAGTAGGTATAACTACCAATATCTGAGTAACTTTAGCAGCCTATATTTTTTAAGGTGAAGCTAATTCCTGGTGACAAGCGGTGTCACATAACCAGAATGTTGTTAATTTTACTTGGGAGCAATTTGAAGAGTTTTTTTTCAAAAAGTATTTTCCCGGGGTTAAACGAGATCAATGAACTGTTGATTTCATAAAATTGGAACAAGCCAATTTGTCTGTAGCCCAGTACGAAGACAAATTTATCGAGTTATCTCGTTACACCTTTGAATATATAGATACTGAGATAAAGAAGTGCAAGCAATTTGAAATAGGACTACATCCAAGAATCAATAATTCGGCCGCTCCTTTACAAATCTATGAGTATTCTATACTTATCGATATTGGGAAATTGTAGAACAAAAATCTTCTGCCATAATCGATCTTTTCCCCCCGTTACTCGAAATAATCATGTTATTAGAACCCCACCTCAATCTCGACCTCAATTCTATCCAAATTCGAGTGGACAAGCTTACTCCCAGATTCGTCATAACACAACGTGTTCAGTGATTCGTTGTCACGAATGTCAAGAAGTATGACATATCGGGCCACAGTGTCCTAAGTTAATATTTTTTTCTATCCGTCGTGAGTCAAATAATCCCTCACAAAATCTAAAATTCCTTCCTATCCAAAATCAACCTAAGCCAAATCCTGTTAAGGAAATTATGCAAATCCCGAGTCATGGAAAGAATTATGCACTACCGCCTACACTAAACATACATGATGTGATAGAAGGTATAATATTTTTCCAACATCTTCCTGCACATATTTTAATTGATTCTGGTTCAACTCATTCCTTTATCAATCTTAGACTAGCTAAATTATTTCAATTACTACCTACATCTTTAAGTGCTTCATTGGATATTGAATTACCAACAAGTGAAATTAATACACCAACACAAGGTTATAACAATTGTAGAATTCAACTTAATTTAGGAACACTCATTGTTAATTTGATCATTTTAGATATTTATGGTTTCGATATTATTATCAGAATGATGTTTTGTTAAGACATCGTACTTATATCGATTGTCATGCTAAGAAATTTTATTTTCGAAATGAAGATAAATGTTCTTTTGTATTTCAAGGATCAAATCTGTCTGAACCAACAAGTTTCTAAATTTAAATCTCTTCTTTAATTCTAAGACTTTTGTTATAACTCAAAGATGTTTTTCCCGAAGAATTTCTTGGATTACCCCCTTCTCGAGAAATCGAGTTTAGATAAATATTTATCCTAATACATTTCTTATTTCAATACCTCTGTATCGAATGGCTCGTTTAGAACTTCATACATAATTAGATAACCTTATTGAAAAAGGTTTTATTCGACTTAGTTCATCTCCTTAGGGAGTTCCAATATTATTTGTCTAGAAACATGATAGAAGTTTTAGATTATACATAGACTATCGTAAACTGAACTCAGTAACTATTAAGAATACGTATCCTTTACCCCGAATAGGAGATCTATTTGATAAACTTCGATGAAAAAGGGTCTTTTATAAATTATATTTATGGTTCGATTACCATTAATTACGACCTAGAGAAGAAGATATTCAAAAACTACTTTTTGAACTCGTTATGAACATTTCGAATTTACTGCAGTGTCATTTGGTTAACTAATGAACCCGTAGCCTTTATGGATTTAATTCATAGAATCTTTAGGCCTTTTCTTCACCAATTTGTTATCGTTTTCATTAACGATATTCTTGTTTATTCTCAAAATCCAGTAAAACATGCCCAGTATTTAGAAACAATCTTAGGTACTCTCAGAAACCATCGGTTATATGCTAAGAAGAATAAATGTGATTTTTCAATTACAGAAATAAAAATTTTAGGACATGTGATTTCTGAAATGGAATCCAAGTCGATCCCGCCAAAATTTCAGCCATTTTAGAATGGAAAAATCCTACCAATATTACCAAGATAAAGAGTTTTCTAGGATTAGTTGGCTATTACCATCATTTTGTAGAAGGATATTTTCTCACATTGCTCTCCCCTTTTTAAAGCTAACTAGGAAGGAAGTTTCATTTGTATGGACTGATGAATGTAACCAATCATTCCAAATTTTGAAGGACAAATTAACCATTGCTCTTATCCTCACCTTTCCTTCTAGTTATGTAAGCTATGATGTATATATTAATGCCTCATTGTAAGGGTTAGGATGTGTGTTAATGTAGAATGAGAAAGTTATAAAGTGGGTCATGACAACTCAAAACTCTTTAACGTAATTACCCTGTCCATGATCTTGAGTTAGCAGTTGTGGTTTTTGCGTTGAAAATTTGGCATTGTTACCTTTATGGTGAAAATTTTCAAGTCTTTTCTGATCACCAGAGTTTGAAATATATTTTTACTCAAAAGGACGTGAATTTAAGACAACGAAGTTGGATGGAATTTTTGGAAGATTATCGATTTGAATTAAATTACTATCCAGGCAAAGGCAAGGTAGTAGCCGATGCTTTAAGTCAAAATCCAGTAGGAAGACTCCACACTTTAATTTCTTATGATATTATTGCAACCATAAAATAATATGATCTTCGATTGACATCCCCTTTCATAAAATTTTCCAACATCATTGCTTATCCCGAATTGAGAGAGAGAATATTAGTTCAACAAACCTAAGATTCTTTTTGCACAAACCATAAGAGATAAAAATCATGAGTTCTCATACTATAAGGAAATAGGTTTATGGTTTAGAAATAGATTGTATGTATCTGATGATTCATCTCTTCGAGAAGAAGTTTTGCAAGAAGCCAATCGTTCGAAATTTATGATTCACCCCAAAAGTTTGAAAATGTACCACGCCCTAAAGAGTCAATATTAGTGGCCAAGTATGAGAAATGATATCGATAATTTTGTAAGGAAATGTCTTACTTCTCAACAAGTAAAAATAGAACACCAACACCCTGGTGGACTCCTCCAACCCTTACTAATTCCCGAGTGGAAATGGGATTATATTTCCATGAATTTTGTAAGTGAACTACCTCGTACATCCTAAGGATATAATTCCATTTGGGTAATAGTAGACCGACTGACCAAATCTTCTCATTTTCTACTAATGAATACCACCAACTCATATCAACAGCGTAACAAACTCTACATTCGAGAAATTATCCGATTACATGGAATTCCTTTATCCATCGTATCAGATATAGAATCCCATTTTATAGGAAAGTTTTGGCAATCATTGCAAACCATAATGGGTACTAAACTTCATTTAAGTACCGCATTCCACCTACAAACTGATGGACAATTCGAACATATAATCCAAACATTAAAAGATATGCTATGAGCTTGTGCGTTAGATGTGCCCGACAACTGGAATGTACATTTTCTGCTTTGTTGAATTTTCATATAACAACGGTTATTAAATACCAGTATAAAATCTGCCTCGTTTGAAGCTTTATATGAAAGACCATGTAGATCACTCGTATGTTGATAGAATCTAAAAGTAGTAAACAATTTGATTATGAGATAATTAAAGAAACCACTGAAAGAATGAAACAAATTTGAGAAAGATTGAAAATAGCCATAGATCATCAGAAAAGTTATGCAGACCAGCACCCAAAACCCTTATAATTTCAAGTTAATGACCAAGTATTTCTGAAATTTTATCCTCGAAAAGGAATCTTACGCTTTGCAAAGAAAGGAAAATTAGCCCCCAGATATATTAAAACTTTCACAATTTCTAAATGAGTTGGCTTTGAAGCCTACCTGATATGCCCAAGTATAACCTCGGCCCAGGGACACCTACCTCGGCCGAGATGATGGCTGAAACATTGATCGACCCTATGAAGGCCAGGGGCCCGCGATATCATCCCTCGGCCAGACCTACCTCGGCTCAGGCCGACACTACCATCTACACTGCCAAGGGGCACTGCGCGCATCACAGGAACCAACAGCACTCTGGGTATGGCAACCTCGGCCAAGGGTAGGCCGAGGTGACAGGGATCCAACCCTCAACTTGGAACCGGTTCAACCTCGGCTTGGGACGAGGTCACAAGAGGCCATAGTAATCACCAGCATGGGACTATCCCTACCTCGGCTGGGGCCGACCTAGCATAATGTCTCGGCTGAGATCAGGCCGAGACTCCTTATGACACTTCTCTGATTGAACGGACATCAAGCCTTTACAGCTCGGCCTCTCCCAAGCTGAGGTCATTCACCAACATGACTGCCGAGCATTTTTTGACATGTGGATAAGGACACCTGGGCACAAATCAGTTGTAACAAGATTATTCTCCACATGTGGGAGAATATTTCATCATCATTGCTTACATGTGACAGTGACAGATGGAATTCCCACATTGGTGAGGATACCACACACATGCTCATTGCATGCATGGGGGGTACATTACGCCCCCTAGACACTATATATAGGGGTCATCCCCTACCTTGCAAAGGGATCCAGTTATAAAAACCCTAGCTAAAACTCTGTCTAAATATACAGTAGAGAGAGAGCTTGGGAGGTTGTATCCATGGCCATTAGTGCCTTCTTTCAGTGATATTGCTCACACACTCACAGTGGACGTAGGCAAATAGGCTGAACCACTTACATTACGGTGTGTTACCCTCTTCTCCTCACCACCTTCTATTATCTTCTTTATATAGCTGTCCTGCCATTGTTATACTTCTATTGAGCTTGGAAACACCATACCTGGTGGTGCTAATTCTTAGCATCATCATTTTGGCGCCGTCTGTGGGAAGTGAGAGGCTATATCTCCCTATTTTTCTGCTTTACCTCATCGGAGACTCTGGTGGTGAACCAGGAACCACCCCTTGTGTTGAGCTGTTTCACCATTGAAAGATATCCTTTAAGGTATTAAGCTCACTTGTTGTTCAAGCTCTTTATTGATAAGACATGGCACCAGAATTACCACCGCCTCTTCCGTCGCCTGGAGGTGGAGGAGCTAGTTCCAGTCAGGCTCCTCCCCAGTCCGAAATGGCGTAGGTGGCAGCAGCTTTGAAATCTTTAGCTGCAACACAACAAGCCATGAAGGAGCAATTTGCCCAGCTCAGCCAAACCATGATGATGAGGCCACCTGGAGTCTCCCCGGACATGATAACTCCGGTGGCAGTTCAGCCTCATCCCGATGCCAGGGGACCACCCCAGTCGCCCATGAAGGACCAACCTGCACCCCAGCGGAGGAGGTACTTTGCTGACCCTAGGCGCTTGCACCTGGGGAGGCAAGGAAAACCTTTCCCAGAGGACAGGTATGATGACCTAGAAGCTGAAGAGGCCCCGGAGGACTGCTGGGAGCCGTATGAGGTGTCAGATAACACCGTACGACCTCTTAGGCAGAGCCAAGGATGTGTCGGCCGAAGAAGAGACGAGGCCCAACAAAGAGGGTCGGCCTTTGATGGGCAGAGTCAAGGATGTGTCGGCCGAAGAAGAGATGAGGCCCAGCAGAGAGGGTCGGCCTTTAACAGGTTGAGCAGAGGGTCGTCCTTCGAGAGGCTGGGCCCAGTCAATGACCTGAGGCAGAGGCTATCGAGGTCAAGGAGCGCGGCAGGCTCTCAAAGAGGGAATAGGCAGGCTTGGACAGATCAAGGCCGACCCTTGGAGAGAAGAGCCAGGGAGCAGGAAGAGGTCAACAGTCAACGGGTCGTGGCTGGGGAACCCTCTGTCCATCGCAGAGAGGTGGCAGGGGATAACCTCGGACAAGTTAATGAGAGAAGACCCTGGAATGACTCAATCCAACGTCTCGAGGAGAAGATAGGTGACCTCATAAAGAGCAGGGACCCAGTACAGAGGGGCTACTCGGAGGGCTCCCCGTTTGTAGCTAGGATAGTGGGGTTCCCAACCCCAGCTAAGTTCAAGCCTCCTACAGTGACTCCTAAGTATGATGGCAGCACTAACCCAGTGCACCATATCGAGATGTATCAGTCGGCGGCTGATATTTACTCGATACCCGATGAGATGAAGTGTAGGGCCTTCTCGGGAACTTTGACAGGGGCTGCACACAGCTGGTTCACCTCTCTTCCGAAGAACTCGATCGAGAACTTCAAAGGCTTAGCTGAGCAGTTCATCCACAACTTCTGCTTTGGGCTAAGACCTCAAAAGAAGACTACCCACCTCCTATATGTCAAACAGGCTAAGGGTGAAAGCCTAAGAGACTACATAACAAGATTCAACAAGGAGAAGTTGGAGGTGGAGGATTACGAAGAGAGCATAGCCATGACCGCCCTTATAGGAGGCCTCCAGAAGGGAAAGCTCTGTGGAAACTGGCGGAAGACCCTCCCAAGTCTATGGCAGAGCTGTTGTCCACCGCAGGGAAAGTGATGAATGCGGAAGAGGCAATGGCCGCAAAATATGAGGAGGAGAACCGTGGTAGCACTGGGAGGTCCCAGGGCAAGAAAGAGGGGAAGAAGAGGTCAGCAGATGACAAGTTCGCTCATTACACTCCTCTGACTGTGAGCTGTGAGCACATCCTTAATGAGATCAAGACTGACCGAACTCTGAGGTGGCCAGAAAAATTGAAGGCCCGACCACATAAGAGGAATAAAAACCTCTGGTGTGAGTTCCATCAGGATCACGGCCATGTCACAGATAGATGCTTCGCTCTGAAGGATGAGATTGAGAAGATGCTAAAATCCGAGAAACTGAGAAAGTATGTGGATGGCAAGGCCCCAAAGGGTGGAAGATAAGACCCTAGGAAGATAAGAAATGACAGGTGCCGTGGCGATGTCCCGGCTGGAAGGCATGATGATTCAGAGGGTGATGATGGAGATGACCCGGATCTCCCACCTAAGGATGACAACACCCCAGTGAAGAGGGTAGGAATGATCTCCTTTGGTGCTAGCACCATATGTGGGGGATTCGCAGGAGGTGGCTCTGAGGTAGCCGATTGGAAGGCTCATGTAGCGGAGGCCAAGTAAGTGGTCAAGCCTGAGGTTGTGAATCTAACGTCTTCTGACGCAGTACAGAAGAGGAAGAAGGTGGACATGGACACCCTCGTAGTGGGGTTCTCCAGACTCGACTTCAAGGGCATCTTATCCCCCCATGATGACCCTTTAGTCATAACAACAAGGGTGCATGGGTGCGATGTAGGGAGAATCCTCATAGATGGGGGAAGCTCAGCAGATGTGATGTTCTGGCCTTGTTTCAAGAGCTTGGGTCTTAGCAGGGCAAGGCTGGTGCCCTACCATCACCCATTGATGGGCTTCAGTGGTGAGAAGGTACACCCATTGGGCATGTATGAAATGGATGTACGGATGGGAGATGAATGGCCTAAGAGGCTGACCAAGAAGATAAACTTTTTTATTATGGACGAAAATGTCTTCTCGGCCTACAACCTCATCATCGGAAGAGTGGTCCTCAAAGAGTTTGAAGCCGTGCCGTCGACGGTCCACCAGATGCTAAAATTCCCGACTCCTTATGGGGTAGGGGAAGTGCAAGGGGACTAGACCACAGCGTGGGAATGTTATTTCAACTCGGCCGAAGAGAGAGAGGCCCATAAGAGAGCAACCGCCACTTACAGCATTGACACTCTTGATCCCAGAGACGAAACAAAATTGAAGAAGGGCTAGGCCGCGGAAGAGGTAGAATCCATCGTCCTCAATGAGGACGAGCCGGAAAAAACCGTCCAGGTCGGCAAGGCCCTGGAGCAAGGGATCAAGGAAGAGCTGATAAACTTCCTCAGGAAGAGGCAGAGTGTCTTCGCATGGAGTCACGCAGACATGCCTGGTATCGACCCTGAGATCATGACCCACAAGCTCAACGTGGACAGAGATACCAGGCCTATAAAGCAGAGGCGAAAAGTCTACTCCAGGGAGAAGTATGAGGTCATCCGGGAAGAGGTGAAGAAGTTGGAAGAGGCCGAGTTCATAAGAGAGGTTACTTATCCAGAGTGGCTCTCAAATGCAGTCATCGTGCCTAAGGCCAATGGAAAGTGGCGAATGTGTGTAGATTTCATAGACCTAAACAGGTCTTGCCCGAAAGACAGCTATCCCTTACCTAGGATAGACCAGATGGTGGATGCAATGGCAGGGCACGAGCTCATGAGTTTCATGGATGCTTATTCAGGTTATAACCAAATCTTCATGGATGCCGAAGACTCTGAGAAGACAGCCTTCATTACTGACAAGGGGGCGTACTGTTACAAGGTGATGCCCTTTGGTTCTAAAAATACGTGTGCGACCTATCAACGTCTTGTCAATAAGATGTTCGAGGAGCAGATAGGTAAGACCATGGAGGTGTATGTGGACGATATGCTAACGAAGAGCCTGAAAGCATGTACTCACGTGGCAGACCTTGAGAAGACCTTCAACGTCATGGACTCGTACAGAATGAAGCTCAACCTGGTGAAGTGTGTCTTTGGGGTAGGAGCCGGGAAATTCATGGGGTTCATCGTTAATCAGAGGGGGATTGAAGCAAACCCTGAGAAAATCAAGGCCTTGCTCGACATGAAGACTCCTAGGAGTATCAAGGATGTCCAGAGACTCACGGGAAGAGTGGCAGCCCTTAACAGGTTTGTTTCTAGGGCAACGGACAAGTGTCTTCCGTTCTTTAAAGTTCTGAGAAAGGCCTTCCAGTGGGACAAAGAGTGTGAAAAAGCCTTTGACCAACTCAAGTCCTACTTGGGGTCTCCCTTGTTGCTGTCTCGGCCCATCACGGGGGAGAGGTTGTTTGTATATTTAGCAGTCTCTGAGTCAGCCATCAGCGCAGCTATTATACGGGAAGAGGATGGAATCCAGAGGCCTGTGTATTTCAATAGTAAGGCCCTTCAAGGGTCTGAACAAAACTGTCCCCGGATCGAGAAATTGGCTTATGCCCTGATACATGCCTCAAGGAAGATGAAGCCTTACTTCCAAGTTCATTCCATGATAATCCTCACTGACTCCCCACTAAGGCAGGTTCTGCACAAGCCTGAGAAGTCTGGAAGACTGATGACCTGGGCCATCGAGCTAGGAGAGTATGATCTTACCTACCAGCCCAGGACAGCCATCAAAGGGCAGGCCCTCGCAGACTTTGTTGCAGAGTTCACTTGGGAAGAGGCCGAGACAGAGAAAGGTTTAGATAACGGCGAAGAGACGAACCGAAGTGTCTTCCGAGATTCGGAAGAGACCGCCCCGTACCTCTTCCGAGGCCGAGAAGAGGTTGTCCCGGGCAAAACTCGGTGCAGAGTAGAAGAGAATGAAGAGGATCGATACCTCTTCGAAAAGGGGGTTATGAGAGAAGGGGTCTTCTCATCAGATGCAGACGTATGGAGCCTCTTCATTGATGGCTCTTCCTGTAACAGTGGAAGCGGCGCGGGGCTAATACTCTCGGCTCCAGATGGCGCCAACATTGAGTACGCCTTGAGATTCGACTTCCAGGCCTCCAACAACGAGTCTGAGTATGAGGCCATGATAGCAGGTCTCTTGTTGGCAACAACTCTTCGAGTAAAGCGGCTCCTACTCCATAGCGACTCAAGGTTGGTTGTCAATCAAGTGTTGTGGGCATACGAGGCCAAAGATGAAAGGATGGCCAAATACCTAAAGAAGGTAAGAGGGTTGCTAGAGTATTTTGAAGAAGCAAAACTGAAGAGAGTACCTCGGCTGAGCAACAACCACGCTGATGCATTGGCAAGACTGGCCTCGGCAATGAAGACAGATTTGGGAAGGACCATTCCAATCGAGGTCTTAGGAAAAGTAAGCATCGAGGAGGAGGAGGTATGTAGCCCTTGTCACAATGTGAACATAGGAGACTCGTGGATTGACCCGCTTGTCAGATACCTAAGAGAGGGGGAGCTACCCGAGTCCAAGATGGAAAGAAGAAAGTTGAGATACAGGGCTGCAAAGTTCTCATTGGTAGGAGACGTCTTGTACAAAAGGGGTTTCTATTGCCTCTCCTCAGATGTGTGCACCCTGCGGAAGTACCCCAGGTCTTAAGGTAGGTTCATGAGGGTTCTTGCTCTAGCCATATTGGGGGAAGACCCTTAGCCAAGAGGATCATCACTCAGGGATACTGGTGGCCTACCCTGTCTAAGGACGCAGCAGACTATGTGAAGAGGTGCGACAAATGTCAAAGGTTCGCCACCATCCCTCACCAACCTCATCAGCCTATGAAGTTTATCTCTTCTCCATGGCCATTTGTGGTATGGGGAATTGACTTAGTAGGACCTTTGCCAAGAGCTGTCAACAACTATAGATTCTTGATAGTTGCCATTGACTACTTTTCAAAATGGGTAGAGGCAGAGCTGATGATAACCATTACAGAGCAGAAGACCTTCCAGTTCATCTGAAAGAACATCATATGTAGATATGGCCTCCCAAACACGCTCATCTCAGATAATGGGACCCAGTACAAGAATGCCTCCTTGGAGAAGTATTGCCAAAGTGTGGGGATCAGACAGTTCTTCTCATCTCCTGGTCGACCTCAGGCAAATGGCCAGACCGAGGTCACGAACAGAACAATCTTGGATGGAATCAAGAAGAGGTTAGAAGACGCGAAGGGGAGATGGATAGAAGAGTTCTACGCTGTGCTATGGGCTTACAGAACTACGGCAAGGACACCCACAGGAGAAACCCCATTCATGCTGGAACATGGCTCAGAGGCAGTCATACCAACGGAGGTAGGACTGCCAACTCGTCGGATTCGGACTTACGACCCTGACAGCAATGGGGAGAAGATAAGGCTAGACCTGGATCTCATCGAAGAAAAAGGGAAGACGCAGAGGTCAGAAAAGCAGCCTACCAGCAGAGGGCAGCAAAATTCTACAACCAGAGGGTGAAGTCAAGACCTATTGCAGTGGGAGACCTAGTTCTAAAGAAGACACTACAGAAGGCAAACAATCTACACCCAAACTGGCATGGCCCCTACAAGGTGATGGAAGAGGTTGTGCCTGGCACTTACAGGCTAGAAAACCTAGGAGGAGAACCTTTCACTAACCCGTGAAATGCTGACCATCTCAAGAGATATTACATATGATGTGTAGAATTTTATGAAAATGTACTATCTTACTAAGAGGAGGTTATTAATAAAGATCGGTTTCCATATCAAGTTCTTGTTTCGTTCTTTAGACCAGAAGTTTATTATGAGGCTAACCTCTTAGGTGATGACCTCAAACCCTCATAACATCACTCGGTGGTGATGAGGTCTGAGCTCAGACACCTGGGTTAGATGACCTCAAACCCTTAACATCATTAATTTGGTGATATTTATTATGAGGCTAACCTCTTAGGTGATGACCTCAGACCCTCATAACATCACTCGGTGGTGACGAGGTCTGAGCTCAGACACCTGGGTTAGATGACCTCAGACCCTTAACATCATTAATTTGGTGATATCTATTATGAGGCTAACCTCTTAGGTGATGACCTCAGACCCTCATAACATCACTCGGTGGTGACGAGGTATGATCTCAGACACCTGGGTTAGACGACCTCAGACCCTTGACCATTAATTTGGTGATATTTATTATGAGGCTAACCACTTAGTTGATGACCTCAGACCCTCATAACATCACTCGGTGGTGACAAGGTCTGAGCTCAGACACCTGGGTTAGATGACCTCAGACCCTTAACATCATTAATTTGGTGACTATTATGAGGCTAACCTCTTAGGTGATGACCTCAGACCCTCATAACATCACTCAGTGGTGACGAGGTCTGAGCTCAGACACCTAGGTTAGATGACCTCAGACCCTTAACATCATTAATTTGGTGACTATTATGACGCTAACCTCTTAGGTGATGACCTCAGACCCTCATAACATCACTCGGTGGTGACGAGGTCTGAGCTCAGACACCTGGGTTAGACGACCTCAGACCCTTGACCGTTAATTTGGTAATATTTATTATGAGGCTAACCTCTTAGCATTCAGAGATCATATAGCATTCAGAGACATTCAGAGGACAAAATAAAGGAAGAGATTGGCATTCAGTAAAAATAAGAGATTACAAATATTCATTACAAAGTACTGATGTTACAAATTACAAGATCAGTTACAAGGGGGGAGCATTGACAGTATCGGCTGGGTTGACCTGATCAGCATTGGTCACCTCAGCCACATCATCAGCAGGGTCAGTCCCTCCGAGATCAGTCCCTTCCAGAGTAGCAGTCTGACCAGGGGCAGCAGCCTCGTCTTCCACCTCTTACAGTGCCTGGGCAAACTGAGGGTCGGCGAAGCCGAGGCCCACAAAGTCGGAGGCCTTTATAGTGCCAACCTCCTTCTCTCTGACCTCGACCCATTTGGTGGTGGCTTTGATACCTCTTTCGAGGTATTCAAAACCAAAACCCACGAACTCCTCAGAGACTTTGTAGTCAGAAATTATTCTCTCTGAGGCATCTGCAAGGGCATCCTTCACAGCTGCGTTGACCTTTCGCTGCAGGGCATCATCCTTATCCTTCAGGGCCTGGGCGTGGTTTTGGACGAGCGCATAGATATCTTTTTCCAAACCCTGGGCCTTATTTTCAGAGTTCTGGGCCTTATTCTCGGCATTCTGTAACTTTGACGTCAGACGGTCAACCTCGGCCTTCAGGGCGCTCTCGACCTTCTCAGCCTCCTGCCCCTTCTGAATGAGAGGCAATTTCCTCATGGCCCAGTTAGACAGTTAGTACATGGCAGTCGCACCCTGCACAGTTAATGAAGAGGTTAGGTGAGAGCATAATCAGACGTTGCACTTATAAAATTCTGACAAAGGAACAATTCATACCTGGACGACTCTGTGAAGGCCGAATTCAACCATCATGGGGGTGTCCATGGCCCTGTAAAAACGCTTGTCTACCTCGGTCATCACTTTGGCGAGTGCGTCCATGGCCTGTCTGCTGTTGTCGATCACACTATGAGTAAGCTTCAGCTGGTCCAGACGGGACGACAGGGTGTCGGCTGAGATTGGGATCGCAGCGTCTTAGGTCTTCTTTTGTCTTGAGGTCGGACTCTGATCCTCAGAGGCCGGGACCTTATGGGCCCTCTTCTTGGACTTGGATGTTGAAGGAGCTGGAGGAGGAGCATTCAAACCAGTCCTCTTCGCAAGCCTTGCCAAACTCGGAGCTGCCATCTCCCACAGTTCGTCTGGGATACCAGGTGGTCTCTCTGCAAAAGTTAAAAGATAAGAGTCAGAAATCAGACATGAAGGATCAGGGGTTAGACTTAAAATAAAAAGAAAAATCCTTACCAAAGTCAACAAGGGGGCTCCCACCCAGGCTCGTCCCTGAGAGAAACTAAGGGGTCAGCAAATGCTCGAACTTAACAAACAAGCCGTGTGCCCCTTGGTCTTGCAGGGCCTTCACCTTTTTGCTATTTTGAAGACTTAAGCCAGGGTCGGCCCTTGCAGACATGGTGACTTTACCCCATCTGATGGGTATCCTTGGCTCAAAAGTGGAAGAGGGAACAGATGAGCCAAATTCCCATGACCCTGAGGCGAAAAAATACCGAGGCTTCCAATTGTGATTCGAGGTTTGAGTGACCTGGAGCATCTTCTTCTCAGGCCTCCGAGCCACGAAGTGATAGTAGCTCGGATGGTTTTTGGCTGAGGTAGGGACGTAACAACCAGCAAAGACCTGAACTGGGAGGTCAGAGTGGTGGACTGCCCTCCACAAGATGATAGCCCCTATAATAACTCTCCAGGCATTGGAAGAGAGCTGCGAGGGGGCCAAATTGATGAAGGAAATAATGGACCTGATGACGGGGTGAATGGGTAGACGAAACCCCAACTTGAACATCTGCTCGTACAAGCAGATTTCTCCATCTTGGCCGTGGTAGGCCCTCTCTTCCCTCAGAGGTCTCCTTAATTTGATTGAGGGACTGATGGAGTATAAATATCTGAAGTGAAATAGATCCACCTCAGTGATTGTGCTCTCGTACTCGTCTGCCTCATAGATGTCAACATCACTTTCAGCATCCTCATCATCGTCAGGCTCAACGTCGGCTGGAGCAGACGTAGACGGGTGACCCGGGAATCTCTGAGCAAACTCAGCCCCTGTAACGGCCGACAGAGGGATGGCATCAAGAATGGGTGGCACAGCCACACTTGGCTCAACAAGTTCAACCTCTGAAGAAGAACCTGGGGTACTTGAGCCATTTTGGGATGAAGCTCGGCTAGATACCTCGGTCTGATCAGGGACTTGGTCAGGCCGAGGTGTAAAGTCCATGGCTTCTTGGAAAGAGTCCACGGACATGGGGTCTGAGGTGGAGGACTCAGACTCAGACATCGGCAATGGGTTAGCAGAGATGTCTGTCTGATAAAAGTTCTCAGGAGGATCAGGGTATACCACCTTCAGAGGTGGGGGAAAGATAGGTCTAATAGGATACTCCTGTGACCTACGAGCTTCCTCCTGAGCTCTCTCTATTTGCCTAATTTTTTCTAAGGTCTTCTCTCTAAGAGAGGGGAAATCCTCAAGAAGCTGGTAGAGGGGTCTGAGCATCAAAAGACGACCCAAAACTTGAGACAACCCTAAACTTGGGAAAAATCTCTAAAGCTACAAACACGTTTGGCTTATAAAATATAGAAGGCTAAAGATCAAACTAAGAAGTTTTCAAGAAAACCTAACTCGCCGGAAAACTCAAGGAACCACCGGAAAACTCAAAATCTCACTGGAAAATTCAGACCAAATGCCAAAAATAAAGGAAATGGAAAGGGAGAAGTACCTGGAGATGAATTGATGGATGAAACGAAGAGAACTCGCAAGAAACTCGATGAAATCCTCTGCAGAAAGAACGATTGAGTGAAGAAGCTTTGGAGAGAGAGAGTTCGCAAGAACAGTGCGCGGGAAAGAAATGAGGAAGAAGAAAGAGAGAGAAAGGGTTTAAACCCTTAAATACTTGGGCACACTTCCCAAGGCCCATCATTTCCTTGGGAAACCCAAGAGACTACTGACAGCACACGCCAGCCAAGTTGGCACGCCCTAAAGTGGGACAGGTGTCATACAGGTATTAGCCTTGGGATGGACAGGCCTCGGAGGTGAAGCAATCCCCTAGCCACTTGCTCTCGCATATGACTAAGGGCTGGGGGTGATTGATATGCCCAAGTATAACCTCGGCCCAGGGACACCTACCTCGGCCGAGATGATGGTCGAAACATTGATCTACCCTATGAAGGCCAGGGGCCCGCGATATCATCCCTCGGCCAGACCTACCTCGGCTCAGGCCGACATTACCATCTACACTGCCAAGGGGCACTGCGCGCATCACAGGCACCAACATCACTCCGGGTATGGCAACCTCGGCCAAGGGTAGGCCGAGGTGACAGGGAGCCGACCCTCAACTTGGAACCGGTTCAACCTCGGCTTGGGACGAGGTCACAAGAGGCCTTAGTAATCACCAGCATGGGACTATCCCTACCTCGGCTGGGGCCGACCTAGCATAATGTCTCGGCTGAGATCAGGCCGAGACTCCTTATGACACTTCTCTGATTGAACGGACATCAAGCCTTTACAGCTCGGCCTCTCCCAGGCCGAAGTCATTCACCAACATGACTGCCGAGCATCTGTTGACATGTGGATAAGGACACCTGGGCACAAATCAGTTGTAACAAGATTATTCTCCACATGTGGGAGAATATTTCATCATCATTGCTTACATGTGACAGTGACAGATGGCATTCCCACATTAGTGAGGATACCACACACATGCTCATTGCATGCATGGGGGGTACATTACGCCCCCTAGACACTATATATAAGGGTCATCCCCTACCTTGCAAAGGGATCCAGTTATAAAAACCCTAGCTAAAACTCTGTCTAAATATACAGTAGAGAGAGAGAGCTTCGGAGGTTGTATCCATGGCCATTAGTGCCTTCTTTCAGTGATATTTCTCACACACTCACAGTGGACGTAGGCAGATAGGCTGAACCACTTACATTACGGTGTGTTACCCTCTTCTCCTCACCACCTTCTATTATCTTCTTTATATAGTTGTGCTGCCATTGTTATACTTCTATTGAGCTTGGATCCACCATACCTGGTGGTGCTAATTCTTAGCATCATCACTACCAATTAGAATTACCTGTGGAATTATCCAATATTCACAATGTATTTCATGTGTCACAATTACACCAATATATTTTCGATCCCTCTCATACCATTACATGGCAAGACATCTCTATTGAGCCAAACTATGAATTTAAAGTCCGCCTTATTCAACTTCTAGATCACAAAGTGAAGCATCTCAGAAACAAGGAAATACCCTCAGTTAAAGTACTTTGGAAAAATCAAAATCAGCAAGAAGCCGCGTGGCAACCAGAACAGGCAATGAAAGATCAATATCAGGACCTATTTCAAGGTAAATTCGAGGACGAATTTCTTTTTTTAAGTAGGCACACTGTAATAATCGAGACTTTCAAATCGAATATATCACCGACCCTAATCACATATATTCATTGTTTCAACCATCATAATATATTCAAATTCAAAGCCTTCTAAAGAAAAATGAAACTATCCTTGCTGCCCTGCAACTTTATTAAATTAACCTTGACATCCTGAACTTTTAATAATTACAAACTATCCCCCGAATATTTCAAATGAACATAACTTGACTTATACTTAACCCCCAAACCTCAACTTTATATCAAATTAATCCTTTAGACTTCAATTAACATTAAATTATAATTTCAGGCCTTGAAACTTAATAAATTTACATAAAAAACCACTAAACTTTATCAAAAGCACATTTTTAAGGATATAAATGCATATACTTGACCAACCAAGGACCAAACACCAACATTTGAATGATTTCACATTACCCCTTGTCCAAATAAGCCTACACATTAGCACTGGAAGCCAAAAATCACATGTGTACACCATGCACACATGTGAGGTACAATAACTGATTGGGCATAAATATTGTATATTTATCCCCTTAATTTCGAAACCTTTGTGAACCCGAGTAGCGCAATTGATATGGATTTAACTCACATTTATGCTACTAACCTTCATTGGCAAGTATTTTGCATTTTTTGTTTCTCTTATATGTTTTACAGGTTAATTATGCAAGAGGTGCGAAAGAGAAATCGAAATAATGAAAGAAAGGCTAGGAAGGCAAATTTAAGGGCATTTTCATAATTTGGCAACCTGATCCCGGAGGTGAGGCCAATTGAAAAGTCAAATAACTCGGAACAATGAGAACACTTAAAAGAAACGGCACCCAAATCCAAGCTACGATTGAAGAGTTATGATCAATTGAAGTTCAGGAAAAATCCATGAAAGAAAATAAGAAAGTAAGAAAATTTTCTAAGTGTTGGAATTGAGAAAAGAAGACCTGGAGCCAGCAGGAATTCACGAACCACACTGCGAACCAGTTCTGGTTCGAACCGATTCGAGGTACCTACGAACCGGTTCGGGGGTCCTAATGCGCGAAATTTTATTTGGATGCTGATTGGTCCAAAGAGTTCCATTTGGTTATAACTCCTTCTAAAACTTATTTGTACGAAGTTAATGACTTAGAATAGGGAGTTTTCATAGTTTTTCTCAGTTTTTGATAGATAAGAAGGGAGAAGAACATCCTAGGACTATAACTTTACTTTGTTGATTCAAGTTTTAATCCAAGTTTCATTCATCTTATTATTGTTCTTGCATGGTAAATTTTCTCGCATGATTCAAATAATTTTTGAGTTCAAAACACTTATTTGCATGTTTCAATATAGTATCATCATGAGTTCTTTCACATGCAACGTAATTATTTCATGCATCGTTCAGTTTAACATGTCCGACTAGATTTAAAAGGGTCGAGATGCATGAACTCAACCTGATGTGTTAGTTGCATGTGTATAAAATTAATCCTCTGAATTTCATGATTTAGTATGACCGTATTGCGTAGCAACACAACCATTATAGATCTTTAGATCTCGTTTGCTTCTGAGTAATCGAGATGCTTTAGAATGTAATGCGAGTATCGCTATTGTGCATTATCTCTTTACTCGTCCTCTGATTTCATATGGTGCGGGCCTGACCCTCATATACGTAATGCTTGGGAGTACTAAAGTCTGGGTCTAATCAATCACTTAAATATATGGTTAGTTTTATACCTGCAATACACTAGGGTTGAGGGATTGTATTCCCGTCCTGTTTCCTTCATCATATAGTTCAAGTTTTAAGTCACTCATCATCAGCATTTTAGGTAATTTAGAGTAGTTGCATTCAATTCATACTTTAGTTCAGTAGTTAATTATTTTCAAAATTGCATATAGTTGTAGTTATTTCACCAATCAAATCATCTTTTCCTTTTCTTTAGAGTCAGAGTTAGGATTCACTCGTCTGTCTACGTCGTTACAACTATGCTGTCCTATTTTCCTGAGGATTGATACCCGACTTATCGGATTATTACTTGAGCGACAAGCTTGCACTTGAGCCTAGAGAGTACGCACTTCTGAGACACATTCTTAGTCGCGTCACTAACCAAGCTAGAAAACTCCATATATTCAATTCAAATCGACCACCCATCTCAACCAATGAACTCTACTGATCAAACATTATAAATACCCCACGATTTCCTCAATCTAAACTCACCTCAATAGCAGTTTTAAAAACCCAAAAATTCTCCCCAAACAGGTACACTATGATTTTATGTGTTATATTCAATTCTTTTAGTTTCAATCGATTTATGTGTTGTTATAATGCTAGAATACATCAAAATAATAGAAACCTTGCGTAGAAAATAGGCCTTAGGAGAAAAATGTGAAATTTCCACCATTAAAGCCCGAGCTTTAATGGTGAACTTCAAAATAATGTTCAAAACTCAAGTTTGAAGCTCTGAATATCTTCATTAAAACCTTAGGAACTCTATTGTAATGATTAGATGCCATGAATGTTCATAATAGGCTTTAATCGATTGAAAGTGTATTTTAAACCAGAAATTTAAAAATCTTAAATTCTCCCTATATAATCCATCTCAAACCATGAAATCAAAACCAAACTACTCCTACACATAGAAAAACCAAAATATGTTTATAAGAATCTTTGCCATATCCTTGAAAGCCATGAATGTTAGGTCAGAATTTCGATAAAACACACAGTTATGAAACTTAGGATAGAAGGCATCTCAATCCACAATGCCTACAGATTTGGATTCCTTATAAAATTTTAGGTTAAGTTTGTTAAGAAATCATAAAAGAATAGTTTAAACATGAAGGAAAAATCTCAGGTGAAAAACCAAAAACCCTAAAGTCAACTGTCATGGGGAAGAAGATGAACTTTTTTACCCCAATTTTGACCTCATGCGTGATGGTGCGTGGCCAACTAGAATTTTCAAAAAAAAATCCAATATTTTTATTTTATTTTTTTATTCTTTTTTCCTCCAGATGAACCAGAAGAAAGTGGATAATATCTCTTCCCCTTTAAACACTGATACCGGTCACCTATTTGCATACGTGACTATGTGGACAGAGAATAAGCCAAATGGGAGCAAGGGGTGGCTTTTTTCAATTTTCTACTTTATAGTCCTTGTTGAAAGAATATAATTTACCCCTGTGGTGGTACCACCCTATGTATACTATTTTAATAGTGAATAAAGTTATGTTATTCCACCTTGACTTGCTTCATGTATACTCTCTTGTGCACTCATACCAAAAGGCAGGGTGTGACATAACCCATTTTCAAGCTTTTTAAAATCTGGAATGAGGCATGCCAATAATACTTTGACAAAATCAAGAGATATCTTACCCAACCTCTAGTGCTTATGCCTCTGCAGCCATGCCTGTCCCTCCTCGTGTTCTTAATCATGACAGATACAGCAGCTGGGGCTTTGCTATCTTAATACATTAAAAAATTCCATTAGGAAATATCCATTTACTATACCAGTCGGAAATTAGTTAGGTATGAAGTCAACTACGCTACTTTGGAGAAAGCAATTGTTGCCCTAATCTGGGTCGCGCAGAAGTTACAGAACTATATGATTACCTTCCTCATTAAACTAATATCCCATATGGATCACATCAAGCACTTGTTAGAAAATCCCGCTTTGTCCATACGAATGGCCCAATGGTTGATGTTGCTAGCCGAGTTTGATATTATGTACGTCACGTAGAAAGTTATGAAAGGAAGATCTATCTCGGACTACCTTGTCGATTACCCTATGAAAGAAGTCGATGTTTGGGTCTCTAAATTCCCAGATGAAGATATTATTTACACCTCTCAGGAGGACTTTCGACAGCAAAATTCTTTGATGGAGCTACCAACAAGAAAGGATACAGCATTGGAATACTCTTAATCACCCCTGATGACTTTTTCACCCCCATTGCTATCAAACTAGACTTCCCTTGCACCAACAACATGACTGAGTATGAGGCATGCACTTTAGGCCTCGAGATTTCCCTCCAGAAATGAATTAGGCACTTAGACGTTTAAAGAGACTCTACCCTTATCATCAACCAAATCCTCGAAAAATGGAAAGTCAAAGACGAAAAGCTCCTACCCTTCCATGCCCACCTAGAAGAATTGGCCTCACTGTTTAATAATGTCTCCTTCCATAACTTGTCTCATGCAAAGATCAACCTAGCTGACGCCCTTGCTACACTGGCCTACATGGTCAACATGCTCGAGGGAATAATAATGGCCCCTCTCCTCGTTCAGAAATATGATAAGCCTACCCATTGCAACCACATTAAACTCATTCCACAGGAGGATTCTCATATGGCCAGGTTATGGTACTATGATATTTGGCACCTCCTCAAATATGGTAGGTATCCTCAAGACGCAGATAAAAAATATCGTGCGACCCTTCGTAAAAAAGGCTTCCAAGTATATCATCTACAATAAAGCACTGTTCAAGAGAAACTTCGATGGAACCTATTTACACTGCATAGAAGGGGTTGATGTTGAAGAAATAATGCAAAAGATCCACAGTTATTCATGTGAGCCTCACATGAACGTCTTATGCTTGCGAAAAAGTTCATTTATTAAGGATACTATTGTACCACTGCGGTTCAAGATTTTATTGCTTATGTCTGAAGATGCTCAAATGCCAACAGTTCGCCAATATCCAACACTTGGCTCCCCTGAGCTATACATCATGACCTCTCTTTGGCCCTTCTCCACCCGGGGTATTGATATCATAAGTAAGTTTATGCCCAAAGCTTCAAACGGTAACGAATTCATCCTGGTCTCCATTGATTACATCACCAAATGGGTTGAAGTCGAGTCATACGTCGTGATGAATACCAAAAAAGTGGTGAAGTTTATCATAAAGAACAGCATCTATCGATACAAAGTTCCTCACGAGTTAGTGTTAGATAACGGGCTCCACTTTTAAGTTGAAGTTACACAACTAGTCGAAGAGTACGGGATTCAGAGACATAAATATTCTCCCTACCGACCCCAAACCAATGGTGTTATTGAAGCCGCCAATAAAAATCTCAGAACCATAATCAGCAAGATGAATGAAAGTTCTATATATTGGGCCGATTAAATCCCTTACGCCCGCTGGGGCTATCGCGCTTTAATTAGAATGTCTACTGGGGCTACCCTTTATTCTCTACTATATGACATAGAAGCAGTCCTACCCATCGAGATGGAAATACCTTCCCTCTGTGTCCTATTTGAAAGTAAAGTTGACAAAGAATAATGGCTTCAGAGCCGCTTTGATGAATTATCACTCATGGATGAAAAGAGACTAAAGGATTTGTACCATATACGGGAGTACTATCACCGAATAACGCGATTATTCAATCAAAAAATTAAGGACCACGGTGTTCAGAAACGAGACTTTACCCTCAATGAGATCATTGAGCTCGTCTGGGACCCCAGAGGGAAATTTAAGTAGAAATTAGAGCGGCCCCCACATCGTGAAGAATAATCTCTCAGGAGGCACCGCTATGTTTATAGACCTCGATGGAGAAGAGATGGCATGACCAGTTAACTTGGATCATCTCAAGAATTTATACTCTTAGTCTAAAATCTTGACGCGCTACGACTCTTATCATCCGCTTTCTATTCATAAAAAAAAGCCTCTTCATTTCCCCTTACCCATAACTATATTGGACCTGATCCTCATAAAAAAAATCTTTTCAAAATGAAACTCATGAAAAATTTAAAACTCTCAGAGGTATGTAGGCAGCCTATATTCCATACATGGGTTCGGTCCCCTTCTTTTCACAAATGTTATTCTTTTCTAACCTCCGAGAACGGCAATTCATTTTATCCCTTACTTGAACAACAAAATTATATAAGCCTTAGTGATTAGTATAGATAATTCAAATGTAAAACTCATCAAGTGGCAAAACAAAATATGATCAAAATCAACTTTTATTTCCAATTAAGGTGAATATTGCGTTGCTACATGAAGTATCAGCGAAGGGAGTCAAACCAACCACCCCTCTCTGCTGACCAAATTATTCCTAAGCAAAAACCTAACCAAACTACACAAAATAATCCCCAAACCCTAAGATACAAGAACACCTAGTCACCATAGCTTCAAGAAAATCGCCCGAGCTTCACAAAATATTGGCTTCAACTATCGAACGACCTTGCTTTATCATCATTACAAACCCTTGGAGGTATCCAAGTTTACCAGTCCTGATTAACATTCCATATATGCTCCATAGAGCGATACGCACTAACAATCCTGAACAGAAATACAACGTCGTCCTCCATGGTGTCGAAAGCAACGAACCACCTTTGATCTATCTCCTTTTCTATGTCCTTGTCTACTACTCGCTTCCATAACCATATCAGGTAGTCCCCAGAAGCATTCCAGGCCCCACCCATAAATTGTGACGGATGGATAGACGGTCGACGGCACTGCCATAAATAACCCAGCATCATCCTCAGCTATTCAGTCAAATCCTTCACCGGAAAGAAATTTATTATACAAGGGGGCACAATCTGTTCCCACACGACTTGGCGCAGGAGCTGTTAGGGGAAATAGAAGGAAGTTTTCCAGAGGCCCAATAACTGCACATACCGATAATCTCGAATTTAAAAGGTAGATTATTTTTATATAACTTGAATGACTATTTTGAATGCATCAGTGTGTCCCGAAGGCTCGAAATAGTCAGAAAACACTACTCGGGTGTTTTATCTGGAGTTCGGGGCATTTTAGCCCAAAACGACGCCCCGGAGGGGTATTTTGGGATTTTGGAGTAATTAAATGGACGAAAATTAGGTTCAATTAAAAGATACGTGGGTTAGAGGTCTGTCAGTTTCAACCTATGTGTGAGAGAAAGAGAGAGGGACATAGAGAGAGAGAGAGAGACAGACAGACAGACAGAGAGAGAGGGAGTACCAAGGAGGAAGAAGACTCCATTGGAGAATATGGGCAAGAACTCAAAAATTCCCACCAAAAGTTGCGCCAAAGTGTAGATCGCAACGAGAGGATCAACCACATACCAATTTTAGTCCGAGAATCAGAAATCCACTATAAGGCAAGTGTTTATCTTGCTCCTCCTTTAGCAAATATTATTCTTGTTGACTTAGATTAAATGATATAAACTTGTTACAATGAAAACTTAGGTTTAATTAGACTGATTTCTCAAGAAACCTCGTGAATTGGAAATGGATTTGCATGTAGAGGAGCTTCCTTTATTAGGACTGTGAAATATGGTAATTATATGTTGAAATCGCGAAATTTATTGAAGGCTTAAAACTTTTAGGTCCATATTTAAGAGATTTATTAGGAATTGAAGAAATTGTTGAATTTCATTTGGGTATATAAGGATTTGACCTTTAAATTGTATTAGAAAGTGTCTTAGGGTGATTTGGAATAGTTGAAGAACATTAAATTAGAGTTGGATTGAGTTTTGGATTGATATTGAGGTTTGAAAGTTGGAAAAATCGAACTTGGAGAAGAACACGGGTCTGACCTGACTTCTCGTTCGAAGTTTACCCAGGTTATTCGAATGACCTCGTTCGAACGAGAATTCCAATGACCTTCTAACGAAATGATGGAGTTCGTTCGAACGACCTCGTTCGAACAAGAATTCCTTGACTTCTAACGAGATTCCAGAATACACTTTTTGAGTCCGATTAGGTTAAAAAGCATCCTAGGGTTACCCAAGTGAGAGAAATAACCTACGTGAATGACGAGTGATCTAAATTCTGAGTTAATATTGAATTGGGAGAGTGATTATTCTCAGGATGTCGAAAGTTCATATAACGGAGGAGAGTTAGGTTCAAAAAAGTATATATACATATATATATATGATCTACGGAGAGGGTAGAAATAATACTACTACTTACGTATTATGGAAATCGGGTGGCGTGAATGCCTATAAAATTATATAAGTTATGTGTATGCTTATGTATTGGTATATTGTGTGTATGACACACTTACCTACTGGCTATCTAACGGAGGTTAGCGCGTTATGGGTGACCATATCTTGTGTGCCTTCGTGAGATTTTGAGTCGTATCACTAGAGCATGGAACCTAGGTACGGGTTGTCTGTGATAATGATAGTGGTGATGGTCGTATGGGTGCGTAGGTATGTGCGTAGCCCATCGACTTGGAACTATATTCACCTCCAATATGTGTATATGTTTTATTGGTTCCTGAGAGATTGAACATATTGTCCTTCATGCGTGAGCGTTGCAATGGGACTAGATAGCCGAGTATGCCTAGAACCAGGGGTTTCTTAACCATGGGTGCAATATTGATATATATGTTTATATGTATAAATAGTGAGATTTTACATATGTATACTAAGTTCCTATTCTGTGTTTCACATTGGACGCTTTATCATAGTATATACTTATTGGGTCACCAATTGAGAATTAATAATGTTATGAGAATGAGTTAAAGCATCTTTAAGCCTATTCATAAATAATATCAATATATGTCTTCGGGCTATTTAGATATTTTATCCAGCATAGTGGTTATACTACGTATAGTCAGGCAGAGTATCATGACTAGTTTGGGTAGTTAGGCTTGTTAGGCGTGCACATTAGATGAGAGGTGAGCATCTCAAGTGAGTACGCTAAGTTAACATGAATAATATTTGTGCCAATTAATCCAATTTAAGCACTTGTTATATTTAAACTGTTTTCTACTCGGGCTTTGACCCTTTTTGTGCAAAAACCTTTTCTTGTTCCTTTATTTTAGGTGCCCAGCCACAGGGACACCAAGCTTAGGAGATTCCATTCAGTTGTCGAGATGTAACTGCTGTGGAAGCTACAGGACCTTACTAATCGACGTTTCATAGTCTATTCTTCTTTATCTATCAGTTATTTACTTCAGTTGGACATGTCGTCCCCTCCTATTTCATATTCATAGATTTAGATGTTTTATTCTGTTAATAGACTTTTATTTCATGGCTTTGGATTATTATATGGGATTTTAACTAGATGTGTTTACTCCAGTTCTCTATTTTAATTCAGTTAATTATTTCCTTAAGTTTTGGGGATGAATCGTATTAGTTAATTATTTCCTTACTTGATGATGGTTAATAACAAGATAAAATTTTGACATCAACCCTTTTTAAATATTAGGTGGTTAGTTTTCAATTAAATATAAAATTGATGATTTTCGATAGTGATGCATTATCTGAACCAACTGGATATTCTGTATTTAATTAATAAAGGACTGATCACCCAGTATTTAATTAAGCGGGGTGTCACAGGTCTTTGGAGCCTTTATTTCAATGAAAGCTTTTATTTTCTCTGGATTTACCTCAATACCCCTTTAGTTGATAATGAATCCGAGAAACTTTCCTGCACCCATGATGAATACAAACTTGGTTGGGTTTAGCTTTATCTCGTAAAGGTCCATAGTATCAAACATCCTTTTATGGTCGTCCATATGGTCCTCGACCTTGAGACCCTTCGTCAATATGTCGTCTATGTAGACCTCCGTAGTCTTACTGCTCTTCAAACATCTTATTGATCAGGCTCTGGTAGGTTGCCCTTGCATTCTTTTGGCCAAAAGGCATGATCTTATAGCAGTAGGTTACTTTATCAGTGATAAAGGAAGTCTTCTCTGAGTCAACTTCATCCATATGGTTACATCCATGAAACTCATCAATTCATGCCCCACTGTGGCATCAACCAATTGATTTAAACGAGGAAGAGGTAATTTGTCTTTAGGATTTACCACTTTCCATTAGCCTTTGGGACTATTACAAGGTTGAAAAACCACTCTGGATAGTGCACCGCTATGATGAATTTAGATGACTGGAGTTTCTTAACTTCCTCTTGGATGACCTCATACTTTTCTCTCACATTGGTTCTTCTTCTTTACATCATAGGCTTTGCCTTCTCACCAATGTTCAAGTTGTGGCATATGACATTATAGTTTATGCCTGACATGTCTTTATGGCTCCACGCAAAGATGGTTTGCCTCTTCCTCTGCAATTCTATCAGCTTTTGTTTTACCTCCTTTTTCACCGAAGAGACGATTTGAACAGTTTTTTTTACTGGTCCTCATTGAGGATGATGGATTTTACCTCTTCTGTGCCTTCGCCTTCCTTTAGTTTCCTCTCGTCCCTTGGGTCAAGAGTATCAATGTTATATAAGGTGGTAAGCTTTTTATGTGCATCTCTTTGCTCGATCGAGATGAAGTAGTATTACCTGACCTCTACCTGATCACACTAGAATTCCCCTACTCCATAAGGAGCTGGGAATTTTACCATCTAGTGTACGGTAGAGGGAACTGCTTCAAATTATTTGAGGGATACACGGCTTAGGATGATGTTTTAGGCCGAAAATACATTTTCATCCATTACAAAAAACTGACCTTCTTTGTTAGGCACCTCGGTCAGTTGCTCATGCAAACATCCATTTCAAACACTCCAAGAGGATGCACTTTTTCTCCACTGAACCCTATCAAGAGTTGGTGGTAAGGAATCAGTCTCTTGTTGCTGAGCTTTAATGCTTTGAAATACTCCCAAAACATGATGTCGTCTGAGTTATCGCCATCTACCAAGATGCCTTGAAATCCAACCTTGAGAATACCATAATCATAGTGTCCATACCCACCTTCTTTATCTTCCTCATCTTCGACTTCGAAGCAGCCGAGTTTACTTCCATTCACTTGGGCATTAACTTGGCCTCTACGATGTGCGCCTTTCAGTTAGAAGGATCCGACCCTCCGCCATCTATCGCCCCATATATCATTTTCACATCAAATGAAATCATATTGCAACGTCCCTTTGACTCAGGGATTTTGGGTGGAAGGTCTGAGTCGTCTTTATCATCATCAGATTGGTCGTTATTCTTTTTGTCCTAAGGTTCTCATCTCGGCCTCTCATCCCTTGAGCCGTTGTGTCACTTTCGAGCATCACCCTTCGAACCACTTCAATAAATGTATTTCTAAAGCTTCCCTTATTTCAACATCGTCTTGATCTCATCTTTTAACTTAAAACACTGGTCGGTGGTGTGGATGTGATCTTAGTGAAAGTCACACCACTTGCTTTGTTTCTTATGATGAGGAGACCTAAGCTTTTCAGGACATCTCAAAGCTCTATTGTAACACCCCGCCCACCGAGGGAGAGCGAACAGAGCGCTACTCATCGATGAAACTAACCAAATCCACAAGTAACACCGTATAGAGCATCTAAATCCCACAATATAAAATAAATGAGAAACTATTAATCTCTATTCTTCAAATAAAAATACGACCAAAAGTCTCTCAAAATAAAATAACTATCTAACTCGAAATAAAAATGCTCTATACATCAAAATAAATACAATCTTCTCTCGACTTGTATTCTCGAATATTCTTCCCAAAATAATCCACGCTAAACAATCAATCTTCATAGCGCCCTAAAATCCGCGCTAACCTGCCACTAAAAGAACATATGGGGGGAAGTACACAATATGACATGAAAGATGCTCAATAAATATTAGTGGTGAATAAAACGTAATAATACGAGTACGAATATTCAAATCAAATGCGAATCTCATAAGAATTTTTATCAATATAATTTCTCAACAACACATTAACCGAGTCACCAGGCCTCACCATACCGCGCCATACTTTATCAAGTAGCCGAAAAAGAAGTCTTGGAGGGTGCCCAACATCAATGCCATATTAAAATCTCATGACATCATGCCCAACACAATAATAATACCACATGAATCAAAATCAGATTCCAACAATAATTTCCAGATTTCCAAAAGAATTTAGCAATTAAAATATGAGTTCAATAATCACATGAATTCAAAAGAAATAACACTAGCGAGATTAAAGAGCATATTGTGTAAAACCCCATACCTCAAACCACCAAAAGGATCCAACATCAATCTGCCCAGAAATCACATATAAGCCATCAAAAATAGCCCACAAAGATCCACAAAACTCCTCCACGATCAACCTCAAAATAGCCCCAAGAACACCTCTAAAAACATAAGGTTGAATGCATAAATCAAAGGGGCAAAGTGTATATAAAAAGGAGAGGAAAAACAATTATGTTTGCTGCCAAAAAGTTGTATCAAAAGGGTCACCCACGACCTTATTTATAAGGCAAAAACAAAAGAGTTGGAACCAAACCAAAACACTTAACAAAACCTGCTGCGCACGAAACCTGAGGGGATCGATCGATCAACCCCTGGGCGTCGATCGATCGATCGCCCAGGTATTTTGGAAGTTTGGCCAAAAAAATTTATAAGGGGATATATATATATAAATCATTTAAAAATCCGTTTTAACTCCGATTTCGAAACCGTTTGGATTCTCGCCTTTAAAAATAATTTTCTCAAAAACTTTATTTTCCTCTATATTTTGAAAACAACCCAAAAATTACGTGGGTTGTTACATCTATCATCTTTGAACTCATTTAAAATAAAGTCAGGACTTTGTGTAAGTGGAGTGTAGTCGACAAACTTATCGCCAATCGATCTCTTCTTCCTATCTTTGGTCTTTACTTTTTGAGACTTACTTCCACCAGTTTCTTTTTCATTCTCTCCTTTACCAGCCATGGCCTCCTCCGTATTCATGATTCTCTCGACTGTAGCCAGAAGTTCTGCCATGGATTTTAGAGGATCATTGGCAACTTCCAAAGTAATTATCTTTTTTTAATCCCCCCATGAGGGCGGTCATGGTAATATTCTCTTCGTAATCTTCAACCTCTAGCTTTTCTTTGTTAAACCTTGTAATATAGTCTTTGAGAGACTCATTATTCTCTTGCTTTACATATAAAACATGAGTAGCCTTCTTCTATGACTTCATTTTGAAACAGAAGTTGTGAATGAACTTCTCGGTTAATTGCTTGAAATTTTTAATGAAATTTTTAGGAAGGGAGATACACCAAATATGAACTGCACCGGTTAGAGTGTTGGGAGAATGCCTGGAATCTCATCTCATTAGAAACTGAGTAGATGTCGATCCTATATTGGTACATTTATATGTGATGAATGGGGTTTGTGCTCCTACCATACTTGGGTGTGACAGTCGGTGATTTGAACTTGGTCGGGGTTAGGTAGATCAGAATCTTCACTACAAATGAGAACCTTTCATATACCCCCTTTGAATGGGTCTCGAATTTTTAGGAGGTCACCGATTTTGTCCTCCAGCCATTGGATGGAATTGTTCCATGGTTTATCGATCGTTGTTGCGTTATCTCCCTCGACTGCCACAGCATTATCCCTAACTCCTTCTGTGTTAGTTGGGCACTACTCAGGCTCTCGGCTAGCTGTCCTCTAATGGATATTGACTTCCCTTTATCTCCCTTTCAGCCTTGTTGAGGCCGACGGTCAGCACAACCTCTATTCCCCTGGAGGCTACAATACTGTGTTATCTAAAGAGTCAGTCTCGTAGGTTATCGACTGGGTCGACTCGATTAAAAGTAGACCATCTGCTCAATCTGTCAACTGTTAAAGCTCGAGGTTGGCCATATCGACTCCTCCGACTACTGTTTCCTTTACTAGATGGAATTGGGCGCACTGTGTTTTCAGAAATTTTATAGGGCTCCCAGTACTCATCCTCATCACAACACTAGTCGTCTGTATTTTTGTAGCCTTTCCATTATAAGCGTAATTGCCTAGGGTCAGCCACATCTTTGCATTTTTATTGTTGTGGCGCTTATTTAGGTGGGGTCGGGGGTATTAAACCTGTTATCGAAACCACATCTTTGGCGGACAAACTTATCATCTCCATTACAGCGTCGGTAGGTTTAGCCATCATAGTTGACTAAAAGTATAAAGTTATTCTGCATCTTCTACTGATTGGCCTCAAGCACGCACAATATCGTCTCCACCTCAGCAATTTCTGATTGAGGAGGCGCTTGGCTAGAGCTAGGGCCAGTGCCATGAGGTAAATCGAAGGCCATTCTCTCCGGAGAATGAACGGAACAAAGGGGTGATCTGGATGAGATAAACGAGCTGAAAAAAACTTGAATAACCCAACAAGAGCTCTTTAAATAGTGATACATATCCAACCAAGTGTGGAATTAGATCACCACTAGAGAATCAAGTGAGAAACAAGCTGAAAATAAAGAGGAAGAAGATGATAAGACTTCGTTCCCATAAATGACACCAAAATGATGATGCTAAGAAGCCATCATTTAAATTTATATAAGCATCTCAAGCCCAAACACAACATAATAATGGAGGTGTATAACAGAACAATAATGTAAATATGAGATGAAGATGAAGAGAAGAGGAATAACACCATTATCTAAGTAGTTTAGTTGTATCATCCTACTCCATTGTGCATGTGAGTGTAGTTTTCACTATATAAAAAGGGGCTCTAATTTCCTGTGATGTACAATACTCAAGCTTTCTCTCTCTACTACACGTAAGATAGAGTTTTGTTAAGGTTTTCAATTTCTAGATCCTTTCTTCTGGGGAAGAAGATGGGTTTATATAGTGTTGAGGTGTGCATAGTACCCCCAGGTATATATAATGCATGTGCATAATGAAGCCTCCACTACGGTGTGGACATCTTTCCCTGGCACAAGTAAATAATGATGATGCAATATTCCCCCACGTAAGGGGGAGATCTTGTTATAATGATTTATCCACGTGGGTCAATGAGCCATAACCCACCCGCACATGCCCCATTCCATGCGCTCTGCCAGGTGTCAACTATCATCGTGCTAGTTCAAATCGAGGCCGAGATGTCAAGTCAATCCTATAATGGAATGGTTATTAGTGTGTTGAATTGAATCTGCATAGGAGCCTCGACCTCCTTCTCATGGACGAGGCCGAGTAAATATGGAAAAGAGTTAAGGCCACTGATGTTGTTATTATATATTGAGGCCAGTGGAATATGGAATATAGTTGAGGCCGACAACAAGGCCCCTTATCATAGGATCCCCAGTCGAGTCACAATATGTCCAATATGATGGTTTACAAAAGGTTAGCCTCTCATCTAGGGACGAGGTTATACTTGGATATATCACCCACAGCAGATGCGCTTTCCCTTGTGACAAGCGGTGGGTCATCTACTCCCATAACCTGAGCCCTTATCAGAAGTGGCAGGAGGAATAAACCTTGAAGAAGTCGAGCTCTTGATATACTCTGATATATAGGACATCCAACCTTTAATATCCCTCAGCCATGTGGTCGACACCCAAATATACTACAAGAAAAGAAACAACAAGGAAAAGGTAAATCAATCAAGAAGCAAAGGAAAGTCAAAAGAACAGGAAGAGATAGAAAAGGATATACCTTAGGCTGATGGGCGTCATTTGTTAGCCCCGTCAACCTAGACAATGATGCACAAGGGAGTGGAAACATACTCAGTGACTCCCCACTAAAGTTGTAAGAAGGGAGGAAACTTGAATAATCGGAGCCTCCTCTACCACTGCCGCCACCGACGTGGCACCACCTGTACTATGGATCGATCCCACTAGTGCACTAGTCCCCCTGCTCGAACCCATGGTAGGCGAAGGCCTGTGTGACATCCCGCCTAATAAAATATCGGGTGATCAATCATTTACCAAATTAAAACAGGAATCTTATATGGTTCATTCTCAGCATCACTATCGAAAACGAATTTAATTACTAATAACTTATTAGGCTGGTGTCAAAAATTTATATTCCCTAATATTTTTAGCCAAACCAACTAAATAAATCATCCACACAATCTATATACGCGAAAACTAAAATGAAAAAGAATAACAGAACACTCGGTACAACATAGTACAACCAAATCCAAAGCCGAACTAAAAGGTGGTAAAAGAATAAATGAATATAGTTGGGTTGTCAGCCCGAATGTTACTATAATGCTTCCTATCTGGATCACAAGGAAAACCTGCCTGCATCCACAGCTGCTGCAGCAACCGTCTGACTCGAAAGGACTATCATCCAGGTGTCCCTGTGTTTGGACACCTAATATATGCATATATAGCAAGAGAGGGGAAAATATATAAATGGGTCAGAGCCCGAGTTTGCAAATATTTAGCAAGTGCTTAAAAGCCATATTTTAAAAATATGAAATCTATCATATTTAAACTGGTATCACACTCTCATGAGATACACCTTATCCCTCTTATAATAGTACACACCTATCACATACGTTTAAACAACCTAGTTAAGCTACCCTGCCTAACTAATCTTTTACACCCATATCTAAATCCTCCTAACTATCACCTACATTGCGTGATATAATATAGGTTATACCGTAAGCTATCACATAAGCTTCAATTACTATAGTCCTCAATGTGATATATATATATATATATATATATATATATATATATATATATATAGTTCTCGTTTCTATATATATAATAATAATACCGTTCATATTCCATAACTTTCACTAGTTTAAAATACCATTTTCACTTTAGTATATAAAATCTCGTATATATAAATCTCATTTTTAATATACGAATCACAGTTTGAATCCGGATAAGAATCTCCCGGAATGAGAATTAAATCTTATTCATTTTACCCATTTCTCAAGTCTAAATTATATGATTTCACACCTTTATATACAAGCAATATACTATACGCAACAAGTATAATTATACCTATTACAATCATAAGTATAATAACCATACCACCGAGCTATAACTTAATGATGCAGTCTCATAGTGCCTATCCACATCCGGGTTTACTTAATCAACCACGATACCAAACCAGACTCACTCATGGTCATGGTAAAAATACTAAACGGTGGAGGCGATCAGGGACGATATGACCTAGGGACTATACTCTCCATGCTCCTCAAGCCAGGGTATTCACTCGCATCGCGTAACCTCCCTGGATAGCACTAGAAAAAAATATAATTTGGTTGTCCATCCCTATGCCCGTGGAACCAGCCTCTAAGATACAAATATACCAATCACACACAAATATATTTATTTTCATATCATATCATATATATACTGTAACAACTCCCGTATATATAATATATGTTACTTCTCAATATATTAGGGCTATAATTACTAAACCCTTATAGCGATAGCCAAAACCCCGAATGTTCCCATTCGTAATAGTATATAAGTATTTACACTTAGAATACTAAACTAATAAGTATTCTCCTACTTAAGATTTAACTCACACCTTAATCACTTTTAAGGATTTATATATAAACCCGAATATACCACTTCGTAATACTTAAATAAGTATACTCACTACTTATATTAATTCCATAGGTATCGCATCACCTATAATAATAATCGTCAATAAAGACATACCGGATAGTAGCTAAATCCTCTCTAGCCCATATCCTAAATTCCATCCTTCTCACAATCTAGGATTTACTCAAATACATTCCACCCATATTTAGTCTAATCACATAAATATATCTCTACACACTTACCGAAGACCTCTCTCTCGAACGTTTGGGCAATTTCATCTTCTCCAAAATACCTAAATATCAACCCATTCTCCATTTTTGTGGTTTCTAATCTCAACTAACACACTATAAACATCCTAACACTAATTTCTAACTAACACATCACTTAATTTGTGGTATTAAACCATTTCTCTTAGATTTAAACCTTAAAACCATTAAAACCCTAGTTTGTCATTTCTCTTATTTCAATCCATATATATACACCATTAACATGGATTTAACACTAGAAATCATCGAGACTTAACAACACATCTATTTGTGATTTCAAAATTAATTTTCCTAAATTTATTTTCAGGGTTCTAACCCAAAATTATATAGTTTACCAACTATAATATGAGATACACACACTCAAATGAATAAAGCAAGTAAACACTTGCCTTGGGGATAAAATCCGACGACCTCGAGTCGAATCCCGCAGAGTTTGGACTGAAATCCCCTTTCTATTCCTCTTTTTCCTTCCTTTCTTCTCTTCTTTATTTTTTCTCTTTTCTTTCAACTCTTTCTTTCTCTCTCGTGACTTATAAGAGAGAAATAAGGGCTTGTCCCTTATAAACCCAAAAATGACTCGTTTACTCAATTGCGAGTCCCTACTAGTCCAAAAGAACTCGGAACCTAAACACTACCCCCGGATACTCTATTCTGACTATCTCAGTCATTTCTAAACCAACCGTGCACTCGAAATCTTCATCCGAGTCACTTAATTAAAATTCACTCATCAGACCTAACACTTCTCAACATATGTTTCTGCAATATGAACTATTTCCCGTCGCTCTACCCAACTGACGAAACGACATATAAATATTTCGACTCATTTACTCAGTCCCCAAAGTAAATGTAACACGCGTCGAGAAATTTAATCACTAATTAATCTAGAATTTACTATTCATTAAAATTCCTCTAATTACCAAAATACGCCCGCTTATGTAATTTAAATATATATAAAAGTACGTGGTATTACATTCTCCCCCCCCCCCCTACAATGGAATTTTGTCCCCAAAATTTAGATACGATCAGTACTACTAACCTAGGATCACTAATCACACTTTATCCTGGTACCCACAAGTCAAAAGGTGATAACCCAAATGGTACACTACTGTATTCTCATTAACGGTACCCACCTATGTCGAGGCCTATGCTCTAACGCACTAGCTTAACCACAAGCCTGACTATATCTCTACATGCTAAAACACTACCTTGGTCGTAAGATTAACTCTAATAACGACAAATCGCACCTAGCGCTTCTATAGTCGCATATAAAAAGAACGAGCCTATAATCACCGCTTTAACGTATCGATCCCCTCAGAAATCCGCCACTCTAAGCGTTCGTTCGTTTACATCATAACTTAGAATTTCCCCCAAAAAGGAAAATCTACACTAGCGCTTGACTATTCCCGTCAGTCTCCTCGCATATCTTAGGTGTGCTAACTCTTGTTGCACCTACACAATTGGGTTATCGCATGCCTCCTACGACGTTCAATCCAACCCATAACTGTTCCAAAGCATATTCTTCATCTTTATATACTACGCTCCTTCTATTTCAAACTATAAATAAAACCAACATACCAAGGTGCCCATACACCTTTTAACCCGTGCCTATCTGCACAACCATTGTAAATGTCCGACACGTAACACTCTATCTAAAAATGGGCCTCATTTCCTCGGCCTGGTACTAACACCTGGGTATTACTAACCCTAATAATTCGAAATCTAATTCTTCCTATATCAGCGCCACTTGCCCTACCGGACTTTATCTCTTAGTAGTCCTAAGATCGGTGTGTTTTCCTACACACGTAAAATGAGTACTATCCTAACTGTATCCCTAGTGCCCAAGACCTCTCTCAACTTCTGACATTTGCTCGGTTTCATGCGTGGAACGTCTCGCAAAGAAAAGTCCAAATAAGGAACCCTCCCATTACGCTACTCCCTCGCATCGTCAGTCATCGAGATATAACGGCCTAAGGCACACCATCGGGAAGTTATAAATCCTACCTCGCTAACCTACTAACGTACTTCTACCTCTATGTTCTTCCATCTTGGTAAAATGGAAAGTCTAACTAATCGGGGCGCCTACTCCCTGCAAAAGTGTTACGAACAACATACCCAAAGCATATTTCCTCTGAATTTTCCTTGTATTCAAGGCTTGGCTATAAGCCTCAAATCAATTTCCTTTAGCTTGCCTCACACACATACTTGCGGTGAGAGAAACATTTCCAGCACTTTTCAACACTCTACTTTTTATTAGCCCTTAATCATCATATAACTCTCAGCTAATTTCACCAAAACCAACATCCTAGCATATAGTAACATCTCTTCACTCCCAACGTCATTAAGGTTCATGCGCGGAGTGTCTCGCAAGCGAAATCCAAACAAAGAACCCCTCCGATACACTACTACTTAACTTTGTCAATCGTGGAGGTATGCCAATGTAAAACATGTAAAATAATAAATCCTGCATACCTTAGTTCATATCTATAAGGTCCCTATGCACTAAAGTCATGCTAAGGAAACATCAACATATAATAAAGGCGAGCTCAACCTGTATACAGGTGAGATATCGCAAAAACAACCCCGTTCCACCCTAGAATAGCGGATACGATAGCCTTGCAATCATTAGCCTACTATCGCTCCGATCATACAATAACAAATTATACTCAGAATAGTCATATACTCGTATAACACTTATAAAATGAGCCGTACAAACCAGATATAAATTCAAAATATCAACACCCGCTTTCACTGCGAATGAAGGAAAATAGAACCCCGTTACCGCGGAAAAACATATAAATATACACTATATAATGTTACCGATACTACCATTAAACTCGAATCACACACACGAATCTAGGGTAATAAAATATTGTGACTCAATTTTGCCACACAAAATATACCTCCTTCATCCGAGGTGAAACTCATAACAATAACTTCGCCAATCTCCCTGACTCCTCCAATTGGTTCCCGGATATAGTACACTTCCCTTAACCGAACCAAAACTACTTTAATCAATGCTCCATCTAAGCACTCTACTCTTGTCCTTTAACTCCTCCTAGGCAAGATCAAAGTGTGTGGTTCTACGTTCCACATTACAATCATTCCCTATCTCTGGCCATCGTGACCATGTTAAGGTTACCAGTATCTCGAACTTTATATCCTCGATCTTGATAATCACCTTTATAGTTCCCTTATCTCCTCCGACTAAAAGGAAACATGTAACCAGCCTGAACTGCCTTATTTCAATGAATCCCCAGGTGGATGTCCACCAATGGCTAATTCCATTTTTTACCTTTGGACTTAAGTCTTCAACTCATTCAGCTCAACTCTCATGGAAGCGTCAAGATTCCCAGTATAAGAGGCATGACACGGACCACCTATTCTCCAGAAATCCAAGTAAAATCTCCATAAGTGTTAGCAACACTTACTAGTGAGCCTATCATTCCATTGAAGGACTCTTTCTTCATTGTACCTATCTCATCAGGTACAAAGTTCACTTATCCATATAACTCTTTATTCACTATCGACCTCTGGCCAATCCTCATGTGAATAATTGAGAAATTGCATTCTCTTCATTACTGATAAATCAAAGGAACTCTCTATTAAAACCATCCGTAAAATTCCTTGATGATCAAAACATCCTGCTCCCCCAAAATACTAACGAGATGTTTTGTAATACCCCGCATTTTTATCGATATTTATTTATGGGATTAAAAAAATTAAATGTGAATTAATTGAGAATTAATCCGGATAAAATACTAACGAGATGTGAGTTGGTATTTGATTATAATGTGCATACATATGATGTTATATGAATATTGAAAATATCGAATTTGTCGTGAGATAGAAATACGGAAATTTGGGAAATTTTGTTGGGACGCGCGTGACAGTCGCGTCAGGAATGTAATTATTTAACTTAAAAAGTGAATTTTATTTTTATCAACTGTATGGTCATTTTGAGTGCGCCAACGAGTCCGAAAGGGTCGAAATAGTCAGAAAACACTAGCCGGGGGTTTAGTTTGGGTCCCGGGGAATTTTTAGGCCTTACCGGCAACCTAAAAGGGTAGTTTGGTAATATCAAAATTTTGGGAATTAAAACCCACGAAAATTAGAGGTTAAAATATGATTTAATCTTTACCCACTAAACGCACTAACAACACTAAATGACTTAATGGGCTACGGGAGTTATTGGAAAAAAAGTTCTAAGAGTTTCCTAAGGCAACCTCAAAACCACCATTGTCATCTTGAAGAAAAACTAGTAGAGAGAGAGAGGAAGGAGAATTCTGCAGAGAAAGAGAGAGAGAGAGACCAACCTTCATCAATTCAACATCAAATTCAGAGAAAGATCAGAGGCAAGTGGTTTAATTACGTTAATTGCAACGAATGTTTCTTCCATGCGTAGGAATTTATGAAAATTTCATTTGTTTTGGGAGATTGATAAAAACCCACTGAATTGGATTTAGAAATTTACTTTTTGATAAAGAGATTGCATGTAGAATTTTGTTTGGGTGATTATTCTGATAAAATTACATCTTTTATACCACAAAAATGGATTTAATTATGTCTATGGATGACTTTAATTTTCTAGGGTTCATGTTCATGGGATTTGGGAAAAATTGGGGAGAATTGATGATTAGATGTGGTTTAGAATGATTTGACCCCATATAAATATTGTGATACGATTTAGTATGTTTAAGGATGATTAGAAACCTTAAAATATTGTTGGAATAAAGTTTAGATGAGATTAGAGGTGAAGAAAATTGGGAAAAACGAAATAGGGGAATTCTGGGCTCGAAACTGTCATCTCGTTAGAAGGCCTGCCCAGGTCGTTCGAACGAGCTCTTTCGAATGAGCTTCTAACGAGTTGAAAGTTTGACTTCTAACGAGTTGGATGTTCATTCGATGCCTTTCATTCGAACGAGATCTCGTTAGATGACCATTTCGTTCGAACGAACTCTCGTTCGAAGGATCTCGTTCGAACGAGACTTCTAACGAGTTGACAGATTGGCCTTTTTGGCCTAGTTTGATTTCTAGTGTCCCGTAACCTTGTTTAATTGTAGAGATAACATTTCCTTGATGACAAATTGAGATAGTTGAGATATTCGGGATATATTGGGGAGTAAAATATAAAAGAATGATTTGAACCAAATGGTAATTGTGGGTTAGGACGCGAATAACTAATTACGACGTGAGGATAATGGATGATGTGTATATATAAACCGGGGACACGTGTATTGGTATAAGAATGAGAAGTATACCACTAATAAATTACGGTAATTACTAAGATGTGTGCTTGCGTATGTATATGATTTTATGTGTATGACATACCTACCATACTTGCTATCACGGTAGGTTTACGTTCGCTTAGGGCCATCTAATCCTTGTGTGCCCGGATTTAGATTGGTGCCTAGAGAACATAATGCTAGAATGACTTATTTATGAGTTAATAAGTCAACTGACTATGGAGCGTAGGTATGTACGTGACCCATGGATATGTTGAATTATGTTCGCTTCCATTTTCGTGTGTTGTGCTTATTCTAACAATTCCTGAGAGATTCGAAATTTGTGATCCTTATGTACGTGATGTACCGGGATGGATAGCAGAGTATGAGTGCACCACAGCTTAGCCTCGGGGTGCTTATATTGTATATTTATGATGTGAATAATATACGGTTAAATGAAAAGAATTGTTATGTTTGAATGTGAGAATCATTATAGTAACGCATTGAGAATATAAAATGGGAGATAAACTTTGGTAAATTGTATTACTAATACTTTGAAATTTGAGAATTTAAGTAAAGCTCTCTATTAAATTGATAACGCTGGGACTTATAGTGCGAATCGAGTAGAAAGGACAGTATTTGTTTTGGTCTAGTTAGATATGAGAAACACTTGTATGGGTACGGTACGTTAGGAGTGCACAAATAGCCGAGAGTTGAGTATTTCATGTGAGACCACGTCCTAACATGTACTTTGCATTCATTGTTTTAATGTTATTAAAACACTTGCTGTTTTTAAAATACTCTCCACTTTGGGGCTCTGACCCGTTTGCTTTCAAATTTATTTTTTGTAAAAACCTTTTAGGTGCCCAGCCACAAGGACACCATGCATAGGATTTCAATTCAGGTGACGAACTGTAGCCGTTGTGGAAGTTAAAGGGCCTTGCTAGTAGACGCTTCTTTTGTCTTGACTCCATATTCAGTTTTAATATTTGTAGGGCATGTCGCCCATTTCCTTTGGAGACATTTTATATTTCAGTTATTCAGACTTGGGTTTGTAATTAATTCAGGATGCAGACTTGTTTCATTTATTTCCATATTGGGATTGTTGTGAGAAGGATTTCCTCCAGACTCATCATTAATTGTTGGTTACTCTATTGAGACTTTATCGTGAATGGTTGTGTTACATTTCTATATTTCATTTATTGCATGTTAATCAGATTTATTTTAAAATTTGGCAACTCACTTTTTAAATACTAGGTGGTTAGTAATCATAAAAATGTTTTCGACAGTGATGTTATTAACTGGACCAACTTGGCATTTTGTATTGATTTAATAAAGGAGTAGCTACCCAGTATTTAATTAGTCGGGGTGTCACACATTTCCATACCCTGCTCCAAGACGAAGCTTCTGAGCCTTCTACTTCCACTGAATAATGCTACACTTCCTTCGCATAACTTAAACTTCAACGAATGGTCCTTATCAAAGACCTTTCAGACCACTTCCCAATTTAATTTCACTGGGAAATTCAAGTTTAGCACCACTCTCTATACTATAGTTGTTCATACGGAAATGAGGAGGAAGTTGATGAACCTTAGACAGGAGGGTAAGACTGTGGCCGAGTATGAGGCCGAATTCATAAATTTGCTGAATATTGTCCCGGATGAGATACCGACAGAAGAGAAAAAGATTCAGAAGTTTACAGATGGATTGACTTGGAGGATCCGTCAGCACTTGTTGGGAAATCTATCGTTGGCCACTTATTCTGATGTGGTTAACGCTGCACTGCTACATTGCCAGGACCACCGCTTTCACTTGACAGAGGGGAAGAGATCAGGAGAGTTCAGCCATCAGGGCAGGACAGGGGGAAATGGTGCCAGCGGGGCACAATCAGCTCAGGGTCAGTATAGGCAGGGTGATCAGGGTGCCCAGCAGGGGGATTCTAAGAGATTCCGATCAGGGGTTTCAGGCACAGACAGGGAGGTTTTAGGCAGGGCCATCAGGGTCCGAACGGCCATCAGGGACAGTAGGGTCAAAATGGTCAACAGCAGCAGTTTCACCAGGGCCAGCAAGGCCAGGGCAGAAATGGTAACGGTCACCAGGGTCGTGGTCAGCAGGGACAGCGAGGGGGAAACTTCCAGGGGAAGTGTTTCATTTGTGGTAAGATTGGCCACAAACGTCAGGAGTGTCCTGATAGGGGCAGGGCCCCACAGCAGCAGCAGCAGGGTGCTCGACACGAGCCATAGAGGCCTATGTTTCCCGCCGCCCTCCCAGCACCACCCCAAATGACAGCATTACCACCCATTCCAGCAGTCCCAGTTCAGCAGGGACAGCTTCAGTATGGGAGAGTGTATCAGCTCCAGCAGGTCGCAGCCCCACAGAATCCACCGGCCATTGAGGGTATGTTCTCTATTCAGGGGACTATGGGGCGCATTTTATTTGACACGGAGGCTACACACTGTTTTATTGCTATGAGATTTGCACGCACCATTGGGTTGTTAGACACCGCAGAGAGCACCGCTACTTGTGTAGACTCACCGTTGAGTAGGGGTTCCATGATTTCTCTTATGTGTAGAGGTGTGGGTATAGAGATCGGGAGGTTTACCTTACCCGCTGATATGTTAGTGTTAGAGATGACCGAATATGATGCCATTATTGGTATGGATTGGCTAGTTGCGTACCGAGCCATGATTGACAGTTTTAGTAGGAGTATTATCTTTGCCATTCCCGGGCAGGAGATGTTTTTAGTGGCGATGCCTCGCCCAGAGGGAGGATCGTCCACTCATTTGTACTACATAGAGGAGGAGACCTCTAAGGAAGTGGTGATACCACTTGATTCGATACCCGTTGTTAGTGAGTTCGCTGATGTATTTCAGGATATACCTGGACTACCTCCGAGTAAGGAGATAGATTTTGTGATCGATTTGACGTCGGGCACTCGGCCTATTGCCCGCGCACCTTACCGTATGGCTCCAGCTGAGATGAGAGAGTTACAGGATCAGATTGAGCAGTTGTTGGGTCAGGGGTTTATACGGAGGAGTACTTCGCCGTAGGGTGCCCCTGTGTTGTTCGTTAATAAGAGGGATGGATCGTTGAGGTTGTGTGTGGATTACCGGGAGTTGAATAAGGTCACGATACAGAATAAGTATCCGTTGCCCCGAAACAATGACTTATTCGACCAGTTGAGAGGAGCTTCTTTATTCTCAAAGATTGATTTGCGATCGGGATACCATCAGTTGCGTATCAGGGAAGAGAACGTCTCGAAGACTTCTTTCTTAACGCGATATGGTTCCTACGAGTTTCGGGTTATGCCTTTTGGTTTGACCAACGCTCCAGCAGTGTTTATGGACTTGATAAATAGGGTGTTCAGAGAGTTCCTGGACCAGTTCGTCATTGTTTTCATTGATGACATTCTGGTTTACTCCCAGACAGAGGAGGAGCACGCCGAGCATTTGAGGCAGGTTTTGCAGACGCTACGTCAGAACGAGTTGTATGCAAAGTATGAGAAGTGCGGGTTTTGGCTGAAGGAGGTTCAGTTTTTGGGGCATATTATTTCCGACCGGGGGATATCTGTTGATCCGGGAAAGGTATCCGCGGTGAGGGAGTGGGGACAGCCCACGACACCGACTGAGATCCGTAGTTTCTTGGGCTTAGCAGGATACTACAGGAGGTTTATTCGGGGATTCTCAAAGATAGCGGGTCCTTTGACAAATCTGACTCGTAAGGGTGTGCCATTCATTTGGAGTGATGCCTGTCAGTTGGCATTCGATGAGTTGAAGAACAAGTTGACCTCAGCACCTGTGTTAGCATTGCCGAGACCGGGAGTTGAGTATCTAGTTTACACCGATGCGTCCTTACAAGGACTTGGAGGTGTATTGCAGCAGGAGAGTCAGGCCATAGCTTATGTTTCCCGTAAGCTTAAGCCTCACGAGAAGAATTACCCCACCCATGACTTGGAGTTAGCAGCAGTGGTATTTGCCCTTCGGATTTGGAGACATTATCTTTTGGGGGAGAAGTTTCGATTGTTCAGGGACCACAAGTCCCTACAGTACCTGTTCACGCAGAAGGAGTTGAATATGCGGCAACGGAGGTGGCTTGAGTTTGTGAAGGACTATCAGTTTGATATCCAATATCACCCGGGAAAGGATAACGTGGTAGCATACGCGTTGAGTCGTAGGCCAGTAGATGAAGTGGCAGGGGTGTGGAAGGAAAAGTGGAAGGAGTTGGGACACCAGGATGCAGTGGCCCGATCATTCATGTCGGTGATGACTGTTACACCACAGATTGTCATGAGAGTGGTAAGGCACAAGCGGATGACTCGTTCTGTCATGAACAGATAGTTCGATTATTAGTAGAGGGAGCCGAGTCCTATATCGTTAGCTCAGACGGGGGATTACGCTTCAATGGGAGACTAGTAGTTCCAGAAGGGGAGGAATTGCGACACGAGGTGATATGGATGTGGGAGAGCATCTCCATGGACTTTATCACGGGGTTACCTACGTCACTGAGGGGTCACGAATCCATTTGGGTAATTGTGGACAGGTTGACCAAAGTTGCTCATTTTCTACCCGTAAGGACAGACTACATTACGGGACAGTATACCCAGCTCTTTATTGCAGAAATAGTGAGACTTCACGGTGTGCCCCTGAATATCGTGTCTGACAGAGACAAGATATTTGTTTCACGATTTTGGGAGAGTTTTCAGGAGGCCATGGGCACGGAATTGCGGTTGAGTACGGCTTATCATCCACAGACCGATGGGAAAACCGAGCGTACAAATCAGATGTTGGAGGACATGTTGCGCATGTGCATCATTGATTTTGGGGGTGGATGGGAGCAGTATCTTCCACTGGTGGAGTTTGCTTACAACAACTCCTACCAGTTCACCATTGGCATGGCTCCATTTGAGGCGTTGTACGGTAGACCTTGTCGTTCCCCAGCATGTTGGTTGGAGGTGGGGGACAAAAAACTACTTGGGCCGGAAATGATTTAGGATACTTCGGCAAGGATAGAATTGATACGGAGTCGCATTCGGGTAGCTCAAGATCGGCAGAAGAGTTATGCTGATGCGAAAAGGTTCTTCAGGGAGTTCCAAGTGGGGAACCAGGTTTTACTCAGAGTATCTCCTATGAAGGGGATTATGCGATTTGGGAAGAAGGGGAAGTTGGCACCGAGATATGTGGGACCATTTCCTATCATCGAGTGGATTGGGTCTGTTGCGTATAGACTTGGGTTACCGGAGCATTTGCACAGGATTCATGATGTGTTTCATATTTCCTCGCTAAGGAAATATCGTAGAGATGATTTGGCTCATTCTCACATTGCTTTGGAGGACATCGATCTCCAGCCCGATAGCTCCTAAGAGGAGGGGCCGATTGCTATTTTGGACCGAAGTGAGCGGAAACTGCGATCAAAGATAGTTCCGTTAGTGCGTGTTCAGTGGCGACATCATAATGTCGAGTAGTCCACATGGGAGCGCGAGGATGAGATGCGCGAACGTTATCCAGAGTTATTTTTACCAGGTACTTTCTAGTTCCGAATTTCGGGACGAAATTCTGTTATTAGGGGGGAAGTATGTAATACCCCGCATTTTTATCGATATTTATTTATGGGATTAAAAAAATTAAATGTGAATTAATTGAGAATTAATCCGGATAAAATACTAACGAGATGTGAGTTGGTATTTGATTATAATGTGTATACATATGATGTTATATGAATATTGAAAATATCGAATTTGTCGTGAGATAGAAATACGGCAATTTGGGAAATTTTGTTGGGACGCGCGTGACAGTCGCGTCAGGAATGTAATTATTTAAATTAAAAAGTGAATTTTATTTTTATCCACCGTATGGTTATTTTGAGTGCGCCAACGAGTCCGGAAGGGTCGAAATAGTCAGAAAACACTAGCCGGGGGTTTAGTTTGGGTCCCGGGGAATTTTTAGGCCTTACCGGCAACACAAAAGGGTAGTTTGGTAATTTCAAAATTTTGGGAATTAAAACCCACGAAAATTAGAGGTTAAAATCCGATTTAATCTTTACCCACTAAACCCACTAACAACACTAAATGACTTAATGGGCTACGGGAGTTATTGGAAAAAAAGTTCTAAGAGTTTCCTAAGGCAACCTCAAAACCACCATTGTCATCTTGGAGAAAAACTAGTAGAGAGGGAGAGGAAGGAGAATTCTGCAGAGAAAGAGAGAGAGAGAGACCAACCTTCATCAATTCAACATCAAATTCGGAGAAAGATCAGAGGCAAGTGGTTTAATTACGTTAATTGCAACGAATGTTTCTTCCATGCGTAGGAATTTATGAAAATTTCATTTGTTTTGGGAGATTGATAAAAACCCATTGAATTGGATTTAGAAATTTACTTTTTGATAAAGAGATTGCATGTAGAATTTTGTTTGGGTGATTATTCTGATAAAATTACATCTTTTATACCACAAAAATGGATTTAATTATGTCTATGGATGACTTTAATTTTCTAGGGTTCATGTTCATGGGATTTGGAGAAAATTGGGGAGAATTGATGATTAGATGTGGTTTGGAATGATTTGACCCCATATAAATATTGTGATACGATTTAGTATGTTTAGGGATGATTAGAAACCTTAAAATACTGTTGGAATAAAGTTTAGATGAGATTAGAGGCGAAGAAAATTGGGAAAAACGAAATAGGAGAATTCTAGGCTCGAAACTGTCATCTCGTTAGAAGGCCTGCCCAGGTCGTTCGAACGAGCTCGTTCGAACGAGCTTCTAACGAGTTGACAGTTTGACTTCTAACGAGTTGGATGTTCGTTCGATGCCTTTCGTTCGAACGAGATCTCGTTAGATGGCCATTTCGTTCGAACGAACTCTCGTTCGAACGACCTCGTTCGAACGAGACTTCTAACGAGTTGACAGATTGGCCTTTTTGGCCTGGTTTGATTTCTAGTGTCCCGTAACCTTGTTTAATTGTAGAGATAACATTTCCTTGATGACAAATTGAGATAGTTGGGATATTCGGGATATATTGGGGAGTAAAATATAGAAGAATGATTTGAACCAAATGGTAATTGTGGGTTAGGACGCGAATAACTAATTACGACGTGAGGATAATGGATGATGTGTATATATAAACCGGGGACACGTGTATTGGTATAAGAATGAGAAGTATACCACTAATAAATTACGGTAATTACTAAGATGTGTGCTTGCTTAGTGTATGTATATGATTTTATGTGTATGACATACCTACCATACTTGCTATCGCGGGAGGTTTACGTTCTCTTAGGGCCATCTAATCCTTGTGTGCCCGGATTTAGATTGGTGACTAGAGAACATAATGCTAGAATGACTTATTTGTGAGTTAATAAGTCAGCTGACTATGGAGCGTAGGTATGTACGTGACCTATGGATATGTTGAATTATGTTCGCCTCCATTTTCGTGTGTTGTGCTTATTCTAACAATTCCTGAGAGATTCGGAATTTGTGATCCTTATGTACGTGATGTACCGGGATGGATAGCAGAGTATGAGTGCACCACAGCTTAGCCTCGGGGTGCTTATATTGTATATTTATGATGTGAATAATATACGGTTAAATGAAAAGAATTGTTATGTTTGAATGTGAGAATCATTATAGTAACGCATTGAGAATATAAAATGGGAGATAAACTTTGGTAAATTGTATTACTAATACTTTGAAATTTGAGAATTTAAGTAAAGCTCTCTATTAAATTAATAACATTGGGAGTTATAGTGCGAATCGAGTAGAAAGGATAGTATTTATTTTGGTCTAGTTAGATATGAGAAACACTTGTATGGGTACGGTACGTTAGGAGTGCACAAATAGCCGAGAGGTGAGTATTTCATGTGAGAGCACGTCCTAACATGTACTTTGCATTCATTGTTTTAATGTTATTAAAGCACTTGTTGTTTTTAAAATACTCTCCACTTTCAGGCTCTGACCCGTTTGCTTTCAAATCTATTTTTTTTAAAAACCTTTTAGGTGCCCAGCCACAAGGACACCATGCATAGGATTTCAATTCAGGTGACGAGCTGTTGTCGTTGTGGAAGTTACAGGGCCTTGCTAGTAGACGCTTATTTTGTCTTGACTCCATATTTAGTTTTAATATTTGTAGGGCATGTCGCCCATTTCATTTAGAGACATTTTATATTTCAGTTATTCAGACTTGGGTTTGTAATTAATTCAGGATGCAGACTTGTTTCATTTATTTCCATATTGGGATTGTTGTGAGGAGGATTTCCTCCAGACTCATCATTAGTTGTTGGTTACTCTATTGAGACTTTATCGTGAATGGTTGTGTTACATTTCTATATTTCATTTATTGCATGTTAATCAGATTTAATTTAAAATTTGGCAACTCACTTTTTAAATACTAGGTGGCTAGTAATCATAAAAATGTTTTCGACAGTGATGTTATTAACTGGACCAACTTGGCATTTTGTATTGATTTAATAAAGGAGTAGCTACCCGGTATTTAATTAGTCGGGGTGTCACACATTTCCATACCCTGCTCCAAGCCGAAGCTTCTGATCCTTCTACTTCCACTGAATAATGCTACACTTCCTTCGCATAACTTAAACTTCAAAGAATGGTTCTTATCAAAGACCTTTCAGACCACTTCCCAATTTAATTTCACTGGGAAATTCAAGTTTAGCACCACTCTCTATACTATAGCGATACATAAATAAATATAACTACTATATTCTAGTAGTCGTTGCACAAATTCATAAAGATGCCACAAATGGAGTGACCTCAACAACGAACCTTGTCCCCAACTTCAACTCATAGCTCCTACCAAGCCCCGCCTCATGCTGCCCTTATCACGACCTTTCCTTGGTCGACCTTCATCGATCACCACACAAATCTCAAATGAGCGCAGAAAAGATTTACTATAATCTTACATAATAGCAGGAGAACGAAATCTCACAATAGAAATCAATAATCCTATCCGTAAGGCTCTATTTCAAATAAAAAGCAACGTTGAAAACGTAGTACGTCCGCACAGATTCCTAAGGACACTAGAACCTGATGCTATGATACCATCTGTGACACCCCGCCTAATAAAATATCGGGTGATCAATCCTTTACCAAATTAAAACAGGAATCTCACATGGTTCATTCTCAGCATCACTGTCGAAAACCAATTAATTACTAATAACTTATTAGGTTGTCGTCAAAATTTTATATTAACTAATATTTTTAGCCAAACCAACTAAATAATCATCCACGCAGTTTATATACGCGAAAACTGAAATGAAATAGAATAATTGAACACTCGGTACAACATAGTACAACCAAATCGAATGCTGCATTAAAACGCGAAAAAAGAATAAATGAATACAGTTGGGCTATCGGCCCGAATGTTACTAGAATGCTTCCTATCTAGATCACAAGGATAAAAGAGTTTAAAATAAACATGTTTGCATCCACAGCTGCAGCAGCAAACGTCTAACTCGAAAGGATCATCATCCAGGCGTCCCTGTGTCTGGACAGCTAATATATGCATATATAGTAAGAGAGGGGAAAATATAGATACGGGTCAGATCCCGAGTTTGAAAATATTTATCAAGTGCTTAAAAGCCATATTTTAAAAATATGAAATCTATCATATTTAAACTGGTATCGCACTGTCATGAGATACATCTTACCCCTCTTATAATAGGGCACACCTATTGCATACGTTTAAACAACCGAGTTTAGCAACCCTGCCTAACTAATCTCTCACACCCATCTTCTAAATCCTCCTAACTATCACCTAGCTTGCGTGATATAATATAGGTTATACCGTAAGCTATCACATAAGCTTAAATTAATATAGTCCTCAATGTGATATATATATATATATATATATATATATATATATATATATATATATATATATATATATATATAGTTCTCGTTTATATATATATAATAATAATACCGTTCATATTCCATAACTTTCACTAGTTTAAAATACCATTTTCACTTTAGTATATAAAATCTCGTATATATAATTCTCATCCCACCGAGCTATAACTCGAGGATGCAGTCGCATAGTGCCTATCCACATCCGAGTTTACTCAATCAACCACGGTACCAATCCAGGCTCACTCATGGTTATGGTAAAAATACTAAACGGTGGAGGCAGTCATGGATGATATGACCTGGGGACTATACTCTCCTTGCTCCTCAAGCCAGAAGATTCACCCACATCGCGCAACCTCCCTGAATAGCACTAGAAAAAAAATATAATTTGGTTGTCCATCCCTATGCCCGTGGAACCAGCCTCTAAGATACAAATATACCAATCACACATATATATTTATTTCTGTATCATATCATATATATACTTTAACAACTCCCGTATATATAATATATTTCACTTCGCAATATATTAGGGCTATAATTGCCAAACCCTTATAGCGATAGCCAAAACCCCGATTGTTCCCATTCGTAATAGTATATAAGTATTCACACTTACAATATTAAACTTATAAGTATTCTCCTACTTAAGATTTAACTCACACCTTAATCACTTTTAAGGAGTTATATACAAACCCGAATATACCACTTCATAATATTTAAATAAGTATACTCATTACTTATCTTAATTCCATAGGTATCGCATCACCTATAATAATAATCGTCAATAAAGACATACCGAATAGTAGTTAAATCCTCTCTAGCCCATATCCTAAATTCCATCATTCTCACAATCTAGGATTTACTCAAATACACTCCGCCCATATTTAGTCTAACCGCATGAATATATCTCTACACACTTACCGAAGACCTCTCTCTCAAACATTGCTCGACCCAAACAATCACTAAGTTCATACCCCGGATTGTACACTAAACTAATTCAAGGTTCTCTCTTCCAACCCGAGGTTTACTCATCCTCAATTCCATTATCTAGGAGTCCTAATATCACCTCTAAAACCCCCTACGCTAATCTCCAATTCATGATTCAACTCCCCCTACACATAAGGGAAGAAAACTGCCAAATTCAATAAAGGCGAATCGATTCGCCCAAAATTCGAATCGGTTCGGGCTAGTGAATCGATTTGACCACCATCTGAATCGATTCGGAAAGTGTTCTGCAAGCAGGTCCTCAAAAGAGAATCGGTTCGATCTCAATAGGAATCGATTCGACCTGAGATAGCCTTACCGGTCCCCTTATGCGAATCGATTCGCCCTATTCGTAGGGAACTATTAGGGCGATTTGATCTTCTCCAAAATACCTAAATATCAACCAATTCTCCATTTTGTGGTTTCTAATCTCAACCAACAACACTATAATCATCCTAACACTGATTTCTAATTAACACATCCCTTAATTTTTGGTATTAAACCATTTCTTTTAGATTTAAACCCTGAAACCATTAAAACCCCCTTGTTTGTCATTTCTCTAATTGCAATCCATATATATACACCATTAACATGGATTAAACACTAGAAATCATCAAGCGTTAACAACACATCTATTCGTGATTTCAAAATCAATTTTCCCAAATTTATTTTAAGTGTTCTAACCCAAAATTATATAGTTTACCAACTATAATATGAGATACACACTCAAATGAATAAAGCAAGTAAACACTTGCCTCGTGGATAAAATTCGACGACCTCGAGTCGAATCCCACGGAGTTTGGGCTGGAATACCCTTTCTCTTCCTCTTTTTCCTTCCTTTCTTCTCTTCTCTCTTTTCTTTATTCTCTTTCTTTCTCTCATGTGCCCTATAAGAGAGAAATAAGGGCTTGTCTCTTATAAACCCAAAAATGACTCGTTTACTCAATTACGAGTCCCTACTAGTCCAAAAGCTCCCGAAACCTAAACACTACCCCCGGATACTCTATTCTGACTATCTCGACCATTCCGAAACCAATCTGCACTTGAAATCTCCATCCGAGTCACTTAACTAAAATTCACTAATCGGACCTAACACTTATCAACATGCGTTTCTCCAATGTGAACTATTTCCCATCACTTTACCCAACTGACGACACGACATATAAATATTTCGACTCATTTACTCAGTCCCCAAAGTAAATATAACACGCGTCGAGAAATTTAATCACACATTAATCCTGAATTTACTATTCACTAAAATTCCTCTAATTACTAAATTATGCCCACTTATGTAATTTAAATATATATAAAAGTACGGGGTATTAGAGTGTGTTCTCTATGTTGTAGATACAGGAGGGCATCAGCCTGCTCATCATAAAATCTGGATAGTCATAGCTCACTGTCGTATATGTATAGAGAGTGTAGGGCTCACCAATCATCGTCATCGTTCGGGCATCATCTCACATATACCTCACTCACCTCATGTACATAGGGGAACCGATGGTTGGACTGCCACACCCCTTCACGATCTACCTCACTACTCTCTCCCCTAGGTACCAGACGTACCAAACTCATACGCGATCAATCGTCGCATCTGTGCATGTAGGTCCATTACCCTCGTATCATGCGGAGTCGCCCCCATGGTTAGAAGGTCACCTACAATCCCCAACAGAGAATCAGTATCTACTCAAGAAACTGCGTTGCCAAAAGCACTTAGAGAAGACAGAAAGAAAACCGGATCGTTCTTTAGGGAATTCAAAGTCCGTCACTGGTCCGTCGTGGATAAAGATTGATTCGACCTCCGATTGGACTTCTACCATCGGAATATTCGACAGAATTCCCCCAAACTCTCATCCTTCAGAGCTATTAATCCTACATTACACCCCACCACCTTATTGACCAACGTCTACAAAAGACAGGATTCAGCAAAAAAGGGAAACCAAAGAAGAATGCAAGGAAATGCTTAAAAATGGAAAATAAACTTAAAATTACCTCCCAAAATATACGTGACCTCTATAGCAGCACCGTCTAAAAGCATCTAATGAATAATAAAGGGATGCCAAGGTCAGGCTCCCCCAATCATACATCCAGACGTCAGAAATTTTCCTAAAAAATAGCAAGAACTAAAGATGGACAACGTCGCCACCAAAAAGCCACCCAACAGAATCAAAATAAACAGACGAGTTGTCTGCCTCACTTGACGCCCGTTAGTCATATCTAACCTCATATTTGGGAAATTATCCCTCAAAGCAGAAATACAAATCGACTCCCCAAAAATGAACCTACCCACATCTACCAAAGCTACGTGAACTGCCTTCGGCGTCACCCTCAGCGTGCGATCCACCACTATATGAAACCCCTCACCGTCAACCCCCATCAGCTGCCGAAAGTCTATGGGATTAACTAACATCTCCCCAAAGCCAAGATGGAAAGTTTGGGTATTGTCCCACCACCTCTATCCCAGAGCACGCAAAATTGAAGTAGAGCATGGTGTCTCATCCAAAGCCTTCGTCAAGCGACCAAAACTCGTATAGGAGACCATTCAGTGTACCACATAAAGAATCTTCTCCCAAACCTCCTTCAACCTCATCGTCCCCCGAGACCGGGTAGCCGAAGCGACAATATCAGTCTTCAAAAGAAGAGGAAGAAAAATCCTTCATTAGTGCAAAAGAAGAGGAAGAAAAATCCTTCATTAGCGCAAAAGAATAGGAAGAGAAATCCTTCATTAACACAAAAGAAGAAAGATAAAAATAAAATGAAATACAGAAAGTCACTGCACTTATATTGCCATTAGGGTTCCTCATCATGGACGAACGATGGTATGATAGCTCACATAGAAGAGTACTCTCATCGGCCACAGGCTCAAATAGTTCAAAGACATTTTTGTTGCCCAAAGCAAGAGGCACCTTAGACTGCCATTCCATCCCATCCCAGTCATCCACATCAAACCACGTATTATCTTACACCTCACTTGAACCAGCTGTTTGAAGTCTTGAGGTAAAAAATAATCGAGAATGGTTTTTAGAGACAGAAAGAAGTATATTCAAACACTTGAAGGTGTGAAAATAGGGAGGATTAGCCCCCTTCTTTTAGAAGGCTAAGGGTCCTATCGATCGACAGCTCCCTGACCATGACGGTCAATAGTCGTATTTTCCCTTTCCATAAGAAGCCTAGGAGTTCATGCCCTTGTCGTTTGGCACCCCCACCAAATTTCATACAAAAAATTCTAAAAAATCAAAAAAATTGCTTGAAAAATTCCCAAAAATCCCAGAAAAATATTAAGCCTCATTTTTCTTAAGAAAGTCACTTTTGGAGCACTAAGACCATTACAAGACTCTCGAAATCCCCAGCAGGATTAATCTCATGCCCTTATCCCCAATATAATCCCCAATCGAATTAATCTTATAAACCTATCCTCAGCATATTCGACAAGCGGAATCAACAATGCGTTTGCATCTAAGTCTACTATTCTAGCCTTAACATCCTCCATTGGAGTCTTAAGATAACATAATCGTCAGTCGTATATCTCAAAGATAAGTCCTTCCCCAATAGAATATTGAAACCACATAATTCCCGGCGGAACCACAGATGCATCTGCACCTCCAAGATAATTTAAAATTTACAAGGAAAATAAGTCCCCATTCTAAGGTTCTCAGAATCGACCTCTGTCCTCAGAATTTTTCGCTACAACTTTAAGTCCGCAGAATCGACCTCGGCCCTCAAAATTGGTCACCATAACTTTAAGTCCACAGAATTGACCTCGGCCCCCAGAATTGGTCGTCACAACTTAAGGTCCTTTGAATTTACCACGACCCTAAGAATTGGTCGCTACAACTTTAGGTTCGTGAAATTAACCTCGACCCTTAGAATTAGTCGCCATAACTTTAGGTTTGTAGAATACATCTCAAACCTCAGAATTGGTTGCCACAACTTTAGGTTCGCATAATTAACCTCGACCCTCACAATCGGTCGTCATCACTTTAAGTCCTTAAAATTAATCTCGGCTCATAGAATTGGTTGACATGACTACAAGTCCATAAAATTGACCTCGGCCCTCAGAATCAATCGCCACAACTTAAGGTCCTTAGAATTGATCCCATCCCTTAGAATTGGTCGTCATAACTTTAGGTTCTCATAATTAACCACGACCCTCAAAATCGATCGCCATAACTTAAGGTCCACAAAATTGACCTCGATTTTCAGAATTGGTCGTCATAACTTTAGGTCCTCAGAATTGACCTGGACCCTCAAAATCGGTTGCCACGACGTAAGGTCCTCAGAATTAATCTCGACTCTCAAAATTAGTCATCACAACTTAAGGTCCTCATAATTGACCTCGGTCCTTAGAATCAGTCGCCATAACTTAAAGTCCTCAGAATTGACCTCGGCCCTTAAAATCGATCATCCCAACTTAAGGTCCTTAGAATTGACCTCGGACCTCATAATTGGTCATCATAACTTAAGGTCCTCAGAATTGACCTCGACCCTCTCAACCCTCAGAATAGGTCGCCATCACTTTAGGCCTCAACCCACAGAATCGGTCGTCATAACTTCAGGTCCTCAGGATTGACCTCAGCCCTCAAGATTGGTCATCCCCAACATAACTTTAGAATTAACCTCGACCTGCTGAATCGGTCATCTTTATCTTTTTAGGTCCTTTAAATTGACCTCGACCGCTGAATTGGTCATCCTCTTCTCCCTAGGTCCTCAAAATTGACCTCGACCCACTGAATTGGTCAACTTTATCCTCTAGGTCCTTAGAATTGACTTATAAGACCTATTTACCTACATTGATGTGGTATTTATCATTCGTCGGCCTTAATATATTCCAAGATTACCCATCGAGAGGTTATCTATAAATAACCCATCCTAGTACCCCCTAAGAACCTAACACTCACTCATGCATCGCAAACCCTAGGTTATACCCCGAGTATCGATTTAGAGGCCACCAGGCACTCTCAGGCCCCGTTTCGACTTTAGTCACTTCCTCGCCTAAGCAAAAGTTCAATGAATCTTTGAAGGGCTTTGAATTCCTTTTCCAATGGTCTCCCCAGTGCATAAATCAGCCTTACGATTCAGGCGAACGATCCGTTTTACCCCAAAAATTGATCCGAAGGCCACCAGGCTCTCCAAGGCTCCATTTTAACCCCAAAAACTTCCTTGCCTGAGCGAAAGCACAATGAATATTTGAAGGTCTATGAATATTCTTTCCAACAGTTCATCTTTTGCAATAATAATCCTTACAGTTTAGATAAATGATCCGTTTTACCTCCAAAACTGATCTAGAGGCCATCGAGCGCTCCCGGACTCCATTTGACTCATGTCGATTCTTCAGGTCGAACGAGAGTGAATGAATCTACGAAGGGCTCAGAATGCCCTTTTCAACGGTCCACCCCCATGCATGAATCCACCTAACAGTATGGATGAATGACCCATTTTACTCCGAATGGTAATCGAGTACTGAAAATCCTTCCAACGGTCTGTCCCATGCACGAATCGGCCTTACAGTTCCGATAAACAATCCATTTTCCTCAAAGAATTTCCTGTCCAATGATCAACAGAAACCTCTGGGCCCCCTTTAACTTTGATCATCTCTCTAACCCGCAAGCGGCTTAATGGATTCTTAAAGGGCTCTGAATACCCTTTCCAAAGGCTCGCCCGCCCCATGCGGAATTCTGACTTACGGTTCTCATTTTACGATCATTTTTTTAAAAAACCGGCCTCAGACTACCAATTGGCAACCCCGAGACCCTACCTATCGGTAATGTGTCTAGGGGTCTATATCGATAGGTAGGTACAAGACCATGCCGATCACCACCACCCTTAGCCCTATAAATTGAGGTCGTGACCTCACTTTGAAAGACACACCTCAGCACCCTTGAACATCCCTCTCATCAAATCAGAGATAATTCCTTCGAATTCGGATATGTTCTTTCCTTAAAGGCCCGTTTCCCAAATTCCTTCCATCACTTTCATACTCTTTTGAGTAAATTCCCACTCACCTCTTCAAACCACTATCATTTCATCTTGAGATCAGCATATCTACAAGCAAGATCGGCTTCAAGTCTTCATAAGTAGGCCCATTTCTTCCCCTTTGTCTTTAAATTCTCTTAATTTTGCATTAGTTACTTTATTTTTACTTTGTACTTTACTTCATTACATCACACATCTTAATTCCAAACTTTTTATTATTTGTATTCGCATATACTTTATTTTCACAGAAAAAATCCAAAAATAAGAAAAAGAGATTCACTTTTAAATTCCAAACGGGAATTTCTCATCACATGTTCTCACACTAAAACGCCTTTTTCTGCACACACACATATAATAAAACTCCTTGGTTGGATTTATGGGTTAAACCTCAGCTCGTATTGTCTTCGAACTACGTGGACTTTGATGCCCTCCGGACTACGTAGGCGTCTTGGGTGAACCCCTTGACTCGAGTCCTCCCACATATATTTGTTATTTTATTCACATCATATATTCATGATATATACATTTTATATGCTTGTTTGCTTGTGTCTTGTCCGATATACACAAGCGTTCCTTCATAAAGACTTGTGAATCGACAAACACTTACATCATATATTTCATTACTATTTTGGGAATACTCCTAAGCATGACCTCGCTCCGCTTTTATCCATAACTCAAGTCGAGTGATTACATACTCCATTTATATTATGCACATAAGCACACACATCACGGAGTTCTATAGGAGAAGATTAGCATGTGACCATGAGAGATCGAAAGGGTAGGATGGGTTCTTAACACCTTCCCATTCCATAACTTATTCCCCGGACCCTTGAACTACTTGGTTTCACAAGCATCAGTATTGTCCTTAAAGTCATTCTCTCGAGGCGGCAACATTTCTTTTGCCTATTTTGTGCGGAATAGGCTGAAAACTCTATCTTTACATATCACCCCACATCAATGATAGGCGAGTATCCCGATAAATGACGCAATCTCGCTCGTATACCAAAAAAGGGGAAGGAAATAAGGATCCACCTATGGAGACTGACCCCTCGAGGTGGCCACAATTTGATAAAATTGTAACTTGGTTAAATAATGAACCAATCATCTTGTATTTTTTTTAAACATCTACAAGTGTCAATTGTAATTGATGAGAAAAGTAATGGACATAGAAAGCATATTTCCCATTAAAATCAAACTTTTACAACCATTAAACTCTCCCTGTGGATTTCCATCTCCATCATAACCTTGGCCACTTATACTTGACATACTCAAACCATGTTTGGAAAGAAGTTACTCAATGACCGGCCTTAAGTGATAAGACAGTGATGTCACAGATAAGTAAAATGCCAAGAAAACACTCAACCACACACCTATTTTTGTTGACATAATGTAAAGCCTTGATTTTTGGCAGATACGCCATAAGACTCATAAACTAAGATACAAAAGAACTCACCACGAATATCACGAATGATAGCTTTTTTTAGTCAAAATTGCGAGGACGTTGATAATCTCTTTTTGGATCGTGGGTGTTATCATTTTTTGTTTGTCATGATCATTTTTCAAACAACTTGGTTGATATATTCATTATGACCAACAAGAAAATTAAGAAGCTCAAGAAAGTTTCCTTTATTTGTTGACCCTTCTCATTCATCATGCCCACGTAGACAAACCTCGGTGTAAAATATATTTAAGATAATAAAATAATTCAATCAAATGAGTACGATAAATCATTCAAGTTTGGTCAGACTAATTAGACAAACACAAATCTATGTGTTAAACTTTATTCAATAGGTCATCAAAAGCATGCAAACATTGATTGTGAGTACTCGTATGATTCCAAACATGTTTTGTACAGTTCTATTTTTCCAATTTGAAAAGCCCTTACCAACAAATGTCTCTCCACCCATTGACCCCCTTTTTTAGATTTGAATAAATAGTAAAATAGTTAAAAATACGGAATTGTCTGTTATGATATACTTCAACGACCTCCCAAACTCATTAAACCACAAAGTAATAAATCAACATTTATCAGTTAACTAGGGCACTTTTGCAAGTATGCTCGTACAATGTTATTTATCTGTTTATAATCAACATACTCCTAAATATCTTTTCTCAATATGTGATATTACACGAGCTCATCTAAATTAACCTCTAGAGAAGGGGAGTTATTTGAGGAAGGTTGTGTTTATTCTTCCCTTTGAACATTATTTGACCCCTCATTTCGAGATTGCACTTCAGGTTCAGAATAAGTTTCAACACTCCTTTTTCTTTTAAAGTATTTTTCCATGGCCCCTATAAACGCATGAGTTATTTACATTAGTCCAAACATTATTTCAATTTATTAAACATAAAGATCAAATTTAATAACATTACCCCAACAAACTAACACTTGCAAAGACAGTTCAAACATTAACCCTAACAAAGAAACTAAAAAACACCAATAACAAATAAATTAATAGTTAATAAGAACAATAGCTTCTTGTAAGTTGTATGCTCAGCTCAATCATAACAGTTAAAATCTCAAAAACTTAACAACAAACTTTAAAATTTAACTAAAAATTAACAAATAAAAAAACTTTAATAATTAACTAATAACAAATAAACTAATACAAAATAACAAATAAACAAACTTTAACAGTTAACTAACGACTAATAAACTAACAAAAAATAAACTAAGAAAGAGATTTTTAAAAAAACTAACAAATAAACAAGGTTGGAAAACAGGATTGTACACACCTCATTTAGTTTTCGGGTATTACGGGAGAGGGATGGAGAGGTTGGGCACACTGACGGAGTGTAGAAAGGAGAGGGTGAAGTCGGCAGCACCGGCGACTGGGTTACAGATTTGGGCAGGAAAGGACAGCGATGGAGGAGAGACTAGCCATGGTCGAGAAAGGTTAGATTAGAATGTGAGATAAAAAAGAAAAGAGACGATTAGTTCAAAAGAGAAGTGTGTGTTTTTTAAAATTTTCAAACTACTTACGTTTTTTACCCCAAACTTACGAAAACTCATTAAATTTACCTCTGAATTTTTATTTTTACACATAGCACCCCTTCAAAAAATATCTTGATAAATCTTCACAAAATCTCAAAAGGTTTTCCTGCCCTCGTCGTCCTTATGCAAATCTACCCCTAGATAGGGGTGACCTCCCCTAGATTTTGGTGATCTCATTGCCTTGTTCAACCTGACTTTCAAATTCCAAGGAAGCTTCCTCATCGCCAATAACTAACTTCTCAAGAGGGGTGCCCAAGATAATCTGTATCACCCTTAGGGATGCCTACGATCTGACCTTTGGTGGACGCAAGTAACTTGCACAACGACCTCTTAAATGTCGACTTCAAAGCTTTATCAAAGGTTTGTTCATCTCTTGCTCTAGGTCGGTATTGGGGGAAAAAATTAGCCTTTAGAGGATCAATTCTTATCTTTAAGGAGAACGCTTTCGTCAACTCAGTCAACTAGGAATCCAGCCTGCTATAATTCATTTGTAAGAATTCACTTTTCTTAGTTAGTTTTTCTTTACTGGTGGTATCCTCTTTTAGATTGTCCGATAGTTTCATAATTTGGATGTCCTTATCAATATTGTTATTCTTTATGATGTTGGCTTGATCATGAAGAGTGTAATTTATCGTTGTTAGGCGACTAGCACAGGCAGCCACCTCATGTGTAGCTTGCATTTCGTGTAAAAATAAAAATAAATATGATCGGTAAATATATGGATAATCTAATAAACTTATACAAGAAAATAGCTCAAATGGATTACGAACACCACATGGTGGATCCCTTATTTGTGAAGGATATCCACATTGATGCCTCTTAAGGCCAATATGTCTTTAGGCAACATGGAAACCTGTGTAACAAAAAAGTGACCTCGATATTATAATATGTAGAGTTTTCGATAGTAATAGGACCTTTGCCCTTGGAAATCTAACCGTCTGGGGATGACCCCTAGACTGTCAGAGGAAGTTGGAAGAACCCTTGTCTTGGTATGATCACCACTAATAAGTTATTACCCTTGACAATGTGTTAGGAGGGGTCTTATTGGTGCGCCTATTCTTGGCCTTTTTAATCTCTCTCCATATCTTTATCTTTATTGTTCTCCATGGTCTCCTTTTTATGAACGAAGATGGTCCTTTTCTTTTAGGTGAAACTTCACCTTGGGCGGCTTGTCAGGTTGACCGCCCTTGTTCTTGAAGTTGTAACTAATGACGTCAAGATCGACCATGTGCCTAGGATGACCTGTCATGTTTTTAAATGCTATGGAAGTTAGGGGAAGATGAATTCTTCTCATTACACCTCATATTATTCGACTTCTTCCCAAAAATAATTGAAGGGACCTGTTAACTCTTATAAAAAAGAATGGCAAGGTCGTCATCATTTTTTATGGTAAACCGATTCGATCTCCTCCAAGTCATTGAAGATTATGTAAGTTGGTGAAGGCCCATCTCCCACGTACATTCCTCTTGCCTATACATTGAGGATGGTAATGGATATTGGTATTGATGAACCATAGACCACAACATAATTGACAACAGTCATGGAGGAGCTAATTATGAAGTTCTTGGCTAATGAATTGTCAATTCGTAGTAAAAAAAGTGAGATGCTCTCCGATCAAATCTTACTTCGTAAGGATTTCATTGACTATAAACTTTCTTTTAATCAACTAGGTTGACCTCAAAGTCTTTGGGCTTTATATTCCAGTGAGTATTTACATTGAAAGGGTAAAGGTCGATTAGTGACTGATGAATTTATACAAAACATAAATTAAATGAGTGGTAAAGAGTCTACGAGGAGATCCGGCCTCCACAAGAGCAACAATAGGTAACATAGATTTCACTTTTGTATCTATAAATTGAATAACCCTAATATGGAAAAAGACAGAGTACAACTCAGTGCCATCGACTTGGACTCTCAGTTAACAATCTTCATCTCTCTAAGTCATCTTTTCCATTGTTGAATATAAATCCCCTCTCTCTTTCCCCTATGGACATAAGTTAACCTACTAAACCACGTACATCTTTGTGTCTTTTTCATTATTGCACTCAAATTTTTGGGTTCATTTGGCATTTAACTCTATTTTAGGATTGATTCACTTACATCTATCAAGGGTTTTGACATAATATAGTGTATGCAAAACACATTTTTTTGGTTGTTAAATCTTGCCCCAATATATAACCCTAGGTTTATAAAACTGCTATTATATATTATATCAGTGCTATGGTTCATATACTGTTTTTTGTTTTTATACATGTCTAATAATAAAAAACCCTTAAACACAAGTTAAGCTTGAATTCTCACTCGAATCTCCATAGGTTAATCTTAAAAGATTTCATACTTCTCTAACCAACATTATGCCAATATTATATATTGTATAATAAATATTTAAATATTTCGTTCAATATTTGTTAGCAAACCCACATGAAGATTTCTAAAGAGTTAAATTTTAATTTATCCATGTCATGAATTTTGAAAAGTGAAATTCAATTAAAATATCAGACTAAACTTTTAAGAAGTCATGTGTTCCCAATACATGAGATTTCAATAATGCTATCATAAGACGAATACGATGAATTATGACGATGAGTCAGGAGTTAAATCTTAAATCTTGACTCTGGTTTAATATGTCTTGACTCAAAGTTAATAACTTTATTATAACTTCTACCCCATAATTTTTAACCTTAATCCATTTCCATATCAACATCTTAATATGTTTTGTAAATTGAGTCTAGGTCTTTATAAACATATAATGGATTTTTAGTGTTTAGGTTTTGGGAAGAAAAGAGAAAAAATACATAGAAGGAAAATAATGAAAACATTTCTATTGTGGAAAAGTCTAAATGTGAAATCATGTTGTAAAGTGCGTGATATCGATTATTTATAAAATTCGTAATTTTTCAATTTTAAACTTATTTAATTAAAGTCAATATTTGATCCATATTAATCAAACCCTAATCATGCATCTATGTGATATAAATCAAATATGCATCTCAAGCAATCACAATTCAAGGTTCGGGAAAAAATCCCTTTGGGTAAAACCTTTATTTTACTATATAATGCAAATCGCAACTTACAATTACACAATAAAATTTGTACTGAATCTCCCATAGAAATCCACATAGATCGCAGCCTAGCACCAATAAAGTGAGAACACACTATATGGTTGACTTACTTGAGTCTGTGCCATATAGGAGTTCCAACTAGTTTGGATATCGAGACAAAATAGGATTAGATTTTTTCGAGTTACTCTATCTCAAAAAGGCATCAAGCTTCATCAAAAGCATCCCAGTCCAAGTTCTCCAATGTGACACAAAGAGGTAAGTACAACTCTTGAACCACAATTAGGACACATACACTGCATATACATGTTTATTATGTGTGCATATTTTTTATGGTGGTGTTATTGCTTCAAATATTTTTTTTGGAAAAAGAAATTCATTTGAATATTTTTTTTAATCATTTAAAATGATTTTTCATTTAATTGAAATATGATTTTAAAAATATATTTGAGGGTAACAAAAGAATATTTGGTATGATAAAAATTTGATTGGTTCAATTTTTACTGGGTTAATATTTTTTTGAGTCGAAAAATTTAATTTTTACAAGACTTTAAAAAACACACGTGTGTTATTTTTTAATAAGCCTATTTGTGTTTGTTTAGTGTCTTGTTAGTTAGACTCATTCGTGGCCCTAGATTGAGTGGTTATCTATGGAATGTATTTTTTAGTGGCTCAATTCTAGTGAACACCTCTTAGCCTATCAGATTTAATTATCCATCTTTTTTCTACACCCTTAGATCTTGGTGAGTTGATCTTGACCCTCCATTTCTAACAAACCCTAGTGTCCCTCATATATAACATTTATTAGGGTTTCTTATTCTTGATTACACACAAGAGAGAAAAAAGAGAGGCGGCTGATCACTTTAGAGAGAGAAAAATCCATTTTTCATCTTCTCCATTCTTTACTTGAGAGAAAAACCCTCTGAGAGAAAACTAAGGGAGAGAGATCTCACCACCGCTGGGTTGTCACCGGAAAGAATAGGGGAGAGTCGAGAAAGCCGTTGCCGAAAAATCAAAAGAAAGCGAGAGGCTTCGCTGTCAACTCGACGCTGACGAAAATGGGTAATCCGAGAGAGAGAAGGAGATAGTTACTACGTCGGAATCCCACCGGAACTGTTTTCATCCAAAAACCGCCGGAACAGCTGGAGCTGTCTGTAAACCGAGATCTGAGGGATCGCTGTCGTCGGAGTCAAATTGAAGACTGAAAATGAGAGAGAGAGAGAGAGAGAGAGAGAGAGAGAGAGAGGGAGGGAGAGGGAGAGAAGTAGGTGTCCATGCCAGAAAAGTAGAAGACCACGCCGGAGTTTTTTTTGTCACCGGAAAAACTCGTCGGAGTTCTTTTTGGGGCTGTTTCAGATCTGTGTACACTTCTTACCCTATAACTCTTAGGGAACCTTTTAGCACAATATTTCTAGGATTGTTGTGTGTTTGTTCTTGGAATATTTTGTTGTGTTATTGTTGTTATTTTGATCCAAGAACATAGTTTCAAATAAATTTGAAACTCAAGACTTGTTGTTTTGGTGAATATTCAGATTTGAGAAATATTTTTTTTTTCTTTCAAAAATTAATTGGTGAAATATTTTGGAGATAAATAATTTTGAAAAAAAATTTGGTTTGAATTATTTTTTATTCCAAATCTGAAAATTTTGAAGTCTTGAATTGAAAGTATATTTGATAATTAATTGCATTACATATAGAAGTTGCTTGTAATTAATAGGTATTGCTTGTAATTGATTGAGAGGCGTGAGAAGCATTTTACATGTTTAGTTAGTTCACAAACACTATCACTTTCACACGAACACATAGGATTTGTGGTTCTTGGTGAGGTATCTTGTTTGTTGGGGCTGCTGAAATTCGGGATTCAAGGACAACAAGGAAGCTGCGTGGAGAAGAACAAATCAAGAGAGAGTGCCTTTAAGAGTGGAGTAACTCGGGTAGGTACGTTATCTGTTCTTGTATTTTGGTTCTTAGTTGCATGCTTTAGGGTTGTAACTTGGTTGTGATTTTAGTGGTCTTTTTCATTTTGCTCCGTAGAGGGAGCCGTGGATGTTTCCCTAATTTAGGGTTTTACCACGTTAAAAATCACGTGTTAATTTGCTTGAATGTTCTTAATTTCTTTGGCGAACAATATCATAGTTGAGACTTAATTCTAAGTTTTTTATTTTAAAAAACTTAAGGTAATCAAACTATTTAGTCTAGAGATCGTATTCAGAAAAATTGTTTTAACACATCTAGTGTTTATTTTGAAAAGAGTTTCGTTCAACGAGTTTATTTCGGAGTTTACTAAACTAATAACTTTTTGTTATTAATCTTGTAAACTCAATTTTTTCATAAAGATCCCCTTGAGAACCTGAATGATCGCAGTCGTCGGCAAGCAGCTCCCGCAAGAACTGCCAATCCAGTAGTAGAGATGGCACTCCATAAAGATAAACTTCCAAGAAGTATTTTAGGTTCCACAAATGGTTCGTAAAAGGATTGACATATTTTGGTTAATCAAAAACTAGGTTTTTAAACTTAAAAGATGAAGACTAATAGTCTGCGAAAAATCAGTTTTCATGTATCTAAAGTCTTAATGAAAAAGGTCTCCAAAACATGTATTTATAGCTCAATAAAAATCTTGAGGCGACGCATGTCGTTAGAAGTCGTTTGAACGACACTAGATGTCATTACTAACGACCTAAGAAACGACCTCTAAAAACACAAAACAGTACCTGATCGTTTGGAGCAAATAAGAAACGACCCTTCATGACACTCTTCAAATGACATGTGATGTCGTTTGAACGACAGGAGCGAAAAATATTATTTTAAAAAGCTTGCCTACAGGTCTTAAAAAATTAATTTTGGCTTAGAAAAAATGCCTCAGTTTGATAAAAATAATTTCGAAAAATATCCCAACACTCAAGTAAAGCATTTACGAAACTTAAACACATTTTATACAAAATTATACCACATGTCACGCATATGTTGAAGATACTTGAAATTCGTATCTGTCTTTATGAACGATGAACGTGAAATTCTTTAACGGTTATAACGATATACGACATACTCTATGTAAAATACGGATTAAGGAAATTACGTCCTTACAATTCTCCCCTGTGTCTATGCAGGTACAAAATAAAAATATCTGAATTATCAATAAAATGATAATACAAATCTAATACCCTCCTATACAACTCAAAAACCGAAAAGATACTAAAAATGAAATTTTTTTAAAAAATCTTCAACATCTTCAAGTCTCTTTAAATCAAATCTCTTTGCTTTCCTTGCACATCTTTTGTGTGCTTTCCAAATGAGATCATCAAAGTCATACACATAATAAACAAAACAAATACCTTCGTGACGTATCGAGTTTGAAATGAAGTAAAATCAAGTAAAACCTCAAATCTCCTCCACAATTCGAACTCTCACTCCCCCATAATTCATAGTTCACAATTCATTCTCCCCTTTTTATTTGTCTGAAATAGACAAGAAAAAAATAAACAAAAATAAATGCGGAGTGTCATGACAAGCATTGCAAATATATGACAATTATGCTCGGGCAAAGATATACTCAAAAAGATCCACAAACTCTTTTTGATTTTTCAAAATTTTCAAGCAAAGATAATTTATATGAAAAAACACTATGAATTTACACTAAGATAACCAAATCGGGGAAACAGAATGAATGGGTGTGAACTAATTCGATAGGAAAATCAACTCAAACATTTATAACAAATGTACATGATGAATAAGGATACGCCTAACGAATGAACTCGAAATCATACTTAAAAAAATGTTGAATTTAAACGACATCGACTCAATCTAATCAACAAATCAACGTCTAAAATGATTTCCACACCAATAACATCTAAAACTATGTAATGCTTTTTCAAGACTTTATCAGGAGGTGCGAACCCGTTGATATATTTCCAACCAAACTCCCTCATATATAAAAAGGATCACATTATTCTATTAGATTCTTTTCTTTTGAATGGTCATATCAAACTAAACTAGTTTGGCCTTGGCTACTTTTTCAATGCCACACTTTTTTCGCTTTTTTTAAACTCTTTGGGTCATGGATACTTTTTATAAGGCCACACTTTTTTTGGCCCATCTTAAACGGTGGCTTTCTCACAAAGGATAATTGTGCCTTTCGTAGCCCTTTTCTGTGTATACTCAGCAATTTTTTTTATATTAAACAAAATTCCTCATGGGCAACGGTTCTTACGTGCACTACTTTCATCATCAAATTTTATCGCATTTGGTTTGTTTAAAAGGCAGGATTGAGATGAAAACACTTCGACCAACATGTGATAGACGAGCACAATGATTACATAAATCCGAACAAGTGTGCATTAAAGGAAATCATGAGTCAAACATGTAGAAAGTAATCTCAAATCTCATCATAATGAATCCAGACATTATAAAGCACGTGGATGAAATGATGTATCGTCTCAAAATACTATCAAATAGTCACATGGATATGGAATGATGTTGTGCCTTGGTCATCCTAAATGTCCATCCATAAACAGTTTAAAACAAAATACAAAAATATTTTTGTCTTTTTCAAAAAATTTATCTAAATAATTTTTTTTGGCTTTTTCAATTTTTTCTCAAAAAACTATAAAATCTTTTTGTATTTTTCTAAAAAAAATTTAAAACAAAATCTTTTGGGGGTTTTCGAGAAAAATATCAAAATGAAAAATATAAATACAAAAGTGGTACACACTAGCAATAGGAATAAAAATATCATCATGAAAATAATCCTATACTTGCAAACAAGTCTAAACCTCAACCATTAGGTTCGAGGGAGTTTTCCAAAGGTGGTGGCATCCTATGAAAAATATCAATCAAATCATGTGAAATTTTGACTAAAACCTTAACTTGCTCTCGAGTATGTGCAAACTCTCTCATGTGATGTGCAGGATCATGTGTGGATTCGTGTACGAGAACACGTGATAAAAATCTATGTGATACACTTCCCAACTTAAAATAGAATTCCTTAAGGTGTCCTTTTTTATTACAATGGGTAAAAACATACACGGGACTAGGAACACCTCCCTCAAAACAATTAGGTCGTGCTCTCTACGAAGAAATGGATGCCTAGGTGGGTTAAGTTGAGAGCCATATGGATCTATCACAAACTCGGAAACCGGCTCGGGTGCAATATGGGAAGTAGACGCACTGTCATAATCTATTCCTTATCTCTCAGCTCTACGCAGAGCGGGTCTGAGGAGCATCTTTCCAACCTTCTTAAATGTATCCTTTATAGTAACCTTAACCTACAAGACACGTTCGATATCTCTCTCGAGTTGGGACACACGAGATTCAAGTTCACTATTTTTTCGACCTACAACGATCAACTGCTCACTTAAAAAAACCTTCACCTTCTCGAGTTGACTCGTCGATGGCTCACATCCCCTCAAAACTTCCATATCTCTCTCCGAATCTAACACCTTAAGACCTAACTCCTTATTCAGCTTCTTCGTCTTTAAGATCTCAGCGTATAACTTTCTAAACGCTTTTTGAAGATCCATTTCACCCTCACATGTGTCCTCGTTATCGTGGGACAAACTAGGTGTACTCACATTACTTTTCATAAAGGCAACACACATATTATGTGATGATTCATCCACGGAATCATTCACCTCCTCGTCACTATCGCTAATAGTGGATGGTATAGCAACTTTCTTGCCATTTCTCTTTAGCATAGTTGAACATTTAAATGCTTTGTTCCCTTTGCTCTCGCACTCAAAAATATCGCCTCTTACTCTTTCTCACCGCTCTCTTTGGCCTCTTATTTCTTTTTATTTTTCTCAAACATCCTTTTATTGGAAAAAATTTCTTTAGAAAATTTAAGAATTTTTTTGAAATTTTTAGCAAACATGGCCACATCATAAAAACAAACTCTCACTCAGACTCGAACTCACAAACTCTCTCTTTCTTCTTCTTCTATTTCTTCTAAGACACTTCATCACCTTATCTAGATTGTGCCTTAAGTGTAATCCTTGTATACTTAGGCTTAAGGATTTTGAAAAACATGTCGATCTCATAAGTTTGAAGGTCTCCTACGAGTTCATCTAACCTAAGTATATCTAATATCCCCAAAGAATTTAAAATAGTGACATTAGGAATAAAATGATATGGGAGTGACCTCAAAATATTTTTAACAACCCTCATGTCCTCAATTTTCTCGGCCAAATTAAAACTCATGTTGACTATGTCCGACAAACTAGCATAAAACTCGTCAAAACACTCAGACTCATTGTGATAGTCTCAAACTGAGTGGTCAAATTTTGTAACTTAGATGCCTTAACTGCGTTGGTACCCTCATGTGTTAATGGAAGGATATCCCATGCCTCTTTAGACGTGGTGCATGTCATAATACGACGGAATTCGTCAAGGGTGACGGCTCCAGAATTAGCACTCAGGCCAAGAGAGTTAAAGTTATTCCATTTTAAGTCATCATCAGTCCAGTTAGACACAGGTTTGAGATTAATGAAATTTTCAACGGTAACAGTGGGAGGAGTCCACCTTCTTTCACAAATAATCCAGACACGTTCATCAATAGCCTTTAAATCAGATTTCATGCGGGCTTTCCAATAGGCATAATTCGTGCCATCAAAGACGGGCAACCGATTATATAAGTTCCCCATCGAAAAAATTGCAAGATCTTTCAAAAAAATCGATAACACAAAAATTTTGAGAAAAAATAATCACTCAATAAATTAGAGTAACCTGCTTCGATACCAATTTGTAAAGTGCGTGATATCGATTATTTATTTAATTTGCAAATTTTCAATTTTAAACTTATTTAATTAGAGTCAATCTTTGATCCAAATTAATTAAACCATAATCATGCATCTATGTGATATAAATCAAATATGCAACGGAAACAATCACAAATCAAGTTTAAGGAAAAAAAAATCTTTTGGGTAAAACCTTTATTTCACTATATAATGAAAATCGCAATTTACAATTATACAATGAAATATGCAATGAATCTCCCACAGAAAATTCACATAGATCGCATCCTAGCACTAGCAAAGATCTCCTCGAGAACCTCAATGACCGTAGTCGTCAGCAAGCTGCTGCCACAAGAACTATCAACCAGCAGTAGAGATGGCATTCCACAAAGATAAACTTCCAAGTATTTTGGGTTCCACCAATGATTCGATAAAGGATTGGGATGTTTTGATGAATTAAAAACTAGGTTTTTAACTTTAAAAGATGAAAATTAATAGTCTACCAAAAAGTAATTTTCGTGTATCAAAAGTCTTAATGAAACATGTCTCCAAAATAGGGATTTACAGCTCAATAAAAATCTTTAGGAGGCGCATGTCGTTAGAATTCGTTCGAGCGACACTGTCATGTCCTTTGAACGATATTAGATGTCGTTACTAACGACCTAAGAAACGAACACAAAATAGTATGTGGTCGTTTGAATCAAACAAGAAATGGACCTTCTCGCGACCCTTCAAACGACATGTGATGTCGTTATAAGCAGACGTTTTAACGACATGTTAATGTCATTAGAACGACAGGAGTGAAAAAATATTATTTTAAAAAGCTCGCCTACAGGTCTTAAAAAATTAATTTTGACTTAGAAAAAATGCCTCCGTTTGATAAAAACAGTTTCGAAAAATATCCCAATACTCAAGTAAAGCATTTAAGAAACTTAAACACATTTTATACGAAATTATACCTCATGTTGCGCATATTTAAAGATGAAATTCGGATCCGTCTTCATGAATAATGAACGTGAACTTCTTTGACGGTTGTAGCGGTATACGACATACTCTGTGTAAACTACAGAATAAGGAAATTATGTCCTTACACATGTGATGAATATAATTCTTTGGTTCTACTTAGGAAACTAAGTAGGTTCTATATTGACCAAGAATATTTTTTATTGGTATTTAGGACTTTTCATTTTAGGAGTAGTTCGGTATTAATATTTTTAGGGTTAAATAATGTTTAGTCCCTCATAACAATACCCACTAAATGTTTAAACCAACCATATTATCATTTAACAATAAGTCCATTAATCCATAACCTTATGTCCTTTACAAACTATTGTGCGCAATAGCAGCACCCCCGCCCCATGCACCACCAATGTCGAGTTTTCGGCAAAATGGGGGATGAAGGGGTAAGTGAGGGGCTTTTTGTTAAATGTGTAAGGTGAATAGTTTAATATTTTAATATATATACCATATGTGTGTTTTGTTAATTGGCCCTATTTTTATTTAACCATGATTTGTAATGAATACCCTTAAATTAAAAGGGAGTTTTTAATTTTAGTCCTTCACTAATAATTTGTTGTCTCAAGTCCACTTACATACTTTTGGGCACTAACGTCCATCACCCTTCAGTATATACCTTGTAAGATAGGATTAACACATGCATATTATAGAAAATCTTATATACATTATAAATTTGTGTACGAATTGAATTTTTTTAAAGAAAAAATATATATATATACTTTACAAAATTTATTGTATACATTACTCAAAAACACAAATACATCAAGGGGTATGGACATTAGTAATACGACGAGTAGTTTTACATTTAGGTTTATCAAGTCTAAATATAAAATTATGTGGAATATTTAAAACAGATCAAATATCATTCTCAGCATGGAGAGATCAATCGAAATAATAACACAAGTAATATGGAAACGATATGAAGATCCTCAATGTAAACCCATAATAGAATACCCATAGTCATTAAAGAGATACAATAATGTCACAATAAATAATATCTTAACACAATCCAAAAGAATCATAGAATAATACAAGCCAATTAAGTATTATCATACAAACTAGAGTATCATTAGAATTATCAAAGACTAAAAAGTAAAAATAAAAGCTAAATAAAGTAGAGACCCACAGTGTCTCTAAAACAGGTATCTTGGGTGAGAGAGATGAATAACAGTGTCGGCTGGAACAAGGAAGCTATACAAAAGGTCCAATCCTAGAACCTGAGTTCCACATAAAGAGATGGGTCAAAACCCTGGCAAGTAACTTAGCTACTCAACTCAAAGCAATTATATGTATAGACGATAAAGTCACGGTTTAATAATTTAATGCCCAACCCATAAACGTAATCTCTTAATGTATTAGAATTATCCAATTCATTTGATTAATTACTTATACTCAATAATTAAGCAAACCTGGCCGACATGCATTCCTTACTCTCGACCATCTCATAAACATTCGGGTCGTCAAATTTAAAACAATCACATAAACCTTGGTTGCCTATTACGCAGCATTGGAATAACACGTCACGTTAGATCATAAACATTACATTTCACACCCTGACGCCACCTAGTATTCGCAGGGCCAGGAACTCACATATCATAATAAATCATAAACATCGTGTTTCACACCGTGACATCATCTGGTATTCGCATGACTGAAAATTCACATATCATAATTAATCATAACATCACGTTTCAGGCCCTGACTCCACCTAATACTCGCATGGTCAGGAATTCATTTATCACAATATCAGGGTGTCCCTCCACTGTTCCCACCCATTTATTTCCATTTCACATGTTTATTTAACATTGACATTTTAATACAATCTTGATTCACTCCGAGCAATCTAATCAAAACCAAATTACCCCACCCTCGGGTCATATCATTTAGAATTCATTATACATTTTAATCCATTTCATACGAAGCTAAAAGGGCAACAATCCTTCAAGTGATTCCACATAACTAAAAGCAATAAATTGAAAGTATATAAATTTCATTAATGATTTAAGTTTTTAATCCTACCCATCTTTAAACTTAGTGCATGGGACGTCTCGTCGAAGTGAAATTCAAATAAGGAACCCCCCGACAAACTTTCGTTCAGATAGGGTAGTTGTTAAGAGAAATTTATTTAGGGCTTATTACGAAGGAGTATGACAAGAGTTTAAATGTCTACTGGTTCCATCAAGTCAACTAATCCAACATCACTATATATCAATCAAACCAATAACCAACAATTATCCCATATTCCTTCTATCGTCTACATGATAAAATATATACCAATAATAATAAATTAATAATAATATCTCAAGTAGGGGTTAATGATTTTTCTTGCATGAAAGGGGCATGTAATTAACTTACAAGGATGTCACATCATAAGTGTTCATAACGTATCAAGTGTTCCAAGTCATAAATAATGTATTCATAATAACTCTTTTCACAATGAATAAGGTCCTCATGATGAATCTCATCAGTTTGGGTCATAAACATTTAAAAGTACCTTTCTCAAAGCATAAGGTATGATCCCTGCTAACCATGAATAATTTGAACATACTAATTATAAATTTAAGTCCGTATAACACACTACCAAATTTCAATCGTCAAAACTCTACAGATGGGGTCGAAATCATAAATATTGAATTTTTTTATACTTTGTGGCACTAAAAATAATCTTTTCAAAGTAAAAGGCTCAACAAATCATTTCAATTCTATCAAATTATCTAAATTCAATTGTTCATGGTTTAATTAGGATTACATAACTTCATAAGGGCTATTAATTAATTTTTAGCATTAAAATTAATTTAGGTGAATTTATCAGCTACACATAAAAGGAGGACAGTAAAAAGTTACTTGCCTTGAAAACGGGCCCCAAAAATTACTTCCTATCATGGCGTAAAAACACTTGAATGGAACTTCTAATAATACTTTAAAAATCCCCTTTAACCCTTTTTGTACAAATATGAACCACTCCTTTTAAATCTCGAGTGAGATGCTTTATCAAAATAATTCACGAGTTAGTAACGAAAATTCTCTCGAAATCCACCTCGAGAATGGTCTCTAAATTCTCTTTTAAAATATGTAAATAGAACTCTAGGGTTTAATTTTTAAATTTGGCGAATTTCTGGGTGTTACATGGTATTAATGAGTGGTATATGAATTTCGAGATAATGGGTAAAAAAGGGTTGGAAATTTTGGTTATCAACACTGTGTCTATACCTTAGTTTCCGTAATGGTTTAAACCTGTAACAAATTCCCTATTATTAATATTCACTGCTCCAAATCCCAAGGTCTATTTCATTTATCCCAACACCGCCTCATTAAAGGCCAAAAATAGAAGATACTTGATACAAGAATCAGTCGCCGATAGGGGTGTGCAAAAAAAACGACCAAACCGACAAACCGACAAAACCGAAAATCTTCGGGCCGGGTTTTTTTGAGGGTCGGTTCGGTTCGGTTTAATCAGGTATAAAATCGACAGGTTCGGTTCGGTTTTCGATTTTGGCATAAAAAAATCGATTTTGAACCGAACCGAACCGAATTAATTTTTATACTTTTTAATTTTATATTTTATATTATATTTATATTAGTGTTGACAGATTATATTATATTTTTTAATTTTATATTTATATTAGGTATTAATAAAATATATTTTTTATTAAAATAAAGGAAAAAACCGAACCGGCCCTGTCAAAAACCGACGGGCAAACCGAACCGGCCCTGTCAAAAACCGACCCGATTCGATTCGGTTCGGTTCGGTTCGGTTTTTCAGCATTTTCGGTTCGGTTCGGTTCTCCTCCTCCAAAAACCGACATGGTCGGTTCGGCCCAAAAAAACCGGTCAAAACCGAACTGACCGACCCGTGAACACCCCTAGTCGCCGACCACATAAACAAAAAGAGTCCCTCCCACTTATTTATTTCAGCACCTAGGAAAACTCCCCAACATTAAAGCTAAACTAGCCCTACACATAAACCCACTGAACCAAATAAAAAGCAAAGTACTCTCCCTCATCAATAGCTAAACTACCCTACCCATAAACCCATTTAACCAAATAAATATAAAGAAAATGGGTGAAGCTACAGGCACCGAAAATTGAAGGAGGGATCCATTTAGTTTTCCACCCACCATTGATCAACATTATTCCCCCTAGGCTTATGCAATGACCAACTCCAAAAATGAATACACCCCTTCCTTTTATATCGACCAATCAATTAAATAAATAAATAAATATATATATATATATATATATATATATATATATGTGTGTGTGTGTGTGTGTGTGTGTGACCTTAATACCATTTGGCCCACTAATGTCTTTCCATTAAGTCCATAATTTACTAATGTTTTACGGTTAAGCCCGTAAGTGATTAATGCCTTACAATAAAGCCCACGAGTTAATTAAACCAAATTGACTAACTATCCCAAATATTAATCAAATAAATACACCAAACCATTTAACTAATTAAATCAACTCGGTCCACTAAAAAAATACTTAATAATTAATCTAATATCAATAAAAATTAAAATTTTACTTCCATTAATTGCATAAGTCCATCCCATGAATATAATGTACCATAATAACACTCAACAAAATTTGATTTCTCCAAATTAAATACGATGCCAATTTAATTAATTAAGTTATTATTAATTTATTAAATTCTCAAAATAATGGGGTATTACATTCTTCCCCTCCGACGAAAAGAATTATGTTCTCGGAATTCACATAAAAGATACACGTGCTTGCCTAAAAATAAATGTGAATATTTTTTTCTCGTCACATCACCTTAATCTCGAGTGGACTCATCCTCGTTATGGTGACCCCACTAAACACGTACTAAAGAAAACTTCTCAGTCCTCAAAATTTGGACCCTACGGTCTAAGATACAGATTGGCCCCTAAGTGAGTGAAACATATCAAACTAGATATCATCTCTGTTTATATGATGGTACACGGCCTTACCCCTTAAGAATTCACAAAGTATCGATACATAAAACACATTGTGTATCCGAGATAAATGATCTGGAAACGCTAAATGGTAAGGGAGTGACCCTACATGATCCATTATCATAAATGGCCCAACATACCTCGAGGATAATTTTCCTTTCTTCCTAAAATGCATCACTCATTTCATGTGTTACACTATAAGTAGTACTTGGCCACCTAACTAAAACTCCACGCCTTCACTATGTAAGTCCATGTAACTTTTTTCCTACTCTGAGCGGCCTTGTTTCGGTCGTGAATTATCTTGATCTTCTCCGTACTATCTTCAACGAACTCGGGCACCAAAAATCCATTCTCGACCGTGTCTAACCAACAAAATGGTGACCTGCACCGTCGCCAGTACAATGCCTCATACGGTGCCATACTAATTAATTTTTGATAACTGCTATTATAGGCAAACTCAGCTAAAGGTAAGTGCATTTCCCAACTTCCTTTGAAGTCTAATGGGCATGCCTAAATCATATCCTCTAAAGTCTGGTTCACGTGTTCTATTTGTCCATCTGTTTAGAGATGTAATGACGTGGTCAAGTGAAAGTTGTCCCTATAACCTCCTAAAAGTGAGATATAAAAATCGGATCAATGTTTTGAGACGATCGATAATAGTAACCAGTGTAACCGTATAATTTATGCCACATACTACTCTGTCGTGCAATCTATGCGAATGGTCAAGAAATGTGAAACCTTAATTAAACGGGCAGCTATAATCCCAAATGGAATTTGTGCTACCTTGGCGTTGAAGGCAACTCGATGATCAAATCCACTGAAATGTTCTTCCACTTCCACTCAGGAATGGATAAGGGTAGAAAACTTATCTAATGGTCGTTGATGATCCACCTTCACCATCTGATAAGTGTTACATTTTGAACATAAATGTAGCAACGTCATGCTTCATCCCAAACTACCAATATCATCTGACCATATCTTATTACATCTTATCCCCATCGAGGTTCACAGAAAACTATAATCCATGCACCTTCTACATGACGGCCCTACGCAAATCCATATTTGATGGCACAACTAACCTTCCCTTGTATCGTAATCCACTATTTAAACCAACGATGTAAAGAGGTAGACCGACGGTTAAATTTCAGGCACTCTCCCCTTTCAAAACACCTCATCTGTCTGTACTTTAACCACCAATACAAAAATTTTAGGATTCACTACGAGCATCACCATAAATGCATAAGTTAACTCCCTAATCACCTGAATAGAACCCACATCGATCAACTAAAGTGAAGACAAACTGCCACTATGACTTTGATTCAAATTATCTGCCACCATATTTACCTTTCATGGGTGATGCTGAAACATAAACTGATAGTCCTTAATAAATCTGAACCACCATCGTTGTCGCATGTCCAGATCCTTATGCGTGAACAAATACCGAATCCCTTTATAATCATTAAAGAGCCTGAACTTCTCACACCGTAAATAATGTCTCTAAACATGTACTGTGAACACTGTTATTGCTTGCTCTAAATTGCACGTCGAATAGTTACCCTCGTTGGGTTTCAAATTTTGAGACATATAGACAATAGGACGATCCTCCTACATTAACATTCCACCTAATCCCTATAAGGAAGCATTGGTGGATGCCAAATACTCAACCCCACTCTTAGGTAGAGCCAAAACTAGAACCAAAATTAACTTCTCCTTGAGAGTATCAAAGGCATGTAGACACATCTGTGTCCAGACAAATTGAATCTCCTTCCGAGTTAACTCGGTCAGTGATTTTACAATCTTCAAGAATAATGAAGTACCCTGGAGTTGATCAAATTGATCATCAATCCTTGGTAAAAGATATTTATTCCTCACGGTCACCTTGGTAGTCAACACACAATCATAACGAACTATCTCACTTATTCACAAAAAGGAATCGGAGCTCCCCATGATGATGTACTATGCCGAATGAACCCTAATGTAATAACTTCTTAATTTTCTCTCTCATCTCCCTCAATTCCCTAGAAGTCATTTAATATGATGCCTTGGCAATTAACATCATATTGGGAGCCAAATCAATCATAAAATTAATTTTTCGAGTTGGCGATATCCCCAACACAGCTTTAAATACATCAGAAAAATCTCTAGCAATTGGAATCGATTCTAGTGAAATAGTAGTCCTCTTATCGATTTCCTCATCAATAAAATACAATTGTGTCCTGGCACAACCCTCTCGCCTAAGCATAGACATAATATACATTATCTGACCCAAAATAGTGAAATAAATAGCTCGACCACTATAATTTATATGGGCTCTATATCAAACCAACCAATCCATACGTAAGATCACATCATAAAAGTGGGTGTCTAAAACTAACAAATGAGTCTCAGAACACAATCTACCACTATAAACCTTCGCATAATCATAACTCTCCAAAATATAAGTAGATATGTCTGACGGATTAGCTATCGGTAAAGACCTGCCATAATGTATAGGAAACGAACTAACAATCCCCATAAAACTACGTGATACGAATGAGAGTGTGGTGTTGATGTCAAACAAAACACTAGCTAAAGTGTCGAAGATGTAAAAATGTACTGTTCACCGCCTAGACCTACCTTTGATCATTTTGCTAGGGTTGTGCCATCTAATAAAATAATGAAGCCGAGATTGCTAATACATAATCAGTGATACGGGTATTGATTCTACCATACATGGATTCATTGCTGAATACTGCTATTATTCGGGCATGAAGACATGTTAAAACTGCCCCTAAAGTTTCCCATAATGGGCATACTCCTGGCTTTGTTGGCCCTAATATTGTTGCCCTAAATTTAAGCACTAGGATAAACCTGAAATCAACTTCCTCTTCCTCCACATATAAAACATACTACCTCAAATGGGGTTGGATGCATCCCCTACTATCTCTTCTATTGGGACATCTCCTGCCCAGGTCCGAAATGCCTTCTCTTAACCTCTATCCCTCGTAAAATGATCAGGGCTGCAGGTAAAAGTACCATGGGGGTATCTCATGCCTGGGTGACACCAAGTGTGCTTTGAATGACTAGTTAATCAACTCTAACAAACTGTTGTGCCCCAAGGTAATACTGCCCTTAGGCATCAGGGTTGGAATATCCGGTATAACGGGCGCATACGGCGCGAGAGCTATGAAATCGGCCTACCCCGCTGGCTCTGGATAAACAAAAATTTCCACCTAAGTCGCATCTAAAATTTAAGATGGACATCATATATGTAACCCTAATAAGAGTATGAGGGAAGACATTTATCAAAAGACACTATGCAGAAGTTTAAAAAACTTATAACCCTCAAGGCATAAATCCATTCTCTGATACAAACAATAATACCATGAGTAATTTAACATTTAAGTCAATCAAGTCTAAATATAAAATTGTGCAAAATATTTCAAATAAATCAAATACCATTATCAACATGGATAGATAAAATGAAACAATAACACGAGTAATGTGGAAACGATGCAAAGATCCCCAAAGTAAACCCGTAATAGAATACCCATAGTCATTAAAGAGATAAGATAATGTCTCAGCAATAATATCTCAATACAATCCAAAAGAATCTCGGAATAATACAAGCCAATTAAGTTTCAACATACAAACTAGAGTATCACCAAAATCATATATGACTGAAAGTAAAAATTCTAGATAAATAAACTAGAGACCCATAATGTCTCTGAAATGGGTATCCTAGATTAGATAGATGAATAACAGTTCACGTTGGAATAAGGAAGCTATACGAAAGGTCTAATCCTAGCACCCGAGTTTTACATAAAGATATGGGTCAAAATGCTAGCAAGAAACTTAACTACGCAAGTCAAAGTAGTTATATGTATCGATGATAGGTTAAATAATTTAATGCCCAACCCATAAACATAATCTCATAATGTTTCAGAATTATACAATTCATTTAGTGAATGACTTATTCTCAATAATTAAGCAAACGTGACCGACATATGCCCCTTCCTATCGGCTATCTCATAAACATGCAGTGCGCTAAATTTAAAAAAATCACATAAAACTCGATCGCATGTTACGCAGTGTCGGAATAACACATCATGTTAGATCATAAACATTATGTTTCATTCCCTGATGCCACCTGGTATTCGCATGGCCAAGAATTCACATATCACAATAAATAATAAACATCGTATTTCATGCCCTAACGCTACCTAGTATTTGCATGACAGAGAATTCACATATCACAATAAATCATAAACATCACGCTTCACAACCTGACGTCACTTGGTATTCACATGGTTGATAATTTATATATCAAAATATCGGGGTGTCCCTCAATGGTGCCCGCCCATTCATTTCCATTTTACATGTTTATTTAACATTGCCATTTTAATACCATCTTGATTCACTCTGAGCAATCTAATCAAAATCCAATCCCCCCACCCTCGGGTCATATCAATTAGAATTCATCATACATTTTAATATATTTCATATGGAGATAAAAGGGCAATCATCTTACAGGTGATTCCTTGTAACGGAAATCATTAAATCGAAAGTATATAAATTTCATTAATGATTTAACTCCTACCCATCTCTAAACTCCGTGCGTGGGACGTCTCACTAAAGTGAAATCCGAACAAGGAACCCCTGACACACTTATGCTTAGATAAGGTAGTTGTTAAGACAAATTTATTTAGGGTTTATTATGAGGGAGTATAATAAGAGTTTAAATGTCTATTGGTTCCATCAAGTCAACTAATATAACATCACTATCCATTAATAAAAACAACAACGAACAATTATCCCGTACTCCTTCGATCGTCTACATGATAAAATATATACTAATAATAACAATATCTCAAGTAAGGGCTTATATATTTTCTTACATGAAAGGGATGTATAATTAACTTACAAGTGTGTTACCACATAAGCGTTCATAACGTATTAAGTCTCCCAAGTCATAAATAATGTATTCACAGTAACTCTTTTAACAGTGAATGAGGTCCACATAGTAAATCTCATCAATTTGGATCATAAATATTTAAAAGTACCACTCTCAAAGCATAAGGTACGATCTTTACTTAGCATGCATAATTTAAACCGCCTAACTCTAAACTTAAATCCGTATAGTACACTATCAAATCTCAATCATCAAAACTCTACAAATGGGGTCCAAATTTTGAATATTAAATTTTCCATGCTTTGGGGCCCTAAAAATAATTTTCTCAAAGTAAAAGGCTCAACAAGTCATTCCAATTATATTAATTTATCAAAATCCACCTATTCGTGATTTAATTAGGAATACACAACTTCCTAAGGGTTACTAATGAATTTTTAACATAAAAATTAATTTAGGTGACTTTATTAATTACGCAAATAAAAGAAGGTGAATAGAAACTTACTTGCCTCGAAAACGCATCCCAAAAATTACTTTCCATCAAGGTGAAAAAATAATTGATTGGATATGTCAATAATCATTTAAAAAAACCTTGAACCATTTTTGTTCAAATAGGAATCACTCCTTTTAAATCTCGAGCAAGATTCTTCCTCAAAAGAGTTCACGAGTTGGAAGCGAAATCCCCTCGAAAGCCACCTTGAGAATGGTCTCTAAATTCTCTTTTTAAATATATAACTAGAACTCTGGGGTTTAATTTATAAATTTGATGAAGTTTTGGGTGTTAGCTGGTATTTACGAGTGGTATAGCAATTTCAAGCTAATGAAAAAAAAACAGGTTGCAAATTGTGGTTCTTAACACCGTGTCTCCACCTTAATTTTTGTAATGGTTTAAAACTGAAACAAATTCCTTGTTCTTCTAATTGACTGCTCCAAATCCCAAAGTCCATTTCATATATCCCAACAGGGCCTCATTCAAGGCCAAAAAGACAAGATACTTGATATAAGCATCAACCACCGCACACATAAACAAAAAGAGTCCCTCCAACTTATTTGTTTCACCACCTAGGAAAACTCTCCATAATCAAAGATAAACTACCCTACACATAAACCCATTGAACCAAATAAAAAAATAAAATAAAGAAGTACTCTCTCTTATAAATAGCTAAACTACCCTACCCATAAACCCAATAAACTAAATAAAAATAAAGAAAGGGGGTGAAGCTATGTGGTACCGAAAATGGAAGGAGGGATCCCTTAATTTATAGCCCCTTTGACCAGTATTATTCCCCATCGGTTTATGTGATGGCCAGCTCTAAAAAGGAATACACCGCTTTCTTTTATATTGATCTATAATGTTGTTGATCTATCATTAACATACATACATATATATATATATATATATATATATATATATATATATGTGTGTGTGTGTGTGTGTGTGTGTGTGTGTGTGCCCCCTTAACAACCTTTTGGCCCACTAATGTCTCATCATTGAGTCCACAATTTATGTAATACCCCGTATTTTTATGGACTTTAATTATGGGATTAATTAAATTTAATTGGGATAAATTAATTTAATATTAATCTGGATTTTAAATTGAATATTTACTAGCGTGACGAGAGTTAGTAATTATTGATAAGAACTATGTTAAATATTACTTAATGAGTAAAGTAATATATGAGATTGAATGTATTAAAATTGTCGCGATTGAATAATACGACAATTATAGAAATTAAGTCGGGACGCGCGCGTGTCGTGTCGGGACTAAATTAATGGGATAAAAAGTAAATTAATTATAAGTCACTCGTATGGTCATTTTGAGTGTGCCAATGTGTTCGAAAGGGTCGAGTTAGTCAGAAAAGTGTACCCGGGGGTTTAGTTTGGGTCTCGAAACGTTTTTAGGCCTAATCGGTAACCCGGAAGGGCATTTTGGTAATTTCCAATTTTACGCCTTAATTATGGATGAAAATTGAAGAGTTATATCTGATGGGAGTTAGAGTCCTCGAGGGTTATAAACATTGGAGTTGCAGAGAGGCTAAGGAAGAGAGAAGAGAGAAGGCTTCCAAGGAGGAGAACCACTAACCCTACACTATCATCACTAATTCCACCACCAACGCGTAGATCGAAAAAAGAGGATCGTTCTTATACCACTCAAATTCATCGGATCAGACCTTTCATTTCCAGGTAAGTATCTATCTTGTTGTTATTATTTTGATACAACATCCATGTTAGAATAGGAAGAATAATTGCATGACTTTTTGGAGATTTCATGTAAATGAGAAGAATTGAATTATTATGTTTGAGTAGAAACCAAACGAAGTTGATATCCTTATTATGTGTAGAACCCTAATTACGAATTTTGCATGATATTTTGAGGAATAAATATGATAATGATTAAGAAGTTATGGAATTTATATGATCAACTAGGGTTTAAGGTAGCTTATTAATTTAGTCCCCTTTAATGATGATTCCTTAAAGAATTAATTAAGATTTTACGTTAGAAATAGTTCATACCTGTTACTATAACATTGTGATGTTTGGTTGGGAGTTTGGGCTGAATTAATAGAGGTTTTGAGTATTTTTAGTAATGAAACCCGTAGGTAAAGAATTACATAAACTGGGCCAATACTACTCGATCGACTCAAGAATGTCGATCGATCGATCGACTCCTCTTGGAAATGGAATTTTTTTTTCCCTTTTTATGTTAATTCGATCCCAATGTATAGGAACCTTTGGATATAATTTAAATATCATAATGGGACTTGGGAAGGACCAGTAGGGTATAGGCAAGATCCGGGTAATACGACTTTACAAGGAATTTAATCGTGGAATTTCGAGGGTACGAAATGGAGTGGAAATTGTGCATACATTAAATTAGGTCGTGTGAGAATTAAGAATGACTTATACCAGTAGGGCAGAGAGCGTACACCTACTGATTTTATAATTATTAAGATGATACACTTCGAGAGTCGAGAAGCACTTAAGGACTTACGGTAATTGAGAAAGTAAAAGGATTAATTATACGTAGGACTCGGGTGTTACGTGTCGCGTATGGTCAGAATATAAAATGGGTCGTGTGTGTGTACCAATATGAATGATGATAATATAAATATGGATGTGAATAATTATTATGTAAATTCTGTGTGTAATCATACCCGCACTACTTGCTATCACGGAGGTTGCCGCGTCGGGACAGTCTTATCTCGATTGGACCTTATGGGGGATATTGACTTGTACCCCAGAACATAGTATCCTTGGTATAGGCTATCTGAGAATGATAGTCAGACGGTCCTAAGAGACGTGAGGGTACGTTCTTACCTCTTAGTGACTTGAAACTATGCTTCGCCTCCAATATGTGTGTTTTATGTTAATGCAGTTCGAGAGTGATTTCGAACTAGTATTTCCCTTTTGTACGAGAGATACGAGGACTTGACAGCAGAGTATGACGGCACCATAGATTTATGTCGGGTGCCCTATTAGTATATATTATTAGTGATAAAATTATATACTTGTGATTAATCTACCGTGCTTATAAGTAGATAGAATTGAATAATTAATATTAAATGAGTTAAGTGGTCTGAATTGAGATGAACATAACTTGCTTGAAAAATTCATAAGAAAAGGTTATCAGATATAAACTATAGTCATACGATCACTTGGATTAGGATTGGTTAATGAAAATTGGGTTAGACTAGTTAACTGGGTTAGATTTTGCTAGGTTAATTCGGTAGTACGTTAGGGGTGAACACTAGTTGAGATGTGAGCATTCTCAAGTGAGTGTCGAGGTACTAACATGTATGTAACATCAACTGGTAAGCATTTTAAATACTTGCTAAACTATTTTTAAAGATGTTTTACACTCGGGATCTGATTCGTTTCCTGTCACCTCTTATATATATATATATATATATATATATATATATATATATATATATATATATATATATATATATATATATATACAGGTGCCCAGCCACAGGGGCGTCAGGCTTAGATCTTTGGACCGTTGACGTGTTGCAGCTAGTGTGGGAGTTGCAGGTCCTTACAGTAGACGACTTCATCCTCGTCTTCTCAGTCTTCTATTTATTCTTTATTAAATAGGGCATGTGTCGCCCATATCCAGTTTCATTTAGTTCAGAGAGAGACTTGTACTCTTTATTATTTCAGTATTCAACCATTATTGGGATTGTTTTACTTATTTCTTTGTTCTGTGATTTGGGATTTATTATTTTGGATTGGTTAATCTAGCTTGAATGTTTCATTTGGATGGTTTGGTTTTGATAGTATTATTTGTGTTCATGAAAATGGTTTCGTATATCAAATCATAACAATAGAACATAATCTATAAAATTTAAAGTTTTGACACTTAGCTTAATTATTTATTAGGTGATTAATAAAGAAAATTATTTTTCGACAGTGATGCTAAGAATGAACCAAACGGACACTTTGATTTAATTTAATAAAGGACTGATCACCCAGTATTTAATTAGGCAGGGTGTCACAATTTACTAGTGTCTTAGAATTAAGCTCACGAGTGATTAATGCCTTATAATAAAGCCCATGAGTTAATTAAACCAAATTAACTAACTATTCCAAATAAATTTATTAATCAAATAAATACACCAAATCATTTAACTAATTAAACCATCTCGGTCCACTAAAAAAATACTTAATAACTAATCAAATTACAATAAAAATCAAAATTTTACTTTAATTAATTGCATAAGCTCATCCCATCAATATAATTTACCATAATGGCATGCAATAAAATATGATTTATCCAAATTAAATACCGGGTGATCAGTCCTTTATAAAATTTAAAACAGAATATCCGGTTGGTTCATTCTTAGCATCACTGTCGAAAAATATTTTTTCGTTATCAATCACCTAATAATAAATTAAACTAGTGTAAAAAAAATGTACCCAATAATTAATGTCAATTGATTTAAACCATTTAACACATTCACCATTCTAATGAATAAACAAATAATGAATAAAACACCATTTAACTGAATATGATAAAACTGGAATGATCGTTCCAGTTAAACAAAAATCAGAACCATCAATCGTAATAATACTAAATCAAACTGAAACTGAAATACTGAAATTAAATGAGTACAATGTCTCTCTGACATAAATAAATTGGGGATGGGCGACACATGCCCCAATTGAGAAGCCTAAATCAAAGAACCGAAATCATAGATGTGGAAGCGTCTAAATACGAGGACCTGCAACTCCCACAATAGTTGCAACACGTCAAAAGATCCAACAGTCTAAGCTTGTGCCCCTGTAGCTGGACACCTAAAAATAATTTTACAAGAAAAAGAGATTTTGCAAGAGACGGGTCAGAGCCCGAGTGTAAAATATTTGAAAATATTTTAGCAAGTATTTAAAATGCATTAAAGCAAATATAATACACATGTTAGCTTTTCGAACACTCACTTGAGATTCTCACTTCTCAACTATTATGCACGCCTAACATACCTCTAAACCATCCTAGTTACCATCATCACTTAACTATCACGTAGACATCCACTTTCTAACTATCACTCGTACTAATAACCCGTATTTCCCACAAACTATTATTATTAAATGTTCTTAAATTTATTATTTAGAATAAAAGTTTAACAACAATTTTAAGTGTTCACATACTTAACTTACTAATTTTTTTTATCACATTCCTTGTCTAAAAATTACACACAATAAATAATATCACAAGGGTATATATATATATTCATCACTATATATTATACATAAAAATACAACACCCCTAGACTTACCTGCGATGCATGCATACTCTGTTATCTAGCTCCGGTACATCTTGTACTAAATAAGGACTACCGATTCGGAATCACTCACGAACCGTAAAGTACAAATCACACATATTGGAGGCGAACATACTTCCAATCCTTTGGGATATGCACATACCTACGCACTCATATAACCGATGACTTATCAACTCACCGATAAGTCGTTCCTACGTTTTATGTCCTGAGGTACCAATTTAAAATCCCCCAGTGAGCACATCAGGATGAGACTGTCCCCTTTCAAAACCTCCCGCGATAGAAAGTATCGTAGGTATGTCATACACATAATAAATCAACCATATAATAAGTATTCATCTCACCTATATATATTCATAACACAAATATAGTTATACTCGCGTCCCGTATCATAAATTTCATACGTAGTGTATCATTATCCCGAATATCCTACGTTTAATTGAATGATAGATTCACTTCTTTATCGTAGGCTCTTGAGTATTACTCACCACTCAAAGTGAACCCTTTATTCTACCCATAAAATCAGTAGGTTACTCACTATATCCTACTGGTCTAAATTATCGTTATCCTCAAATTCCCGTAACTCGAATTAATTTCTAAATCAGTCAATCCTCTCGCGTTAACCTAATTACGTTTATCCCTAAATACGCCATTATGAGATCAAGCCTAATGCCCAACTAGGCCTACTGGTCTTCTAACATAAGTCCAAGTATATTAAAACAAATCCCAAGAATAAATTCCAAATGATTTTCTAACCATAATAAACAAAAGGAGAAAACTGGCCAAAACTGGACAGCCGAATCGATTCGCTCGTAAAGGTATGGAAAATTCTGCATATGTGTTCTTATGGGTTTCTCCGATTTTCAATCCCAAATGCTTATTTTAATCATACCAAACCTCAAATCAAACACACTACATGTTATACTAACATAATTAAATAACTTCTAATGTTCAAGAACTACAATTTCATCAAAGGGAATCAATTAATTGGGTTTATTTCAAGTATAAGCACTAAGAACCCTAGTTTGTCATCTTCTTCAAGAACTACCATAAAAGCCCAGAATTATTCATCAATATTAATTCAATTTTCGTGGGTTATCATCTATATATCATGGGGAATCAAACCTATATCAATTTCAATTCCCGATTATGATCCAAATCCTTCAATTTCATCCAAAACATATATAATACATGTTCAATTTCACCCTACGCTAACATGGGTGATATTATTGCTCAAATTTTGCAAGATTAAACACTTGCCTCTCGAAGAAAGGTCTGATTCCATGGTGTAGTTGGTATGGTTGCGTTCCTCGTTCTTCGATCTACGCAATGGTGGTCTCGATGGTTCAAGATAGTGGTTATTGGCCTTAGACTCCTAAAATTGGTTCTCCTTCTTCCTCTGTGACTCTCCCTTGGATTCTGTAAATGAAAACACTAACTTACCTTATGTATCAAATATATTCCATCTCCTAATTTCATAGGTAATTAAAGCAAAAAAATAAAAATTACCAACATACCCTCCGGGGATACCGATTTGTCCTAGAATTGCACTGGGACCCAAACTAAATTCTCGAGTAGACTTTTCGGACTATCTCGACCCTTCCGAACACATTGGCGCACTTGAAATAACCATCTGAATTACTTAAAAATAATTTACTTTTTATTCCATTAATTTAATCCTGACATGACTGACACGCGCATTCCGACTTAATTACCATAATTGTCAATTGTTGTATTTATCACTCACGACAATTCTCATTAATTCACAATAATATATAACTTTATTCACTCAGTTATATTCAATATAATTCTCACTACTGAATACTAACTCTTATCTCACTAGTTAATATTTATTTTAATCATATTTAATTTAATTAATCCAATATTTAAAAATACAGGGTGTTACAGTGCCCAGTTAATTAATTAAGTTATTATTAATTTATAAATTCCCAAAATAATCGGGTATTACAATTAGTACCCTAAAAATATATTAATGGACTAAAGAGAAAAAAATACCAATCAAACAATTAAGCCAAAAAAAGAGTAAATATTAAATTAAACCAATGGACTCGAAAGTATCAATAAAATTTGATTCGTTTGTTTTTTTAGAAATATACGTCTTTATAAAACTTGTAATTAAGGAAAATGATAGGGATGCATGATTGATTTTGTGACTTAATGTTGTGACATGGGACACGTATGTACCTGTTATTATAGGAACCGTGAGTGGGACACTTTGAAATGCTATAACTCAAGATGTCCTCCAACACACGGGATACGTATCCCATGTCATAAATTTAAATGTGTTTTTAAAGGCACCCAATTCCTCCCCCCCCCCCCCCCCCCCCGCCCCCCCCCCCAAAAAAAAAAAAAACCATTTAAAAATTATTAAACGTACAGGTTGCTACATACTTATCCTTTACAATGGAATTTCATCCCAAAATTCGAAAAGTAAAAGTGTACCTAGTAAAAACAACTCATGATATTATTTGTGCATCTCCTTCTCACGCTTCCCAGTAGACTCCTCTATATTATGGTGCCGCCACTGAACACGTACTAACGGTACCACCTTCAACCTTAGTTTTCTCTCGTTACGGTTTAGGATAGCAAATGGCCCATCCTCGTAGGAACTATCGGGATGTAGATAAATCTCCTCTAAAGCAATATGAGTGTGAGCCAACTTATCCCGAAGATATCTCCTCAGCAAAGAAATGTGAAATACATCGTGAATCCTCTGCAAGTGCTCGGGTAACCTAAGTCTGTAAACCACTGGGCCAATCTGCTCAATAATAGGGAATGACCCTACATACCTTGGCCCCAACTTCCCTTTCTTCCCAAATTGCATTATCCCCTTCATAGGAGATACTCGTAGCAATACCTGGTCCCCACACTGAACTCCCTGAAGAACCTCTTGGTATCGGCATAGCTCTTCTGTCTATCATGAGCAACCCATATGCGACTCCTAATCATCTCAATTCTGGATAATGTATCCTGATGTAATACCTCGTAATTTTGCTTAATTTTAAATTACGTAAGTAGAGTAATTTAATAGGATTAGATTAGATGCGCGCTTTAATTAAATTACGTGAGTAGAGTAATTTAAATATGATTAAATATGTTTGATTTAAATTACGTGAGTAGAGTAATTTAAATAGATATTATGTTAATAAATATGAATATGCGTTAAAGAAAATTCACTAAGGTGAGTAGAAACTTTCAATGTTGATATGTAGGGTCTAGTGACTATATGGACGTACCGGAAGTATCTCGTCAAAATTTAGGGATGAGAGTAGAAAAATGTTTAGGAGACTCAAATGATAATTTAGAGTCCACGGTTGATTCCGAAAGGGTCGAATTAGTCAAAATAGTGTACCCGGGGGTACTAGTTGAGTGTCGGGTCATTTTCGGACTAAACCGGGACCATTCGGGGGCATTTTGGTCTCTTTACAATTATGGGAAAGAAGACCTACGAATTTTGAAGACCTAAATCTGATTATAAGAGTGGTGGCTAGGGTTAGGCAATGAGAGTTACACCATAGCCATTAGAGAAGAGAGAGAGAGAGAGGCAAATTCCTAAGGCAAAAGTAGGAAGGAGGGATCATCTTAGGAGGATTTCACCACAAGGATTGTTGGGAAGGAGGATTGGAGTATCAATATCATCAATCATCATCAACAACCACGAAATCAGACCCTACAAATCTTAAGGCAAGTGGTTATTTGCAAAATAATTGAGTTATAATACCCATGATTAAGCTTGAGGAAGAACATGATTTTTATGATATTCTTGGGAACAAACAATTGATAATAATCCATGATTGATTAGGATTGGCATGTAGGACGTTTTTGAATTACCAAGTATGTTTATATCATAGAAAACCTGATGAGAAATTCGTAAGAAAATCTGGAATTTGGATGAAAAATATAAACAATGCATTTTTAGGGTTCTTGAATATTAGTGAGATTTTCAGTGAATTTGGCCAAGATTTATAATGATTTTGTTGTTTTAAATCGTTAGTAATCATCCCAGAATATGTAGGAATGATTAGAAATTGTTGGTTGTGAATATGATGGCCTATCATGAAAGTTAGAGATGTAAAAATGGTGAAACCCGTAGGAAGAAGATGAACTGGGTCTGTCACTGCGCGATCGATCGATCGACCCTTGAATGTCGATCGATCGAAGAAGTCGATCGATCGACCATCTTCCTTCGATCGATCGACCCTGTCTGAACTATAGAAAACTTGTGTAGAAATTTCTTTAATTGCCGTTACTTAATGGGAACCTTAGAATCGATATTTTTTCCTATGAGGGGACTTGGAAATTACCAGTAGGTGTACCATTAGGTTCCTCCACTAATGATTGAGTAGGAATGTTGGAGAAATGGAATGACGATAGAACGATTGACTTAGCCGTGAGTTGAAATGGTTAATTTAATTACGGAAAGAGTGAGACTTAATTCCGAAAAGAAAATACCAGTACGTTAAAATTAACTTAACTACTGAATTAAGGGAGGGGTAACTAGGACCCTTAGAGTTACGAGAATACTCGAATAAATACAATAGTGAGAGAAATTGTAATTAATAAGTACGGAGAATATAAGTAAAATATATTACGTACGGGTATGATTTATTAGGTCGAGTGTGTACCTACTATATCTATATAAATAGGTTTGGGTTAAGAGAATATTACCTAAACTAATTATGTTAGGGTCGATGTGACATTCCAAACTAACATAAAGTTATTATATATTTGGGGTCAATGTTAATGTCGAACCAAACTTTGAACTGGTGCCGCGATGAAAGAGTCCCGAACCAGAATATGTGTATATATTTATATTTGTAGATAGTTGGGGTCGATGGATCATTCCGAACCAACTTTCACTTGGAGTCGATGAATTATTCCGAGCCAAGGGTCCTTTGTGTGTAATAAAAGGATATATTAGAGGTAACTAATATTAAATACATTGTTGTGGGACAAATGTTTCTATGTGCATAATCTACAAATTGAGAATAGTAGTCAATGAAACGATATGTAAATGTCTTAGTAATAATTTATAACATAATGAAATTATTACATGAATAAGGACAACGAACAGTAAATGAGTTAACTACGGTTATGGAAAGTATAATTAGGTAGACTAAGTATCCTCGATAGTTACGTACTACGTAAGAGAGGTGAGGACGTTCAAGGGAGTGGGCGAAACCTTAATATGTGTAATCAATGATTTAATTGTGATAACTGCTTGCAAAATATTTTCAAATGTTTTGAGTACTAACTCTTGCTATGTAAAATTTTAAAAACCTTTTAGGTGCCCAGCCACAAGGACACCCAGCTTGATTTCATGTCAGAGATTTGGGAGCTGCAGCCAGTGTGGAGGTTGCAGGGATTGTTTAGACGCTTCCTCTTTTTCATTTCTAGTGCAGGATCTCATTTTTATTATTTCTAGTTGGAACATGTCGTTCCACCTTTACTATTATAGTTTATTCTAGTTATGGAATTGTAGTTGTCTTTTTGGGCCGTGGTTTACGACAAGACTTTATTTGCTTTCAGATTATTTTTATGTACTGAGCATTCATATCTAGTTTTGGTAATGTGTGGTTTGGAATATTTGTTGTTTAAGAAAGATAAAATTTGGCACCCGTTTTAATTTCATTTAGGTGGTTAGTAATTTTAAAAGGCGTTCGACAGTGATGCTAAGAATGAACCATTTAAGAAACCTGTTTATATTAAAATAAGGCTTGATCACCTAAGGTTTAATTAGGCGGGGTGTCACAGATGGTATCAGAGCATCAGGTTCTAGTGTCCATAGGATCTGTACGGCTTACTACGATTCAGCGTTACGTTTGTTGTATTAGAGCCCTACTATTAGGATTGTTGATAAAAATTTCCAACTGTTGCGTTATCGTACTTCTGCTCTTAAATTTTGTATAAACTGTGTACTTATACAATTTGAATCTTATTTCAGATGCCGCCAGGGAGACTGAGAGCAGAGAGGGCTGAAGCCAGAGAGGAGGTGAGGGAGGCTTATCAGGAACCATAGGTACCGATACCACCACCCCCACCCGAGCTAATCTCCACTACTCAGGTTGCAGTGATAGTGGCTCAGGCAGTTGAGACAACAATGAGGGCAATGACAGCCCACTTTCCACAGCCCCAAGTACCTCCCCCTGTGGCACCGGCAGTGCAAGTTCCGGCAGGACCATCTACTTGGCAACGAGTCAGGGAGACATTTCAGAAGGGGCACCCACCCGAGTTTCAGGGCAGTACTGATATAGTGGAAGCGTGCAACTGGAAGAAGAATATCCAGCGCCACTTGCGCATGCTAGAGTGCACCGGAGTACAGGAATAGATGCTAGCCACTTTTCGTCTGTCAGGAGCGGCCCTACAGTGGTGGGAGTCAGTTACCACCACCGAGGAGAGAGATACTTTGACTATTTCTGAGTTTTGGGTGCGGTTTGACCGCAAGTATTTCCCTCCAGCAGTAGAGTCTGAGATGAGAAAGAAGTTCAGCGAAGTGGCTCAGGGTGATCGCTCAGTTGCTGACTACGAGGAGGAGTTTACCCGCTTGGCCAATTTTGTGCCAAACGAGGTGAGCAATGAGGAGAGGAAGAAGTCCAAATTTATGGAGGGCCTAACCTGGAGAATCAGACAACATTTAATTGGTAATCCGGCATTGGTAACCTACACAGATGTCATCAATGCCGCTCTACTACACTGTCAGGATCACCGTTTTCATACTAAGGGAAGTAAGAGGGGTGAGCCTAGCCAACCGGGCAAGGTGGATGGAGGTAGTGGCAGCAGCGCAACACAGTAGCAGGCAGCGGGACAGTTGGTTCAGGATTCCCGACAGGGGAACCCTGCCAAGAAGTTTAAGCACGGGAAGTATCGCTTCGACCGGTAGGGCCAGCAGGGTCCTCAGCAACCAGTCCCTCAGGGTCGACAAGGCCAGGGCAATCAAAATGGGGGACAACAAGGCCAAGGGCGACAGGGCCAACAGGGCCAAGGACAAAGACAGTTTCAGGGGCAGTGCTTCACTTGTGGTCAGCAGGGTCACAAGAGCAGAAATTGTCCACAGCAAGACTGGGCACAACAGCAAGGTGCCCAACAGGGGCAGCAGGCACCGTTAGCCCCAACAGTAGTACAGGCCCCACAGCCAGGGCAGATGCAGTACGGACGTGTGTTCAACATCCGTGACATTCCATTTCAGCCGGCACCGCCAGCACCGCCGGCAGTTGCGGGTATGTTTCCTATTCATGGGCTTGCGGGGAATATTTTGTTTGACACAGGGGCGACACATTCGTTTATTTCCACTAGATTTGCACGGGCAGCCGGCCTATTAGCGACAGCAGACACTCATCTTATGTGTGTGGAGTCACCGATGGGTAGTGGATCCCTTATACACTCGATTTGTAAGGGTGTGGACATTATGGTCGGGAGATTGAGTCTAGCGGCGGACCTTCTAGTGCTGGATATGGAGGGATATGATGTCATCCTAGGCATGGATTGGTTGGCACATAATAGGGCAATGGTAGATTGTTATGAGAGGACCATCGTGTTCTCCATCCCGGGGCAGGAGATGTTCCTTGTGGCAATGCCACTTCCCGAGGGAGGATCGCAAACTCATTTATATTATATTGAGGAGGAGACCTCACATGGGGTTGTCGTTTCTCTGGACTCAATCCCTGTGGTGAGGGATTTTGAGGATGTCTTTTAGGAGATACCAGGGTTACCACCTAGCAGAGAGATAGAGTTCGTGATTGATCTAACACCGGGGACGAGACCGATTGCCAGAGCACCATATCGCATGGCTCCTTCGGAGATGCGGGAACTGAGAGAGCAAATTCAGCAATTATTAGGACAGGGTTTTATTCGACGGAGTACATCGCCATGGGGTGCGCCAGTACTGTTTGTGAAGAAAAGGGATGGTTCACTTCGTCTGTGCGTAGATTACAGAAAGCTGAACAAAGTAATGATACGTAATAAGTATCCATTACTGAGGATTGACGACTTGTTTGATCAATTGAGAGGGGATGCATACTTCTCAAAGATCGATTTAAGATCGGGTTACCACCAATTGCGCATTCGTGAAGAAGATGTACCTAAGACCGCTTTCCTATCGCGGTACGGGTCATATGAGTTCAGAGTGATGCCTTTTGGGCTAACTAATGCACCGGCAGTATTCATGGATTTCATGAACAGGGTATTCAGAGAGTTTTTGGATCAGTTTGTGATTATATTCATAGAAGACATTCTTATTTACTCCCGTACGGAGGGGGAGCACGCAGAACACTTACGATTGGTCCTACAGACATTGCGAAACCATCAGTTATACACAAAATTTGAGAAGTGTGGATTTTGGCTTCGGGAGGTGCAGTTCCTAGGCCACGTCGTATCTAGCAGGGGCATTGCTGTTGACCCGAGTAAAGTATCGGCGGTGAGGGAGTGGGGACAGCCCACGACACCGACAGAAATTCGCAGTTTCTTGGGATTGGCTGGTTATTATCGTCGCTTCATCAAGGGATTCTCAAAAATTACCGGACCATTGACAAATCTGACTCGGAAGGGGATTCCCTTCGTATGGAGTGATAGTTTCCAGTTAGCATTTGATGAATTGAAAGACAAGTTGACATCAGCCCCCGTTCTTACCTTGCCTAAGAGCGGAGTGGAATACCGAGTCTATACTGATGCGTCCTTACAAGGACTTGGGGGTGTGTTACAGCAGGAGGAGAAGGCTATAGCTTATGCGTCACGAAAGCTAAAGTCACATGAGAAGAACTACCCCACCCATGACCTCGAGTTGGCAACAGTTGTTTTTGCTTTAAGTATTTGGAGACACTATCTTCTGGGCGAACAGTTCACGTTATTCACGGATCATAAGTCTTTGCAATATTTGTTCACTCAGAAGGACCTGAACATGAGGCAGAGAAGGTGGCTTGAATTCCTGAAGGACTACCAATTTGATATACAGTATCATCCTGGTAAGGCTAACATGGTGGCAGATGCGCTAAGTAGAAGACCTACCGGAGAGTTAGCAGAAGTTTGGAAGGCAAAGTGGAGTGAGCTCCGACACGAGGATGATATGGCGAGAGCATGTATGGCAGTTCTAGCTATCACTTCCGAAAACGTTACGCGGATAGTGAGGGCATAGGAAGAAGACCCTCTTTGTCAGGATAAAGTACGGCAGTTACTGGCCAAGGGGGCAGAGTTCTACTCCATCAGTTCAGAGGGTGGACTACGTTTCAACGGTAGGCTGATAGTACCCGAAGATGATGATTTAAGGCATGCCGTTATGACAGAGTCACACGGGTCAAAATTCTCGGTACATCCAGGTGGGGACAAAATGTACCAGGATATGCGACGAGTATATTGGTGGTCAGGTATGAAACGAGATATTGCAGATTTTGTCTCAAAGTGTGTTACATGCCAACTCATAAAAGTCGACCATCAGAGACCTTCAGGGATGCTACAACCACTAGAGATTCCCGTGTGGAAGTGGGAGAGTATCTCAATGGATTTTATTACCGGGTTACCAACCTCGCAGAAGGGCCACGATTCCATATGGGTGATAGTGGATCGTTTGACTAAGGTCGCACATTTCTTACCGGTTCGTACGGATTACGATACGATGCGATACGCGCAGCTTTTTATTTCAGAGATTGTTAAGCTGCACGGAGTTCCTATTAATATCGTGTCGGACCGAGATAAGATATTTGTGTCGCACTTTTGGCAGAGTTTTCAGGAGGCCATGGGCACCGACTTACGATTGAGTACAGCATATCACCCACAGACGGACGGCCAGACGGAAAGAGTAAACCAGATGTTAGAGGACATGCTGAGAATGTCTATTCTAGATTTTGGGGGAAATTGGGAGCCATATCTTCCTTTGGTGGAGTTTGCGTATAATAACTCTTACCAATTCACTATTGGCATGGCTCCATTCGAGGCGCTTTACGGGAGGCCTTGTTGTTCACCCGCTTGTTGGTTAGAGGTGGGGGATAACAGACTTTTAGGGCCAGAGATGATACAGGAGACTTACTCCAAAATAGAGTTGATTCGAGGACGTATTCGAATAGCCCAGGATAGACAGAAGAGTTATGCTGACGCCGGCAGGAGACATGTGGAATTAGATGTGGGAGACCAGGTGTTAATTCGAGTATCTCCTATGAAAGGGGTTACGAGGTTTGGCAAAAAGGGGAAGTTAGCACCGAGATATGTGGGGCCGTTTCCTATCATTGAGAGAGTGGGACCGGTAGCTTACAGATTGGGACTCCCTGAGCATCTTCAGCGAATACACGATGTGTTCCATGTGGCGTCACTGAAGAAATACAAGAGGAGCGAGAGAGCCTTCTGGCACATTCCACTGGAGGAGATCGATTTGCAGCCAGATATCTCGTATGAAGAAAGACCCGTGGCTATCCTAGATTATAGTGAGCGCAAACTAAGATCCAAGGTGTTACCCTTAGTGCGAGTACAGTGGGGACATCACAATATGGATGAGTCCACTTGGGATCGGGAAGAGGATATGCGAGAACAATATCCAGAATTATTCATAGCAGGTATTTTTCTAATTTCGAGGACGAAATTCCTTTTGTAAGGGGGGAAGTATGTAATACCCCGTAATTTTGCTTAATTTTAAATTACGTAAGTAGAGTAATTTAATGGGATTAGATTAGATGCGCGCTATAATTAAATTACGTGAGTAGAGTAATTTAAATGTGATTAAATATGTTTGATTTAAATTACGTGAGTAGAGTAATTTAAATAGATATTATGTTAATAAAGATGAATATGCGTTAAAGAAAATTCACTAAGGTGAGTATAAACTTTCAATGTTGATATGTAGGGTCTAGTGACTATATGGACGTACCGAAAGTATCTCGTCAAAATTTAGGGATGAGAGTAGAAAAATATTTACGAGACTCAAATGATAATTTAGAGTCCACGGTTGATTCCGAAAGGGTCGAATTAGTCAAAATAGTGTACCCGGGGGTACTAGTTGAGTGCCGGGTCATTTTCGGACTAAACCGGAACCATTCGGGGGCATTTTGGTCTTTTTACAATTATGGGAAAGAAGACCTACGAATTTTGAAGCCCTAAATCTGATTATAAGAGTGGTGGCTAGGGTTAGGCAATGAGAGTTACACCATAGCCATTAGAGAAGAGAGAGAGAGGCGAATTCCTAAGGCAAAAGTAGGAAGGAGGGATCATCTTAGGAGGATTTCACCACAAGGATTGTAGGGAAGGAGGATTGGAGTATCAATATCATCAATCATCATCAACAACCACTAAATCAGACCCTACAAATCTTAAGGGAAGTGGTTATTTGCAAAATAATTGAGTTATAATACCCATGATTAAGCTTGAGGAAGAACATGATTTTTATGATATTCTTGGGAACAAACAATTGATAATAATCCATGATTGATTAGGATTGGCATGTAGGACATTTTTGAATTACCAAGTATGTTTATATCATAGAAAACCTGATGATAAATTCGTAAGAAAATCTGGAATTTGGATGAAAAATATAAACAATGCATTTTTAGGGTTCTTGAATATTAGTGAGATTTTCAGTGAATTTGGCCAAGATTTATAATGATTTTGTTGTTTTAAATCGTTAGTAATCATCCCAGAATATGTATGAATGATTAGAAATTGTTGGTTGTGAATATGATGGCCTATCATGAAAGTTAGAGATGTAAAAATGGTGAAACCCGTAGGAAGAAGATGAACTGGGTCTGTCACTGCTCGATCGATCGATCGACCCTTGAATGTCGATCGATCGAAGCAATCAATCGATCGACCATCTTCCTTCGATCGATCGACCCTGTCTGAACTATAGAAAACTTGTGTAGAAATTTCTTTAATTGCCGTTACTTAATGGGAACCTTAGAATTGATATGTTTTCCTATGAGGGAACTTGGAAATTACCAGTAGGTGTACCATTAGGTTCCTCCACTAATGATTGAGTAGGAATGTTGGAGAAATGGAATGACGATAGAACGATTGACTTAGCCGTGAGTTAAAATGGTTAATTTAATTACGGAAAGAGTGAGACTTAATTCCGGAAAGAAAATACCAGTACGTTAAAATTAACTTAACTACTGAATTAAGGGAGGGGTAACTAGGACCCTTAGAGTTACGAGAATACTCGAATAAATACAATAGTGAGAAATTGTAATTAATAAGTACGGAGAATATAAGTAAAATATATTACGTACGGGTATGATTTATTAGGTCGAGTGTGTACCTACTATATCTATATAAATAGGTTTGGGTTAAGAGAATATTACCTAAACTAATTATGTTAGGGTCGATGTGACATTCCAAACTAACATAAAGTTATTATATATTTGGGGTCAATGTTAATGTCGAACCAAACTTTGAACTGGTGCCGCGATGAAAGAGTCCCGAACCAGAATATGTGTATATATTTATATTTGTAGATAGTTGGGGTCGATGGATCATTCCGAACCAACTTTCACTTGGAGTCGATGAATTATTCCGAGCCAAGGGTCCTTTGTGTGTAATAAAAGGATATATTAGAGGTAACTAATATTAAATACATTGTTGTGGGACAAATGTTTCTATGTGCATAATCTACAAATTGAGAATAGTAGTCAATGAAACGATATGTAAATGTCTTAGTAATAATTTATAACATAATGAAATTATTACATGAATAAGGACAACGAACAGTAAATGAGTTAACTACGATTATGGAAAGTATAATTAGGTAGACTAAGTATCCTCGATAGTTACGTACTACGTAAGAGAGGTGAGGAAGTTCAAGGGAGTGGGCGAAACCTTAATATGTGTAATCAATAACTTAATTGTAATAACTGCTTGCAAAATATTTTCAAATGTTTTGAGTACTAACTCTTGCTATGTAAAATTTTAAAAACCTTTTAGGTGCCCAGCCACAAGGACACCCAGCTTGATTTCATGTCAGAGATTTGGGAGCTGCAGCCAGTGTGGAGGTTGCAGGGATTGTTTAGACGCTTCCTCTTTTTCATTTCTAGTGCAGGATCTCAGTTTTATTATTTCTAGTTGGAACATGTCGTTCCACCTTTACTATTACAGTTTATTCTAGTTATGGAATTGTAGTTGTCTTTTTGGGCCGTGGTTTACGGCAAGACTTTATTTGCTTTCAGATTATTTTTATGTACTGAGCATTCATATCTAGTTTTGGTAATGTGTGGTTTGGAATATTTGTTGTTTAAGAAAGATAAAATTTGGCACCCGTTTTAATTTCATTTAGGTGGTTAGTAATTTTAAAAGGCGTTCGACAGTGATGCTAAGAATGAACCATTTAAGAAACCTGTTTATATTAAAATAAAGCTTTATCACCCAAGGTTTAATTAGGCGGGGTGTCACACCTGAATCATTTATGGCCCGAGTAGCTTGTTGTCACCCACATCTAACCAACAAGTAGGAGAACGACAAGGTCTATCATACAACACCTCAAATTGGTCCATGCCAATAGTAAACCGATAAGAGTTATTATACACAAACTCCACCAGCGGAAGGTACTGCTCCCAACCTCCCCCAAATTCTAAAATACACATACATAACATATTCTCAAGCATCTGATTAGTCCGCTCGATCTTCCCATCCGTCTGTGGATGGTAGATCGTACTCAAATACAACTCAGTACCCATGGCCTCCTAGAAGCTCTCCTAAAAATGAGACACAAAAATCTTATCCCCGTCGAACACAATATTTAGGATCACCCCGTGTAATCTCACTATCTTCGCAATAAAAATCTGGGCATACTGTGTTGTAGTATAGTCAGTTCGGACTGGCAGGAAGTGTGCTACCTTAGTCAGTCGATCCATAATCACCCATATCGAATCGTGACCCCTCTGAAAAGTACGCAACACTATGATGAAATCCGTGGAAATTCTGTCCCATTTTCACATAGGAATCTCTAGCGACTGAAGAAACCCTGCCAGTTTCTGATGGTCCACGTTAACTAGCTAACAGGTGGCACACTTGGGACGAACTCAACAATGTCTCTCTTCATGACACTCCACCAATATTGTTTCCTCATATCTTGGTACATCCTATCCTCGTCGGGATGTACCATAAATCGAGATCCATGCGACTCTATGATCACTGCATATCGTAGATCCTCCCCCTCTGGAACAACCAGACGTCCATTAAAGTGCAAGCCTCCCTCGAAACTTACTGAGTAAGACTCGACTCCCTCTGTTAGAAGATGTCAAATCCTCTCCTGACAAAATAGATCCGTTGCCTGGGTTTGTATAACCCTCGTCACTATCTAGGGCGTAACTATCATAACTGACATGAATGATAGGGCAACTGCATCCTAATGTCCCAACTCCTTCCATTTTGCCTTCCATACCTATGCTACCTCACCTATTGGCCTACGCCTCAATACATAAGATACTACGTTAGCCTTCCCTGGTTGGTATTAGATCTCAAACTGATAGTCCTTTACAAATTCAAGCCACATGGGCTTACACATATTTAACTCTCTCTGAGTGAACAAGTACTGTAGTGGCTTGCGATATGTGAATAGGCAAAATTTATCCCCCAATAGATAATGTCTCCAAATTCGAAGTTCAAGCGCGACTGTTGCTAACTCTAAGTCGTGGGTGGGGTATTTCTCTCGTGAGGCTTAAACTTGCGAGAAGCATAAGCTATAGCCTGATCCTCCTGATGTAACACTCCACCAAGCCCCTGCAGGGATGCATCAGTATAGACTAAGTACTCCCCTCCTGACCTGGGCAGTGCTAGAACTGGTGCTGAAGTCAGCTTATCCTTTATCTCATCAAATGCCAACTGACACACATCATCCCAAACAAATGGTACACCCTTACGGGTCAAATTAGTCATCGGGCTCGTAATCTTTGAAAACCATCGGATGAACCATCTGTAATACCTAGCTAACCCCAAGAAACTACACATCTCTGTCGATGTCGTGGGCTATCCCCACTCCCTCACCGCTGACACTTTGCGCAGGTCTACTGATATCCCCAACACAGAAATGATATGCCCCAAAAACTGAACCTCCTTCAGCCAAAACCAACATTTCTCATACTTAACATATAGTTGATGCTCACGTAGTGTCTGTAGAACCCAACGTAAATGCTCGACATTCTCTTCCTCGGTCTGGGAATAAATCAGGATGTCATCTATGAAGATATTGACAAACTGATTTAAGAACTCTCTGAACATCCTATTCACAAAGTCCATGAACACAGTCAGTGCGTCGGTTAGCCCAAATGGCATAACTCAAAACTCATAGGACCCATATCTCATCAGAAAAATAGTCTTCGACACGTCCTGCTCCCTAATACGAAGTTGATGGTACCCCGACCTTAAGTCTATCTTCGAGGAGTAGGCAGCTCCTCCCAATTGATCGAATAAGTCATCGATTCGGGGAAACGAATATTTATTTCGTATCATGACTTTATTCAACTCTTTGTAATTAACACATAACTATAACGACCCATATCTTTTATTCACAAACAACACGATATCACCCCAAGGTGAGGTACTCCTACAGAGGAATCCCTCTCCCAACAGCTGATCAATTTGATCCCGTAACTCCCTCATCTCCGTCGGAGCCATACGATAAGGCGCATGGGCTATCGACCGAGTGCCTGGCGTCAAATCTATCACAAAATCTATCTCTATACTTGGCGGTAGTACCGGTATATCCTGAAATACATCAGCGTACTTATGAATAATAGGAATCAAATCAAGAGGAATCACAATTCTTGTGGAGGTCTCCTCCTTTATATAAAATAAGCGAGTGGGCGATCCTCCCTCGAGAAGAGGCTTGACCAGGGATGGCGAAAATGATACTCCTACTAAAGTAATCGATCATGGCCCTATACGCAACTAGCCCATTCATCCCAAAAATAGCGTCGTAATCGAACATGTCTAAAACAAGTATATCGGCTAGAAAAATAAGACTCCCAATCACTATACCCACACCCCAGCATATAAAGAAAATCATTAAACCATTACCCAATAGCGAGTCTACAGAAGTCACTGTACTGTCGGTCGTGTCTAACAACCTTGTGGCCCATGCAAATGTAGTGGCTATGAAACAGTGTAAGGCCCCCATGTCAAATAAAATACGCCCCCATAGACTCGTGGATAGAAAATATACCCTCAACTATAGGCAGAGCCTATAGAGCTGCTACCTGGTGTACACTATAAACAAGCACATACTGTAGTTGTCCCTGCTGAATCGGGGCTGTTGGGATAGCATGCAAAGCTGGAACTTACACTGGTGCTGGGAGAGCATCAGGGAAGATCGACCTCTGGGGCTCCAGATGAGTACCCTGCTGCTGAGGATACTTCCCCTTATCAGGTCAATCAAATCATTTGTGGCCAGTCTCTCCACGTGTAAAGCATTTACCAACAAAGTTTCCCCCTTTATGTCCCTATTGGCCTTGGCCCTGTTGGTCGTTGCCACCCCTCCCTTGGCCCTGCTGGAAATGCTGTTAGCTGGGGGGTCATGTTGACCCTGCTGACCCTAGTGGTCATGCCTAAAACCTCATTGTCCATAACGAAAGCCCCATGATCTGAACCTCTTTGCAGAATCCCCCTGATGGGAACCCTTCTCACTCTGCCTCTACTGACTCTGAGCTGCTAGTGCCCCGCTGGCACTACCCCCGCATGTCCCGCCTTGCTGGTTGGACTCACCTCCTCGCTTTCTCCCCTTTACATGGAAATGGTGATCCTGGCAGTGTCATAATGCAACATTTAGTACATCGGTAAAAGACTGCAGAGAGAGGTTACCCAGAAGATGCTGTCAAATCCTCTAGATCGGGCCATCCATAAATATCTGAATCTTATTTTCTTTAGTAGGCACCTCAATTGGTATCAGATTTAGTGATCTAGTAAACTCCTCCTCATACTCTGTTGTATTCTTCCCCTCCTGGGTGAGTGTAATACCCCGTATTTTTGTGGTATTTATTTATGGGATTAATTGAATTAAATGTGTATTAATTGAGAATTAATCCGGATAAAATACTAACGAGATGTGAGTTGGTATTTGATTATAATGCGTATATATGGAAATATATGAATATTGAGAATATTAAAATTGTCGCGAGATAGAAATACGGCAATTTGGAAATTTTGTTAGGACGCGTGTGACAGCCGCGTCAGGAAAATATTTAATTTAATTAAAAAGTGAATTTTATTTTTATTAACCGTATGATCATTTTGAGTGCGCCAACGTGTCCGGAAGGGTCGAAATAGTCAGAAAACACTAGCCGGGGGTTTAGTTTGGGTCCTGGGAAATTTTTGGGCCATACCGGCAACCCAAAAGGGTAATTTGGTAATTTCAGAATTTTGGTAATTAAAACCCACGAAAATTAGAGTTGAATTATGATTTATCATTAAACCCACCAACCCATTATCAGTACTAAACTAAGTAGTGGGCTACGGGAGAAGTTTAGAAAAGAAGTTAAAAGTCCAAAAATAAACCTCCACCTCCATTTGTCATCTTTGGAGAAGAAATTGTAGAGAGAGAGAGAGAGAGAGGAGAATTCTGTAGAGAGAGAGAGTGGATATCAACCATCATCTTTTATCATCTTCATCTACAACAATCTGAAGAACGATTAAGGCAAGTGATTTAATTACAATTGATTCAATGATATGCTTTTCCATGTTTATGGTAATTATCGAATTTATCTTGGAAGATTGATACAAACCCATGAATTTGATGATTAAAACAATAAACCATGTTAGGAATTGCATGTAGTCATATTCTGGACGAATTATGAATTCAAAATATAACCCTTGATGATCTAAAAACGGATTTAAGAAGAGAATTATTAGTGTTCTTGAAAGAAATAGAAAACTAGGGTTCTTGATGAAGTTTTGATCCAAATAAAGCCCTTGGTTGATGATTTATTGGTTTTAGAACGTTAACAATGTTGTAGGATGGTTGTATGATGATATTATGACGTTAGATTAGAGTTTCATGCATTATAATGGAGTTTTGGGACGATTTGAGGACTGCAAAACGAAGCAGTCCGTAGCCTATCTGGTGCAATCGATCGATCGACATTCATCAGTCGATCGATCGACCACCGTCGATCGATCGATGTTCAAGGTCGATCGATCGACCTTCCCAGAATGAGTAAAATTTTCCCTAGTTAAATTTTAATGATGTTAACCCTTAGAAAATTATTATTGGAGACTTTATAAATATCCTTAGACTTAAGGAAGACCAGTAGGTATGGTTATAAAATTTAGACCTTAATTAGAATTCAATTTGTGGAATTATTCTACAATCTAATGAAACTCGATGAGTGAGATAATATTAGGGTTAAAAGAGTAAATTTGAATGATGTTATGAAATGAGGTTTGGGGCAGAAGTAAGGACCTTAAGAATAATGATGTTATATGTGGGAATAATAGGAAACTTAATAATCCCTTTGAGATAGGTCTTAAGTACAAGAAACTATGACGTGAGATGTGTCGACAGTCTACATTATGTATTATCGGAAGACTTAAAACGTATAAAATTGGAATAATGGTATAAGGATGTAGAATATACCTTTATTAATATTGATACATCTAAGATGTGTGAATGCTTAGTATATAACTTATGTGTATGACATACCTACCATACTTGCTATCACGGGAGGTTTACGTTCGCTTAGGGCCATCTAATCTTTGTGTGCCCGGATTTAGATTGGTACCTCGAGAACATAGGTCAGAGAAGGACTTATTGAGATGTTAATAAGTTTGCTGATCGTGGGAGCGTAGGTATGTGCGTGACCCATGTGATGTGACTCTGTTCGCCTCCATTGTTTGTGATTTGCTATTATCTGAGAACGATTCTTGAGAGATTCGGAATGCGTGATCCTTATGTACGTGATGTACCGGGATGGATAGTAGAGTATGTGTGCACCATAGCTTAGTCTCGAGGTGCTAGTATTGTATATTTATGATGTGAATAATATACGGTTAGATGAAAAGACTTATCACGTTTATATAGTGAAATATAATTATTGTGTTGCACGATTAAAGAAAAAAAAAGAGATAACCTATAGTGCTTTGTATTTCTAATAATTGAGAATCCGGAAATTTAATGTAAAACTCTCTATTCAATTGATGATGTTGAAATTAAATTGCGAATCGAGTAGAACGGTTAATAATTGTTTTGGTCTAGATAGATATGAGAATCACTTGTATGGGTACGTTTCGTTAGGAGTGCACAAGTAGTCGAGAGGTGAGTATTTCATGTGAGAGCACGTCCTAACATGTACTTTGCATTCATTATTTTAAATGTTGTTAAAACACTTGCTGTTTTTAAAATATTCTCCACATTCGGGCTCTGACCCGTTCGCTTTCAAATCTATCTTTTTGTAAAAACCATTTTAGGTGCCCAGTCACAAGGACACCATGCATAGGAATTCTATTCAGGTGACGAGCTGTAGCTGTTGTGGAAGTTACAGGGCCTTGACAGTAGACGCCTCCTTTTCTTGTCTTGATTCCATATTCAGTTTCATCATTTGTAGGGCATGTCGCCCATTTCTTTTAGAGGCACTTTACATTTCAGTTATTCAGACTTTGGTTTGTAATTAATTCAGGATACATGCTATTGTTCTTATTTCAGTTTCGTATTTGGATTGTTGTGAGGAGTATTTCCTCCAGACTTATTATTATTTGATGATTTAGTTGGACTTTATTGTGAATGGTTATGTTATCCTTTACATTTCACTTATTGCATGTTAATCAGAGTTAACTTAAAATTTGGCAACTCACTTTCTAAATACTAGGTGGTTAGTAATTATTAAAATGTTTTCGACAGTGATGCTATTAACTGAACCAACTTGGCATTTTGTATTAATTTAATAAAGGAGTAGCTACCCGGTATTTAATTAGTCGGGGTGCCACAGTGAGGTCCAGTATTTTTTGCCTCATCTCAGTTTAAACGGCAAAAGGAAAATATTTGCGATCAAACCACACCCAGAAGCCGTGAATCGTCAAAACATCACGCTCCTCTTCAGTAGTAGTGGACTCCCACCACTGTAACGCTACTCCAAGTAGCTTGAAATTAGCTAGTATCTACCTTTGCACCTCCGTGCACTCATACATCCTCAAATGAAGTTGGATATCCTTCAGAAAATATGTTACTAAAGCCCAACTATTTAAGTAACTCCAAGCTGCTTTTTGAAGAAAATATTTTCTTTAAAACCAAATCTAATTAATCACAAGATGTGTTTAACAAAAATATGTACGAGATATTTTCAATATTTATTAACAGGTTTAGTAAATCAGTTTAAAAACTTTAAACTCAACACAACCAAGAATTAGATGAGGAGATGTAGAAAGATTAAGAACAGTGATTTTTTTCGTGGTAAAACCTCACCCAACTGAGGAAACATCCACGACTCCCTCTACGGAGTAACCAAAAAAAACCACTAAAACAAATTATAACAGTTACAAACTATATAACAAACACGCACACAACTCAGACCTATACAAGTTTAGGAATGTACCCACTGGTGTCCTTATAACTTCTCTGCAGTTCTAATTGTTGATGATGTTCTCCCAGTTTGCTAACTTCCAATTTGTTCAAGTTCTTTACGTCGACTCTTGTTCTTGAGATCTTATTACCAACACTTTTAGTGTGGTAGGGTGATAGTGTTTGTGGAGGTGCTTTCCAACACATGCATGCACACACACGCACACTTATTTTATACAAACATTACTATCAAATTACATATAAGATCTATATGCTGTGATTTTCTATTTCTCTCTTCGTTATAAAACTTAGCCTTATTTGACCTTTATTATATCCCAGAATCCACGGCTATCTTGCTCGGAAGACGTATCAAGATCTTAATCAATCTCAGGTTTTGAAAATGTTTTTGAGATTGAAAATCACCAAGTGCAATTCCAACTAGGTCGAAGGTTTTGTTTTACAAGAACTAGAAATATAAAATGTTATTGTTGATTTCGAAGTTAAAAACATTTACAGAAAATAATCAACAATAGATTTCTCAAGACGAGAAACAAAATATGCAGTTCTAAGCGAAATGTAACATAAAATGCTCAGATCTAATATTTCTATGAAGCGGAAACTTAGATCTAAGTGAAATGCTTAAGTTGGACACAAGATCTAAGAACGAAGAAGTTACAGCATCAACCGACTAATCAAACCAACTCTCAAACACTCAAGATTGTGTTTGGTATACACTGGTTTTGAAAAGAGGTTAGGATTTGAAAAAGATGTTGGATGATTTAGTGTTAGGGTTAGGGTTTCTAACTCTTTTTCTCTCTTCTCTAGTTTCTCTCTTTTCTCTCTTTTTTTTCTCTTCTCTCTCTACTCTCTTTCTCTCTCTCGAAAGGACGAAATGGCAAAAGTCTTAGATGGCTGAGAGAAAGGCTCCTTATATAGGGGGCTGAGAAGATTCGAGACTTTGGTTCAAAATCAATGGCTTAGATTGAGTCAAGGTTTATTGACTTTGATCCAAGGGTTAAAGGTACGCGGTGGTTATAACTCTCCTGATTGGCTGAAATGAGGTTCACATGGATTATGTAAGAGCGCATGCAGATCATTGATTAAAACGATCCAAGGGCTGTTAACATTCGCTGGTTTACTCTCTTTGAGAAAACACAAATTTAACCAATCAGAATGCAACAGATGTTGGGCAAAAGGGTTAACAAACGCGCGTCCAAAATAATTATAAACGCACCCTAAAGTCTCTGTCGCTTTCGAATTCTACCCAAGGGAACTTTCAGTCAATATAACCAACAATCCATAATTGCATAATGAACCCAAAACTTTTTAAAACCAAATTTTAATTAATAAAAACCTTATTTGAAAAGTTTATAAAATTCCCAAAAATTATTAAAAAACAATTTTAGGGATTTAAAGACACTCAACATATATATATACACTTATATGCAATATGAAATGTATTAATGCAATTCTAATGTGTGTGAGTGTTGGTAAAAGTATCTAGATCAATCAAGTAAAGGAATAAAATAGCAAACCAAATTATGAGGTTCTTTGGTTTCTAGGATAGACACAATTTTGTCACAATTTCCAAAGTAGATGAACACTTATACAATACACACTCAAGTGAGTCAAAAGTATAAGGTGCTTCAATCTACCCCTTTGGAACTATGAGACAAAATCTCCTTTGAATCATCTAGGACTCGTAGGGCAACAAGAAATAAGGAAAACCTATTCCTATAAGAATTCTATCTACCCATTTCCTAGAAAACAAAAGTACATAACTCAACTACTTACAATTGAATACCCTATTACAACTGTTGAGAATAACTGTACAGAATCCTGCAATGAATCACTAAGATCAAGCTGTTTAGAATATGTAAAAAAATTCATTAGACTCAAATTTCTCCCCCATTTTGTCTCAAATAGACAAAGGAAAAAAAAATGTATAGAGACCAAAGAGATTAATCAGCACACACCATACCTATTGATTTACGCAAAGAAATAAATCTATTATAATCTAAGGTTTGATAAACATATCTGCGAGTTGCAAATCAGTAGGGAGATAATTGATTTCTAATTCCTTATTTTCAACTAATTCGCGTATAAAGTGATGTCTTATTTTTATGTGTTTTGTTCGCGAGTGTTGAATAGGATTTTTAGAGATATTGAGCGAGCTTTGATTATCACAATAGAGATGCAATTGGTGTTCTTGAATACCATAATCACTTAGCATTTGTTTAAGCCAAAGTAATTGAGCACAGCAGCTTCTAGCGGCTATGAATTCAGATTCAGCTGTTGAGAGCGATGTGGAGTTTTGTTTCTTACTACTCCATCCTACCAAATTATTACCTATATAATAACATGCTCCTGATGTACTTTTACTATCATCGGTATACCCAGCCCAGTTAGCATCAGTGTATCCAATTATAGTGCTACGTGTATCACTAGTGTACCAGAGTCCTAGGTTCAGAGTGCCTTTTACATATTTAATAATTCTTTTAACAGAAGATAGATGGATCTCTTTAGGGTTATTTTGATAACAAGCACGTACACACACATCATACATTATATCAGGACGCGATGCAGTAAGATATAGCAAGGTTCCTATCATACTACGATATAGAGTTGGATCTATAGATTTTCCAGTTTCATCTTTAGATAGTTTTACCGTAGTACTCATGGGAGTTTTAGCATCTTTAGCACTCTCAAGGTCGAATTTTTTTACTATCTCTAAGGCGTATTTAGATTGCGAGACAAATAATCCTTCTGAATTTTGTTTGACTTGAAGACTTAAGAAAAATTGCAACTCCCCCATAAGAGACATTTGAAACTCTTTATGCATAATTTCATAAAAATGATTTTACTTCTGAGGGAGAAGTTGATCCAAAGATGATATTGTCAACATATATTTGAGCTATAATAATTTGTTTGTCAAAATGTTTGACAAATAGGGTTTGATCATTTCCACCTCTTTTAAAACCTTTATCTAAGAGGAAGCTGGAAAAACGCTCATACCAGGCTCTAGGCGCTTATTTAAGGCCATACAGAGCCTTTTTAAAACGAAATACATGATTTGGATATTGAGGGTCAATAAACCCTTTTGGTTATTGTACATAGGTCTTCTCAGTCAATATTCCGTTAAGGAATGCAGATTTGATATCCACTTGGTAAAGTGTAAAATGCAAGTGGCAAGTTATGGCAAAGAGAAGGCGAACAGATTCTAAACGAGTAACAGGAGCAAAAGTTTCGTTCAAATCTATTCCTTCAATTTGAGAATATCCTTGAGCAACTAATCTAGCTTTGTTTATAATGATTATCCCACTTTCATCAGATTTATTTTTAAATATCCAGCATGTGCCAATAACCTTTTTGTGATTAGGCCTAGGTACAAGATACCAAACATTATGAATGACAAATTGAAGGAGTTCTTCCTGCATAGCAGAAATCCAGTGAGAGTCATTCAATGCCTCATTTACATTCTTTGGTTCCACAAGGGAAATAAAATATGCATAATGAGCATAATTTCTTAATTGAGATCTTGTACGCACAAACTCACTAAGATTACCAACAACGTTATCTATGGGATGATCTTTAGAAACCCAGTTAGGTACTTCAGGTGTCTCAATTGGTAATGAATCATTTAATGTCTGGAGAGTCATTTTCTAAAATATTTGTAGACTCTTCCACAATAGTTGATTCACCAGTCTTACTCTCTACAGTAGTGTCACTTACAATTACATTTATGGATTCCATCAAGTTTTTAGTGCGAATATTATAGACACGGTAGGCTCTATTGTTAGGCGAGTATCCTAGAAAAATAGCTTTATCTCCCCGGCTCTCAAATTTGGATAAGTGTTCTCTGTCTTTGCAGACATAACAAGTACTACCAAAGGTTCTAAGGTATTTAAGATTGGGTTTTTTCTTATACCAAAGCTCGTAAGGGGTTTGTTTAGAATTCTTCCTAAGATAGACCCTATTGATAATGTGACACGCAGTACGAATAGCTTCTACCCAAAAATATTTAGGTAGACTCTTGGCATGTATCATAACACGTGCCATCTCTTGAAGTGTACGATTCTTTCTCTCAGCGATACCATTTTGTTGAGGAGTCTTAGGAGCACTAAACTCATGTTTGTAACCATTATAGTCATAGTACTCTATTATACCAGTGTCTTTGAATTCTCCACCTATATCACAACGAAATCTATTTACTTGAGTGTCCTTCTCATTTTCAATCCAAATAAGTATTTTTAAGAAAGTTTGAAAAGTGTCAGACTTTTGTTTTAAGAAGGCTACCCATGTAAATCTAGTGAAGTCATCAACCATAACAAGAATGTAACTGTGTCCACATAGACTAACAGTTTGGGAGGGACCCATTAGGTCCGTATGGATGAGCTCTAAGGGGTTAGAGGTAAGGATATCTTTGACTTTCTTATGAGGTGCCTTAACAATTTTTCCTTCCTGACAGGAACCACGGACAATATTAGAAATGGATTTGATTTTTGGAACTCCTCTAACTATTTCTTGAGAAGTCAATCTACTAAGATTATCGTAATTTATGTGACCCATCCTGTTATGCCATATCTCATTATCATCCATTCTGGTAACATTACAGATTTCAGAATTATTCATGACAGTATAACAATTATCAGGAGTCCTGAATCCTGTAATTATGCATTCACCCTTTTCATTTAAAATTTTGCAATTGTTTTTTGAAAAGGTAATAGTATGATCTGAGTCACAAAATTGTGAGATACTAAGTAGATTGGCCTTAAGACCTTTAACTAGAAGAACATTTTCAAGAACAGGAAGTCCTTCTTCTTGGAGAGTTCCTTTACCTATGATCTGAGATGATACTCCATCACCAAAAATAACTTTTCCTCCAGCAAAGTTAGTTTTGTTTAAGAGTTTTATATCATCCCCAGTCATGTGTTTAGAACATCCAGAGTCTAAATACCAACCAGAAGATGTGTGTTCAGCGTTTAAAGCAGTAATAACAATGTTACACTTAATCTGGGGTAATATATCATCTTTTCTAACCCAAATTGCTCTTGTTTTCATTTTGCGCTTATTTGCTCTCAATTGATAAAATTTGCGAGCATTTGATTTTTGTTGAAAAATATTTTGCGCATGTTTTTTAATTTTATGAAACACATGAGCATTTGGCTTAGGAAAGTGTTTAGGAATCCGCTTAGGGAATGTTCTTTTAGGTTTGGTTTTTCTCTTCCTATAATTAGAGTTTTTATCTGGTTATCTAGGCAGAACATAATTGTTGTGGCTTCTCCTAGAATAGTTAAAGTTTTGATAAATAGGAGGATTATAGACAGGTTTAACTAGTCTTCTAGCATAGCAACCATCAAAACAATGGTCGTATGCATCGCAGTAGGAGCAATAAAGGTTGCTCAAGGTAGGAGTCTCCTTAGGAAAATCTCTAAACATTGGCTTTAAGGAATTTTGAGGTTGAACCCTATTCCTAGATATAACAGTTTTGAATGTAGATTCACTCTTCCTAGTGGAGGGGCAAACATATTTAGCCTTTGGTGAACTTTCATGTTTAGAGTAACTTGATTCCCCAATATCAAATTTTTGATTTTTTGAGTCAAACTCAGTTTTTAGAGAATTAAAGTTTGGGAAGGTTTTAATAGGTCTTTTACCTCCTGACACAAACTTGATAGGTTCAAAAGATTTTGTTTGTCTTCAAATTGGGGAAAAACCCTATTCCAGTTCGATCATCAGAATTGGTTTTTGATTCAGCAACAAATCCATCAAAACAGTTTGAGTTATTTTCAAATTTTGTAAATTTTTTGAAAACAGTTGCTATCTTTTCTTTAGTTTGTTCCAATTCTAACAATGTACCTTTGTATTTTTTCTCCAGAGTTTCATTTGTTTCAGTCAAATTTTTCAGTTTTTGATCAAACATTTTGATTTCACTTTCATGAGTTAGATATGGGGTAGTATACTCTTCAGCATTAAGTTTGACCATCAGACTTAGATATTCTATTTTCTTAGTGAGATCTTTCACTATCTTCTCTAGTCTAGTGATTTTCTTGAGAGTTTTTGCATAAAGTGTGTGTATATCAGGAAGGTCTTCATTGTCCGAGTCACTAAGTGTAGTGTGTGAAGTGACCCCTAAGGCTTCAATTCTTAGACTCACACACCCATTGACATCGTCATTATCACTTTTTCTTTGACTCACACACCCCATGGTAGAAATAGCAATATTCTTAGTAATTAAAGCATCTAAACCAGTAACATCATGATTCACAACAACATAAGTAGAATTACTAGATTCATCCTCACTAAAAAGCATGGGCATATCATCATTATAGATAATCTTGGCAAAGAAAGACATGCAAGGATCAAAAACATCAGATGACTCAGGTTCCTCATTTTCAGAGTCACTTGAATCATCCCATGTCTTGCAAATGTTGGCCCTAGTGTGTTTATTTTGAGTGTTCAAGTTAACTCTACAATCTTGTGCAATGTCTCCTAGTTTTCCACATATAAATCATTCAGTCTTCTTAAGGTCTCTGTTAGGTCTAGTGTGAAAGTCCTTGTGATGTTTGTCTTGACTTTTCTCATGACATTTATGATTAAAGTGAGTTGGATAATTGAACTTGCCTTATTTGTTTGCCATGTTGTTTCTAAACTTAATAATTTTCTTAAACTGTTTTGACATTAAGGCAATCTGATTATCCAAACTCTCTATATCGCATTCCTCATCAGAGTCATCATTGGGAATGTTAAACTCAGGCTTAATCAACTCAGAAGAAAAACTCAGATTGGAACTAGTTTGTTTCCTATGGGACTGGGTTAATTATTTCTTAAATTCTAATTCCATTTCCAGAGTTCTTAATTTACTACTGAGTAATTCAGGAGTGAGATTTATGTCACACATTTCCTCAATAGCACATCTTTTGTTGTCAAATTTCTGTGGTAAGATCTCAGAATTTTAGATGCAATTTCATGTTTGTCATATGTAATCCCATTAGCATGCAGTTTGGTCACAATATCAGTCAAGTTCATATAGAAGTCATCAAATGACTCAGATTCAGACATAATTAAAGAGTTATTCTGTTGAATGAGCATTTGTGTTTTAGCAGCCTTAACTCTAGTGTCACCTTCATGAGCAGTAACTAAAGTGTCCCAAGCTTCCTTAAAAGTGGTACAGGATGAGATTCTTTTGAACTCATGTTCATTTATGGACATAAATATGGCATTCTTTCCTTTGTTATTGTTGCGAGAAACTCGCTTCTCTTCTTGTGTGAACTCACTTAATACTTTCTTAACCCGCTCATTACTTCCTTCAGTGGCTGGTTTAGTAGGAAAAATGTATCCATTTTTAACAATGTCCCAAACATCATCTCCCAAAGTTCCTTGAATAAAAGCAATCATCCTTACTTTCTAGTAAGCAAAATTGGTTCCATCAAAGATAGGAGGTCTAGTCAAGTTACCAAATCTTTCATTTTTCTTGTCCATGTTTGATTTTTAGAAAACAATTTTAGAAACACAGGATCTTTTAAAAGAAATTTACAAAGCTCTTATACCAATTGAAAATCTGTTACTAAAGCCGTTTAATATAAAATTAAACTATTTAAGTAACTCTGAACTGTTTTTTGAAGAAACTCTTTTCTTTACAACCAAATCTAATTAATCACAATATGTGTTTAACAAAAATATGTACGAGATCTATTCAAGATTTGTTAACAGGTTTAATAAATTAGTTTAAAAACTTTAAACTCAGCACAACCAAGAATTAGATGAGGAGATGTAGAAAGATTAAGAATAAGGATTTTTTACGTGGTAAAACCTCACCCAACTGAGGAAACATCCATGACTCCCTCTACGGAGTAACAAAAAAAAATCCACTAAAACAAATTATAACAGTTACAAACCATATAACAAACATGCACACAACTCAGACCTATACAAGTTTAGAAATGTACCCACTGGTGTCCTTATAACTTCTCTGCAGTTCTGATTGTTGATGTTGTTCTCCCAGTTTGCTAACTTCCAATTTGTTCAAGTTCTTTATGTCGACTCTTGTTCTTGAGATCTTATTACCAACACTTTTAGTGTGGTAGGCTGATAGTGTTTGTGGAGGTGCTTTCTAACACATGCATGCACACACACTATTATTTTATACAAATAGTACTATCAAATTACATATAAGATCTATATGCTGTGATTTTCTATTTCTCTCTTCGTTATAAAACTTAGCCTTATTTGACCTTTATTATATCCCAGAATCCACGGCTATCTTGCTCAGAAGACGTATCAAGATCTTAATCAATCTCAAGTTTTGAAAATATTTTTGAGATTGAAAATCACCAAGTATAATTCCAACTAGGTAGGAGGTTTTGTTTTACAAGAACTATAAACAGAAAATATTATTGTTGATTTCGAAGTTAAAAACATTTACAGAAAATAATCAACAATAGATTTCTTAAGACGAGAAACAAAATATGCAGATCTAAGTGAAATGTAACATAAAATGCTCAGATCTAATATTTCTATGAAGCAGAAACTTAGATCTAAGTGAAATGCTTAAGTTGGACACAAGATCTAAGAACGAAGAGGTTACAGCATCAACCAACTAATCAAACCAACTCTCAAACTCTCAAACTCTCAAACACTCAAGATTGTGTTTGGTATATACTGGTTCTGAAAAGAGGTTAGGGTTTGAAAAAGATGTTAGGGTTAGGGTTAGGGTTTCTAACTCTTTTTCTCTCTTCTCTAGTTTCTCTCTTTTTTTTCTCTTCTCTCTACTCTCTTTCTCCCTCTGGAAAGGACGAAATGGCAAAAGTCTTAGATGGCTGAGAGAAGGGCTCCTTATATAGGGGGCTGAGAAGATTCGAGACTTTGGTTCAAAATCAATGGCTTAGATTAAGTCAAGGTTTATTGACTTTGATCCAAGGGTTAAAGGTACGCGGTGGTAATAACTCTCCTGATTGGCTCAAATGAGGTTCACATGGATTATGTAAGAGCGCATGCAGATCATTGATTAAAACGATCCAAGGGCTGTTAACATTCACTGGTTTACTCTCTTTGAGAAAACACAAATTTAACCAATCAGAATGCAACAGATGTTGGGCAAAAAGGGGTTAACAAACGCGCGTCCAAAATAATTATAAACGCACCCTGAAGTCTCTGCCGCTTTCGGATTCTATCCAAGGGAACTTTCAGTCAATATAACCAACAATCCATAATTGCAGAATGAACCCAAAACTTTTTAAAATCAAATTTTAATTAATAAAAACCTTATTTGAAAAGTTTATAAAATTCTCAAAAATTATTAAAAAACAATTTTAGGGATTTAAACACACTCAACATATATATATACACTTATATGCAATATAAAATGTATGAATGCAATTCTAATGTGTGTGAGTGTTGGTAAAAGTATCTAGATCAATTAAGCAAGAGGAATAAAATAGCAAACCAAATTCTGAGGTTCTTTGGTTTCTAAGATAGACACAATTTTGTTACAATTTTCAAACTAGATGAACACTTATACAATAAAGACTTAAGTGAGTCAAAAGTATAAGGTTCTTCACCTTATTCTATTGGTTTGCCACAATAACATCAGAACTCCCCTAAAACTCTAGGGTATGCTCCTTTTAAAAGACATCTCTGACTCGCTCCCAAGCCGAAGGGAACGCATGTACTGGTTTTGACGCCACTGCCTATGTCGGTGGTGGGGTCTGCTGAACTACGACTAGTGGTGCATTAACAGCCTGAGCAACGATGGCCGCAACCTCAGCAGCATTCGTTGTACCCTGAGCCTGGGCTGGTTGTGGCTCCGGTTGGGCATTTCTGGCCCTTGGTTCACGCCTAGGAGGCATCTGAAATGAGAAAGAATTTATAAGTCCACAATTATTAAATCTCAAATAGCTGAAGATGTAATCATGAAATCAAGAACACGACAATCCTAATAATAAGGCTCTATATCAAAGAACACTAAGCTGAAAGCATAATAAGTCGTACAGATCCTAAAAAACTCTAGAACCTGATGCTCTGATACCACCTGTGGCAGCTTGCTAAATTAAATACCCGGTGATTTGTCCTTTTTAAAATTTAAAACAGAATATCCGGTTGGTTCATTCTTATCATCACCGTCGAGTAACATTTTTTCTTTATCAATCACCTAATAATTAATTAAACTAGTGTCAAAACATTTTACCCAATCATTAATGTCAATTGATTTAAACCATTTAACACATTCACCATTCTAATGAATAAATAAATAATGAATAAAACACCATCTAACTGAATATGATAAAACTGGAATGATCGTTCCAGTTAAACAAAAATATAAACCATCAATCGTAATAATACTAAATCCAACTGAAACTGAAATACTAAAATGAAATAAGCACAATGTCTATGTGACATAGATAAAATGAGGATGGTCGACACATGCACTAACTGAGAAGCCTAAATCAAAGAACTGAAATCATAGATGTGGAGGCGTCTAAATACGAGGACCTGCAACTCCCACAATAGCAACAACACGTCAAAAGATCCAATAGTCTAAGCTTGGCGCCCATGTGGATGGACACCTAAAAATAAATTCACAAGGAAAAGAGATTTTGCAAGAGACGGGTCAGAACCCGAGTGTAAAATATTTGAAAATTGTTTAGCAAGTATTTAAAATGCAGTAAAGCAAATATAATACACGTGTTACCTTTGCGAACACTCACTTAAGATTCTCACCTCTCAACTATTGTGCACGCCTAACGTACCTCTAAACCACCCTAGTTACTGTTATCACTTAACTATAACGTAGACATCCACTTTTTAACTATCACTCGTAGTAATAACCCGTATTTCCCACAAACTATTATTATTAAATGCTCTTGTATTTATTATTCCGAATAAAAGTTTGACAACAAGTTTAAGTGTTCACATACTTAAGTCACTAATTTTTTATCACATTCATTGTCTACAAATTTCACACAATAGATAATATCACAAGTGTATATATATATTCATCACTGTTGTGGCCATCCCCGGATATATCCCCTCGCAGCGGGAGAGGATCCCTCTAGGTCCAGCGCATCCCTCTCGGGAACGCTTCGACCGGCATCGACGAATGAGGTAAAAAATGTAGAGAGATAGAGTCGCCAGTTTATTTTACTCAAAACAGACAAAAGAAAAGGCAGCCATCCCGAAGGACAACATCCAAAGACATACTGATACTTACGAAACCAAAATGATTCGAAAGGGGTCCGGAGGCTAAGTTACGAAATGGGAAGGTGTTATGCACCCATTCTGCCCTTACGGTCTCTCATGGGTTGTTGCTATTTTTCTTTATTTCCCCGTGATATGTGTGCATGTGTATACGTAGTGGAGATAGGAATCATCGACTTGTATCATGGAAGAGATACATCGAGTCATCCATAGGAATGTTCCTAAAATATTAGAAAATATGATTTATGCGATTATCCTTAGGGTCGATCATTATAAGGGAATGATAACGCATGTGAAATAATACGCCATTAAGAACAAATATATATATATGTATATATATATATAGGGAAATGCATAGAATTTAAGAGAGTTAAGTTTAAAGAATATAGAAAAATAGGAAAAAAGTAGAAAAAGGACTCGAGTCTCGGGTTTTACCCCGAGACGCCTACGTAGCCTATAGAGGCATCAAAGTTCACGAAGTTCGTATGCAAAACGAGGGGTGGGATTTATCCCATAAATAAAATCGGGGACTTCTCTTATATGGGTGTGTGTGTAAAAAAGTGTTTTAGTTGTGAGAAAAGTGTGAGAATTCTCGTTTGGAATTTATGAGCAAATCATTTTTTTCTTATTTTTTTGGGTTTTATTTATATGAAAATAAGAGATGTGCAATAATACTAGATAAAAAGTATATTAGGATATGTGATATAAGAGAATAAAAGCATTAAGTAACAAAACAAGCTAATGAGAATTTAGGCGAATTTAAGGAGCGAGTGGAGAAAGTTGGACCTTCTTGAAGATCTTGAGCTTGATCTTGAATGTTGGAGAGCATCCCTTGCACTTGAATGATGATGGAGGTTACTTAATTCACCAAGTTTGATGAAAAAGGTGATGAAAGGTGAAGATTGGAAAGGGATTTGGATGTGGAAATCACGTTGACTTCGAGAGGGGTTTCTGAGCTTGCTGAGAGTAATGGATCTCTAATTTTCCTCCTCCTCTAGAATGAGGCTAGGCCCTCCTTTTATTGGCCTAGGACATTGCCGATCGGAATAGCCCTGGTCTTGCCAATCGGCAGGTGTGTTTAGGCACACTACCGATAGGCAGGGCTTGGAACCTGTCGTTTAGCAGTGTCTTTCAGGTTCCTTTAGAAAATCGGTCATAGAGCATGAACCGTTGATCCGAATCGTGCACGGGGTGAACATTGGAAAAGTATTTCAGAGACCTTAGAAAGTCCTTTAGACGAGGAAACTTCGGACGCAAATGAATCGTTCGTCTGCATGGAAAGTCAGAATTACGCACAAGCTTTAGGTGAGATGATCGCAGAATTGGCTTAAGGTGAAATGATCAATTCTGCGGGTCGAACACAATTCTACGGACTTTAGGTGAGATGACCAATTCTGCGGGTCGAAGCTAATTCTGCGGGCTTAAGGATGGGATGACCAATTCTGTGGGTCGAAACCAATTCTGCGGGCTTAAGTTAAAGTGAGCAATTCTGCGGGTTTAAGTTGAAGTGACCAATTATGCGGGTCGAAGCCAATTCTGTGGGCTTAAGTTGAGGTGACCAATTCTGTGGGTCGAAGCCAATTATGCGGGCTTAAGCTGAGATGACCAATTCTGCGGGCTTAAGGTGAAATGACCAATTCTGCGGGTCGAAGCCAATTCTGTGGGCTTAAGTTGAGATGATCCTGAAGTTTTGGATATTTTGGAGGTCCTCTGGGGACGTTTTCGGGGAGAGATTCGCTTGTCTTTTGAGAGTTCCGCTGGGGAAATAGGGGTTCCACTTGAGGAAGTGCGAAATTTCCTTGGTGAAAATGCTCTAAATCCTTTTCGAGATTTTTAGGAATTTTCTGAGGATTTTTCAAGATTTTCTGGTATTTTCTAGGAATTTTTGTTCGAAAATTTAAGGGAGGTGTCGGTCGGCATGGTGTGAAGGGTGTCATTCGGCAGTGGCATGAACTTTTGGGCTACCTCGAGAAGGTAAAGGGTCAGTGTCAATCGGTAGGTGGGGGGATTTCTGGTGGCGTCGAGCGGGACGTTGTCCACTTATGGTTTTTACTATATCTGAGGATGTTTTCGAACATCCCTCTATATGACTGGGGAGCCCAACTTTGGCGACCCTTTATTTTTCCTTGGATGCATTCAGCCGGTGTTGTCGGCAGTCTTTCACTGGAGCCATGTATTTTTTTGAGGTATTCTTTTATTTTGCGCATTTTCCTTTCATGCATTCGCATTTACCTTATGCGTCTCTTTTTAATTTGCGAATTTTTTTGTCTTTGGCAGACATGGTTTTATGTGGTGATTGAGTGTAATACCCAGTTGATCGCTTTGAAGGACGAGACGGTTGGGGACTTTTGTCGGTTGCATCAACGGCGCAAGGCCAATCGGCAGTCGAGGAGGTCTCTCTCTCTAGAGGCGGTGCGTCAGGTCTTGAATGGACTGACCAGTGATAGGGTAAGACTTTTTTCTTCTTCAGTCTAAGACCTTCGTGTGCTCTGATTTTGTATTTAACTCATATCTGCTGGGGATTTTTCAGGTGACCTTTTACCCTTGGGGGACAACCGTTCAGGACACGGGGTTAACTAGAGTAAATGCGCAGATAAGGCATTTGCTCGCGCATGAGTTTGTCCACTCTTGGTATCTCGGGGAGAGGGTGGTTCGACATATTGCTGATGGAGAGGTGGTGGTGCCACCTGCGAGGCCCCCTATGTCTATGAGGCGGGAGCGGCTGTTGCCGGAGGATGCGAGGATTACGGTGATGATTGGCGAGTCCTACCTATTGTACACTGATAAAGCTATGCCGTATGATTATACAGACTTTGTGATGAGTTGGCTGATGGCGCCCAGCATATATGATGCACTGCCCTTCCCTGCTGTGGGTTCGAGTTGGTCAGTGGGTTCCTCCCACAGCGGTGGCCGTCCGTCGACATCTGCGGCGGCAACAACCTCGGAGGTCCCCTTTGTGCGGCTGCATACCGCTTCATACAACATTCGGCGGGCTGATGGAGGAATGGTTCCTATGTTGCATCGTCCTCATGCGATGGACCCAAAGGAGTTGGGTTTAACAGAGGAGGTTCTTCATCCTTTGGTATATCTTTTTGCTCTTTTCTTTTCCTTCCTTTTGGATTCTTTTGATCCTTTCTGCTTGACACTGATTTAGGCCTATAAACGGATTGGATTCGGACCGGATCAAGGAAATCAAAATCCATATCCATTTATGTTAAACGGATTCGGATATGATCCGTTTATTAATCAGATTGGATTAGGCAAATCCAAATCCATATTCGTTTATGTTAAACGGATTCGGATCAGATCCGATTATCCGATTATGTTAAACTTGATTTTCAACATTTTTATTTTCAACTCTTATTTCATATATTTATTTCGCAAATGTTCCAAAAAAACACATAATGAAATAAAGAACTATTATAATAAATATTTAAAATATTATTAAATACAATATATATTGATTAAAAATATATTATATATAATTTATATATATATATATATTAAAAATATTAATCGGATCGGGTTATTAACGGATCGGAGTATATGAATCCAAATTCGCCCCATTTAATAAACGGGTAATCGAATTTTAGGCATGATCCATATCCGCCTAAACGGATCGGATTCGAATAAAATTCGATCCATTGACAGGCCTACACTGATTCTGCCTTTTCTTGCAGCACGTCCGGATGCCCACCACTTGGCTGAGGGACATTAAGGACTGAATATCTTCGGTGACTGCCCATATTCGGGACGCAGTTCCTGTTCCTTCTTACTTGGTGTCGTCTGCCTCATCCGAGGAGGAGTCTGGTTCGGGTAGTGGTGGTGCGTCATCTCGCCGTCGAGGAAAGGGAGCGCGTCGCAGGGGTGGAAGCTCTTAGGAGAGAGATGGGAAAGGGCAAGTGAGAGAGAGAGAGAGAGAGAGAGAGAGAGAGAGAGAATGTGGGTTCAGGCTGAGTCCCGATTTTTTTTTCTTCTTTATTTTCCTGCAAAATGATGTCACATAGAAACATATCTATGCAATGCAATTAAGTTTTTTGATTATCTTCTGTTAGTGATGAATGAATGCATGCACATGTACTTTTTACTTTGCTGCTGAGACCGTAAAAAGAAATATTTTTAGGATTTTAAAAGAAAGTTTTATTCAAAATGATAATTTAAATAAAGATGAAAAGGGGATTTTTGAAATTCTATTGAGAATATCAATTTATTTTGAGTTTTCTGAATTTTGATAAAAGAGGAAAAAGGAAAATTTCCAAAAATAGGGGGTTGACGATCGTCAAACACCTTGTCCTGCCTATCAGCAGGTCAGTCCGGTCCCATCAATTTAAAGCTTTGATTGGTACCCTCTTCAGCCTTTGGTACCTTGTGGGGTAGGATTTTCTCAGATTTCTACAGGGGTTATGTCCTTTGTGGGGGTTTTCAAGTATAAAAGAGGGGTAAGAGTGGAGTGTTTTCCTCACACCCTCACATCTTGACTTTCTTGTTATGTGAGATGGCTCTCCCTGGTAGGGTTGAGTTTGCCAACTACCTCGAGACTTTGGAGGCGATGTGCTCCTATAACGTCGACTACAATGCTTATAACATGCGTTGAATTTCTTTATGGCGTAATTGGCCCATATAGTGGAACATGCTGATGGCGGTGGTACAATTCTGGTGAAGACTCTAAATGGACTGGATGCCTGGCGAGAAGGTCGTTCTGACTTTCTGAGGGGTAGCCCGGTGATGTTGTTCATGTGGTTGTTTGAAAGATTCCACCTGATGACTCCTCCGGAATACCCTTTGTCGGTTGTACCTAATTTCTTTTCGCGTTATTTCATCAGTGTTGGCCTGTATATTGAGACTTGGGAGAAATGGTTCGTAGAGCATGGGGATCTAAATCTGTATTGGTTAGTACCATGGTGGGGACAGTTGCTGCCTATTCTAGAACTGGGAGAATATCCGTATGTTCGGCTGGTTGGTCTCAGACATACCTCTTTTTATTTCCCTTAGCGGTTTCTGCGCTAATTTGGTTGGGAACAGATCGTGCCACCTCGGACACTATACTTCTTTTCGGTAGAAGATTTGACAGAGCGTCTACGCATGCAGTTTGGCTCTTTGTGGGAGAGTCGACGTCCACCGACCCGTCCCTCTCAGTCTACTGGGAGAGTTTGGCACATCCCTGGGGATTATATGAAGTGGTGGGTTGTGGTGTTTTCGAGGCTGGTTCGAGACTAACGGTCCATGGAGCGTCTGCGACGCTCCATTCAGGAAAGGGAAGCTGGGGGACCCTAGGATGTAGATGACGATGATGGAGCGGGATCCTCTGGTAGCTGTGGGTAGGTCTCTTGGAGAGTTTGTTTTTTTGTACTGGGAAACAAATTTGGGGATTTATTTGGCTTTCTAGGAAGTTAGGGGGAAGGGAGTTATCCTATCCCTTTCTTATGTAATTGCACTGTAATTTCTTAATATTGAAATAAATAAGTTTTTTATCATTTAGTTTTGCCTTTTGATGAATTCTGTATTTTGAATTATCTATACCGATCGCTAAGTCATGCATAATCCTTTTGTTTAAGTATATGTTAGAATGGACTGTCATTCTCGGAGATAAGAAAAGAATAGTTTTTTGTGAAAAAGAAGGGGTTGTGCTCATGTAAGACGTATGAGCTGCCTACATACCTCTAGGGGGTTTTGAATTTTTTTAGTTTTTATGAGAATGATTTTTGCAGAGGAACAGGCCCACGTAGTTCTGGGTAGAGGGAAATGAAGAGATTTTTTTTTTAGAATAGAAGGGAGATGAGAAGAGTCGTAGCGCGCCGAGATTTCAGACTAGGGGTAAAATTTCTTGATACGGTCCAGGTTGACTGGATGAGCCATCTCTTCTTCATCTAAGTCCGTGAGCATGGCGGCACAGCCGGACAAGATCTTCTTAATAATGTATGGGCCGCTCCAATTGGGCTTGAATTTCCCTTTGGGGTCCCAGATGGGCTCTACTATTTTTTTGAGGGTTAAATCCCCTTCTCGAACATCGCGGTCCTTGACTCTCTTATTGAATGATAACGCTATTCGGCGATGTTATCCTTGTATATGATACAGCGCTTTTAATTTCCTTTCGTCCAAGAGTGACAGCTCATCGAGGTGGCTTTGATGCCAATCTTCCTCACTGACCTTGCTTTCAAGAATGACGCATAACGAGGGTATTTCTAGATCCACGGGTAGGACTTCTCCCATGCCGTATACTAGAGAGTAAGGGGTAGCCCCAGTAGAGGTTCAGATTGAGGTTCGGTAGGGAGAAGATTTGTGTCTCTGGATCCCATACTCGTTGACCACTTCTGTGACTTCTGCCTCGAAATGCAACCTGTTATCTGACACTAGCTCGTGTGGGACCCCATATCTGCAGATGATGTTTTCTTAATAAATTTGGCCACTTTGTTGGCGTTCAGAACTGCATATGACTCGACTTCGACCCATTTGGTGAAGTAATCAATGGCAACCAGGATGAACTCATGCCCATTAGAGGCCTTGTGTGTAAGCTTTCCTATAATGTCGATGCCTCGGGTGGAGAATGACCAGGGATAAGTCATATTGTATAATTCTCGTGGAGGCAGGTGTTGAAGGTTGGAGAACTGTTAGCATTTGAGGCATCTCCGGACATAGGCGGTGTAATCCTGGATCATGGTGGTCCAGTAGTAGCCTTGTCGTATGATATTCTTAGCAAGCATGTGACCGTTCATATGGGATTCGCATTCCCTACTGTGGATTCTTTGCATCCCCCCTTCAATGTCAGCCCCTACGATGCAGTGTAGATGGGTTCCATTGAAATTTCTTTTTAACAGTGCTTTGTAACAGATGATGTACTGGGCGATTAGTCTTCGGGGGGTTGCTTGGTCTTTCTTGTTGGAACCTTCGGGGTACCTACAATGCTTGAGGAGGTGCCAGATATCATAATACCAGCAGTTGGCTAGATCGGGTTCTTCTTTGGTGATGAGCTCAATGTGGTAGCAGTGGGTTGGTTTATCTTACTTTTGGACCAGGAAGGGGGCCATTATTATTCCTTCGGGCATGTCGCCATGGAGGCCAAGGTCGCAAGGGCATCGTCTATATTATTCTTTGCTCGAGGTAGGTAATGGAAGGTGATGTCTTAGAATTGGGAGTCTAGTTCTTCTAAGTGAGTATGGAAGGGTTGAAGTTTCTCGTCTTTGACTTTCCATTGTTTGAGCACTTGACCAATGATGAGAGCATAATCCCCATAGACATCTAGGCATTGAATACCTTTCTCAAGAGAAACTTTAAGGCATACCATAAACGCCTCGTATTCAGTCATGTTGTTGGTGCAGGGGAAATCCAATTTGATGGCGATGGGAGTGTAGGAATTATATGGGGTGATCAGGAGTATCCCAATGCCATATCCCTTTTTGTTGGCAGCGAAATCGAAGAACATTTTCCATCGGAGGTCATCTCGAGCAGCATATAAGATGTTTTCATCTAGAAATTTAGAGATTTAATCATCAGCCTCTTCCATGGGGTAGTCAACGAGGTAGTCAGAGATGGCTCTTCCTTTCATGGCTTTCTGTGTGACGTATACGATATAAAACTCGACTAAGAGCATCAACCATCGAGCCATTCGGCAGGATAAGGCGAGTTTCTCAAGCAGGTACATGATGGGGTCCATTCGGGATACAAGTTTAATGGGGAAGGCGAGCATGTAGTGTCACAACTTTTGGGTGACCCAAACAAACGCGGCGCATGCTTTTTCCAAAGCGGTGTAGTTGACTTCGTATTCAGCCAATTTGTGACTGGCAAAATAAATAGCTCTTTCTTTGCTAGAATCTTCAAGGTATTGAGCTAGCAAAGCCCCAACTGTAGTGTCGGTTATGGTTAGGTATAAGAGCAAGGGGAAATCAGGCTGTGGTGGCATGAGTACCGGAGGTTGATTCAGGTATTGCTTGATTCAGTCGAAGGCTTATTGGCAGGCCTCGTTCCAAACTTTAATTGAATCCTTTCGGGGAAGTTTTAAAATCGATTCACAGATAAAGGCGATCGGGTTGATGTATTGCAGTTTCCCAAGGAAGCCTCGGACTTCTTTCTCCGTTCGGGGGGGGGGGGGGGCGACATCTCAAGTATGGCTTTTAGCTTGGCAAGATCTGCTTCTATCCCTTTTTCACTGACCATAAATCCCAAGAGTTTTCCCTTCATAACGCCGAAGACACATTTATATGGATTGAGTCTCATCTGATACTGTCGCAGTTGTTCGAATAACTTCCAGAGAGAGGGAACATGACCTTATCTAGTTTTGGATTTGATAATCATATCATCCACATAGAGCTCGACTTATTTGTGAATCAGGTCGTGCAGGATGATCATGTCAGCCCTCTGGTAAGTAGCGCCAACATTCTTGAGACCAAATGGCATAATAGTGTAGTAAAAGGTTCCCCATGGGGTGATGAACGCGGTTTTTTCTTGATGATCTGGGTGCAATTTAATTTGGTTGTATCCGATAAACCCATCGACGAATGACTTGAGAGCATGATTGGCCGTGTTGTCCACGATCATGTCGATGTTGGGTAGCAGGTAATCATCCTTTGGAGAGGCTTTTTTCAAATCCCGGTAGTCTACACACATTCGAACTTTCCCTCCTAATTTAGGCACATACACAATGTTGTCTAGCCATGTGGGATTTTCGATCACACGGATGAAGCCCACGTTCAGATGTTTGACCACCTCTTCTCTGACCTTGAGCGACCATTCGGTGCGGAGCTTTATCAACTTCTGTTTAACCGACTTGTAATCTGGAAGAGTGGGGATCTCATGCTGAGCAATTTCAGGATCAATGTCGGGCATATCATCATAAGACCATGCGAAGATATCCATGAATTCCTTCAATAATTCTTTAAGTTGTGCGCGCTCATGCTCGTCAAGGGTAGCCCCTATCCTCATCTCGCGTTGTTGGCTACTAGAACTGAGGTTAATAATAACAGGTCTCTTCTTTATTAACTTGAACGCGGTTATGTTGTTTATTATTAACCTTATTTAAGATTAGTTAAGAATTGTTCATTTGCAAAATCATCGTCATCAAAAGTTTGATTAGAATCTAAACAATTAATGTAAGGCACATCAAGATACTCAAAATCTTCGTTTATTTCATTGATAAGAAAAACAGCATTGAGAACCTCATCAAAGGAGGTCTCGATTATATTTTAGCAAGGATAGATAACAGAAGAAGAAATGGGGTAAACATTGGGGTTAGGTGAGATTTCAACAGGTAGAACCGGCGCAACATGCCAGTTGAGGAGAGGTGTATCAGCAGCTTTAATCAAGTGGGATGGATCCAGGGATGTAGAGCTTGAATGAACCATGCAGAGTGTCAACCCCAGTGTCTGTAAGTTGAACGAGTCCTCGGAGTCACTTTCCACAGTCTCTTCGGTATTTTTGATGAGCATTTGTACATGGCGTTGGGAACTTTCGACCCATGGGTAGCTGTCTTAAAAAAAGATCTCCATTTAGGGTTTCATCTTTTTGTCTGTATGGTCATACCATGGTTTCGAAAAGCCGCAAAAGGGGAAGTCCTCACCCTCTTTGATGAATCGTCCATTCAAGGAGTCACCTGAGATGGTTTGGAGGCAGTCTAGTATTCTCTTTGGTCGAGACTGGCGGATCATTCTGAGCTCTTCTTCTGATGGTTGATATTCCAAACCACAAGGAAGAAAAGCTTTCTTTAGTTCAATGGGATCAAGTATCCCTTGCTGTCTTTGTCTTAGCCCCAGTCCGGGCATGAAGTGCATATTTCTGAATATCTGAATCACATTGACATTGCCATGGGAGTCGTATTTCGAACAAATCCTTTCTTTGAAATCGTCCCCTGTCGGGAGTAGGAGTGGCTCAACTCGAAATCCTGATAGGAGCATATCATTTGACCCGTGATGTATCTCAAGGATTGGATTGTTGGTACTTGTACCCTCGGTATTATCATTGTCGCCCAAAATGGTAATGACTCGTCCGTTGGTGAAGAACTTCAATTTCTGATGGAGTGAGGAGACACACCCTTGATACTGTGGAGCCAAGGTCGTCCGAGTAACAGATTAAAACAAGCTAGGATGTCAATAACTTAAAATTTAACGATGGGGTTTATAGGGTCGGCCCCTATTACAAGTTTTATAGATCCCATCACCTCTCGACGGGTATTATCGTAGGCACGTACAACAACGAAGGTTGGAGTGAGGTTACTTTCCTTTAGTCCTAAGCATTTGAAAGTTCTTAATGGGTAGACATTCAAGGCGGATCCATTATCAACAAGAGAGAGTGGTACGATTTTCCTCATAACTTCGACGAAGATGTTGAGTGTATGATTGTGGTTTATCCCAATTATGGGGATTTCTTCTTAGGAAAAGGATAGCATTCGGGTAGAGGTAAAGGATTTGACCAAATTTATCGCTTCTTCTGGTGTAGTAGAGGGAGGAACTATGGGTCCAGTGAGCAACTTGATCAAATCATTTATGTGTAGCTGGGAAGACATGAAAAGCCCCCATAGATTGATGTTAGCTTTAGTTTTCTTTAGTTGATCGAGGATTTTTCTTTCCTCGAAGGTCATTTCTGGCATAGGAAGGTTTTTAGTGCTCTTCCCTTTGTCATCGGCTGGTAGTGAGCTTGGGATCTGGTAATGCCTCCCTGATCTGTACATGTGATTTACTAAAGAAGGAAAGAACATGAACCCTGTTTCTTCGTCAATCTCGGGTTGTTCTGCCACTTTGTTTATTTTTCCGAGGAGCTCCTTAAATGATATCATCCCACATATATCGACTACTGGGCCAGTTTTCCCGAAAGCTTGTTCTTCATTCGAATCTCCGAATTCTTCCCCCCATCCGGTGGCAATAATTTTGTCTTTCTATGTAAAGTTAATACATTCCACAACTTCAATGGCTTCTTCATACAAGTCTTCCCATTCTGTGGGGATATGTAAGGGTGAAGGGACCAGGCGCCCTTGTAATTTCAAAGGTATTAAGTAACTTAGTCATACTGCAAATGTCATTGGTTTGCCTGAATAATTTTGCCATGATCTGGACGACATCATCCAAGCTGACTTCATCGGTTGGTACCACCCAACTGTCTGACTCTCAGGCCCTTTTCGTACTTCCAAGAACAGCGTGCTGAACCTCTGGTAATCAATGATCATCTATGAAGGAAATTTCAGCTCGAACTCTAGGAGTTGGTTTAATACTTCTGATAATTCCATACCTCCATTTTCAGAACGGGCACGGATAGCGATGCATGCTCTGATAAGGAGTGACAGTGCCTGATGAGCGAGGCAAATAGGGTATAGGAGGAAACATGGGCAAGTTTGGAGAGGTTTGGGAGAGTGTATGGGTGTGATTTGAGTTGAGGGATCAAATTTTGGGTTCATTTCTAGGAAGATAACATTGGTATGATTTGGGAGTGGGTTGTGAGTAGTGTTTGGCTTAGGATTGGCTGGTGGGGCAATGGTACCGTGTTCGATTAGACCTTGGATTATGTTTCGAATGTGAAAGCATTGGTCGGTGGTATAACCAACGGTTTGGTAAAAGGTGCAATGGGCATCTGCTTTGAAGTTTCTCGGAAGTGGATTGGGCAATGGACGGGGATCCAAGGGTTTGATAAGGTTTCGGCTTAACAGGGCTTTATAAACTTTGGAGAGGGGAACATGGAGCTCGGTGTATTCCTTTCGGACTGGGACAGGGCGGCTTTCTGGTGCCCACGAAGTGGTTGGTTGAGAGATGCTGTTAATGGTTGAGACTGAAGCACTGACAGGTTTGTCATATTTTCTGAGGGTGAACTGTCCGGTACTTTCTTTGGTTCAACCTCTATTTAAGCAAGACCTTCCTCGATTTCTACCCCTGCTTTTCTGAAATCTCGGAAGTGGGGATAGTATTGTCCTCCCATGGTCGCTCGGACATGGGGCAATAAGTTCTTCTTCACTATGCTGACTTGTTCTTCCTCGGAAGGCCGATTGGTTATGGTAGTTGCTTTTTCCCTTCATCGGGCTATGAAGTTACTGACCGATTCCCCAGAGTTCTATCTAAGCAGCTCTAAATCACGGCGGGTGACTTCAAGCACTTCGTTATATTTATACTACGACATGAATTCACGGGCTACATCCTCCCAACTACGGATTCTGGACTCCTCGAGAGACAAAAACGATCGGAGAGCGCTATTCTTCAGAGTATGCTGAAACAATTGGGCCATCACTTCTTCTGAAGCCCCTAGGAGAGTCATGGAACGGTGATAACTGCGAAGATGAACAATCGGGGTCCACTTCCTCCGAATTTCTCGATATTCGGCATCTTAAACTTCTCGGGTAACCTTGCCTTAGGATAAGGAGACATGTGGGTGTAGTCCATGTAATTTCCAGATATTCTGACTTGGTCAAACTTCTTAGTTAGCATTTTGAGATCTTCTTTGACCTTGTTCAACTTTTCCTCTTTCGAATAAACGATCATAGGCAAGTTAGCCCCAGGCTGGGTAAGGTTTGGCATAGGAAGCTGGGCAGGCGACGACCCATTAACAGGAGGGACATGTGGAGCGTGTTGATATTCTTCGGGAACCCAGATAGGCTCGGGTGGACCCATAGCGTGAGGGAATAGGGCCTCGGGCTCTTGAGGAACAGGAACCTGGTTTCGTTGCATCTCTCGGACCTCAGGCTGAAGGTTGTCAATTTTGGACACGAGCTGAGCTAAAACTTCCATCAGATCTGGCTGGCAACTGGTACTTGATTTGTGTTCTCCATGGAAAATGGATGGATACCGGACTCGGAAGAGGTAGCAGGGGAACGGACGGAACTCCGGAGTGACTTGACTGAAGACCGAAGCCAATAAGGAGCCAGGCCAAGGGCGTGCGATCGACTTGAGATGGCGTAAAACGAGATTTATTTTTTAGAAAAAGAAGGAAAATATTTTTGACATTTTTCGTTTCTCTTTTGAGATCGAAGGGCAAAATATTTTTGGATTTTTGATAAAGACGAGGGAATTTTTTTTTGGATTTTTTATAAAGAAGGAAAAAATGTTTTTGGATTTTTGATAAAGAAGGAAAAAATATTTTTAGAAGATAGGTCTCATTATTATTATTATTATTATTATTATTATTATTATTATTATTATGTTCTCACTTGTATTAAATTCTCCTAAATGCAAAATGAATTGTCGGACGGTACCCAGGTCTGGAAAAGTTGGGTTTGTAACATGTGCAAAGCTATGACTGGACTTATAACTAGGTTCACGGGTAGGGGCCCATTTTTAAAAATGCGCAAAACTTTCCGGTGGTAGGCCGACCCGAAATTTTGGCAGAGTTTCAGGTTGAAACCGACAATCTAATATGTGTGTCCTAGGCTTGACACATATATGCGGGTATGCAGTTGATTGGGTGAATCGAAAAGGGTTCCCCCCTTTGGCGTGGCTTCCAAAATATACGTCTTACTTTTGAGGGCAATCGGTACGTGTGGACAAGCCATTTGATATACCTTAGTGTACGTGAATTGCCTCACTATATACCTCGTGGGGACGGTACGTGTGAGAGAGAATTCGATATACTCGGCGTACGTGAACGAGTTCCCTGCGATATACCTCCCGTCATGACTTCGGTCAAGCGATACGATGCGGGGGAACCGTTCGATATACGTCGAAGGTACTTGGTCAATGGAAGGTGAGAGTCATATCGCTTAGGCTAACTGCGCCCTGCCGGACCAGTTCCCATCACAAAGTGACACTCCAGTTACGGGATAAAATTTAGTCAATAACAATGCTCTTCAGTGATATCGTGTGAATCATTCATGATTCTCTTATTAGTATCTTATGATGAGAGTATCTTTCTTGATCATGCCTAACAGGGAGCAAAGTATGAGTACCAATGGTATGCCAAGTACGGGTGATGTGTGCAACATGGGGATATATGTTATCCTAGGTGCACGTGGTGTGAAGTGAACACGGAGAATTTTCTACAAGTGTGTGAATATAAGCATAAGCATAAGGTACACATGAGTAGTAAAAGGGGAACATGCAAATAGGGGAATATATAAGAAAATAAAACACCCATGTAAATAGAGTCTAGCCCTCAAAATGAAAATCCCCAGCGGAGTCGCCACTGTAGCCATCCCCGGATATATCCCCTCGCGGTGGGAGAGGATCCCTCTAGGTCCCGCGCGTCCCTCTCAGGAGTGCTTCGACTGACGTCGATGAATGAGGTGAAAAATGTAGAGAGATAGAGTCACCAGTCTATTTTAGTCAAAACAGACAAAAGAAAAGGGAGCCATCCCGAAGGACAGCATCTAAAGACATACTGATACATACGAAACCAAAATGATTCGAAAGAGGTCCGAAGGCTAAGTTACGAAATGGGAAGGTGTTACGGTCTCTCGTGGGTTGATGCTATTTTCCTTTATTTCCCCGTGATATGTGTGCATGTGTATACATAGTGGAGATAGGAATCATCGACTTGTATCATGGAAGAGATACATCGAGTCATCCATAGGAATGTTCCTAAAATTAATATTAGAAAATAAGATTTATACGATTATCCTTAGCGTCAATCATTATAAGGGAATGATAATGCATGTGAAATAATATGCCATTAAGAACAAATATATATATATATATATAGGGAAATACATAGAATTTAAGAGAGTTAAGTTATAGAATATAGAAAAATAGGAAAAAAGTAGAAAAATGACTCAAGTCTCAAATTTTACCCCGAGACGCCTATGGAGCCTATAGAGGCATCAAAGTCCACATAGTTCGTATGCAAAACGAGGGGTGGGATTTATCCCATAAATCCAACCGGGGACTTCTCTTATATGGGTGTGTGTGTAAAATAGTGTTTTGGTTGTGAGAAAAGTGTGAGAATTCCCGTTTGGAATTTATGAGCAAATCATTTTTTTCTTGTTTTTTGGGGTTTTATTTATATGAAAATAATAGATGTGCAATAATACTAAATAAAAAGTATATTAGGATATGTGAGATAAGAGAATAACAGTACTAAGTAACAAAACAAACTAATGAGAATTTAGGAGAATTTAAGGAGAGAGTGGAGAAACTTGGACCTTCTTGAAGATCTTGAGCTTGATCTTGGATGTTGGAGAGTAGCCCTTGCACTTGGATGATGATAAAGGGTACTTAATTCACCAAGTTTGATGAAAAAGGTGATGAAAGGTGAAGGTTGGAAAGGGATTTGGATGTGGAAATCACGCTGACTTCGAGAGGGGCTTTCTGAGCTTGCTGAGAGTAATGGATCTCTGATTTTCCTCCTCCTCTGGAATGAGGTTAGGCCCTCCTTTTTATAGGCCCATGGAATTACCGATCGGCATGGCCCTGGTGTTTCCAATCGGCAGGTGTGTTTAGGCACATTGTCGATAGGCAGGGCTTGGAACCTATCGTTTGGCAGTGTCTTTCAGATTCCTTTGGGAAATCGGTTGTAGAGCGCGAACCGTTGATCCAAATCGTGCACGGGGTGAACCGTTGGAAAGTTATTTTAGAGACCTTTGAAAGTCCTTTGGACTGATCCCGGGTTCGGGAGTTTACTTTGGGTTAAATTTGGCTCGGAAGCGCTCATCGGTCCTTTGGATGAGGAAACTTCGGACACAAACGGATCGTTCGTCTGCATGGTAAGTCAGAATTGTGCACAGGGTGGACCGTTAAAAAGTCTAGGAGATGTACTTCGACATTCCAAAGAGTTTAACTTAGTTCGGGGAGTTGACTTTGGTCAACTGGGGCCTGGAAGCATTCGGTGACCTTTCGGAGTAAAACGGATCGTTCGTCCGTATCGTAAGTCAGAATCGCGCACGAGCCAGACCGTTGAAAAGGGGTTTCAGTGCCCATCGAAGATTAATTCAGTCTTGATTGAGCTAAAGAGTTGACTTTGGTCAAACGAAGCCTGAGAGTTCCTGATGGCCTTTATGTCAGTACCTGGGGTATGACTTGGGTTTGCAATGATGAAGGGAGGTGCTAGGGACCTTAGGAGAGGTTAGGGGGTATTAGAATAAGGTGTCTACAGCTATATATTATATAGACTAATACGGCACCACTAGACTCAGCTGCGGTGCATGCATACTCTGTTATCTAGCCATGGTACTTCTCGTATTAAATAAGGACTAACGATTCGGAATCACTCACGAATCGTAAAATACAAATCACACATATTGGAGCCGAACATAGTTCTAAGCTTATATGATACGCACATACTTACGCACCCATATGACCGCTGACTTATCAACTCACCGATAAGTCATTCCTAGGTTCTATGTCATGAGGCACCAATCTAAAATCCCCCTAGTGGGCTCATCAGGATGAGACTGTCCCCTTTCAAAACCTCGCGCGATAGCAAGTAGCGTAGGTATGTTATATACATAATAAATCAATCATATAATATGTATTCATCTCACCTATATATATTTATAACACAAATATACGTATGCTCACGTCCCATATCATAAATCTCATACATAGTGTATCATTATCCCGAATATCCTACGTTTAATTGAATGGCATATTCACTTCTTTATCATACGCTCTCGAGTATTACTCGCCACTCAAAGTGTACCCTTTATTCCACCCATAAAATCAGTAGGTGACTCATTATATCCTTCTGGTCTAAATTATCGTTGTCCTCAAATTCACGTAACTCGAATTTATTTCCAAATCAGGTAATCCTCTCACGTTAACCTAATTACGTTTATCCTTAAATACGCCATTATGAAATCAAGTCTAATACCCAACTAGGCCTACTGGTCTTCTAACATAAGTTCAAGTATATTAAAATAAATCCCAAGAATAAATTCCAGATGATTTTCTAACCATAATAAACAAAAGGAGAAAACTGGCCAAAACTGGGCAGCCAAATCGATTCGGTCTGGTCTGAATGGATTCGGCTAGGACCGAATCGATTCGCTCGTACAGGTATGGAAAATTCTGCATGTGTGTTTTTACGGGTTTCTTCAATTTTCAACCCCGAATCCTTATTTTAATCATCCCAAACCTCAACTCAAACATACTACATGTTATACTAACATAATTAAACAATTTCTAATGTTCAAGAACTACAATTTCATCGAAGGGCATAAATTAATTGGGTTTATTTCAAGTATACGCATCAAGAACCCTAGTTTGTCATCTTCTTCAATAACTACCATACAAGCCCAGAATTATTCATCAATATTAATCCAATTTTTGTGGGTTATCATCTATATATCATGGGGAATCAAACCCATATCAATTTCAATTCCAGATTATGATCCAAATCCTTCAATTTTATCCAAATCATATACAAATACATGTTCAATTTCACCCTACGCTAACATGGGTGATATTATTGCTCAAAGTTCGCAGGATTAAACACTTGCCTCTCGAAGAAAGGTCTGATTCGGTGGTTTAGTTGGTATGGTTGCTTTCCTCGTTCTCCGATCTACGCAATGGTGGTCTCGATGGTGCAAGATGGTGGTTCTTAGCCTTAGACTTCTAGAATTGGCTCTCCTTCTTCCTCTGTGACTCTCCCTTGGATTTTGTAAATGAAAACCCTAACTTCCCTTACGTATCAGATATATTCCCTCTCATAATTTCGTAGATAAGTACAACCCCAAAATAAAAATTACCAGAATGCCCTCCTAGGATGCCGATTTGACCTAAAATAATCCCAGGACCCAAACTAACCCACTCGGGTAGACTTTTTAGACTATTTCGACCCTCCCGGACACATTGACGCACTCGAAATGACCATATGGATTACTTAAAAATAATTTACTTTTTATTTTATTAATTTAGTCCTGACACGACTAACACACGCGTCCCGACTTAATTACCATAATTATCAATTATCGTATTTCTCACTCGCGACAATTCTCATAAATTCAAAATCATATATTACTTTATTCACTCAGTAATATTCAATATAATTCTCACTAATGAATACTAACTCTTACCTCACTAGTTAATATTTATTTAAATCATATTTAATTTAATTAATCCAATATTTAAAAATCATGAAAAATACGGGGTGTTACAGTGCCCATTTAATTAATTAAGTTATTATTAATTTATAAAATTCTAAAAATAATCGGGTATTACAATTAGTGCCCTAAAAATATATTAATGGACTAAAGAGAAAAAATACCGATCAAACAATTGAGCCAAAAAAAGAGTAAATATTAAATTAAACCAGTGGACTCGAAAGTGTCATAAAAATTTGATTCGTTTGTTTTTTTAGAAACATAAGTCTTTATAAAAAATGTAATCGAGGAAAATTATAGGGATGCATGATTGATTTTGTGACTTAACATTGTGACACAGAACACGTGTCTGCCTGTTATTATTGGAACCGTGAGTGGGACACTTTGAAATGATATAACTCAAGATGCCCTCCAACACATGGATACATATCCCATGCCATACATTTAAAGGTGTTTTTGAAGGCACCCAATTTCCCCCCTAACACCAACATCTTACCACCACCACCACAAACTAAGTAAAATGTTATTCTAAATACCAAACTAGTAAGCATCTTAATAGTCAAACGATATATAAATGAAATCCTCATTTTTCCCTCTTCATTCACTCTAGAAAATAAAAACACTATCTCTAAAACCAATATATAACGTTAAAAATTCAAGGTTCCACACTATTCCGGTATGTATGTAAACTAAAACCTTTTTTTTCTTGACTTATAAACCCTAAACTTTCATTTCTTAACTTGTTGTTGTGGCAAACCGCCAATATTTGTATGTAACCCCTAACCATTAAAACAAACCACAATGCATGTGAACAACTTATCTTGTAAAACCCTAATATTTGTGTTCGGCACTAAATGAATAAATTAAAGGACAAAAATGTGAACATAAACGAGTGAAAACTGAATAAACGAAGGGGGCAAAAATCTTGCAGATATCTGTAACTTCAATAACCCGTCACCGTAGAAGATGACTTCTCATGATGAGTTATTTCTATGTATTGTTAAGAACACATGGTGAAACACACCGTTTAACCTTGAAAGTTTTATATGAAGATTGACACGATGTGTGGTCACTGTGGGTGGGTACTATAAACGGCGACTAACTGTCATGGTGTTTAAGGAACCCATGGTGTCTTTTGGTCATGGTATATTTCACGGTGTGATGTCACCGTGGGTTATCCATAATTATGGTTACAACACACTATGACATTGTTCATTACTCACGCTCTCAGCTCATCATGTTTAATATTATTTATTTATTAACACATGAGGTTAGTGTTATTTGTTTATTCGTCTGATATATTATTATTTTTTACATAATATAGATGCCAAGAACTCGAAAATGTCCTACGACTTCTTAAAGGAAGTGTAGGTTGGAGGATATTAAAAAGGGTGAGGTAAGAGAAGGACGATGTGCAATCAAGACGTTCATCAATCAATTATGGTAGTGAGCAATCGAGGAGTAGTAAGAGTAACGAAGGTAGTAAGAAGGGAGGAGATACTGCATCACCTAGCTATGGCTCGAAAGAGATGAAAACAACGATGGTAGTCATGAGAGGGATGAGGAAGTAATGGAAAAAGTGGAGGGTGATGAGGAGATTAAGGAGGAGGGTGATAAAGAGGATGAAGTTGTTGAAGGTATAAAAAGTGGTGTTGAGGATGCGGGAGGTGAGAAGAACATTAAGGAGGCATGTATTGAGAATAACAATGAAAATGGTGATAATAAAGATATTGGTGAAGAGGAGCTGGGAGGGAGGTGGATGTAAAATAGTGATTTTACTATCTCGGATGAATATGATGACAAGGGTGCATCTTGATCAAATATAAAGAAAATCCTGCCAAAGAAAGTACAAACGTGGGCAAAAAAGGGTGACTGCCAACCCCCTAAGGGTTCTTTGCCAAAAAAAATGAGTTAAATGACGTGTACCATCTACTCAAGATACTCGTGGATGGGAACTATTTCTACGGTAAGGCTGTTTGGAAGAATGTCGATAAGGCTAAGGTGATTAAGAGGTTAAAGGAATTGGTAGGATGTAAGGAGGAGGAGGCCCAAGATGAGTATAAGATGTTTTTATCTGTGCGTGTAGACCAAGCTCATGCAATAATGCAAGAGAAAGGTGAAGAAGTTAGGAGAGGCTACTATCGAGAAGTATATCCATGAGTTTGTCTGTGGATATTTACTATTTTTGATTAGTTGTTTATGATTTCTAGACAAGTTCGGTAATAGAGTTGCTTTATATTACCTTCAATCATTAAAGGAAATTGACAAATATAAAGAAAATGCCTGGGGTATGGTTATCTTGTCCCATTTGTATCGTGAGTTAGGCGTGGCATCTCGGGTTAATGTTCAGCGGGTTATGGCGTATCTCCCCCTCTTGGTGGTAATGATTTTATTTTCTATTTCTTAAATTTGCAGTATTGTATATACGGATATTGAATTTTAATTAAAAGATATATTTTCGCAAGCATGGATTTATAATCATTTCAGTCTCAAGCAGGGGGTCCGCAACTTGGAGTTTGACCCAACGCAACCCTAATTGTGAAAATGGAAGGCACAAACCATCTTTAGGGATGTGTTTGCCCAAATGATTGAGCTTCGGGAGACTGTTGATGATATAAATTAATCTGATGTAAGTTCAATCGTATGTTATTTTTTAACATTGTCATATTATGTCCGTTATTGATTAACATTATAAAATGTATAATGGTCAAGTTGTCTGGGATCCATATACGGAGAATTCAGATGCATACCCATTTCAGAAGGTGTCGTTTTATAATGGCATCTTGATTTACTATGATGTGGCTGAACCATACTATCATGAGTGTGTGCTATGACAAGCCAATCGAGTTCAGACCATACATAGGCCACCAATGCGACCATTGTATGAGGAGAGGGGAATGACTCGAGCTCGGTACAATATTGGGTACGACAATGAAAAATGATACCAAGAGAATTGGGTAGACCACTTATTATTAAAAAGCAAACGCGCTCCAAGTTCAACATTATAGATTGGAGTGTGTAAATGACTACATGGATTAGTTCTTAGACGTTCCCACTATACCGTGAAAAATCTGGGCTAGGTTATGGTAGAAAAAGGTCAAAGAATTCGATAAATTGGCAAGTAATATTTAAGTAATAAGTTATATTAACAACACACTGCTTCAATCTTCATATAAAGCTTTGAAGGTTAGACGGTGTGTTGCCACCACGTGTTCTTAACCATAAACGATAATGATTCGTCATGAGAAGTCATCTTCTATGGTCTGTTCAGTTTTCAAGCGTTTGTGTTCACATTTTGGTCCTTTAATCTATTCGTTTAGTTCTTGGTCTTACAATCGATTTATTAGGTTAATTCAATTGATGTAGCTGTCAAAATGTTACAAGATGCGATTGACACTGGAGAGGAACATGATGTTGTAGATGTCTTTGAATGTGCAAGAGTAGCAGTCGGCGTGCTACTTGAAGCTAAATGAACCAGGAAAATTTAAGACATGGGTAAAGAGAAAGCTATTTACAAAAAGAGTCCCGCAAGAGAATCGAGGATCAAGGCCCTACATGGTCCGATGTCGAAGGACCCAAGAAGGAAATACTTTAACACTTATCTTAGTCATGTTTCAGATGTAATTGTTACCGCAATTGATGGATTGCAAAACATTTTTGGTACTTTGTCGTTTGTCCGCAATTTGTAATATGGTTGGTTAACTTTAGATCGATTTATCATCATATCGTAAAAGTTGTCATTTTGGTTTGTTAATTTTGTCAGTTGGTTTGTTTTGTTGTTAATTTTGTCATTTAGATTGTTAAATTTGAATCTTAATTAGTGTTTCATATAAGTGGGTTTTTAAAAACCCAAGTATTTCAGATCCCATGGCAACTTCTGATCATGATATTGACTCATACATGACCATCAACCACAGTGATATGTATCACATAACCACAAGACACCGTGACATTGATCCCACGGCCATGTGTCATCGAATAGTGTCAAATGTTCAATTTTTGCAGGTATTTCCCACTGCCTCTAACCACTGTGAGATTGACCTCACGACAACATATCATCAGAGTAAATTTTTACATGGCATTTCTCACAACTATTAATCATCGTGATTTGCATCTCACGGCCAAAAACCACCGTGAGATGCACCCCAGAACCACAAGATGTAGTGCATTGATCCCACGTCCACATGTCACCGAATAGTGCCACATATTAATTTTTTTAAGTATTTCTCACGGCCCATAATCACCGTGACATTGACTCCATGACAACATCGTGACATTGAACCTATGACAACATGTCATCGTACCCATGATCATACGATTACAAGGTACCGAAGGTTGCCAAATGTTTAATTTTACATGTCATTTCTCACGGCTACTGAACACCATGATTTACGTCTCACGACCAAAACTCATCGTGTAATTCCAGACACGACCTCAAGTCATCGTGTAGTTGTTCCCACAACCATAAGTCATCGAACAATGGTAAATGGATGAAAAAACATGGTGACTTGTGGCCGTGTGAACCATTTTGACCGTGGTGTTAGCAAGAACATTTGCTTATTGGTGTGATGTTTGTAAGAGCACGGTTATAAGTCACCGTGGTTTATTTATTTTAACAAAAAGATACGGCCGTGAGATGGATATCATAAATATAAGAAACAATATGTACATAACCATCATCATATGTACACAACACTATGTACACAACACAAACAATATAATATTTATATAACAAAAATAAAAGAAAAAAATTCCATTAAAGATAACATATCTAATTTTTCATTCCCATAAAAAAATACATCATCATTTCACATCTAAGTGGATTGTAAGATTTTACAGCTACAAGTTGTAATCGAAAGTTGTAACCGTAGATTGTGAGATTTGACAGCTACAAGTTGCCGAGGAAAAACCAACGAAAATACCACGACAACTTGTGGTCGTGATTTATGAGCTACCTCGGCTACAAGTTACTGTGGGATTTTAGTGAAGAAATGCCCATTTTTATGGTGACTAGTGACCGTGGTTGATGAGATAATACGCTCACAAGTCACCGTGTGAAATCCAGTTATCAATGGCCACTACCACTCGTGAGACTTCATATCCTATGGTGACTCATAACCGTAGCTGCACGTTTTGGAAGTAGTTTTTTTTTACATGTGCATTTTTGATTTGGATGCTCAAATGGTAAAAAATATATTAAAAAAGATGAAAATATACTTCAAACGTATCTAGTGAACATTGAACGTTGTTTTTTCGGCAATCTTCTTCTTTGATGGATTTTTAAGGTTTCATTGCAAAAAACTAGAGTTCCTCACGTTGAGTGTATTTTAAATGAAAAGTAAGATCAATATTTTTCGAGTTTAAGGAAAATATTTTGTTATTATTATTTCTTATTTTTATTAGAAATATTTTAATAAGTTCACTGCGATAAAAAAAAAATTCGATAACTTTTGGTGTTTTAAGTAAAATATTATTTGACTTTGTTGTTACTAACCAAAATTGGGGTGGCTTAGCAACAAAATTTAAGTATCAAAATCAGGTCCGCCTAACAAACGAATAAAATCTGCTTTGTAAGAAACTCTTCCTCCCTCCCTTGTTACTGAGGCTACACACAAGTGGGGAGGGTTAGGGTTTCAAAAATCACAAACTTTTCATACATATCAAGGTTCCAATCCTTAGCTTTTAATATTAGCTTCTGATTTTTGATTCCTTCAATATTGCTTTTGTTTATTATTCAGGCTACGAATATTAGCTTCTGATTTTTTCATACACATCGGATTTGCTAAAATTTTGAATTACTTGGGTTAATCTTCTGTTTTCTGTATATATGTTCGGGAATCGAATTCTCTGAATTTTAAGTTTATAATTGTCATCATTTTTTAGGTTTATTGATTGATATGCTAGCTAGGTTTACTTATAAACTTTTCTTCTGTTTGAAGGATGTGAACATTTAACTATGTTTCTAAAGTATATATTTTTGTTTTAATTGAGTTAAGGGTTTTGAAGACTTTACCTCTTATATAATCTATATAGATATGTATAAATATATAGAGTGTTGTATTATTATGCATTTTTTTGGAGGACTGCATAAAAAGTGAAACTTGTTAGGTTCTCTTCTAAGCCGTGAATCACATCTTACTTCCTTTGAAAAGTGTTGCAAATTTTAGAATGATAAGTAGGGTTGGTTTAGGGTAACAACCCTAAAATCACTCTATATTTATGGCAATTGATTTGTGTTAATTTTTTTTATGGCATTGGGTGTGATTTGGTGTAAGATTTTAGTTACTCTGTAAAAACAATTTTGATGAAGATCTTGTGGCTCATTCTTATAAATTATAGGTAGGATGATAAGTATGTTTGATTTGAATTTTGATATTTGTTGTCATGAATAGAAATGCTAGTTTTAAGTTGTAATGTAGTTTTTGTTACTGATTGGACGATGACTTTATTGGCGGAATGTATAATACTTCTTTGTGATCTATGTTACAGCTGGATTTTATATCGGAGTGATTTATTTGTGTTTACTGTTTTTGTGATCTTAGTGGAACAAGTGGTGAATGGAATTATATGCCATGAATTGACCATAGTTCTGAAGATTGAAACTTGATCAGTAGTATATGTAAGAAGTTAATGTGTTTATAGAAGACGTGTTGTATTTATGCATCAAATTTCTATTAATTCTTGCAGGTTTTTTGCGGCAAAACGTCGGTCCCCATTGTATAGCGGTGTTCTAGTTACTTTTAGATCCCTGACTACTCGTTTATATTTCATCATCATCATTTCACAAGCCTTAGCTAGATATCCGGGACGGGTTTTGGAATGTATTAAACCGATTGATCATTATTGGCTGAATATCAATGGCGAGCACCAACATAAAAGATGAACCCAGCACAGCTCCCCCTCCAAATCAGTGGTATAATCTGTCCCTAGGTTCCTCCTTCAAAGACCATCATCCCTCCTCCAAGTTCTGTTCTTTACGCTGTGAGTTGTTCATTTATTAATTGTTTATCATTTACTTTTACATTCGTTTTACCCCCAATAAACCTTAACAAATAGAATGAATTTTTGTAGGGTCCCAAATACGATTTACCACCAATATGATATAGTTATATTAGTTGAATTTGGCCCTCTAAAAGAAATTTATACCCATCATTTCAAATAATTTCTAGCTCCCCTACCCTCTCTGTGGTTAAATAATTGGAACCCAAAAAATGGTTATTATGATGTTTAATTATACCTATTTGTTTCTCAGCAAGCAATGCAAACGGCCTGAATTTTATATGCTTACTTGGATTGGATGTCTTTCAGATGAATTTAAGCCAGCTTCGATTGATAAGAGCCAACCTGGAACATTGCATAAGAACAAGGAAAACCGGGTAACCGTGGAATTTCACAACAATCAACATGGAAAACCCAAAGTGAGCTTTGAGGGCAGTAGCGAGGATTACAAGGAAAATGATGCAGTTTTGTTCTTCGACGGAGAGTCATTTCGGTTGGAGAGGTTGCACAGAGCAGTGAAGCGTTTAAGGCATGTTAGGCTACCTGGTGAATCTGCTGCTGCAGCTGCAACTACTTCAGCTGGACCTGTCACCGAGTCTAGTCCACCGCCACTTGGAAAGCCGTCTAAATTTCAGTCTTCAAATAAAAGTGTAGTTCCTCAAATGCCGGTGGGTTTTTTGTCTAGTGAATTTATTTTTGCTTTGTTTGAAAATAACAATAACAAGAACTCTTTAGCTCAAACAAGTATAGTATTGATGTATATACAAGCGATAGAACTTGTATATTTTGGTCTGCCTGATAGGATCTCTTTTCAACCTGATCTCAATCAATTAAACTTGGAACCTCATATTGGATTGAGGCACTGTTTAAGAATTTTTATTATATGCTTGGGGTAAATTATTTCTCAAATTGATGCTCCCTCATGTCCATTTTTAGTTGGGTCTGATCTGTAACAACCCAGTGTAATCATATTTTACCCTTTGGCTTCACCTGATGCCTCGAATTGGGTAGTTGTACTATGTCAATGCTGGATCAAAAGATATCTTTGCATGCTGGATATATTAATTCGACCTATCTTTATAATTGATTCAATATTGAGAATGCGGATTCTATGGATTTATTCGTATCTTAGGCCAAACATGCACAAATTCAAATTTTAACAAATTTTATTTCGATTCAATTTAGTGTACATGTAATGATGAAGTCCAAATCAAATAAGCCAAACCAAACAAACATGCGAAGAAGTAAGGAGAAGTTCCTTTCGGGCAAAACCTCTTAGCACTGTATCAGATTTGACAAACATTATACGACTTACAGACTACTTAGCTCACTAAGTATAACGCGCAGTTTTTCAAGTCTTCTACAGCTATGGTACAGTCCAACACCATTCACAGGAAGCGGTCCTCCCTTGGAATCCACCGATCAACCTTCTTTTTCGGCAGTAGAGCCTTTGCTCCACAAATCAGTAGTAGAGATGAACTCTACAAGGGTTCTTGAACATGGATTGTGTTCTTGTTGATTTGATAAAGTGATCTCTAAATTTCCAAGGGGTTTGGATGAAAAACGGTAGAGCTTGATCACAAAAGGAACTCTAAAATGGCTTGGAAAAGGGTTAAAATGAGTGCACTAAAACTCTAATCCCACATCTTTATTTATAAGGAAGTTTGTTGTAAAAGGATAGGCATTAGAGATTTGGATCAGTTTCGATTAAAAAACAAAAATTCATGCACTCGTTCGAACGACCAGGTACCTTGTTCAGACGGCATATTCTTTTTCGTTCAATCAGGTTTCCAACGAGACTTCGAACGACATTTCAGTGCTTGCCAGAAAGCATTGCTTCCAGATCTCGTTCGATCATGGAAAACTTGTTCTAACGACGTACCCAATCTCGTTTGGACGGCAACCAACGAAACTTCGAACGACATTCCAGAACTGACCAAAATGTGTCGTCCCAGATTTTATTCGAACGAAGGAGTTTCGTTCTAACGATATTGTGTAAGCTCGTTCGAACGACTTGACAATCTTTTCAAAGTTTTATTTAAAAAGCATTAAAAAATCATTTTAAACATTTTGACAACTTTGAATGCAAACTCTAATTTTACTAAACTACCTCATAACTCTTTAGTACGTTGTTGTGACTAATGATATTCAATCTTGCAAATGTCATTAACTTCTTGTCTTCGAATACATGGAAGTAGTCATGAAGGTGCAGTGGTGTGTAACGGAATAAGCTAAATAAAAACTAAATTTGAGCAATTATAAAACTTACTCCTACAAATCTCCTCCTTTGGCTATTCCGGTACAAAACACAAACCGAAGCCAAATTGACCCCTAAGACTAATACAACTAATGCCCTCTCAAATAAAAAAATGGAAATGCATAAATGTATAGGTCTTTAATTGAAAAGTATTCATCCTGCGCGGTCCAAGAAATCATCATCAAGGCGGAGTGACCAACGCATATGAGATAAAAGAAATACCGTGACGCGTATGGGTTTAAAAAATAAATAAACTCCCGCTCAACGTGTTCTCCTCTTTTTGTCTGTAATAGACAAAGGAGTAGAATCCAAACGTGAATAATAAGCATCACATGAAGAAACAAAGATATCATCACAAAGATAATCAATAAAGTACATGTAATGATAATCTAAAAGGCATAATGAGTTCTCCCCTTGTCAAACAACTATTTTTGAATTTTTTCAAGTATAAGGTATACAAAGTACATTTAGGTAAAAAAACACACAGTCCTTGGAATAACACTAAAATCTCCAAAAACGTGAAAATGAAATGTAATTGTGTGAACATTTTCCATATGCAAAACAACGTAAGCATTCATAACATAGGTGCACGAAGTCATGAGACACTTCTAAAGAAAGAACTCAATTTCTACCTTAGGTGTAAAATATTGAACTTAAATGAAATTGACTCGACTTATGCAATATGCCATGAATTTTAATGATTCTCAAAACAATAATGCCAAACTATTTAGTGCTTTTCAAGAGAGTCCGTTGTGCAAATCCATCCATCTTTTACGTTATAACACCCTCAAGATCTTTCATATATAGGAATTCACTCTCAAATATGTTGAAGATATCATAATGCTCATATGTAGCGAAGTATCAATGAATATAAAATAAATGGTCTTGGCACTTCTATTTTTGTGTGCCGTTAATCTTTTTTTTAGGCTCTTTGCAAATGGTGGCTTTTCACGCAAAGAGAATTTTGCTCTTTCGTAGCCCCTTTCCATGGCTTAACATATATCAATATTTTCCGGGAAACGAAGTCCGAGCAATGGTTCTTACAAGTACAACTTATCTCTTTTTACAATTGGTTCGTTATTAAGTAGGATTGAAATGAGACCATTGTATTCGACACGTGATAAGTAAGTACAATGCTCAAAAAGTCCGTGCACATATGCAATAAAGGTGACAAAGAGTCTAAGCTTTAGAAAGCGATCATCAATGATCAACGAAATGTTATCCATACATTATTAAGCACACTAACGAAACAAAACCATGTCTCAAAGCACTATGAAAAAGTCACGTGAATAGATGGAATGTAGGGGTAATCCGAATATCTTAAATGTTCATCCATATAGGGTGAAAAATCGAAAATACATTTTTTATTTGTCTTTTTCAAAATTTTTATTAAAATATATATATATATTTTTAATTTTCAAACTTTTTCTTAACAACTAAAAATCTTTTTGTATTTTTTCAAAATATATAAAAAAAAAAAAACATATGAATACAATAAAAATACAATCTAACAATAGGGATATAAGATATGAACATGATAATCACCCTATTCTAGAAATAAGTCTCAACCTCAATCATTAGGTCCAGAGGAGTTTTTAAAAGGAGAAGACATCCTATGAAATTCCTCCATCAAACAGACTAAAAACTCTACTTGCTCTCGAAAACTAACAAAATCTTTATGATAATGTGCGGGAGTATGTGGAGTAACACGCGTGGGAGTCCGTGCGGGAACATGTGTAGGAACTCGACTGGGAGCATACCGGAGAACACGCATGTGAGAAACTCTCCCTAGCTTAAAATAAAATTCTCTAAGGTGACCTCTTTGTTTGCAACGGGAACAAGCATACACGGGCTTGGGTCCACCTTGCTCAAAACGTCTATGACGAGCTCTCCTTCGTAGGTTCGGTCTCCTAGGTGGGTTAGGACGAGAGCCACAAGGATCCATCACAAACTCGGGAACCGGCTTTGGTGCGACATGGGAAGTGGATGCACCGTCATAACCTATTCCTTGCTTCTCGACGTTACCTAATGCGGGACCGAAGAGCATCTTTCCAACCTTCTTAAATGCGTCATCTAAAGTGACGACCTTCCGGACACGTTCGAGATCAATCTCGAATTGGGATATACGGGCTTAAAGTTTCTCACGAGTCTCCAATTAAGCTTGAAAACCTCTCGAAAGACCAGCCGCAGTGTTGGTCAAATCGGCCTTCTCCCTACTTACAACAATCAACTGCTCACACAAAGAAACTTTCACCTTCTTGAGTTGACCCACCGATGCCTTACACTCTCTCAAAACATTCACCTCTTTCTCTAAATCACACACCTTAAGAGACAACTCTTTATCAAGCTTTTTTATTTTTAAAGTCTCAGTGTAAAGTTCACGAAAAGCTTTTTGAAGTCCATCTTCTCCTTACTCAAATTCCCTTCCTCACTCTCACTCTCTCCATAATGATTCGAAACATCGTCCAGACACTTACGTTTATAAATGTCCTCGTCGGCGTGAGACAAACTACAAATGCTCACGTGACTGGCCATGAATGCAAGGCACGGATCATGTGATGATTCATCCCTGGAATCCACCGACTCGACTTCACTATCGTTAAGAGTGGCCTTATGTGCAACTTTCTTGCCCTGTATCTTTAGCCTAGTGGGACATTCATGTGCCTTGTGTCCTTTTCCCTCACATTCATAACATCTCACTTCATCTTTCTCACAAACTTTTTTGTCCTCATTCCCGTTTTTATTTTTCTCAAAAATCTTTTCTTTGTTAAATTTGAGAAATGTTTTGATTTTTTTTACAAAAAGGGCTTAAATCATCCATCTAAAAATTAAATTCAGACTCAAAATCACAATTTTTTTTTTTTTTTATTCTTTTTGGATTGGGCTTATCCTTTCCTTTTTCTTTTTAGTTTTGGGAAACATATCAATTTCATAAGTTTGAAGGTCTGCATGAGTTCTTCTAACCTAAGAGTATTTAATATTCCCAACGAATTTAGAATAGTGACTTTAGGGATAAAACAAGTTGACAGGGATCTCAAAATCTTTTTCGCAACTCTCGTTTTCGGAATTTTCTCACCTAAATTAAAACTAGAGTTAACGATATCAGACAATCGGGCATAAAATTCATCAAAAGTTCAAACTCTAGCATGGTAATAGTCTCAAACTGTGTGGTGAGGTTTTGAAGTTTAAAAGCTTTCACAGTATTGGTTCCCTCGTGAGTGAGCTGGAGGGTATCTCAAGCTTTCTTGGACGTGGTGCACGTCATTATGCGACGGAATTCGTCTGGGTGACGGCTCCAGAAATGACACTTAAATTGTATGAGTTAAAATTACTCCATTTAAATTCCTCTTCTATCCAAGAAGGAATAAGTTTTGGACCTATGACATCGCCATTGGTCAATGTGGGTGGCGTCCACCCTCTTTCACAAACAAGTTAGACTCTTTCATCAATAGATTTTAAAGCAGACTTCATCCTAGCTTTCCAGTACGCATAATTAGACCATCGAAAATAAGTAGCCTATTATACAGATTATCCATAAAATTCAAATTTTTAAAGATCACTAGTTTAAAAAAATTGATATCCAAAAAAATATTGTAAAAATGATCACACAATATTTTAATGCAACCTGCTCTGATACCAATTTGAGAAAATTGATATCCCCCAAAAAATCATAAAAATCAAGATCACACGATATTTTAGTGCAACTTGCTCTGATACTAATTTGAGAAAATTGGTATCTCAAAAGAAATTCGTAAACATTAGGATCACACGATATTTTAGTGTAACCTGCTCTGATATCAATTTGAGAATGCGGATTCAGTGGATTTATTCGTATTTTAGGCTAAACACACACAAATTCAAATTTTAACAAATTTTATCTTGATTTAATTTTATGTAATTCAAATCAAATAAGTAAACCAAACAAGCGTGCGAAGAAGGAAGGGAAAGCTTTATTTCAGCACTGTATCAAATTTGACAACACTATATGACTTGCAGACTACTTAGCTCACTAAGTATAACGCGCAGTTCTTCAAGTCTTCTACAAATATGGCACAGTCCAATACCGTTCACAGGAGGCGGTCTTCCCTCGGTATCCACCGATCAACCTTCTTCTTTAGCCGTAGAGCCTCTGCATCACAAATCAGCAGCAGAGATGAACTCTACAAAACACGAATTGTGTTCTTGTTAATTTGAAAAAGTGATCTCTAAATTTTCAAGGGGTTTGGATGAAAAACGGTAGAGTTTGATCACAAAAGGAACTCAAAAATGTCTTGGAAAAGGGTTAAAATGAGTTCACTAAAACTTTAATCCCGCATCTCTATTTATAAGGAAGTTCGTTGCCAAAGGATATGCGTTAGAGATTTAGATCAGATTTGATTAAAAAACAAAAACTCTCGCGCTCGTTTGAACGACCAGGTACCTCGTTCGAATGGCGTACCCTTTTTCGTTCAATCAGGTTTCCAACGAGGCTTCGAACGACATTCCAGTGCTTGCCAAAAGGCGTTACTTCCAAATCTCGTTCGAACGCGGGAAACTCGTCCTAACGACGTACCCAATCTCGTTTGAATGACATCCAACGAAACTTCAAACGACATTCTAGAACTGACCAAAAGGCGTCGTCCTAGATTTCGTTTGAGCGAAGGAGTCTCGTTCTAACGATATTATGTAAACTCGTTCGAATGACTTGACAATCTCGTACTCGTTAGTGAGATTTCAATATTTTCTTTAAAAAGCATTTAAAAATCATTTTAAACATTTTGAAAACTTTTAATGCAAACTATTATAAAACTTCCCTTCCCTGGATAAATAAAGTCAACCAAACTACCTCATAACTCATCTGAATGTTGTTGTGACGAATAATCTTCAATCTTGCAAACGTCATTAACTTCTTGTCTTCGAATACGTGGAAGTAGTCATGAAGGTGCAGTCGTGTGTAACGAAATAAGCCAAATAAAAATTAAATTTGAGCAATTATAAAACTTGCTCCGACAAATATACCTATTGAAAAATGTTGTTAAATGGGGCTCGATGCGCCTTCCTAAATCCTGATTATTTACTATTTCTTAATGTGCTTATTGGCTACGATAGATTTCAAACAATTTCCACTTTGTTCACAAAATGATTCTTATCACAGTCACAATTCATTTTTGTGACTTTTTTTTCTTGTTCTCTTTTTATTTTCTCCCTGAACCTAGATCACATGCGTGATCTACTTTGATTTGTAGTTCACAGTTTACTTGAATCAGCTCAAAGTATGTGTTTTTTTTGGGGAATGTAAGAGAATATAAAAATAATGCGTAATATTTTATATATTTTAATGTTCTTCTTGTAAGTGCGGTACTATTCTCACAATTGTATAAAATGATTGAATCAATTTTCTTGTGATCCTGTACAGGTTGAGGTGGAACGGATTGAAATTGGCAACTTCAAAAGCTTAGGTATGTTTCCACAACACGGGAAATCTTATTATATTGTCATTAATGCAGTTATAAAACGTATACACTGGAAGTGTTTATTAAGGAAATTAATCCTTACTCTGATTAGAGTTGATATTCAAGAAGCTTTAATAGAAAAAAAGATTGGTGCACTAGTAGAAAAAGGTCATTTATGAATGCTAAAACCATCATAATTTTTTTATGGAAGGTTTTTGATTTGGTAGTGACCGTCTTGACGAGGATTGTAATTAATGCTTGCAAAACCGTCATGAAAAATGTTCAAACGCCATCAGTAATACCACAAAACCTTCATAAATACCTAGGTAATAAGGTTGGTTTCTGGTAAACCATCATAAACAAAAAGCAATATATTCTTTTTTACAAAAGAAAAAAAAACAGATGAGTAGGGTTTGGCTAATACACTAAACATCAAATATCAAATTTACCTGATTAGCACAAAAGATTACATTCACAGAATAACATAATCCAACTATATATATTCCTTCTCCAAACCCAATTAAACCAACTTTTTTTTTTTTTTTTTTATCACAAAACCCAATTCGGTTAACCAATTCAACCAGCTTTAAGAATAAATAAAGTTAAATCTGTAAAAACTAAGAGGTATTCCGTCGTATGGCAGCGACAGAATGATGAATCATCAAAAGCCATATATCCATACATACCCTTCGAACTTCAGGCACATATCTCTGCAAAAAAATAAAACGAACAATTAAATTTAGTTCTCGAACGCATAATTTAATGCAAGCTCAATGGCATGGCCATATGACATAACCCCCCTCCCCTCTCTCGCTCTCTTAAGAAAAGGTATTGACACCTTCAGAACTTATCTATTCTCTCTCTCTTTCGTTCATGAAACCCAACACAATGAATGTTTGAATGACCACGGATTAGAGATAATGACTATATCGTCAGCTGACCTAAAAAAAATTATAATAGCCAAAAACAGAGGTAGAGGTTCTTGCATCCATCTCATCTGCATTCACCATTGAATGGGAGATAAATTACTAGACAAAGAGTCGAGCAGAGATGGAAGACTAGCTAGAGTCGCTAACAGTTTGAGTCAGAGATGATACCTGTCATTGAATGAAAAGATGATAATGTGGCCTGTGGATTCTTGCTGAAGTGAGCGACAACCAATGGTGCTAACGGGCCACAGTGAATGGTGACTATGGGAATGGATGACGGTGAATTGGAGCAATGACGGAGCGAGTGTTAAGCAGAAAAGTAGAGAAGGTTATGGATGTGTACAAAGGACATGTGTTGCGTGGATATGGGTCACATTGAAGAAACGCTATTTAGTTGTAACTTTTATGTACCTTTGTTTAATCATGCAAGAATAATGAATATTCATTAGGAATATTCTAGAGTATGTTTTTAGTATTTTTTTTCCAATTGTTAAGTTGGACCCCTCATATTCGATCAATTAGAAAACATTGAGAGTTTTCTTGTTAGCTGAATTGTCGAAGTTTTTAGCTGCGCCTTTGATTCTCATCAAATGGTATCAGAGTGGTGATTGTGTGTAGATTTTTAGTATAAAATCTACGACGTTGTGGACTGTCTGTTTGTCCGATTGGGAAAGATCGCACCCACCCTGCTGCCCAACATTTGTTACACTGATGGGTGGACAATTTTTGTCACCAGGGCACCCTCCATTTTAGTCATCTCCATCTTAGGCGGGGGAGAACAGACTGATTACGCAGAGGACACGGCGGAGGAGGATAGTGATAAAGGGAGTTGCGGACTTTTCTACAAATTTCTTGGGCATCATCAGCGTCGTTTGAAGCTCCAAAGCTACGTCATTCATTGTTGTTGCGTGAGTGGTTGTTGTGTGTGTAGATTTTTAGTATAAAATCCATGGCGTTGTGGACTGGCTGTTTGTCCAATTGGGAAAGATCACACCCTGCTGTCCGACATTTGTTACACCAATGAGTGGGTGGACAGTTTTTTTTTTGTCACGAGGGGCACCCTCCATTTTAGTCATCTCCATCTTAGGCGGGGGAGAACAGAGTGATAGGACACGGCGGAGGAGGATAGTGATGAAGGGAGCTGCGGACCTTTCTACAAATTTCTCGGGACCCATCAGCGTCGTTTGAAGCGCCAAAGCTACGCCACTCATTGCTGTTGGTTATGCCTGGCCTTCACCCTCTCCAATGCGATATCCTCCAAAGTGGCTCGCTCAACCCTCACCATCTCCGACGTCCGTTTGTCCCTACGTCGTCAATTGTTATACTTGCGCCACCTTCGCATCACCTGTCACTTATGTGACTCAAATTTTGCGACTCCTCAAGTTTACGGGCCTTATATGACCTACATCGGTGCCGGGGCAGTCCATCCTCTGTCCAAAAAACGAGTAGAAGGAAGATGACTTAGGGTTTGGTTGTGTGGTTCGAGTTGCTGACTTCGATGACAAGCACGGAGTATTAACAGTGAATAAGATAAGAGACTTGCTTTAAGACGTCCATCCCATTGGAGTTTCTGGGAACATTCGCTGATGTCATCTCTATGTCAAGCGAGGGCCATGTTGGAATTGTGGACAATTTTTGGGGACGGCATGTGAAGGTCGAGTTTGAGTGCAAAGAGGAGATGGCTAGGGTTTTGTTTGGGTCTGCTCCGATGGGAGATGATCCCATGCATTGCGGTCCACCACAAAGAGAGCTTCCCTTTTTCATGTAAGTTAAGCCCATTATGAGATTTTGATGTAGCAGTTGATGTATCTGGGTTTTAAGGACCGTCTTTGCTGGCCCATGTAAATATTATGGCCTGGTTGTAGTTTGGGATGATTCTGATACAGATTTAACCCACGTGTTCTTGAGCCCATGGCAACATGGGGATGGGGGTGCATTATCTCTTTTATTTGACTTGAAACCGCTTTGTCCATCTCGAAATCTCATTTGGTTGAGATCATGATTTTTTGATCCCATAATGTTCTAAATTTTGATACATTTGTCATGGGGAACCAATTGACCCCTAAAGCTCATGGCCGAGCTTTATCCTACCTGGGGAGAATGATGTGTAGGGTTGCGTGGATATTGTTTACATTGAAAAACAATATATAATTGTAATTTCTATTTACCTTAGTTTAATTATGCAAGAATAAGTGAATATTCATTATGAATATTCTAGAGTAGTTTTATGGTAATTTAATTTAGTTTATTGCCCCATTAGGTATCTTGGGCACCAAGTTTTTTATTTGGTTCTTAAAGAATGACTTAGTGTTCAACCCCCCCCCCCCCCCCCCCCCCCCCCCACACACACACACACACAAAAAAAAAAAAAAAAAAAAACCCGACTCAGAACAACACTCGCAAAGTGGCATCGCCATTACAAGTAAGTAGCAAGGTTCTCCCTTTTGGTGATGTGAAACACAACGGAATAATAAAAACGCACGATTTAAGCTTCATCTCTCAACTCTCAATTTAAATCATCATATCAATAATCTGGATACAATTGGGATACAATTGGGAGGCCAAGGGCCTTATGTATATTAATTGTAAGACTTGGGGAGCAAGTCTCCTAATTAAAAAGGAAACTAAATAACCTAATTAAAATATAACTCATTAAAAGATAAATCCCAACTATTATCTAAACAATATCTAAATTAATAATCTAATATTTGTAATAATAGTATTTTTTTTTCAATTCACGACATTAGTACTGACAAGCTCGCTACTCTAATAGAAACAAAGGGTATGTTCTCTACTCTATTTGCTTGCAGTCCCTGTGCAGGAGCATAATTAGGCCCTCGGGGTTCTCCAGATTTACAGCATCATTCAATTGAACCACCTGTCTCTCGCCTTTTCCACAACACGGGATTGGACTGTTCCTCCATTCTCGTAGCCGCTGGTGGGAAAACAATATTGAGGTCTGCCATCAGCTCCCTTGCGGCTCCAACTGTAGCTTCAATTGGCGTGCTGATGTTCTCGATAGCTTCTTTGTTCCTCGCTCTTTAGATCAATTACAAAGTAGCTGTGAGTGTGTGCTGATTATAGACAACCCCACCTGTTGATACGTTGAAACCCCTTGGTGTGCATCCAGCCTCGAGTCATGCACATCTTAACATGAAAAATCTGCTATTCAGGCCTGGGAAAACAATTCACTAGACTGACTTGGCTGCTTTAATAGAATCTCTAAGGGTGTGAGTGAACCACAGCCTCCAGTCCCTCATTGCACTAGTTACAAATATTGAAGTTACTCAATCCTCTATTACACCTTATTATGGAATGCAACGAAATGAAGAAATGTGATTTGATTGGAGTTTTTAATCTCCATATCTACACCCAATCAATGTTTTAAAAATCACTCGAGGCTTATGCCTTGAGGCCAATCACTAAAAAATCGCCTTGAGGCTTAAGCCTTAGGATTGAATTTGAGGCGTACGCCTTAATGCACTTGGAGGCTTACGCCTCGATGCGTTTCACGCCCTGAGGTGCGAAAAAAAGAAAAAAACGTTCTTCTTCCAACAAGAACTCTGATTTGTCTCTTATTTTAATATATGTCAACAATCGGTATATATACATACTTTGAAGGTAGTTAAACAATTTTGTTATAATTCTACCAAATTACACTCTGTTTTTTATGGATAAATTCAATGATTTTTTTTTTTTTTTCATTTTTTTAAAGGTTAACTTCTTCATTTTTCTAAAATTGCACTTAACTTAAACAACTAAACAAATAGTTGTTTTAACATACTAACTCTTATTCTTTTTCTTTTTTGTTTTGTTTTAAAATTGCACTTAACTTATACTATTTACTATTAGTTAACTTAATAGAAATTAAAAAAAAATAACCAATATGTCATATTATAAAAAACCAATATCTGAATGAAACTAAAAAAAAAAAAGATTTTGTCAATTTGATTTTGCATTGATTAATTTATTGTCATATTATAAAATTAACAATATGTAAATGATTTTTTTTTGATTTTTCATTGATTAATTTATTGTCATATTGTAAAAAAACCAATATGTTAAAATTGATTTTATCATTTTTTTTTCAAAAAATGTCAATCTCGGGGGAACAAAAAAATGTTAAACTATGTGAGAATGTCCTCAAAGATGTTTATTTTATTTGCAGTTTTATTTTATATTCCTTTGTTATTTTATTTTTTATGGTTTTATTAGTATTTTTTAAATAATATTTTGCCTTTTTTTTGTGAGGCTTACGCCTCGCCTTGCCGGAGCCAAACGCCTTGCCTCGCGTCGCGCCTTTTTAAACATTGCCCCCAATTTGTAATAGTAGTATCCAATCCTCTTCCCTTCCATTCCTGCAAAAGAAATTACAAGGCACACTTTTGTAAAAAATAAAAAATATATGTTTTATTCATATTGTTAATAATATATTGATGTTATAATATCGTAACATTAATAATAACTTTATGTTGGATCTACATCTTTGCTTTAAACTTTTACTTGATATCCATAAATCTAAAGACAACTAATGCAATAGCAAAATTAAATTAAGTTCAACAACAACACACTGAAGCAAAATTAAATTAAACAAACTGAAACAAAATTCAATTAAGTTCAACAACAACAAACTGAAGCAAAATTTAATTAAACAAATCGAAACAAAAATTTAACTAAAATCAACAACAACAAACTGAAACAAAATTCAACGAAACAAAACCGCAACAAAAAGGCTTGAAAAAAAGTCTGAAGTATGACATGAACTCTATTTGAAACAAAACCACAATAACTATGCTATATTCCAATGCCAATAATGATTTGAAACATTTTTATCCATTTCATGTCAGTTATAGTACTCCAAAACAGAGACAAAACAAGCTATTTTGTCAACAATTTAATTGTATTTCTTCATTCATCAATTAGCACACAAAAACTGAGCAAAAAAATAGAGTACAAGAACCCGGGAAAAAAATGCAGAAAATGGCGTGGAAGAAATGGTGGCTGTATATCGTTTCATCAATATGTATGTAGCACACAGAAACCGAGCAAATAAATTGATGTGAAGTTAAAATGTGGAGACATAACTATACTAACAACAACAACAACAACAACAACATAGGGTTTAGAGGCCAAAGGCCCAAGAAATATCTCTGATTCATATTCAAAAGTAAAGTGAGTACAATTATTGGTCAAGGGCCTTATTTATAGGACAAACTTAGCTTGCTAGACAAACTAAGTCTGAAAAGTAAAAAGACTAAAAAGGGTACATTAAAGACAATGCCACCCTCTAATCTAAAATAATAACTAAAATAGGAAAATAACCAAATAAAACATGAAAAATAAAATAAACAAAAATACGAAACAAATCTTGGGCCCTGTACACATCAAAAGAATGAAACCCAAAAATATAAATGAACAGAAGGGGGAAAAATGCCCCTTTCGAAATCTCTTTTGCTGTTTGAAAACCCCAGATGTATAAGAAATAAATAAGGAACAAATGAACCCAAAAAAAAAAAGGAAAAAGAAGAAACAAAACTGAGAAAATGACAAAAAGAACAAAGAAGCAAGAACCTGGTTGAAATCGCTGAGATGGTTGAGTCGAAGTCAACCTGTTCTCTTTTTCCTTGGTGTGATGTGTAGAGAAAAACTCAAAAGCTAGGGCAAAAAGCGTCGCAGGTGATACTTTTTTTGAGACAGAATTGCAGGTTACTTTTTGAGAGAATCGCACAAAAAAAAAACGAATGAAAGAGTTAAAAGGCTCCTGCCTTTTTCGTGTGTGACTGGTCAACAGAGAGACAAAAAAAAGTCAGACCTTTATATTTTAAACCACTGCTTCAGTCAGTTGCGCCTGGGCGAGTACCCCATCTCCTTATTGCCCATCATGCCTGGGATCTTAGGCCCACCCCTTCTTCAGCTCGCCTTGCGCAGACCTCTTTGAGGCACGTATGTTCGCTTTGCGTGCCTAGGTTTGCTAACAAATATGGCCTTAGCCGATCTCTCCTGTACTGTCTGAGTCCCGATCAGACCTGTTTGCGTCTTACCACCTCCCTCGTATACTACCGCACCCACCCTAGTTTCCCTATTTACGTGGTGGACTTGTCCAATTGGAGTCTGACATAGCCTATTATACACCCAATGCATCTCTTGAGTTTCTAGTGATTAACTCTTCTTGATAGAGATGATGGAGAAGCTCCACCAGACGCAATGTAGCATTTGTTGGGTTGGGGAGTCCGACCCTTTATTCCGAGAAAGCAGTGCTGTGTTCCCTTCTCTTTCAGATCTTTCTCTGATGTGGTGTGATGTACCCTAGTTGATGTCTTGTTGCCACCTCCTCTTGGGCATATCACGACAACTCGCTCCGATCACCGTTCATGACAGCCGGACAAACATTACATTTTTAAGCACGAGGGGTCACAGATTGAGCTCCTCCCGATGCGGGGGTCAAGGCCCTCGTTATGTTGGTTTCAATGAAAACCTCAATCTCGAAGGCTCAAGAGTGGTATTGATATGCCCTTGTGAGTACTTTGACAACCCGGATTACGCACGTTCCATCAACCATGAGAGTGCTTCTAGATTCTTACGAGGTATGCACCCCTCTTGACGGTGGCCCTTTACTCCGTGACATCCATCATGCGATCGATTTTGTCCGCGGTGCCCCGTTGCTGAACCTCCTATCCTACAGGATGTCCCAAACCGATCATAATGAGTAGGTTTCAAAATTGTGTGTGCCTCTACTTTATTGAGGGAGAGTATGTGATGTAAATCAAGGACGAGGACGTCATTTTATCTTTTTTTTGTTCTTTTAGTATTTCTTTTATTTGGAGCATTCATTGTATTTTTCTTTTTTTGGTATTTAGAAGAATGAAGGTTAAGTGGCACTTAAGGGCATAATTGTAATTAGATTGTTAGCTTAGAGGCCAAGCAACCTCCTTCCTATAAATACCTCTTTTGTAGACTCATTTGAGTCATTCCTTAATTTTGAGAGATTGTGAATAGAGAGAGAAATATCATTTCTGGCTCCCATTTGACGCTATTTACGTCAATTGGTATCAGAGCCTAGTCGCTCCACCCGGTGGTGGTTGTTGTAAAACAAAAAAAAAACTCGTAAACAATGTCAAGATGGGTTCAAGAAAAGATGGACTCCTCCGACGCAAACCCTATCAATCAAATTCTCGAGGCCCTCAACCGATTGACGGCTCGAATGGATGCGATGGACTCCCGTAGTTTTTCGCCGCCAACCACCACGGACCGCCCTCACACTGCACCGGTAACATCTCTAAACCCTAACCCTATAACCATTCCAACAAGCACCACCACACAAATAATTACTGTGCCACCACCACTAGCTGCCGGAAAATAAAAAAAAAAAAAAAAAATACCCTATTGAACCCCAAAACAACCCCCTACCCCTGGTCGGCATTGCCACTGCCCCAGGCCCCGCCCCTCTCAACCCGACCCTAATTCCTACCCTCCCCTGCCTTCAACACCCCCTGAACAGCCCACCGCAAACCCTCAACCCCAACCCCCGGAAACCCATCCGCGCACCTCCAGTTATGCCCTCCGAAGCCGTACGGCCCCTTATAAGGCTCCGACGAACCCATATCCACCCACGGGACCCTCCGGCCACTCTTCTGCCTGGTACCAATCACACCGTCCAATAACCAACCTCCCTGAGGGTTTGGACATGACGAAACCCTTCCGGTGAACCCTACCCCTTTGTGTATCCAAACGGTACCACCTATGATCGGGACATACTCCCCCACCATTGCCGACATGATCTGTGACATTTGACACACAAAAAAATCAAATCCGCCTCCAATCCATTCCAATGTCACAAACCCTATGCCATTTAACCCCAACCTTGCACCCCAAACCCTAGAATTTTCATCTTCTCACGCTCCTCATAATATTGCCCCCCAAAATTCACCCCCCTATACCTCCACCGCCGAATATATCCATATACCACCAATTATCCCCATCCCATTTTCCCCCACTCCGTATTCTCATCCCATCCTACTCGCCATCACATCCACCCCCATATTCAACTCCCCTCCAACATGACCCTTCCTTACCCCCTATCTCCATTTACCCACGCCATCACCCACATAAGCACCTTGAAAACCCACACCATCACCCACATAAGCACCTTGAAAACCCACACCATTCCACGTTCTCCACGCTTCCGTCCCCACCTCTTTTATATACCTCTCCCCCACATCAGCCACTCCCGTGGGATACCCGTTCCTTTCACTCCGCACCCGTTGACTCCCATGAGAGGGCCCGGGAATGGTTTACCTTACCCCCCATGCCGATCCTCCTTCACCCCGTCCCCACTCTGCTCTGAGTTTGACCCATCCCCTCCTATCGAGTGGCGCACGGATGTTTCTCCATTTGATTTCCTCCACCCCAAAGTGACCCCCTATGTTCCCATCTCCGAGCGCCACTGCTTTGTTTGCCACCAAAAAGGCCATCAAATGAATCAATGCCCATATCGCCAGCCATTGGTTCTTCCACCTCCTCCTTCCCCACCTCGTGAACCTCCCCCACCTCACACTACTCCTGCCGCTCAGTTCACCCACCCGTTCCTGACCCTCCTCATCCACCACCTCGGGGGTAACCACGGCGAGCCTTACTTCCTGAGCCTCCGCTAGGGGATGATATTGATGAGGATACCCTCGGCCTTCAAGTTGGTGATACTATCACACACCTAGCCCTCCAGTTACTTTCCCGGAGTATGCAGGGTGATGTCCGAATTAATGTTCCTATGTTTGACGACCACTTGCAGCCTGATGTCGTTGATTGGCTTGCCGCCATAGAGCGGATTTTTGAGTACAAACGGCTGAAAGGTCGTAGATGCGTTCTTTTAGCGGCAACTAAGCTTCAGGGTTATGCTAGTGTATGATGGAATGACTTGGAGCAACGACGTGTCAGTGAGGGCCTTCCTCCCATCCAGTCCTGGACCGAGCTCCGAGCGCAGTTGATGTCCGCTTTAGTTCCCGCTACATATGAGCGAGACTTATTTTTACGGGTTCAATCTCTTCGTCAGGACTCCTCCGTTTTGGACTACACCGAGCGATTTCAGCTTTTCTGTACTCGAGCCCGCCTCAGTGAGAGTGAGGAGCAACGCATTAATCGATATATTCACGGCCTTCGGGGATACATACAGCGTGATCTTGCTTTGCAGGAGGTCACCTCTTTTGCCAAAGCGGTGGAGTATGCCACCAAGGTGGAGTCATACCACCAGACTGTCTCTCCACCACGTTGTCGCTCCACACCTACTCCTTCGGCTCCAGTGTCTTCTGCACCTACTGGGACTCCTTCCACCACTACTACTCCTGCCGTCACAGTCCTTGCTCCTGCTCATCCGGGGTGATGGGCCATCGCGCCTCAGATTGCTCTCTGGCTCGCCGTCGCGCTCTATTAGCTTCTGGAGACCCCGATTACATTGAGGAGACCCCAGAGATCCCTTCCCAGCCAGTTCTCATCACGATCCTTGATGGTGACATCGAAGGCCTTCCCCTCTGAGTTTGAGGACGAACTCTTTTCAACGGGGGGAGAGTGATGTAAATCAAGGACGAGGACGTCATTTTATCTTTTTTTGTTCTTTTAGTATTTCTTTTATTTGGAGCATTCATTGTATTTTTCTTTTTTGGGTATTTAGAAGAAGGAAGGTTAAGTGACACTTAAGGGCATAATTGTAATTAGACTGTTAGCTTAAAGGCCAAACAACCTCCTTCCTATAAATACCTCTTTTGTAGACTCATTTGAGTCATTCCTTAATTTTGAGAGATTATGAATAGAGAGAGAAATATCATTTCTTGCTCCCATTTGACGCTATTTACGTCAGTATGTCACCACGCGTCGTGCCCGCCTTCTAACCCTAAAGGATGCTAGTTGGAGGATGTGTGTTGATAGTCGTTTGATCAATGAGATCACTGTGATGTACTGGTGCCTATCCCTAGCTTAAAGGACTTGTTTGATCCGTCACACGATGCTCGTGTGTTTTGCAAGCTCGATCTGCAAAGCAGCTACCATCTGGTTCATATGAGATTGGGTGATGGGTGGAAATCCGCTACACGACGGACAAGACTGTAATGTTGTTTGGTTTGTCCAACGCTCCAACGACCTTCATGAGAGTGATGATACAAACCCACACCCATTTCTAGGCAAATTTATTATGGTGTATTTTGATGACACCCCATTCGCAATTGCTCCAAAGGGAATTATTTGGAGCATGTCGACCCGGTTCCTGAGCTCTTACGCAATTTTATTATGGTAAAAATTTTACCTCCAGCTCTAAAGTTGCTCGTTTATGATTTAGTTGCTAAAATTATCAACTAAGAACTCACTGACTACATCAATATCTCACGTGCACATTTTTCACAGTTAAAACGAGCTTTGACAATTGTTTAGTTCCAGGTTTCACCGCTTTTATGGCACTTGTCACGACACGATGCGGATTATTACCGGGCAAGGTTTTGACTTGTCCTTGCACTCCCAAACTTTTCCCATATATTTGAGTTATTTTGCGACACTTGTAAGACGGGGATTGGTGTCATCTGAGCTATAACGGTGGGCCGCTTTTTTTTTTTTTTTATTCAACAGGTTTCCGGACTCCCTCCAAATAATTTTGACGTATGACACAAAGTTATATGTGGTGGTCCTAGTGATTTGCCATTTGCACGAGTACCTTATCCATCGTCGTGACACCCCGCCTAATAAAATACCGGGTGATCAGTCCTATACCAAATTAAAATAGGAATCCCAGTTGGTTCATCCTTAGCATCATTGTCGAAAACCTTTTTAAAACTTACTAATCACCTAGTATTCCAAAAAAGCTGGTGCCAAATTTTATCTTTTTAATTAAACAAAACAATAACATGCGGAATTATAATATGAGCCATACACAACGACTGAATAAATTAACTGAATAAATAATAAAACGACATGCCGAATAAACCATCGGCCACCAAAGTAAATAGTTCAATATAAACATCCAACACCTGAATAAATAAATTTGAAAACTGTACTGAAAAGTCTGGGCGACAAGCCCTAAGTAAAACTGAAACTGATAACTGATTCCTACTCTAGGAAGGAATGAACGATGCGTCTAAACCAAACTCCTGCTAGCATCCACATTTGCCGCAGTGCCGCGTCTCTGGAATAGAATATCAATCCTAGCATCCCTGTGGCTGGACACCTAAAAGGTTTTGAAAATAATTTTATAGCAAGGGTTAGAACCCAAAACATTTTGAAAATATTTAGCAAATGATTAACTTGCAGTAATAAAATATGCATGAATGCGCTTCATATTTTTGTTAGTGTCGCACTCCCTTGAGGACAGACTCACCCCTCAACAAATGTGCGCACCTAACGTCCTCTTCATATTCCACCTAGTCCTCTACCCTGAAACTAGATACTTGATATAACTCTTGTAAACCGCCCTACTCAATCCCGAGTATTTTAAAAGCATGATTTATAAGTTATTTATCACCTTAACTTAGTTAATCATCTTCCTTGAAAGACATATAACATTCACTAGTTATATAAATAAATCACTTTTCTCCATATATTTAAATTTCCCGTATATAATTATTCACCCCATTATGTACGTACAATTATCTTACAACAATCACACATGTTGAATGGGAATATAACCCATATATAATTAATACAATTCACTTCATGTATTTAATGACCCGTATATAACTATTTATCCCATTATATACGTAGAACCATATTACAACATTCACACATATGTTGAATATAAATATAACCCATCCTCCCGAGTAATAACTCACCGGATGTATTCTCTAAAGTGATATCACACTAGGTGTACTCGCATAACCTAGTTACCCCAAGTCAGAATCGCTCACTAACTTGGCCAAAAACATAAACCTAATGGAGGCGGTCATATTCCTTCACTGAAAGTGAGATAAGCCCCTCACCCATATAACGGACGCTATGACCTGGGATATACTCACCCTACTCCTCAAGCTAGGGGATTCACTCACATCGCGCAACCTCCTCTGATAGCACTAGAGTATATATATTAATAATATCTAATCACTGATATTTATATGCACACACCATATATATACTATTGCACACCGTATATATATAAATATAAAATATCCTGGTTTTACTGTGTACTGAATCCGTAACACTAGGCTATACTTAGTATCTCGAGTTTGTGGTCCAACTCTGATTATTAATTAATTTGCACATTAATTCATTAAATTATAATTGGTGTCACCCAACCAATATATTCGGACTCGCTCTCGTGGCCTGAGAAGAAAATGATACCCGAGTCTAATCCCCGACTCCGAATTAATTAGTTTTCATCCATAATTAATTTAAGTGAGTAGTGTTGCCCTACTACTCTACCCGAACTTATTCACCCAATCAATAATTTTGTTTCTCAGAATTTACGCTCAAAATTCATACGCAAGTGTCGCACTTAATTTTCCCCCACCCCTCCCAATTATTATTCCCTTATAATTGTGAGAATATTAACTTCCTTAATTAATTTCTCCTTTAATTAGGTTGGTAGCATTTAAACTAAAAATTTTCACCTAAAACCCCAAGGCCGAACTGTCAAAAAAACTGAAGGGTTGATTGATTGACCTTCAACCATCGATCGATCGATCGAACATGTACTCGTCTTCTCCTGCTTGCTGTTTCCGCTATTAACGAGTTTCTCTACTCTCCAAACTTCTCCCCTGGTCTAATCCAAACATGATTACCATCGTGACTACATAAGAACATGATCTAGGGTCTCCTATAAAGCTTCAAACTCAATTTAAATCATACAAATGTCTACTTCTCCGATTTGGGGGATTTTCCGGGTTTTCACTCATTAAGACCCAACATCATCTAATCACCACAAATTCGTTCATAATTACTACTGGTTTTCACATCTAAATCAATTATCATCTCAGCAGCATACATCACAATTGATTTTCACGTTAAATTCCATTCAATTGGTTGATTTACAAAAATCCCAATTTTTGTACCCATTATACCCAAAACGAATTTCTGATTCCACATCACAAATATATGAATTGAATGACATCAATTAATAGCACAAGATAATCACTTGCCTTATGGATTCGTAGGGTTTGATCCGAGTGTGTGATTCGCAAGGTTGATGATGAAGTTCCAATAGGTTCCTTGCCTTGTCTCCAAAAGACTCCAATTTGCAGTGTAACCACTCTCTATGGGTTCCTCTCAATACCCTAGGTTCTCTCTTGTGTTTTCTGCCGCTTTCCTTTTCTCCTAAATTAGGTATTAAAGCTAAATCCCGTTTTTAGCCTAATGGGCCAAGCCTGAGTGACCCAAATACCCCCGTGTGGGTCCGGTTATGCCTAAAAACTCCCCGTAACCCATTTACTACCCCCGGGTACACTTTTTTGACAATCTCGGCCCATCCGGACTCGACCATGCACTCAGAATCGACATCCGAATTAATTTATAAAAATTCCTATCTCACACCCAAATTAGTCTATACCGACTCTTGGCTGAGATAAATAAATGTCACGTCACTAACACACGTTATGACGTAAATAAATTATTACTATTCACTTAGTAATTAAATTTCCCTAAATATTAACCATTCACTCTCCGATTAATATTTAAATAAATATTACCATAATTAGTTCAATTAAATTACGACACACAAGTAATTTTAAAATTTCCCGAATTAATTAAATATTACATGAAATACAAGGTGTTATAATCGCGAGTTTTTTATCAAGTTCAATCACGAGGCGCTCCGTGTTGTCCACAACTGGAAGAAGACAAGTGTCAGGCACGCAAAGTGGTCCTGTTTCCTTTATCATTACACCTTCCATCTTCAGAATAAGTTGGGGAAGGAGAATCCGGTGGCTGATGCGCTGAGTCACCAGTTATACTTCCTTACAATCATGAAGGTTTAGTTTTCGAGTTTGACGAGATTAGGCTCACTTGCTCACTTCGGTCCGATAGTGGAGTAGTGTGCTCGCAGTCAGGGCACACGTTGAGGTTTTTATGTCTCTCTTCCTGGATGGGTTACGTAGTACTGCGTGAATTACTTTTTTCAAATGGTTCACTTCATAGCTTGCATCAGGATAACGGGCACGTCTCATATGGCGACTTTTTAATTCTAAGAAATTTCTCGTTGTAATAAGTTCCCCACAGTACCACCTTTGTTCAGGACATATGTTTCACGTGTCACTTCTGGCGCACACTTTTGCGGTTATTGAGGTGTTCCTTCTATTCTCCACAGCTTTCCATCCTTAGACAGATGGTGGACTGAGTTCGTGAACCGCAGTGTCTGACACTCTCCGATGACTCGATATAGATAGTACGAGGACTTGGAATGTCGTCGGTGGCCAGGCTGAGTCTGCCTTCAATAGTGCCGTCAACCACCCCTTCCAAGTGGTTTTGGGTGCTAGTCCGCGAATGCCCATCGATTTAGTTGGGTTGCACCCGACAGTCTCATTTAGTCATTGACACGGACTGGCAATGCTCGTGTTTCTTCATATACGGCTTCTTTTGCAGGGGAATAGTTATCTGTCATTTCTGTCCCTTGTTTTCTCTTTTTTTATTAGAGGGCATTATAGTCTTTATTAGCCTTTAGCTCTCTAATTTAAAATAAGCTCTTCCTCATATTGACATTATTACATTTTGGATATTTTTAATGAAAGAGTTAATTTCAGCCCTAATTTGTCTCTGGTGGTTGTGTACATCACTATCCCCCTTCCTAAGATATATGATTGTAGTAAAATAAAACTTTTTAACCCAGTTTTACCATCCACCTACTTGAGTACTAAACTTTGAGCCTTTTTGTGGCTATATAATGTGTAACGTCTTCCACTTCCAATAATGCTGTAATTTTTTTTTGGCCATTATAATATTGCGGTCCAACATTATAGATCAGACAATTCTTAACTGCCAGTTTTTTGTTGTGTATGACCTTAATTGATTTGTTAATCAAACCACCTTGTTGTCCATATATTTGGAGATGAAATGCATCCTTTAAAGTTAGCCAGCTTCGTTTCCATACGCAAATGGAACCATCAATGTTAATAGTTTTAGAGCCAAAGCTCTTGATTAATTATGATTGCTTCGAAAAAATTATTACAAATTCAGTTTGATAACATGCCATAATCCCTTGCTCTGATGTCCCTATTACAGATCCAAAACCTCGAAATGAGAAGGTTGTTGATTACCCATCCCCCCTTCCAAATTTAGTAAATGTTAATTACCCGTCTGCGTCTCCAAATCCAGTAAACTTCAATTATCCGTCTGCGTCTCCAAATCCACTAAACACACCACCAGATCATAAGAAGGATGAGCTGGAGGAACAGCTGGATATACTCTTTGACGATGACGATCAAGATGCCGATGACAATGAAGTTAGTGGAGCAGCTAGTAGAGGGGATGGGGATATTGCCGAAAAAGAATTTCACACTGGTATTGATATCAACATACCACATCAAAACGACATTGACAACGAGATTGCTGATATAGATGTCAGCGATGATGATGTGGACAAGGGTCGTAATGCTGCAGAAGCCCTTAGAGCACAGGTGAATGCAGAGGAAAGAAGGGAACAAACTTCAAGCTCGAGTGGTAGCAGTGGGAGTGAGAGTAGCGGAAGTGGAACCGGAAGTGGGAGTGGTAGTGGTAGTGGGAGTGGAAGTAGCAGCAGTGATAGTGAAAGCAGTGACGGTGACTCAGTCAACTCTATCTGAGAAATGGAAGGCAAGCGGTTTATTATGGCCCCTTTTGGTTCTTGAGGAAAATATTTTTTACTTAATGGTGAAACCTGTCTTTACTTTTTTGAAGCAAGTTTTGTTCACTGTTTTTGTCCAAAATCATATAATTAGAGGGGGAATTTTTTATTTTATTTATCATTTTGGATAGGTGAAAATACTTTTCACCCAGGTGGAAAACATTTCACCCTGAACCAAATGCAGTTGTTTGCTGTTTATTGCGTCATCCAGTGAAAATGCACCATAAAGGAAGTGGTAGAGCTGCTCAAATTCTCAAGTACATTTATTCGTTGTTTTGGTCTAGATATGTAATGCAAGGTTTATACATTCCAGCTCAGATTTTGTTCCTGTTTTCCTCATTTTCTTTCATCTTGAATATATAAATTTACTGGTTGTTGGAGGATGTTAAGCTTAAATTGCCGCATCCATTACATGTGAATGTTTGTAATAGAACTATAATTAATCAATTTTCAAGTGGTCTGCTGTTAATGAAATATTTCTTATATCGGAGTTATGTTGTGTGTCGTTACTCAACTAGATCATTTTGGTTTTATGATCGACATTTCTTACCTACTTGAGATATTGATAGCCATAATAAACGATAATATATGTTTGGATTATATGAAAGCTTGGTTTGGAAAAAGTTTGTTACACTTGAGAACGAGATCTCATTTTATTTATTTATTTTATTTCTTTTTCATAACTTTTAGGGAGTTTTCCATTAAGTCATTTGTCAGATATTTTTTTTTTACTCTAGTTCACTTGTGTATCTTCTAAACACTAAGGTGCCACGCTCTTTAATGTATACATTAGAAGTTGGGGTGTACACAAACTTAAATCATGTATATTACAAAAAATTGTGTATACATAATAAAATTTTATGTATAAATTGTAATTTTTTTTCAAAAAAATAAAAGAATTTGTGTATGTTAAAATATGTGACTTTTGGTTTTTGAGTGGATATCCATTCATATTTTTATCTTTTGGGATATTTCACTATGTTCTATAAATAAGAGAAATTTCATATGATTTTGAGCTACACTCAGTAGTCAATACATTTGACAAATAAAATAATCTCTCTCTCTCTCTCAATTCTCTGCATGTCCTTGCAACATGTTATCAGCACGATTGATCCTACATTTTCTAGGGACCAAAATATAGCGTGGAGACTGCTCTTTTTAGCAGTGAATCATACCAATTTTAATCCTTCTCACCATAAACAAAAGTACGCTTCTTATTCTATAAAAAAATTGAAATTTGGAACACATCGTATGAAAAACACAGATAAAGGAAAACCCATCAGTCTTTTTGACAAATCTATACAATAAGCAAACAACCCAATGATCATAATTCATAATTTTGTGATTTCAAAATCTGTTTAGACTTTATTTCTTTTTCTGTAAATGGGTTTCATTTTGCAGTTAGATTTAATAATTGATTATTTGGATTGAGCCATGTTATTACTAGCTTATTGTTCTGGTGAACTGAATTGGTCATCTGATTGCCTTTGAGTGATTCCTTGAAAAATTAGAACATCATTACTAGCACCTGTGTGCTGTTTTGAAGTTTAAAAATGAATACAGGAAAGATAATTTCTTTGTATATAGATTGGCAACATAACTACTAATTTTGTCCAAAGCGAATTGTAGCCTTTCGATCTCAAATTTGGAAATCTAAAAGCTACATGGTGTAAATCTCAACCATTTTTATCATTTTATATATTTGCGCTGGCCAGATTATTAGACTATGTTATACCTTAACCTGAATGACAGATAATTTTTTGAAATCTGAGTTCCAAACAAACAAATATAAATTGATTTTTATAATTATGTGTGATATTAAATCAATCCAATTCATTACAAAAATCGAACTTTTTAAGGGGTAATTCCTTGCATCTCTCAATTATAATTTCCATTCAAAATATATATATAATGCGTAATGCTGGATTTTGATTACCTTTCGTGGTCTTTACGTATTTAATCCCATTTTTTAAGATTCATTTGTAGTTACTCCTATATTTTTATTTTTTAATTGTTAGTCATATCATAACAACTATGAGACAAGTGTCATTCTCCAATGAGATTGACTAGTTTCAAAATAATCGTTATTTTTTATAACAAGCAATATATATATATATATATATATATATATATATATATATATATATATATATATATATATATTTGATTTAAGTTTAATACCAATTAGTTACATAATTGTATTTTTTTTCTCATAATTCATCCTTAAATTTAACACAACTAATATTTGATTATTGGGGCTGAAGTTCCCAATTTACATTAATTAAATTTTTGGGACCAGAAGTTCCCAAAAATTCACTAAAAAATAGGGCCCGACGTTCCTAATTTATATTTAAATTTCGGACCTGAAGCTCCGAATTATAATTTAAATTTTTGGATCCGAAGTTCCAAATATATATTTGTGATCAAACCTGAAGCTTTGACACAATAGTGTGTGAATTTTAAAATATTAATTGAACCTGAAGATCAATAACTTTATGTGTTGAACCCCAAATACACAAATAAATAGCAAATAGATGAAATTTTGACTAGTAAATCAAATATTCAAAATCAAATATTAAGAACTTGAAATTTTAATTATAATTTATATTGTTAATTCCATTATTTATATTCTGCATTATACGTTTCTAATTATTAATGCTTAAACGCACAATTTCAAACATGTTAAACATCTCTAAACTTGAATTTGAGGCACTTGATATAAATGAAAATAATTATCTCAACTGGTCTCAAGATGCAGAACTCCATCTACCAGCTAGAAATCTCGGTGATGCCATTACTACTGATAACACTATGTCCCAACAGAACATAGCTAAATCTCTCATATTTTTTAGGCATCACATACACTGTGATTTAAAAAGTAAATATTTAACTGTGAAAGACCCGTTATAACTATGGAACTCCCTGAAGGAGAGATATGACCATAAAAAAACAGTCGTACTTGATGTGACCACAAAAAATCAGTCATAGTTCCATGTGCACGCCATAAATGACTCAATTTGATATTTCAAGATAGTGTGAGAGTACAATTTTGCTACATTTAAAATCACCTCGCAACTCAAACTCTGCGACGAGAAGATAGATGATGCAAATATGCTAGAGAAAACTTTTTCCACTTTTCATGCCTCGAATATGCTCCTACAACAGCAATATCGAGCGATGTTTTAAAAGATATTCAAATTTGATCTCATGTCTCCTAGTAGTTGAACAAAATAATGATTTACTGATGAAGAATCATTCATCAAGACCTACTGGATCTGTAGCACTCCCTGAAATGAATGCTAACTGAGCTGGAAATTTTGAAAGAGGCCGAGGAAATAAACGACAACGCCGTGGCTACCTCAGAAGAGGTGGCCATAACCAAGGGCCTAAAACAATTAAAATTTTTAAGAACCACCAGAAGTGGAATGGCCAAAACAAAAAAAGAAAATCAGAATTCAAGCACGGTACAACCGAGAGACACTTGTTATAGATGTGGTGGCAGTGGTCTTTGGACCCGTAATTGTCGTTCGTCCAAGAAATTTGTGGGACGATGTCGGTCATTCAAAAAGGGAGTGGAGATAAATGTGATGGAAGGTCTAGAAGACCGTTGGATGATGGAGATAAATATCATGGAAGGTCCTGAAGATCGCTGAAAAATTGAAAATACCCAGCTAAATGTTGACGACTTTTTTGAAGATGCGGATGGCGTTCCCATTGATAATGAGACATTTGATGCCATGATTGGCAATCCCCTGAAGAACTGAACAATTTATGTATCTTAATATCGCTATAATATTTTGTTTTTATTCCTTAAACATCCTTATGTTTTTCTTTTAAATACTTATTATAATAAATTGCATGGTTTTACATTTATCTTTTCAATATGGTTTGCAATCTATAATTGTGTTACTCGTATAAAAAGTATGGATCCAAAATTGCAAGCAAGCGATAACACTTGTCCAGTTGACAGCGGGACAACTCATACTATTTTGGAAAACAATTTTTTTTTCTCAGCCTTGGTGTATGATATGACAAATGTTTTTACAATAGCCGGTCCTACTAAAATTATTTATGGCTACGAAAGATCCCACATGGTGCTACCTGATGGTACCCACTTATTGATACAAAATGCCATATACTCAAGCAATTTCAAATTTTTTTGCTGAGTTTTAAAAACATCAGAATGAACGGGTATCATATGAAAATGAGTAATGAAAATAACAAAAAGTTCCTTTGTATTACTTTTAGTATTGGAAGCTAGAAGCTCACACTCGAAAAACTCCCTGCATTATCCATAGGGTTATACCAGACAACACTTAGTGTTGTAGAATCTCACTCAGTCATGGGTCGAAATCTCAATGATCCTAATGCATAGATATTATGGCATGATCGTTTGGGTCACCCTGGATCCACCATATTTCAAAAAATCATCAATAACTTGAATGGATATTTTTTAACTAATCAACATCACCCTACCAAGTGATAATTTTTGCACCCCGTGTACACAAGAAAAATTAATCACAAAACCATCTTTTCTCAAAATAGCCTATGAGTCACCATTCTTTTTACAACTAATTCAAGGGGATATTCGTGGCCCTATTCAACCTTTTAGTGGGCCTTTTAAATATATTATGGTTTTAATTAATGCTTCCATTAGATGGTCACATATTTGTTTACTATCTGCTCGCAATTTGGATTTGCAAAATTACTTCCTCAGATCATTAAACTCAGAACATATTTTTTTGTTCAACACAACAAATCCATTCGCTTAGATAATGCAGGCAAATTCACATCTCAAGTTTTTGAGCATCCAATTCTCCATGTTCATACCCCTCGACGTCGTGGGCTGTCCCCACTCCCTCACCGTTTCCACCTTCCCAGGATCTATGGATATCCCTCCTTCAGAAATAATGTTCCCCAAAAATTGAACGTCCCTCAGCCAGAACCCACACTTCTCATATTTTGTATACAACTCGTGCTCACGTAGTGTCTGCAAAACCAGTCTCAAATGCTCGGCATGCTCCTCCTCAGTCCTAGAATAAATCAGGATGTCATCAATGAAGACAATTAAAAACTAATCTAAGAACTCTCTGAACACCCTGTTCATCAAGTCCATGAATACAACCGGTGCGTTGGTTAGCCCAAATGGCATAACCCTGAACTTGTAGGATCCATATCGCGTCAAGAAGGCAGTCTTAGGCACGTCCTTCTCTGTGATACGTAACTGATGGTATCCCGACCTCAAGTCAATCTTCGAGAAGTAAGAAGCACCTCTCAATTGGTCGAATAGGTCATTGATTCGGGGCAGAAAATACTTATTCCGTATCATGACCTTATTCAACTCTCGGTAGTTCACACACAATCATAGCGACCCATCTCCCTTCTTTACGAACAATACGGGAGCACTCCCGTGCGAGGTACTTATTCGGATGAAACCCTGACCCAACAACTGCTCGATCTGATCCCGTAGCTCCCTCATCTCTGTCGGAGCCATACGGTAAGGTGCACGGGCAATGGGTCGGGTGCCTTGCGCCAAATTTATCACAAACTCTATCTCCCTGTTGGGAGGTAATCCTGGTATGTCCTGAAATACATCAGCGAGCTCATGAACAACCGAAATCGAATCAAGTGGTATCAGCACCCCCTTATAGGTCTCCTCCTCTATATAATACAAATGGGTGGATGACCCCCCTTCCGGGTGAGGCATCGCCACCAAAAAAATCTCCTGACCCGGTATGGCAAACACAATACTATAGCTATAACAATTAATCACAGCCCTATACATAACTAGCTAATCCATCACGATAATTGCATCATACTCGTGCATATCTAAGACAAGCATATCTGTCGATAATAACAATCTCCCAATCTCTATGCCCACTCCCCAACATATAAAGAATATCAATGACCCATAGCCAAACTGTGAATCTACACTAGTAACTATGCTCTCTGCCGTGTCTAATAACCTCATGGGGTGTGTAAAACTAGTGGCAATGAAACTATGTGATGCCCCTGTGTCATATAATATCCGTCCCAAAGTCCCCTGGATAGAAAACGTACCCTCAATCGCGGGTGGAACCTGGGGAACTGCAGCCTGGTGGACATTATAGACACTCTCATATTGTAGCTATCCCTGCATGGCTGGAATGACTGGCAAAGCTGGTATCTGCGGTGGTGCTGGGAGGGTGGCTGGAAATATCGGTCGCTGGGGCTCCTGACGAGCGCCTTGCTGCTACTGCTACTGCGGGGCTCTACCCTTCTAAGGATACTCATGACATTTGTGGCCAGTGTTGCCACAAATAAAGCATCTCCCTGGAAAGTGTCCTCCCCTCTGCCCCTACTTTCCTCGGCCTTGATGGCCGTTACCACCCATCCCTCGAACCTGCTGAAAGTGCTACTGTCCCTGTTGGCCCTACCTAAAACCTCCTTGCCCCTGCCTGTAGTCACCTGACCTGAACCTCTTAACAGGGTCGACGTGATAGGAACTCTGCTCACCCTGTCACTGCTGACCCTGGGCTGATTGTGCCCCACTGGCACCATTACCTCCTGTCCGGCCCTGCTGACTGGACTCCCCCACTCATTTGCTTCCCTTTATATGGAAGCGGTGATCCTGGCAGTGTAGAAAAATCTAAGGGAACGACCCTACATACCTCGACGCCAACTTCCCTTTCTTCCCAAACCGCACCCCTTTATAGGAGATACTCGTATCAACACCTGATCCCCACACTGAACTCCCTAAAGAATCTCTTGGCATCGGCGTAGATCTTTTATTTATCCTGAGCAACCCGAATACGGATCCAAATCAACTCAACCTTTATCAAGGTGTCCTGGATCACCTCTGGCTCCCCCACCTCAAGCCAACACGCGAGAGAACGATAAGTTCTACCACATAGAACCTCAAATGGAGCCATGCCAATAGTGAACTAGTAGGAGTTTTTATAATCAAACTACATCAGTGGAAGGTATGGCTCCCAACCCCTCAAAGTCAAGGATATACATCCGTAACATATCCTCTAACATCTGATTCATCCGCTCTATCTGCCCGTCCGTCTGCGGGTGATAGGCCGAACTCAATCGTACTCCATACCAATGGACTCCTGGAAGCTCTCCCAAAATCTGGACACAAAAATCTTGTCCCGATCGGACACAATATCAAGGACCACTCCATGGAGTCTCACTATCTCGATAATGAAGATCTGAGTGCACTACCCCGTAGTATAATCGATCCGGACTGGAAGAAAATGAGATACCTTGGTAAATCGATCCACAATCACCCATATGGAATCATGACCCCTCTGCGATGTAGGCAGCCCTGTGATGAAATCCATGGAAATGCTCTCCTATTTCTATATAAGGATATCTAAAGGCTGTAGGAGCCCTGGCGATCTCTGATGTTCCCCTTTCACCAGCTGGCAAGTGGCACATTTCGAAATAAATTTAGCGATGTCCTTCTTTATTCCACGCCACCAGTACTGTCGCCTCATATCCTGGTGCATCTTATCCCCTCCGAGATGTACCACAAACCATGAAACGTGCGACTCTGCTATCACTGCATGTTGTAAATCCTCCCCCTCTGGAACTACTAATCGACTATTGAAGCGCAATCCCCCATCTGAGCTCACGGAATATGACTCTTCCCCCTCGGCCAGAAGCTGTAAATCTGATCCTGACAGAACGAATCTACTTCCTGAGCCTGTATCACCCTAGTAACGATCTCGGGTGTAATCTTCATCACTAACATGAATGAGTGAGTAACCGCATCCAATTTACCAATTCCTTCTAGTTTGCTCTCCACACATCGACCACCTTAGCTGCTGGTCTATGGCTCAACGCGTCTGCTACCACGTTAGCCTTCCCCGAGTGGTAATGGATGTCGAACTAATAATCCTTTACAAATTCAAGCCACCTCTGTTGATGCAAATTCAACTCCCGCTGTGTGAACAGATACTGCAGTGGCTTGTGATCCGTGAACAGGCAAAATCTCTCCCCCAAGAGATAATGTCTCCATATCCGCAATGCAAACACGACTGTCGCTAACTCCAAGTCGTGGGTGGGGTAACTCCTCTCGTGAGGCATAAGCTATAGCCTTATACTCCTTCTGAATCACACTCCCAAGCCCTAGTTAGGACGCATCAGTATAAACTAGGTATTCCACTCCCGGCCTAGGTAGTGCTAGAACTGGTGCTGAAGTCAGCTTGTCCTTCAGCTCATCAAAAGCTAACTGGCGGGCATAATCCCATATAAATGACACCCCTTTGCAAGTAAAGTTTTTCAACGGACCCTCTGTCTTTGAGAATCCCTGAATAAATTGCCTGTAGTATCCCTCCAGCCCCAAGAAATTATGTATCTCTGTCGGCGTCGTGTGCTGTCCCCACTCCCTCACCGCTGTCACCTTCCCAGGATCTACGGATATCCCTCCTTCAAAAATAATGTGCCCCAAAAATTGAACGTCCCTCAGCCAGAACCCACACTTCTCATATTTCCCATACAGCTCGTGCTCAGGTAGTGTCTGGAAAATCAGTCTAAAATGCTTAGCACGCTCCTCCTCAGTCCTGGAATAAATCACGATGTCATCAATGAAGACAATGACAAAATGATCTAAGAACTCTCTGAACACCCTGTTCATCAAGTCCATGAATACAGCCAGTGCATTGGTTAGCCCAAATGGCATAACCCTGAACTTGTAGGACCCATATCGCGTCAATAAGGCAGTCTTAGGCACGTCCTACTCTGTGATACGTAACTGATGGTATCCTGACCTCAAGTCAATCTTTGAGAAGTAATAAGCACCTCTCAATTGGTTGAACAGGTCATCGATTCGGGGAAATGTATGGTTATTTCGTATCGTGACCTTATTCAACTCTCGGTAGTCCACACACAATCGTAACGTCCCATATCTCTTCTTTACGAACAGTACGGGAGCACCCCATGGCAAGGTACTTCTTCGAATGAAACCCTGATCTGATCTCTTAGGTCCCTCATCTCTATCGAAGCCATACGGTAAGGTGCACGGGCTATCGGCCGGGTGCCTGGCGCCAAATCTATCACAAACTTTATCTCCCTACTGGGCGGTAATCCTGGTATGTCCTGAAATACATCAGTGAACTCATGAATAACCAGAATCGAATCAAGTGGTATCACCACCCCCATAGAGGTCTCCTCCTCAATACAATACAATTGGGTGGACGAACCCACCTCCGGACGAGGCATCACCACCAAAAACATCTCCCGACCCGGTATGGAAAACACAATACTACGGCTATAGCAATCAATCATGACCCTATAAATAACTTGACAATCCATCCCGATTATCGTATCATACTCGTGCATATCTAAGACAAGCATATCTGCTCGTAATAACAATCTCCCAATCTCTATGCCAACTCCCCGACATATAAAGAATATCAATGACCCATAGCTCAACGGTGAATCTACACTAGTTTTGTGCTATCTGTCGTGTCTAATAATCTCGTGGCGCGTGTAAAACTAGTGGCAATGAAACTTTGTGATGCCCTAGTGTCAAATAATATCCGCTCCAAAGTCTCCTGGATAGAAAATGTACCCTCAACTGCAGGTAGATCCTGGGGAACTGTGGCATGGTGGACGTCGTAGACACGCCCATACTGTAGCTATCCCTACTGGACTTGAACGACTGGCAAAGCTGGTATCTGCGGTGGTGCTGGGAGGGTGGCTGGAAATATTGATCGCTGGGGCTCCTGACGAGCGCCATGCTGCTGCGGAGCTCTACCTTTCTGAGGAAAATCATGATATTTGTGTCCAGTGTTGCAAAAAATAAAGCATCTCCTTGGAAAGTGTCCTCCCTTACTTCCCTCGGCCTTGATGGCCGTTACCACCCATCCCTTAGCCCTGCTGGCCTTGCTGAAAGCGCTGCTATCCCTGTCGGCCAGGCTGGCCCTGGTGGCCTTGCCTAAAACCTCCCTAGCCCTGCCTGTAGTCACCTGAACAGAACCTCTTAGCAGAGTCCCCCTGATGGGAACTCTGCTCACCCTATTGCTACTGACCTTGGGCTGATTGTACCTCACTGGCACCATTACCTCATGTCCAGTGCTGCTGGCTGGACTCCCCTACTTATTTGCTTCCCTTCATATGGAAGCGGTAATCTTGGCAGTGTAGTAGGGCAACATTATCCACATCAGAATACGTAACCAACAAAAGATTTCCCAATAGATACTGACGAATCTTCCATGTCAAACCGTCCATAAATATCCTAATCTTCTTCTCCTCCGTAGGTAGCTCATCTGACACTATATTCAACAGGTTCGTGAACTCTTCCTCGTATTCGACAACTGTCTTCCCTTCCTATGTGAGGTTCAGTAACTTCCGCCTTATCTCAGTCTTAACGATGGAGGGAAAATATTTGAATCGCACCCAGAAGTCCCTGATTGTCATGATGTCTCTCTCCTCAACAGTGGTAATAGACTCCCAACACTGCAGTGCCGCTCCCACTACCTTAAATATAGCTACTATCTGCCTCTGAAACTTAGTGCACTCGTACATCCTCAAGTGTCATCGAATGTTATTCTTCCGTCGGCTAGCCACTACAACATCTGAACTCCCTGCGAACTCTAGAGGATGTGCCTTCTTGAAGGCATCCCTGATTCTCTCCTAAGCAGAAGGGAATGCGTGAGCTGGTGCTGGGGCAACTGTCGGTGCCGGGGGTAGGGCCTGCTATACCATGGCTAAAGCTTCATTTACCGCCTGTGCTATGATAGCGATAACCTCCATAGCATTCATCGTTCCCTGAACTGGAGCTGTCTGGGGCTCGGTATGGGCATCCTTAGGAGCTCGTTGTGCACGTCTAGTGATAGAAAGACTTTTGCGTGTATTTTGTCGTTGCTTGAAAAAGCTCCTTCTAATCAAAATCCTTATGTACCTACAAAATATAATAAACTCAAGTATAGAGGTAAGTAAGGATGTCAATCCACTTTCTAGGGAGTAAAGCAAATGGAACAAATTCAATTGTAATTCACTTTTTATTTTCTTTTTGTGCTTTTTCACTTTTCTAATTTTTTTAGCTTTTTCAATATTAAAACAATAAGGTGAGGTGATTGTTTAAACTAAATGTGATATGAAAATAACTAACTAGAAAGTTACTAATATGAAAAATAAAGTCTAAACTAAAATAAAAGATAAAGTGAGGTAAATAATTGTGAGAACAATCAAGGAATGGGATTACACCAAAAGTTTTAGTTATTCTAATTAATTAATTTAATTATTTGAATTCTCCCAAATTAATATTAAAATTACAAACCAACTCTCGTTGCAAGTGTAATTAGAATAGTAATCTTTTAGAAAGTTAATTTTAACACCCCACAACTCTAGAAAAATAGATCCACACTCCTTTTAATTAATCACCCGCTAGGATCGATCAAATTAGAATTTATGTCAATCATATAAAATAAATTTAGAGTTAAAATTCAAGTGATAATACCCCACTTAAGAAACCCCTATCTCTAGTTCGAATCTAAAATGGGTATTATCACTAGAATTTTGATTTTCTCTCGAAAATCATTTACCCTCTCTCGAGGCGTAAATCTAAGGGCGAGGGATCAAAATTAACATTCAAAGGGACTTTTCAAGTAATTAAACTAATAAAAATAAAATAACATCAAATAAGGGTTTTACCCCACCCCTTGAAAGGGGATTTAGCCTAACATGGTATGAAATATGACAAACTAATATTCAAAGGCATAAAATAATAAAAGAAGAGAAGAGAACAATCAAACCAAATCTCTTTGATTAAGTTGAACTTCAATCCTTGAAATTAAAGCATACACCTCTTAATTGATCTTCCAAATGATTTGAAATTAAAATCAACACTCAATTAAATCTCAATCAATATTTATCCTCACAAATATCTAAAAAAAATAAAAAAGAATAAAAAAAAACTATTTACAAATGGTGTTTTCCCCTACAATTCTCTCTTTAGAATTTTCCTATCTCTAAGCTCTTGATTTTGATTTGGGTTCTTCTTCTTCAATTTATAGTAGGCATGGAGTATGGGGATAAAAATGAGAGTTGGCTATGGTGAACATGTGGGAAAGGTGAGAGCACATGCGCATGGGGGTGTGAGGTGTGAGGATATTTGGAAAAAATCTGATTTGGGTTAAATGTGCATTTGAGTGCACATGGGAGAATGTGGGTTGGTGAGATTAGAGGGGTAATTTTGGAAAAGTATTAAGAAAGGGTATTATGGGTAAAATGGGGGTTAAGTGTTTTTATTGGCACATGGGCATTGACTTGGTCATTGTTTTGGTTTGGCTTGGTAATGGGGTAGATAGATGAGAGAGAGTGAGATGGTTTGTGTGGTGGGGAAGATGAAGATGAATAGTGGGTGTTTAGTGTGTGGGTGAGGTGTAGGGTAAATTAGGTGAGGGTTAATGAAAGTAGGGGTGTGTTTGGGTTATGGGTTATGTTTGTGGGTATAGGGTGTGTCTTTGTGTGTGTGTTTAATTTGAACCCTTAAAATAAAACTAACTAAAAAATAAAATAAAATAAAAACATAAAAAAAATAAACACCTAATTAAAATAAAACAAAGACCCTAATAAAAATTGAAACTAAAAAGAAATAAAAATAATAAAAATAAAAATAAAATCTAATAAAACTTAAAATTAAAATCCTAAAAAGAAAAGTCAAAATCTAATAAAATCCTAAATATTCTAATCCTAATAAAATAAAATAAAACTAAAACTAAAGACTAATAGATTAAAAATCAAAATAAAATTATACCAAATAAAATATAAAATAGAAAAATAGAAAATGAAACCTATAAAATACTAAATAAATCCTAAAAATAGAAATGACTCAAACTAAAAATCTAAAAAATAATAAAATGACACAAATAAAACACACATAGGTTTCGGGGTACGTTTGGGCTAGGTTTAGGCTCAGGTTAGGGTACGAGAGAGGGAATAAGCTCCATAAAACACACAATTGCCTTGAAATACGCGTTTGAACACCGCAACTTGCATTCGGCCTGCATAATGAACAATTAAGTACATAAGACCCATATTACCGAGAATTAGCAACTAAAGTACATCTGTTTGGGGTATAAATTGTACATTTTTGGGTGCTTATCATCTAGGAGGCATATAAAATGAGGGATAAGCTTTATAAGTCCACAGTAGATATCTCAAATATTTGAAGATGAAAAATACACAATTAAAGAATACAACAGTCCTAAATATTGGGTTCTATATAAAAAAATCTACGTTGGAAGGATAATAAGCCGTACAAATCCTAAGGGAATCTAGAACCTGATGCTCTGATACCACCTGTGACACCCCGCCTAATTAAATACCGCGTGATCAATCTTTTATTAAATTAAATCAGAATATCCAGTTGGTTTAGAATATGTATCACTGTCGAAAACTTTTATTAGAATACTAACCACCTAATATTTAAAAAGGCCGATGTCAAAATTTTATCTTTTAATTAGTGTAAAACCAAATTAATGGATAATTGACATTCACCATCCAATCCAAACTCATATGAAAGGAAATGACTGATATAATAAATGCAACTGGAGTAAACATATCCAGTCTATCAAGTACAATAATCCAATCGAAATAATCCAACTACTGAACCGACTAAATGAATAAATCCATAAATCTCTGGCTGTCTAATAGAAAGGGGCAACATGCCCTAAAAGAAGTAAATAGCTCGGAATGAAGAAGTTATAAATATGGAGGCGTCTACTACCGAGGTGTAATACCCCGTATTTTTATTATATTAAATAATCATGGGAATTAATTATTATTGTTGGATTAATTAAATTAAAGAGGTCGGGAAATTTAATTGTTAATTGATCCGAATTTAAAATAAATATTAACTAGCGTGCCAAGGGTTAATACTTATTGACGAAAATCATTAATTATTACCATGGGTATATGTAATATGGAATTATAAAATCTTTATAAATTATCGGAGTGTGAAATACGATAGTTTGGTATTTTAAGTCAGGACGCGCGTGTGAGACGTGTCGGGACTAAATGAATGAAATAAAAAGATAAATTATTTTTTTATAACTCGTATAGTAATTTCGAGTGCGCCATTGAGTTCGAAAGGGTTGAGATAGTCCAAAAACTCTACCCGGGGTATTATTTGGAATCCGGGATGTTTTTAGGCCTAACCGGCACCTCGTAGGGGTATTTTTGTCCTTTGGGATTTTGGGGTAATAATATGGACGAAAATTGGGAAATAAATAATGGATGCACTAAGGTTAGATAATAGTTATTAGTCCTAAATCTACGAGAGAGAAAAGAGATAGGCACAGAGGAAGGTAGAGAAGACTATTGGTGTTCTTGGTGCCTAACTCAAGAACACACCAAAAACTATACCAAAGTGTAGATCGCGAGAGGAGGAACGCACCCACACCCATATCAACAGCGTATCAGACCGTCGAAATTAAGTCAAGTGTTAGGTAGGATAGTTTCGACGGTTGAATGGGAGCGTAGGTATATGCGTGACCCATTTAGCTGGTGAGTATGCTCGCCTCCAATATTTGTGTTATGAGATTTATGGTTCGTGAGAGACGTCGAACCAGTTGTCCTTTATGCAGCGAGCGATGCACCGGGACGCGATAACAGAGTATGCATTGCGCCAAGTGGTCCTAACCAAGGGGCGCAGGATTTGTATATATATATATATATATATATGAATAATCCTAATGTGTGAAATTAGAAAATATGTAAATGTTGGTAAACAAAGTAACTTAAGGGGATAAAGTATTTACTACTAGGACAGTGAATATCAAATGCAGATAATGGGAGTGAGGTATTAAATAGCGTATTTTATGGGAGATACGGAATTCTCTTACGAGCTATAATTAGTAGTATATGTCTATGACCTAGTTGAGAATAATATGGATAACTAGGTTAGGGTAGACGTACGCTAGGTGTACACATTAGTGGAGGGGTGAGGATCTCATGTGAGAGTTCGAAACAAATATGCACATAATAATTGCATTAATGCAGTTTTAAATACTTGCTAAAATAAATATTTTTACAAATCGGGCTCTTACCCGTTTCTTGTTATTTCTCTTATATATATATATATTATACTAGGTGTCCTGCCACAGGGCCACCACCAGACTTAGACGCGTTGATCATTCGACGAGCTGCATTTGATATTAGACGCAACTATCTCTTCATTCTATTCCTAGTTCAGACATTCCATTTAGCGCATGTGTCGCCCGTTTCCAGATTAACTATTTCAAAGACTTTATATTTTTCTTATTATAATTTCCTTATGATTGGATTGAGTATTATGGTACATTGGTTTTAGACTTTGAACTAGAATGTTTTATCGAGTCTTAATTATTTCAGTATTTGATTCATGTTCAGTATTTATTCTGGTGGAATGTGAATAGCTTATATTTTAAAGCATGGAACTTATTAATGGATTAATTGGGTATAATTAAATGGAAAAATGTTTTGACACTTAGCTTAATTATTTATTAGGTGATTAATGATAAAAATTATTTTTCGACAGTGATGCTAAGAATGAACCACCCAGACACTTTGATTTAATTTAATAAAGGACTGATCACCCGATATTTAATTAGGCGGGGTGTCACACGAGGTCCTATAACTTCCACAGCAGCTACAACATGTCAAATGAATGGAACTCCTATGATTGGTGTCCCTGTGGCTGGGCACCTAAAATAATTTGAAAAAAGAGAATAAATTTGAAAGAGATGGGTCAGAGCCCAAGTGTAAAAAATTTAAATTTTTTAGCAAGTATTTAAATGTTGCAGTAAAGCAAATAGTATGCGCATCTTAGTGTTTCGAACACTCACTTGAGATTCTCACCTCTCGACTAGTGTGCACGCCTAACGCACCTCTAAACCCATTAATTATTCTATCATCTAGCTAGAATATAGACAAACATCCGTCTAATCACTACCTGCAATACCAACCCGCATTTTCCATACAACACTATATTAAATGGTTTCACGAATGTTATCTCAATTTGGGAAGTATTTATAAATCACGTTAAATGCTCACTTACTTAAGTTATTCAGAGATTATAATCATTAGATATCTTATCCACATACTTTCACACAACAAGTATCACCACAGGTATATATATATACACACACACACACACACACACACACACACACACACACACATACACACACACACATCACTATATATTATATATACTAAAAGGCACCTTTAGACTCAGAAACCATGCCCTCATACTCTGCTATCAAGTCCCAGTACATATCGCATTGAATAAGGACAATGGGTTCAAAATCTCCCACGAACCTTAAATTTACAAATCACACATACGGAGGCAAACATGGACCCAAGCCTACGCACATTCCTACGCACCCATATGATCATCAACATTATCATTCTCTGATAGCCCATACCTAAGTTCCACGCCCTTGAGGTACCAGCCAAATATCCTCCCGAAGGCTCCTCAAGATAGGAATGTCCCCTTTCCCAACCTCACGTGATAATAAGTATAGTAGGTATGTCATAGATATAATACATATCATTATAGGCATTCACGCAACCTATCAAGTTCATTAGGTATACACACAACCCGAATATTTAACTTATATGTAGTATCTCTCATTACTACTTTCATTACACATACTAGATTATGAATACTCTTTCGCTCGTAACTTAGAGATAACTCGTCGCTTCAAATGTCATAAAATATCATACCTATTTTATCACCCAATAATGTTATTCTAACCTGAATCCCAATTTTACTGCTAATCATCACTTCAAATAAATCTGCTACCCAGAATTGAAACAACAGAAAAATTTCCCCGAAACTGGACCTGTCGTTTGAACCAGAAGCTATCTCGTTTGAACGAGATAGTATGTTGTTAGAACGACATATCGCGTGAGAGGGGATCTCGCTCGAACCAGGCTCCATCTCGTTTGAACAAGGTTGAGCAATTTCGTCCCCTACCTGCACCTGCTATGTTTTTCATCCATAAATAATCCTAAAACCTCTATAAATCAGTCCCAAACTCCTTTCATTCAATTCCAACTCAATTTCCCATATAGAAGAATGATTTCTAACATCTTAAACACATCAATTCATGATTAATTAATCCACAAACAAAAAATCCCCGAATTTCGAATTCATAAACCCTAATTCATAAGATTTCCATTTAACCCTTTTTAATCCCAGATTTACTCCACAATTAGCAACATAAATTCATAGTTAAACTTTAATTTACAAGGACCATTCAACTTTGTATCAATTTAACCCTAATATATCGTTTAATCATGAATTCTTCATCAAATCACATGCAATTTAAGGGGGTTTCATCACCTACACTAACATGAACACATTTAATGTTAAAAGAGCAAAATTTAAACAATTGCCTTACGAAAGATGGTATGATCCTTTGATGTTGTTGGTATATTTGCGACCCTCGTTCCTCGATGTACGCGATGGTAGTGTCGATGGTGGAAGAGGTGCACTTGTGGCGGCTTTTCCTTAGATTTTTCTTCCTCATTCTCTCTTTTTGGTCTCTCTCTGTGTCTAACTCCTTTTCTCACGGAAGATAACCTAATCTAATCCACATATGAGATCTTTTATTTCTCTAATTTTCGTCCTTTAATTACTCCAAAAATACAATTTACCAAAATACCCTTCAGGGGTGCCGGTTTGGCCTAAAATTGCTCCGGAACCCAAACTAAGCCTTCAGGTAGACTTTTCTGACTATCTCGACCCTTCGAGACTCAACGGCGCACTCGGAACGACCATATGAGCGACTTATAAATATTTTACTTTTTATTCCCTTAATTTACTCCCGACACGACTGACACGCGCGTCCCGACTTAAAACTGTCGTATTTTTCACTCACGATAACTTTAATATATTTTCACAATTATATAATACTTTACTCGCTAAGTAATATTCAATATAATTATCACCAATAAATACCAACTCTTGTCACGCTAGTAATTATTTAATTTAAATTCGGACTAATTAACAATAAATTCTCTCCATTTAAATTAATTAAACCCAGTCCCATAATTAAAATAATATATTTTTAAAAATACGGGGTATTACAAAGGATTTTCCAGAAGCAAAGCCAAGTAGTACGTACTCAATTCGACTAGGACGATCATTATATGGATTAAAGCAATCTTGAAGGATGTGGTACAACCGTCTTAGTGAATTCTTGTTTAAGGAAGGCTATGATAACAATCCAATTTGCCCATGTGTCTTTATAAAGAAATCCCCAATAATAGTAGTTTATGTGGATGATATTAATTTAGTCGGGACTCCAGAAGATCTCGAGAAAACTTCTAACTATTTGAAGACGGAATTTGAGATAAAAGACCTCGAAAAAACTAAATTTTGTCTCGGCCTGCAGATCGAGAGAAATTCTAGTGGAATTCTTGTCCATGAGTTTAATTATACTAAAAAAGTCTTAAAAAAATTTGGTATGGACACAGCGCATCCACTAAGTACACCCACGGTCGTCCGATCTTTAGATATAAAGAAAGACCCATACCGTCCTAAAGACGACGATGAGGAAATATTGGGTCTAGAAGTACCCTATTTAAGTACAATTGGTGCATTATTATACTTGGCACAATGCACTAGACCTGATATTTCATTCTCAGTCAACTTGCTTGCCAGATGTAGTTCTAAACCAACAAAAGGAATTGGATTGGGATCAAGCATATTGTAAGATATCTACGAGGTACCACTGACATGGGCTTATATTATTCTAATCATTCTAATGGTTACGAGTTAGTAGTTTATGCAAATTCTGGATACCTCTCTGATCCTTATACGGGTCGATGTATTTCTCAGTGGTAATACTGATATTTATTGGCGTTCTACTAAATAAACTTTAGTAGCCACTTTTTCTAACCACTCTGAAATTTTAACACTTCATGAAGCAAGTCGTGATTGTGTATGGCTGAGATATTTGATTCAATATGTTCGTAGTTCTTGTTAACTATCTTCCATTACAGATGTTCCCAGTATCATATATGAAGATAATGCAGCATGCATAGCCCAAATTTAGGAAGGTTTCATAAAAGGAGACAAAACTAATCACATTTCACCAAAGTTTTTCTTCACTCGTGAGCTTCAAAATAAAAATGAAATCAAAGTTATGCAAGTGCGTTCAACTGAAAACCTAGCTGATCTGTTTACACAGGCACTTCTAAAAATAACGTTCCAGAAACTTGTGTAAGGGATTGGAATGCGGAAACTTCACCAACAGTCAATTTGAGATATGCAAATTAGGGGGAGATCCATTTCAGGGGGAGAATAAAAAATCATGCTCTTTTAGGACATAAATGCACTGTACTCTTTTTCTTTTAACTAGGTTTTTGCCATTGGATTTTTCTAGTAAAGGTTTTAACGAGGCAGCATTATGCACGTCCAACACCAATTTAATGATAAAAAAATTTGTAATCTTTTTCCTTCACTGTAGTTTTTTCCCACTGGATTGTTAGTAAAGTTTTAATGAGGCAACAATCATTAAATGATGGATATGGTGTACATCCAAGGGAAAGTGTTATATTATGTGACTTTTGGGTTTTTGGTGGATGTACACTCAAATTTTTGTCCATTCGGATACGTCTCTATGTCCTATAAATAGGAGGATCCTCATATGATTTTGGACTACACTCAATACAATTGACAAATAAAGTAATCTCTCTCTCTCTCTCTCTCTCTCTCTCTCTCTCTCTCTCTCAATTCTCTGTATGTCCTTTATTTGCAACAATGTATACTTTATAAAATTTATCATATACATTATTGAAAATCGGATATACATTAAGGGAGAGGGACTTAAGTGTCCAAAAGATATGTTAGTGGGCTAGAGGGAAAAAAAATGATCGGCCAAGAAGTTTAACAAAAAAACTCCGACATTTTTATTACAAAACATTTCCCACTTTTCTAAAAGTGAACAGGGTTATGTCATTACAAAGCATTCTTGATTTTGAATTCATCTAATTATCCAGAACCCTTATCCTTGGGTATTCAAGTTTAAAGAGAGTCTCACGTGCGGGAGCCCATTTGTGGGACTCATGTGCGGGATGTTTTTTAGAAATTAATTTTTTTTTTGACTTTTTTGTTTTTGGGTTTTAACATTTCAGGGGACTTCCAAAAAAAAAATCAACTCAAAATAATTTTTTTATAAAAATTGTCAAATATTGACTCATTTTTTTAAAATACCAAAAAAATCATTTTCAATTGATTTTTTTTATATGTCCTCTGTAATATTAAAATAAAAAAATAAAAAATATTTTTTTTATATTTTCTAAAAAAATATGTCGCGTGCAGCTCCCGTTTACTATTCTCGCATATGAGCTGCTCTCTTTAGGTTTATACTTAAAATATATCATATTTTTCGTTTTGCACAAGACCTTGTCAATCTAAGAGTAAACATGTTCATCATGTTGAGTTATACTGTTGTAGTCACTACTCTAATTGAACAACAATATAAGTAATAAAACTCATATAGTTTAGCAGCAGGTATAGTAGGGTTAAACGTGCTACATACTTTAATTAATTTTTTTCAAGGAAAAAAGTAAAATTTTACCAATTGGCTCTGTTTACTAAGTATGTAGTTAATTTTTTTTTTACTCCAATAAGGTATAAGGGCCTCATTAAAAAAGTATTTTTACTCCAATAGATCCTATTAGAAAACATGTACTAAATATCATGTATGAATATGACCTATTGAAGATTTTTTTTATAGGACCAAAAATATAACATGTAAAATTCTCTCTCTTAATAAGTGTTCTGACTCATGTCTAACATTTAATATTGATGAGGTTGAAATACTGGACCTCAACCATAAATTAAGAGAAGGTGTTCAAAAGTTGAAATACAAATGACACAATGATTTATAGTGGTTTAGTTTCTCTATTGAGGTACCCAATGAAGGTGCTTCTTTCTTATTTATCCAATTTGACGGTGGTTACGACAATTATATTCAACCTTAGTATTTTACTAAGGTCAGAATCAAAGGTCCGAGGTCTTTGTAATAATAAGAGAGCTCTTAGGAGGTAATCTAATGATTTCTCTAATTACTTCTTACTTGCTTAGGACTCACGAGACAGAAATTAAACTAAGTCCCCCAAATTGTGGTGTATAATATATATGAGCAAGAAATTGTCCCAACTCTATGATAAGCTCTATCTCTTAATTTGATTTAGGATCCCTTCAACCTTCCCCAAATATTCCGATAGCCAACTGCTCAAAGCTTGAGAGAAGTGATGTTTGTGGCATGGATAACCATGATGGAACTCTGCCGCTACAGTAGTGAGGTTGAGCATTGGTGGAAGGAGTATCTTTAATGATCCAGAACAAACTTCACAAGGTGAGTGTGGGGTTAATATAATAATGAGTCTACTTTGTCACTAAGTCACCAGAATGGGAGAAAAGTCTCTTCCTGACTATCTGCGAGCACTTATGGTTCCAAGGAAGTTGTAATGAGGTGATAGAGGTGCCCCGACTTTGCGTGAATGAGATTTAGTATCGTTGAGGTCTGAAGTGGATGGTTGAGGTAGATTCTACTTTTGTATATGTCAATTGAGCCTCAACCAATATTATGTTGAAGGAAGAGGCCTTCAATGAAGACAACGATCTCCTTAAAAGGACTTCTAAGAACTCAAGAAGATGTCATAAAATGTAGTTAAGGCTTATGCTATATGATGTAGGTTTTACCATCTAGTGATAAGGTCTGGTGCAGGCCTTGTGTGTCTGACACCAACTTTGGAGAGGTCAAGGTGCCTTATCCAATGAGTTATGTAATTGACCATATTAGCTAGACTTCTCAGCCCCCTTTTATTCTCCCTCCTGCCTTGATAGTGGAGAAGAGCCACATTTACTACATGGGCATAAGAATTGTATGTTGGATTTCCCATGGTCACCCGCTTGATGTGACATTCCATCTTATTTTTCTATGTGTTCACCTCTAGAAAATATAGATAACCTGGTGAATTCTTGCTCTTACTCAGCCAATATACGTGTCCCTTGCTCAAGGTTCAGAAGCTCCCTCTTTTTCGATGCTCGAACTAGATATGGGAACTATTTCACTACAAACTTCCTCGCGAACTCAACATAGGTTACAACCTCTTTTTTAGTTGTAGTGGTCACACTCTCCCACCACTAAAGTGCATCACCAGTCAATCTTAATGTATCCAACATTTGTTTTTGCACCTCCGTGCTACCCATCATCTTGAGGTCACGCTCGATATCCTGTTTCCATCGGTGAGCCACCCTGGGATCCATTAACCCTGAAAACTTTTACGGATTGATCTTACCACAGGCACCCCACACCTTCTCTCTCAGGATGATATTAGTGCCTTCTGCCGATGTGGTGGTGTCATGTGCTGAAGTGTTACCGTCATTCCTTCTTTGATATTAGCTATGTCGGGGTTCCCCTATGGGGAATCTCCATGTCCTACTACAAAAAAATTCCTTATATCCCGGGGCTTTAGCAATACCTCCTCTCCTCACGTGCCATCTGAAAATAAAAAGTTTTAACGTACATTAATAACCAATTACATAAGAGTACAAAGAGAAAATCTATCAATAATACATTGTTAGGACCATGCTCTGATACCAACTATGACAACTCGTATTTCCAATATATAAGGTGGTCAATCTTAAATATTACAAATAGTCTATTCAAATATATTAAATACCATTATCTGCATGAAATAAATGGAAGCAATAAAAATAGAGATAACAAAATCTAGATATTGTAATCATCATCCGATCTAAAACTCAATAGTGTGCAAAACCTACCAGCATCCATCACATTAACAAGTCTCATAGACTAAAATATCAACATAAATAAAATAACTGGAATAAAAATTAGAGAATAACACAAATCTTTCAGAAAATATGAACGACTGTGACCAACTCATCAACTACTTCAACCCTACTCCTAAGCCGGAGGTGCACCGCGAAGAATTAAAATGATAGTCAACGAAATGGGTTAGACCTAGCAAGACAAATCACAATCCAAGCCAAAGCAGTAATGTAACTAGAATGAAACTTTCGCATTTGTCTAATCCTAACGATCCTCGCATACGTCAAGTGCTCCTACTAGTTAAGTCAAAATATTAGAATAAAAAAAATATATCCCATCGCATCCTCATAACTTGATTAGCGATGACACATAACTCCCATTTCATCATTGTACCCCGACTAGCGACGCGACATAAATATTGTCACTTCATCTAGTCTACTCACACATGGGAAAACTCATCCCGACGTGACACTTAAATATAGAAATCTCACCACCACATCCAGTGACACTTAAAAAATCTATCCATCACTGCATGCAGTCCTCACACACAAGACCATTCATGTCGACGTCATGCCACATAAAACTGTCATTGCATTTAGACCAAGTTAATAGTAACAAACTACCTCACAATACAAGTACCACGATGATACAAACATTGAACATACTCGCGCTTTCATACTAATCACCCTAAGTAAATTATCTTAAATGACTTAGGATTCTCTTTATGTTAAAAAATTTGTTTAAGTGTACTATCACTCCCCAAAATAGAGTTTATAAACATTATCCAAGAACTCTATTTATAATTTTATTAGGTTACTCTAATCAATGTTAATCCTAAAATCACAACAAAAGGGAAAATTATTAATTTTTATTCCACAACCCTCAACTATTACTACATTGAAAGTAACTAACACCTTTTTGAGTAATTTTATATCTCATCATTAATATTATTTACCATTTTATATTCAACAATCCAATTCTTTAAGGGTTACTAATATTCGAATAACATATTCCATTAACCCTTTAATTAATTTGAGAATAATTGACACACTCCATATAAATAAATTTCTCCAATTTTAACAATATACTATTGCCTTACTATGTTTTCCATAATCCTCATTTCAAGATTTAAAGTGCCACTAAAATCACTAAGAAAATATAAGGATGTTTATCCTTTTAATTTCACTAATCTATATTAATAATATCTCATCTAAAATTTTAACATATTCAATCTTGATAATTTCATCAACTAAGAAAGAAAATCATCTACTCAAGATTCTATAAAAAAAATCTTATTTTATATTCATTACTTTAAACTGTATGGACTCTACATCAATTATCATCACTTAACTAATCTAATCAAGCCATATAATAAAATATTTTTGTAAGTGCACAAAACATATTGGTTCAATTAATTTTATCACATAAGCATATGATAACTCAATAGTAAAGATTACCAAGCATGCACAAGAAGTGTATATAGGAATATACGTGGTTTGACAAGAATTGTATACATCCATGGAGGGAGAGAGATTTTAGTGATTAAAAAGATAATTTGCAGAATTTCTAGGTCCTCTTCAAGCATGTCCTATTAATGGTGTGGTTACAGTTATTTATAATAAAAAATACTGGCGTCACCACAATATTGAACTATCTTTATCACTTATCACCTCGCAGTGGTAAGCTTTGTTAGAATTGTATCCTTATATATATGATTTGTCATGTCCTAATCTAGGAAGTTTATAAAAATGAAATATTTCAGTTGATTCCTGATTTTTAAAGGCGTGGGACTTAAGGCGTATGTATCCCATGTGCCTTTATGAGCTCATAAAATTCTGGATCCCATAATTTCCCCCAAGACTTCTCATTACTTATGGTGTAAATTCGTATTCTGTTTAGAGGGTAAATTAAGATTTTAGATCTAGTTAATGAAAGGATGTCTTTCTTGGGATCCATGAAGTCGCCAGTCAAAAAATCACAGTTAATGATGGATTATGTTTAGTGAATTGTGCCTTAGACAGTTTCCTCCAAAATAAACCAAATGACCTCTTGTATGTTCATTTTCATTTGCAAGGTGCATTCAAAAGCTTCAGCAATGCTTCAGCATTTCCTCCTCTCTCTTATCTTTTTGTAAGTGAAGTTCCTCCCGTTATTTAATCGTCTTGTCTGGCTTTCTTTATTTTTTTCAAATATGGTTTATGTTATTAATGATTACCCTATAGAGGAATTCAAGAGAAGGTATATACCCAACTGGGTCACTGTGGAGATTCCGGAGAGAGTTATAAACCATTATAATATGCTAGAGAGCCAATGGATGTTCTCTGTCATGGTGGTTGAGGTTGGTTTCACATTTCCTCTGAATCAACTTTTTCTCAGGTTTTGGAGTATTTTTTACGGTAGACCTAGTGTGCTCCAATGTCTAGAGAACAGATAACGATATTGATCACCTTAATGAACTCCATGTCACTAACTTAGGCATATATAAGATTATATATTACTACTAGTGGGTATTATTAGTGGGGGACATCTATTATCTGAAGACTTGGAGGGCTGAACATAACTTGATCTTGAATCTTCCCGATTAAACAAGAATTACTGGGACCATGGATTTTTGGTGAAAAACTAGGAGCATTAGCCAATCCTCGAGGGTCAACCACCTTATAATGGTCCCAAATGTCCCAAAGTTTCCATAACGATAAGTTGGGCATCCATTTAGGTTTCCTTACCTTTGTTTCAACACATGTTATTCTGTTTTAGATATCTTTGTGAATTTTTAACCTTCCATTCTCTACATTTGATCATAAGAAGAAGGAGACTTACCACCTGAAGAAAATTTGGTTGATAAAAGAAAGGCTTGGGCAACCAGATCACCTTTGATCGACAACTTTACTACTCGACTATCAGTCAAACATCACTTCCTTCATCGCTCGCTCGGTTTATTGGCCTCCTAAAATACTCGAAGGTTAACATAACCATATTCTTACTATCATACATCTATCCATTGTTGGTGCGTATAACTCTTACTCTAGTAAAAAAATCTAGTTCATTTGAGCCACTCGAGGCCGAGGAGATACCCTCATTTAAAAAAACTTATTCCCCCATTAATAAGAAACCCAAGCATTGTTGGAATTTTAATCTTAAGACCATTTAATGATGTTTACTTTTTTAATAAGGGAGTGTCAAGTTCGTTTGAAATGAGAATGATATTTATGATAATGCCTTATATTTATGCTTTGAATATATTGTATGCTATGTTTGTCAATTGGACTCCATAGGAATTCTAGTGAGTTGGATTCGACCTGTCGGTTCTAGTAAAATTGAACAGTCCACAACTTAAATAGGGAGTTGACTTACTATTGGTAAAGTGGAGAGTGAAATCCAAGTAATTTATCTCAAACTATGGAAACTTATGAGATAGTTTGGGAAATTATTTGATAATTCAAAGAGAATTATGACTAGTACATTCGTCAATGTACGGAACAGGGTCACGAATGAGGTTCAAGTCTAGGTACTGATCATATTAGGCTTGCACAATCTTATAAATCTGCAAAGGGTGAATATGTTCTTAATCCCTAGAATTATTAGGATTAGAATTTTGGGTACCTCGATTAAACATTCCGGCCCAGATAAGCAGCCCGCTTCAGTCTGGCCCAAAGTCTGTAGGCCACACGCATAACTAACTCTGTTATGACCCATTCAACCCTTAAAATCTCTCACGAGATATTCTAGGAATTATGGGCTAACGTGGAGGAGTCCAACACCCCCACTCTCCGAGAAACAACATGTATATATTAAAACCTTATCCCAGGGCAAAGGGCATGTAATTTGTAAACACTCCCCCGGAGTAAAGAGTAATAAAATTCTGAGAGCACCACAATGGACGTAGGCTTTCTTACCGAACCACGTATATCTTGTGTTGTGTGTGATTGCAATCCTTCTAAGTTCTTTATTTATTCTGGTGATTGCCTTTGCTTATTATTTTGTGTTGAGTTTAATTGTCACCACAATTGGCACCGTTTTTAGAAAGTGTTTGTTTTCCTTTAAGAAATCCTTCACCAATAAGAATTTGAAATGTCTGGTCATAGCAGCAATGCCCCTTAAGTAGGGGATATTCAAGAGCAACCTGCCCCTCGCATGATCAGATCTGAAGTTCGACGTTCAAATCCTAGGGCTCGCCCAGAACGAAAAGCTTCGGAGGAAAGCCAAGGACCATCCTGGTCCACATAGGTCTCCAGGCTAATCGACGCCTATGAGGCCAGGCTCCAAGAGCAAGAGGAGGCCACTCGTAAGTAAGAAGCTGAGAATGCTCATCTCAAAAGAAGATTGGAGAAAATAGAGAGAGAACTCCATCATAGAACCAGGCAACGTTAATATCACACTCCTAGCCCTCAGGCGAGCAAGTCTCGCAGCCGAGGAAGGAGACCTAGACGTGGATCTCAAAGATTTAAGGAACGTAAGTCAGATGACAACTTGGCCGAGCAATAACCACAAGCTCGCCATTACGAGAGCCCATGTCGAGGAAATGATGACAAACTAATTTTGGTCCTGAGAGAAATGGACCAACACCCAGCGTATAGGGGTGACATATTGACCAGAGAGCTAGACAGGTGAGATCTCATGACCCAAATGAAATCCCCTTTCTCAAGGGAGATAAAAGAGGAAGAAGCCCCCAAGAAGTTCGCGATTCCCAGATTCAAGATATATGACGGAAAGACTGATCCTATCGACCGTGTTAGGCAGTACAGGCAGGACATGACCCTCTGGAACCATAAGGACTCATTAATGTGTCGGATCTTTCCCTCGAGCTTGCACGATGTGGCCCAAAAGTGGTTAGAGAGACTCCCTTATAGATACATCAGGAGCTTCGAGTCCCTGGTAGAGCTCTTCACTTCTCGCTTCATTACCAGCAGCTCCCATTCGAAGAGGATGGATGCCTTGTTGACAATGAAGAAAATGCCTCAGGAGAGCCTTAGAGACTATGAGAAAAGATATTGGGAGTTATTCAACGAGGTCGAGGACTGCTCGGAGCAGGTCGCTGTGGCATCCTTTAAGATTGGCCTACCCAGCTCCTTGCAATAGTCCCTCACTAGGAAGGAGTCCACGACCATTGACGACCTAATGGATCATATTGAGAAATATGCCAAATTTGAGGATGTGACCCGCCTCAGTGCAGGGGAGAATGGCCGTGCCATGTTCGTCAGTAAGAGAAGCGACAAAACTGAGAACCAAAAGAAAGGAAGCAAAAATGGGGGCATGAGTGGCCCCAAGAGCGGGAACAAAAATGATGCTTCAAAAGTGTTTCAGGCAGTGAACACTATTTTTAAAGAACCAATCTACAGGATTCTAGTAAAGATCAAGGACGAGTCGTTCGTTAAGTGGCCCAGGAAGATGGGAGGACCCCCTCAAAAAGGAACAACGCACTGAGATTTGCTTTCCACAAAGAGGGTGGGCACAAAACCGAGCATTGCAAGGATCTCAAGTCTCACCTTAAAGAGTTAGCCCAAACTAGACATTTGAACAAATGTATGGAGAAGAAGGCAGAGAAGGTCGCTTCCAATGAAGACCCGAGGCCTGACAACGTGCTCGAGGAATATGCTGGACATGAGTTTGCAGTGATTCATGGGGAATCGAATCTAAAGCAGATTCAAGGAAACTCAACTCGGATGGAAGTTAAAAGTCTTACGGTAGTAATGCAAGCTTTTCAAATCAATCCAGCTAAAATGCAGGCAGGAAAGCATCGGCGAGCAGATGACGTCGAATATAACAAACACATTGTGTTCACGAATAAAGACCTAGTGGGAGTAAGGACCCCACATCATGATGCCTTGATCATTACACTCAGGATTGCTAACTACGATGTTGACAAGTTGCTCGTCGACCAGGGTAGCTCATCCGAAGTAATGTATCTCGACCTATTCAGAAAGTTGAAGTTAAGCATCGCCGACTTAGAGTAAGCCACCGTCTCTCTAGTTGGCTTCGCTGGTAAAGTGACCATCCCTTTGGGAAAGATTGTATTATTGATAAGGGCAGGAAGTGCCTCCAAAATGATCGAGTTTTTAGTGGTCGACATTGACTCACCCTACCAGGCCATCCTTGGCAGAGGGTGGCTAAATGCGATGAAGGCCATCCCCTCTATCTACCACTAGAAACTCAAATATGTGACTAAGAAAGAAGTGATGGAGATCCATGGAGATCAAGCAATGGCGAGAAAGTGCTTTATAGCAGCCATCCGCCCAAAGCCAGAGAAGAAGGTCGAGAAGGCCAAAGAGAAGGTTGAAGAACAGGAAGGTTTGTTACCTTCCAAATAGCAGCTAAAATATGGAAGACCTGGGGTGGAGGAGACCAGGCTCCTCCCCTCTGAGCGGGTCATTGAGAACCTGGAGGAAGTTGCAGTCGGCAGCAACAAGAAAGATAGGATGTTCTTGATCGGATCCTCTCTCACAGATCGAAGGAACTAACATTACTTTTGCCGAATAACTTGGATGTTTTTACGTGGGAACCCTACAAACTGCCTGGGATTGATCCCAGTGTGGTTTGTCATCGGTTGCACATTGACCCGACTTTCAAGCCGATCGCGCAAAAGGCACGGTGAACTGTACTCGAGAAGGCAAGTAAATGTAGAATGGAGCTTAATGCAAGTAAATGTTCCTTCGGTGTCCAGTTAGGGAAATTTCTTGGGTATTTGGTTAGCAAGAGAGGCATTGAAGCCAACCCTGACCAGATTGACGTCATCAATAGGGTGCAGCCCTACCGTACAATAAGAGACGTGTAAAAGCTCACATGAATGCTCGCCGCCGTGAACCGATTCATCTCAAAATCATCCGAAAGGGGCCAACCGTTCTTTTAACTTTTGAAGAAAAGCAAAAATATAGAGTGGAATAAGGATTGCTCGAAGGCGTTAGAAAGACTCAAGGCTTACCTCAGTACACCACCGTTGCTCGTAATCCCTCATGAGAATAACTCTCTATACCTATACCTTGCAGTTTCCAGTCACGCTATAAGTTCTGCACTAGTATGCGAAAGAACAGGGATCCTGTACCCAGTCTATTACGGGAGCAAAACCCTCTTGGAAGCTGAATAACGATACCTACCCCTATAAAAGCTTGCCTTTGCACTAGTGGTAGACTCGAGAAAATTGAAACATTACTTCGAAGCCCACTCCATCATCGTCTTTACATCTCACCCCCTTAAAGCAGTCCTGCGAAAAGCAGATATGTCCAGTAGACTGTCAAAGTGGTTAGTCGAGCTCAGACGATTTGACATCCAGTTTGAGCCAAGGAATTCAATCAAGGGGCAAGTCCTCGTCGACTTCATCACATAATTTATAAGAGAACATCCTTGCAACCAACTTCAACCTATTGGTCAAAGGGAAAACCCCTCGACACAAAGTGTTTGGCGACTGTTCTTTGACGGAGCCTCTAAATCCAAAGTGCAATCCTTGTGCAAGGAATCAGGCTTGGATTTGAAGCCTCCAATAATGAAGCAGAGTATGAAGCACTAATAGCAGGCCTAGAAAAGGCACAGGCGCTGGGAGCAAAGCAAATCCAAGTGTTCGGCGACTTATATTTGGTCTCCAATCAGATAAGTAGAGACTTCAACATGAGGGATGAGAGAATGGCGGCCTACCTTGCCACAGTAAAGAAATTAATGTCTAACTTCGATCAGGTCAGCATCCAATAGTTTCCCAGAGGACAAAATAGCCATGCTGACGCCCTAGTGGTCTTGAGCTCAGCGATCAATTCTGACCCGAAGAGAATAATTCCAATCGACTTCCTTGCCCAACCAAGCATTACCCAGATCAAGAAACTGCCAAACATAGGTCATGTTCTCCAGATTAAATTAGCCCCCAGTTGGATGAACCCCTTAAGGGATTATTTGAAAGATGGGGCCCTATCAAATGATAAGAAGGCCGCTCATCAGATAAGAGTCAAAGATGCTCGCTTTCACTCATCTCCTGAGGGAAAAATTTATAAGAGATCTTTCACCGATCCTTACCTCCAATGCGTTCACCTGAAGGATGTTGAGCAAGTTATGCACGATCTCCATGAGGGAATATGTGGGAGTCATATTGGGGGTAGGTCGCTAGTTTTTTGAGAAATGAAGGAAGGCTACTGGTGGCCGTACATGCAGAAGGATTCTGGGATATATACTCGCAAGTACAAAAAATGTCAACTTCACTCACCTATGGTTCACCAATCGACCAACGACCTAAAGTCACTTACTAGCCCATGGCCTTTCGCCCAATGGGGAATGGACATCGTAGGCCCTCTTTCTACCACTTTTGATAATCGCAAGTATTTGTTGGCCGCAACAGACTACTTCACCAAATGGATAGAGGCAAAGCCGCTGGAAAACATCAGAGACGCGAATATGATAAGATTCATATGGAAGAACATTATCATCCGCTTCGGGATCCCCTGGACCATCATCACTGGCAACGGAACCCAGTTCGAAAGTGGTCTCTTCCAGGGTTTTTGTAACGACCACGGGATCACGCACCATTTCAGCTCGGTGGCATGCCCTCAGAGCAACGGACAAGCTGAAGCTTCCAACAGAACACTGATTCATGAATTGAAGAAGCAATTGGAGCGATCCAAAGAGGCATGGGTGAGCGAGCTGCCACACATCCTATGTGCTTATCGCACTACCCACGACGAGCAATTGGGGAAACACTATTAGCACTAATATATGGAATAGAGGCAATCATCCCCTTGGAAGCTAGCCTCCCCACCATGAGGTCCACCCTGGTCGACCAAGGCCAAAATGATGCAGCATTGCTCGCTGAGCTTGACCTAACTGAGGAACGAAGAGAGCTGGATCTAGTGAAACTAGTAGGTTATCTGCAACAACTAGCAAAGCACTACAACAAGAAGGTCAATCCGAGAGCATTCCATGTTGAGGACTACGTCCAAGGAAAGTTCTTGGTAACGTAGTAAAACCATCAGATGGCAAGCGAGGACCAAACTGGGAGGGACCATTCAAGGTGGTAAGGGACAATCTGTAAGGAGCCTATCACTTAGAAACGCTAGAGGGCAGGGAGATACCTCGAGCTTGGAACGTAACCAATTTAAAGAAATTATACTTTTAGTTTTCTATGTTGATCTTTTAACCCAATATTGAAATTTGCAATTCATTTCTGATTAATAAAAGATTATTTGGCAGTGGCATTCTACAAAGTGTTGATTTTTTCTCAAATAATTTATAATTTATGCACCTTTTCCAAGTTACAGGCTCTCCTCTTAACATATAAAAGAAGGTTATTTCCCTCCTCAGGTTTTCATCATCAAACACGAATAACCTCCTAGCGTTACCCCTGGCAATATATGAAGCCCTATAAGGGACCCTTAGGTGGCTCGACCAACTAAGGCTGGTCACCAAACTACGTTTGGCACAAAAAACCCTCCTCGGATAGAATATCCAACACCAGGTGTGTCCTCGCTATTGCCACACTTAGGCCTAAGGGAGTGTGATGACACAACCTAAAAGGTAAAGTGAGGCAGAATGGTATCTTGTAAGCATACTGGACTGGGGGGATACTCACTCAATAAAATAACTCTGCCTATATAAAATCTAGTCAATTAAGAAAAGCCTAAGATAGTCGAACAAGAAATCAATGAAGTAAAAAATACACATGTTTAGTCACCGAATCGCCCAAAACATAATTATTTTATTACATCATTACATATATAAGAAGTTACACGTGCTGAATAAAATAAATCCTAATGAGGATTAGGTCTCCGAGCAACATAATCAGCCACTTGCGCTCTTCGACCATCATGTGGGTGAGAAGCTAATTCCTCCTCGACTTCATTTGAATCTGGTTCCAATAGCTGTCTGGGGATAGCATCTATGGGGACCCACTGATCATCCCTCCTGAATGGGTTAGGCATCAAAGTTGAGGGGGAGATTTTATGACGATATTAGAGGACAGAGTTCCAAGGGACCTGTAACTCCCTAAGAGAACTCAACCATCCCCTAATAAAGGATAACTCTCCAACTTCCGCCAACTTCATCGGAGCATCGGTCCAACCCTGATCATAACCATCAGCCCACACTCGTTGAGGACCTTTATTGAATAGATTCCTCAGCAAGGTAACATCTCTTTAAAGACCGAAAACTATCACATACGCTCGGTGAACATCACCTCGAAGCTCGACAATATCCCTAGCTAAACCTCTGTTATCAGTACCATCTCGCGGTACAACCGATGAAGAGGAACCACATAGAAATCAAGGAGCAATGCTAGGCGCATTCTCTCTGAGTTGCAAGACTTCTCTCCTTAGAGCATCGTTCTCTTACTGAAGAACCTCTCCAACCTGATTAACCTCAGAGTCATCCAGGAGCTTAGCCTTCATAGCATCCACCTCTTCTTGAATAGAAGCACCGATTTCCTCCATCTCTTGGAGCCTGTCCTTCAGCTTGGCAACGAGATTTGACTGGTCCTTATACTCCCTATTCCTTGACCGAAGAGACTTACAGATCCTTATGAAGGCTTTGCAAACTTGATTTCTCGCATCAGGTCCAAGAATTTTTCTTAACTGAGAGGTAGCAGGAATATAATCCTCAACATCGATGAGCTACAAACTATATATGCATTAAAAAAGCAAATAAATCAGTACGCGAACTGAATTTCATTTTATTTAAAGAAGGTTCAGATTACATCAGTGAATAGAAAGAGTGACTGAAATATAAAAAATACGAAGCTCCCTAAAGAAGACTAGCTGGCAACCTCAGTTTGCTTTGAGGTCGCTGGTTGCTTCCCCTTATCTGCAGCAGCAGCAGCTCCAGGCACACCTCCTTCAGGCGGAGTAGTCGCTATCCCTTGGTCAAGGCGAGCATTAACAACGATGGTCATAACAACTTCATTGGCAGCAGGGAGGGGCGCCTCATCTACGATAGGCTTAGGACCAGGGTCGTGCTCATTAAAGAGGGTGGAGTCAATATCCACCTCGATAGCGGGTAAGGCCTTATCCTAACTCTTCTTAAAGTTAAGATAACCAATATAACCAATCTGGGCCTCAGCATCCTCGTATGATGCGACCCATCTAGCGTTGTACGATCTCTCTTTGAGGATGGCTGCATCAGATTCGACCTTCTTCACCTTCCCAGCAAGCACATTGTTCTCCTCTGCCATAACTAGCTTGCTCGCGTTGACCAAGTCATAAGACTGCCTCAGCTCTTCAAGCTCCTTGGTCGCCACCTCCTTTGCTTTGTTAACTTGGGCCAAGGCGAGGTCAGAAGACTTTTAAGCGAAACTGGCAGTCTGTAAGCTAGCCTCCAGCTCGGTATTTTTCCTTTCCATCTCAGTGTTCTTCCTCACCAGCTCATCACGGCTGCGGTAGAGGACAATGAAATCAGACACAAACTGCAGAGAAAAGGAAAGCATCAGCAGAGAAAGTATTGAAAGAAGCATTACAAGAGAAGAGAAGTGAAAATAGGCTTACCAAGGCTATCCCCTGACTTGCCTTCAGGGATAACTAGTCGGTCCCTATGTTTATCGACCTCTGACGATCAGCTGGCAGCACTGCCCTCTCAAGCACCGTTGGAGCTAACTGAGGGGTAAGAGAAATAGAAGCCCCCTCAGCCAGAGCAAACACGGGCACCAGAGACTTCCCCGCCTTTGTCCTCACCTCTTCTCTCCTTTTCTCTTCTTCCCTCTCCTTCTTCTCCGTCTCTATCTCTTATACCTTCTTCTTCTTCTTCTCCTCTGCCTTCTTTCTCCCCCTCTATCTCACCAATTCCTCCTCTTTTTTCTTACTTTCCTGCTTGTGAGCAATAGTCTAGGAGCCAGTGGCGGCATCCCTGCTCCCAGATTTCTTCTTCTTCAATCGGTGAGAAAGAAGCACATTGTCTTCATCATCATCTCGGATCAAATTCATCCTTGGAGGAGCCATATCTTCCTCGCTGGAGCTACTTGAATACCCTAAAGACTCTTGAGCCTCTGAACCCTCCTCCGAGCTAGAAGATTCTTTGCTACTTGAGCTCTCCTCAGTGTAATCACCTTCAGCACCACCCCTGTTAGCCCCTCGCTCTCTTCACGAGAGCTGCTTTCCTCCTCGTCCAATTAGATTGGGTTAACAACAACCTTTTCTATGATATCTAGCTGAGGAATGCTATCCATAGGTTGCACGATGAAACTCGACCCAATTTTCTTATATTCTAGAAGAAATGTCGCTGATCGAGGATGCTCATCGCCAGCTAAGAGTTCTTTGATTTTCTAAGCGTTAACCAGCTCAGCAGCTCGAATTTCACGAAGAGCAGATTCTGAGTTCTTTGCCTTCATTGAAAAAAGAAAGATAAAAAGATATGAGAAAGGCCATACACTAACAGATGAACAAGAACTATGCCTACCTATATATTCCTCCCCATAAAAGGGAATCACGAATCTCCCAGACCTCGACCCTTCAGTATGGGGAGGGAACTACTAATTTCTGGCAATAAACCCCTCATGCCAGTAGTCCTTGTGGGAATAAGGTAGATTTAATACCAATACCCTATCAGGACTCCTAGCTTTGAGGTAAAGAAGTCCAGAGCTCGTTCGAGAAAAATAATAGCAATAGCAGATTTCAGTAAGCCCTAGATTGGTGTCATGAAGCTGATTAATTCTATGAAGATATTTGTCCAAACATTTGGTGAGCACTGTGCAGGAACTATATCGAAATAACTAAAAAAGTTCAAAAATAAGCGATTTGAGGGAAAAGTAAGACCCCCTTGAGATAACAAAAGAACATGTATCCGATGACCGTCCTCAATGTCTCTAACATTACGAGGAACAGGGGCACATTCGATGTCTACCCAGTTTGGAATATTATAGAATTTCCTAAACTCAGTTATCGACCTATTGCCTATTTTCGTTATCAGAAAAGAGAAACCCTAGTATCGAATATGAAGAAATTCCAAAGAAAAAGAAAAAAGGAGTGAGAAGTAGGGGTGCACACGGTTCGGTTTGGGTCAGTTTTGTACTAATCCGAGAACCGAACCGAGTTGGGTCGATTTCGAATTTTCGGAACCGGAACCGAACCAAAAATTATGCAGAACCGAACCAAATCGAACCATCGGTTCTCGAATCGGATCGGATCTATTTTCGGTTCCAAATTCCTATTTCAAACTTAGTAAAATTTTAAGATTAATGTATTTCATAAATAATTTTTTTAAGTTCAAAATTAATTTTGATCCTCAATAACATAAGTTAATAACTTAGGTAATCACAAAAATATAAATTACAAGTGTTAAATATATAAAATAAATATATATGTAATTATAAATCGGTTCGGTCTCGGATTGGTTCGGATCGGATCGGTTTTTTTTCCCCTGGAACCGAGAACCGAACCGAAGTATCATTTTTTTTGGAACTGGAACCGAACCATTAAGCAAAAAAATCGATCCAAACCGAACCAATGCAGTCGGTTTGGTTCGGTTTATCGGATTTTTGGTTTCGTTGTGCACCCCTAGTGAGAAGAAATTACGAAGTCATCTTGAGACAATGCGAAGATGAGAAGATAAGGAAGAATATTGAAGATGGAAGACGAGACCTGGAAGTAAGAAAGCAACAGTGAGAGGTTGGAGAAATCTAGAGAATGCAGAGAAATTTGAAGTGACAACAGAGAATGACCTCTCCAAACTGTTTTGAACCTTTCTAATCATAACACACATGAAATAAAGTAATCTGTCGCCTAAATCAACTCGAGAAAGGCGCTTCAATCCCAAGATGTCATGCGATTCACAGAAATGCCATTAAGGCTATTATTTAAAATTATTGAGCCCAAATTATGACCCAAAATTTTTAGGGGTAATTGTGGGTACCTCGATTAAACATTCCGGCCCACATAAGTAAGTAGCCCGCTTCAGTCCAGCCTAAAGTCTGTAGGCCACACGCGTAACTAATTCAGTTATGACCCATTCAACCCCTAAAATATCTCATGAGATATTCTAGGAGTTATGGGCTAACGTGGAGGAGTCCAACACCCCCACTCTCTGAGAAACAACATGTATATATTAAACCCTTAGCCCGGGGCAAAGGGCATGCAATTTATAAACACTCCCCCGGAGCAAAGAGAAATAAATTATCGAGAGCACCATCGTGGACGTAGGCTTTCTTGCCGAACCACATATATCTTGTGTTGTGTGTGATTGCAATCCTTCCAATTTCTTTATTTATTTTGGGGATTGCCTTTGCTTATTATTTTGTATTGAGTTTAATTGTCACCACAAGAATGATTTCGTAACTGTTGCTTTTCTTGTTCTGGGAAATATACAATCTTATTAGATCTCAATCTTTGCATGCTGGGAAACCGTTGTGTAAGTAGGTCTAAGATCATAATTCGTAGGAATTTGCATATAAGAAAAATCTTAGATTGCGATACTCCCTCAATAGACTTATAAGTATTGTTTCCACTAGTAAATCGGATTAGTGGATTATTTTATAATCCGATGGATTAACTAATATGTTAAGTTTGAGAACTAAGGAATACATAAGAAGTTAGTTAAAATCTGTTAATAGCGAATTGATTTGACCAAGGGAGTATTGAATGCCCAACACGGGGAATCATATTATGTACCATATCAACTTTGCAAATATGACCTCATTAATCCGAGTGATTTTAAGATATTTAAATTAGAGTGGAGTCATAATTATTTAGTGAAATTAATTATGATTAAATAAAGAAAGGAAATATATTATGACAATGTAATTTGGAATTTCTAACTATTTATTTGTAAGATAATTTAATTATTTAGTCTTAGGTCCCTAGAATAGTCATATGCCCAATTAGCACACCCAAACTCTCTGGAAACCTAGTTTATCCCAAGCTCATGACTTATACATATATATATTAGTGTAAGCTAGGATTTTCAGTTACATACTCATTACTAGGGTTAGAGAGGGAGAGAAAAAACTACTATTCACATTTTTCTGAAGTTGATTTTAGGAAGAGGTTCATATCTCACTCAAAACCCCAAGGTATTCATATCCAAGAGTGTCCACACACATGCCATGCTTTGGGAGGATCATATACTACAATATTTGAGGCTTTTGACATGTTCTAATATGATTTTGGAGGACAAGAAAAGGGCAACCCCTTCATCATCTTCAAAGTATTTATTCTCCTTATTGGATCACCAAAAAGATCCCCAAAGGTCTTATGATTCCAAACCCAAGGTTTATACTTTAAACCTAGTTTTTGTTTTTCAGTTTTTATTCCATGATTAATCGAAGTTTTTGTGCTGAAATGTTTCGCGTATATCAATCCGCAACAAGCATAAGATTCTTGACTTGACAGGGAAAGCCTTAGAGAATTCCAACACTGCTTGTGGGCAGGAAAAAATATGGGTAGTTCGATCACTTCGGTGAACGTGGATGATTCCCTGGTCAAGGACCAAAATAATAATGCTACTAACAAGAATAAACATGCTGATGAGGTTGACCAGGACCTAGTCTACAAAAGAAATGGTAAGGAAATTGTTGAGTAATCGATGGATGCATCGACTATGGATATGATCTCCAAGGCGATCTTACCCCAGGATCTTGCTCAGGCGGTGGATTTGAAGTAGGGAAAGATCATCTAACATGATCCCTAGACTCTCTTTCTGGTCAGTGTCTCTGATTTTACTTTCTTTTGTTGGAAGTTAGTTTCCTCTAGTTCTCATAGATGCGTTGTTCCTGCAGTTCTTAGTCAATTTTGACTTGATGGTGGAGAGGGACATCGATCATGACATAAAGGCCTCCAAATTTGATGAGGCCATATTGGCCTTGAAGAAATACCTTAATGAAGCCTAGCTACAGATGGATGAGAAGGAGACGGAGTTCAGGGAGAACTTGAAGAAGGCATTCGAGTAGGTGGATCGATTGAAGGATGACCTGACCACTTTAACTAAAAAATTGAAGATGGCCCCTAGAGGCTAACAAAGTTGCTGAGAATAAAGTCTGGGATGCCGAATATAATCATGCCTAATAATATATCGTCTATGTGAATAAGGAAATGTTTTAAGGAAGGGTGGCATGCTACCTTTAAAGTGTTGATGCATCCTCTTCCTCCAAACCGTCTGCTGAGCACCAACCTTCCCTCCTTTAATGTTCGATGAAGAGGAAGAATAAGTTATCGATTATCAAACTTCCATGGACCTGGTCAAGCCCTAGGACTTTTATATTTTCTTCTTGCTTTGTTTTTTCATTTTTTTTGTATAGTTGTAAGGTTGGTGGCCCATTTTACTTATTTAAATGAATGAAAAAGACATATTTTTCTATATTTATTATTGTCGTTGAACTTTTTATTTTTTTCAATACTCTATCAAGTTATCTTTTTGACTAGTCTTTTGGTTTCTAACCCTACGATCAAGATAAGCATGAGTTAACCGATGATTTCCTGAATCATATTATAAGGAAGGAGGCCTCTCTTCAGGCTAGAATGGTGTACCTAATTATTCACTAGGGCTTTCAAAGGATCAACCTTATTAATGCTGGCCTTGTTAATAAGTTGACGATTTATAAGGCTGAGTTAGAGAACACTTAGGGGTGGCATACCTGCTAGAAAAAAAGAAAGTCGACATACGAGCAAAGAGTGAAAAGCTTAAGTCCAACCTTGAAAAAGCGTGGGTGATCAACCATGGAATCAATGTCAAGTATTAGGACCTTCGCCACAAGTTCCATCACGGGCCTAAGAGGGTGTGTCGAGATAGTTATGATGAGGGTGTAATAAATACCCTTTTTCACGTTGAGGTTATAAGGAAACATGCCTATAAGCATGGGTGGTTGAACGCCTCATGTGTTTTGAAAGTGTAAAGACCTCCAACTTCTAGTACTCGTATTACATTGATGATCCTCACCATGTCTTGCCAGCGCTTAGGAGCGAGGACTACTGGGAACTCGAGGATGCTATTTTTAAGAAATTCGTGCCAAATGCACGTTAGATTTTTGAATAAGTGTTTCTTCCCGCCTTACCAATTCCCCCGAGAATTCGAGAAGATCCTGACCAATCTAACTCCCAAGAGGATCCTAGTCCTTCTAATTAGGAGTGTATGCTAATTTATTCTATTTTATGCACAATTTATGTAACGAAAATTCGTTGGTTAATTAATGAATGTTATATTTTTTTTATCTCGCTTCGTGTGTACTTGATATTTTCACTATACCTAACCTCGAAGGGTCCCGTGCTTACCATTTAAGAGGTGGAATCACACACAACTTTAGTCCTAGACACATTTAAATGAGAATGTATATGTGTTTGGGGCTTCCCCTATTAAGCATGTTACCTGAACAACGTGCTCAGATAGTTTGGTGCCTAGGGATCACACGTAGGACTTTTTACCACCATTGGGATGTACTTTTAATTTTCTGTTTAAATAAATGAACTAGTAAGGTTTCCATATCACTATCATTTGAAATATAATCTAAAAGAAGCAAAGTTTCATATATGTAAAGGGTGCCCAGAGGTGGTCAATTACTTAACACTACGAACAATTGAAAATTCAAGTAAAAGTAACAAGCAATCTAAGTTAAGAAACTAAGATGAGATAAAATTTAAATTCAATAAATAATAAAACTAAAAATTTAAAAGTAGAATTTCTTTTGGTTGGTTGTGTTCCAAGCCTGGGGGATGTTGGTGTCTTCCACTGTTTCAAGGTGGTAATCTCCATTAAGGACGTCTGTTGTTATCTTGAATAACCCATCACAATATCCCCCAGATTTGTGTCAGATGGTTTTTTTTGCAAAACCTACTATCTTCCTTAGCACGTAGTCACCTGTAATACCCCGTATTTTTATGGCTTTTAAATTTGGGGATTTGTTAGATTTAATTTGAGATATTAATTTAACATTAATCCAGAAATTATTTTAATATTTACTAGCATGACGTGAGTTAGTAATTATTGGGAATTTATTGAATATTACTAGAAGAGTAAATCAATATATAAGATTGATTTTATTAAAATTGTCATGAGTGAATAAAATAACAATTATGGAAATTTAAGTCGGGACGCGCTTATATCGTGTCAGGACTAAATTATTATTATAAAAGAGAATATATTATAAGTAACCCGTATGGTCATTTCGAGTGCGTAAAAGTGTCTGAAAGGGTGGAGATAGTCAGAAAAGTGTACCCGGGGGTTTAGTTTGGGTCTCGGGGCATTTTTAGGCCTAATTGACATCCCGAGGGGTATTATAGACATTTTGTATTTTTGGGTAATTAAACCCACGAATTTTCTTAGAATATATCAGCCATTTGGAGTTGTCTCTTAGGGTTAACAAACACAAAACCTAAGCCCAGCCATTAGAGAAGAAGGTGAAGAGATTAGAGAAGAAGGTGAAGAATTTCTAAGCAATACAAGGCCTAGAACTCACCCGATTGCACCGCCACCACCACCAAAACGAAGATCGCACAACGAGGAACGCAACCATATATTTTTCATCAACAAATCAGATCCTTTAATCCTAGGCAAGTATCTATCTTGCTTTGTTTTAGTTAATGTTCCACCCATGTTAGTTTAGGATTGTTAAGAACATGCTTTATGGAAGAAATTGAGAATTTAGAGATTTTAAATCGCATGTTTTAGAGGAACTAAATATATTCTGGACATCTCAATCATATGTATAGGATTACCACGAATTAGTATGGATCTAAAAGCAAGAAATCTAGAAAAGAATTAGAAGAATGGATGATTCATGAAAAATTAGGATTCTTGATAATTATATTAATTTTACCCCACTAATCCAATACCTTTGATGAATTTGGACATGTTTCATGTAGGAATGCATGTATATAGGTATATATGACTATTAGTAATTTTATTTGGAAGTTTGGGGATCATTAATGGTGTTTCGGAGAAGAGTTTTTGATGAAAACCGTAGGTTGGAATTTGCAGATTGTGGGAAAGAACTGCTTGATCGATCGATCGACCAAGAGCATCGATCGATCGATGATCGATTGATCGACCCCATTTCCTCGATCGATCGATCCCTCCTGGAAAACTGCATATTTTCCCCCTCTTTTGTTTAATCCGATTAAAATGCGTAGGAACCCTTGATTACTATTAATAGAGTATAATGGGTTATGAAGAGGACCAGTAGGGTCTAGGTAGACTCCGTTGAATGAAATTTAATGTGGGATGAAATTGTGGGTTAACGGGGAGTTATTCATTACTTAGGAAATTATACGTAAGTTTACTAAAAGATTGAGACTCGTAAAGGATTTAGACCAGAAGGTAAGTGAGAGTATACCTACTGAAATTATAATTAGTGAGGTAGAATACTCCGAGAGATGAGAAGTATGTATGAAATAAATTATAAATGAGAATAAAAGAGACGAATCCGTTATGCGAGATAATTGAGTAAGTTGTGCTAAGAACGGATAATAATAATTATGGGTCGCGGGCGAACCTAATTTGAAAAATGTGAGTATTTATATATATGACTGTGTGTTATGCATATATTATATATCTGTGTAAAAATCATACCCGAGCTACTTGCTATCACGGAGGTTTTCGCACCGGGACAATCTTATCTCGATTGAACCTTTATGGGGGATATTGACTCGTACCCTAGAAGATAGTATCCTCGATACAGGCTATCTGAACATGATAGTCAGATGTTCTAAGAGACGTGAGGGTATGTGCTGACCTCTTAGGACCTGGAACTATGCTTCGCCTCCATTTGTATGTGTATTTTGTTAATACAGTTCGAGAGTGATTTCAAACTAGTATTTCCCTTAGTTTGAGTGATAAGGGGACTTGATAACACAGTATACCAGCACCATAGATTTATGTGGGGTGCCGATAGTATATATATATATATATATATATATATATGAAAACTTCCTACTGTGTGTATAAGTAGTTAAGTAATGAATAAATGCTTCAACTTTATAACAAGTGTTCGTGAATTTGGTAACGGTACTAAGTGGTTCTAAGTAACGTAAGAATATGGAAGAGAATGATTTTCTAAAACTAAATATTATGGACTTAGTACTTCTCGGGATAGAACGTTATGGAAAAATAAGTTAGATAGACTTATGTGATCAGTAGTACAATAGGCGTGCACACTAGATGAGAGGTGAGAATTCTCAAGAGAGTGTCGTATACTAACATCGTGGTTATATTAGCCGATAAGCATTTTAAATACTTTCTAAACTATTTTTAAAACTGTTTTAGACTCGGGCTCTGACCCGTTTCCTGTTATTTCTCTTTCTCTTGTATATATATGTATGTATTACAGGTGCCCATCCACAGGGGCATCATGCATAAGGTCTTTGGATTTGACGTGCTGCAGCTTATGTGGGAGTTACAGGCCTTTGCTTTAGACGACCTCATCATTGATTCTGTTCCTACTTTAGTTCTTCTTAGTTAGGGCAAGTGTCGCCCGAATTCCTATTCAGTTTGGATTTGTCAGAGATTTATGTTCATTTATATTTCCAGTATTCAGTACTCCTTGGGAGTTAACTTTTATCAGGATGATTTTGTTTATGGTTCTTAAACTTGGTTTGGTTTATCTAGATGGTTTAACTCTTGTGTGTTAATTTCCATCCTTAGTATTTATGTGATTCTTAAACTGTTGGTTATTAATAGAGGTTTTCGTATTGGAATTTAATAAAACGAAAATAAGACTTTAAGTTGTTTTGACATTTAGCTTAATTATTTAGGGTATTCAAATTGGAAATATTATTTTGCAACAGTGATGCTGAGAATGAACCAACCATTCACCGTGATTTTAATTTATAATGGACTGATCACCCGGTATTTAATTAGGCGGGGTGTTATAGGTGGTATCAGAGCATCAGGTTCTAGTGTCCTTTAGGATCTGTACGACTTATTTCTTTTTCATCTTAACGTCTTTGATTTAGATCCCTAATATTAGGAATGTTGTATTCATCTTTATGCGTTGGAAATTCGTGCTTTTGCGATTTGTCTATGTGAATGTTTAACTTATCCAGATTATTTAAACTTTCAAATGGCTCGTCAAGACGAACAAGATAATGTCGTTGGGGAAGTCAATGAGCAAGAATAACTCACACCTCAGGTGTCTCTGGAGAGGGTATCAATCACCGAATTAGCAGGTATCGTGGCACAGGCGGTGACCACTGCAGTCTTACAGTACCGCGACTGCAGTATGCAGCTTAGACGAGGCAAAAGACCTAGAGAGATTAGTTATTTTGACATGAATAGAGTTGACAATTGTGCGAAGACACCAAAATCGCAGCAATAAGCTCCTCAAGATCGAAAAAGCCACGAAGGTAACTAAATTTGCGTGGAGAGCCAAAAGTGTCAGGGCCAACAAAGCCAGGGTCAGAATGAAGTCACAAAAAGGTGTTTTAAATGTGGAATGGACGTCCATGAATGTTAAATTTGTCCGAATCAGACTGGAAACGTGTGCAACCGGGTCACAAGTGGAGGGACTGTCCTCAACCTGGCATCGTTTTTCCTCAAGTTGTACAGTAAGGCCAACAAGGCCAAGGAAAAGCTGAAACTGGACAACAGAGTCATAAAATGAGACAGTTTCGAGGTAGCTGCTTCAAATGTGGCAAGAATGGCCATAGATGTCCGGATTGCCCAGAGAGGGATAGGGCCCCACGGTAGCAGGGTACCCGTAATGAGCCACAAAGGACACTCTTTTCAGACATCCTAGCAGCCCCAGTTCAGCAGGGGAAATTACAGTATGGACGTGTCTATAACGTCCACCAGGCAGCAGCACCTCAGGCACCACCCCCGATTGAGGGTACGTTTCCAATACATGACACTATGGGTCGAGTTTTATTTGATACTGGGGTGTCGTACTATTTTATAGCTACTCATTTTGTACGGGCCTTAGGATTATTAGACACGACGGAGAGTACAGTGTCATGCGTAGATCCACCCCTAGGGATTGGGTCTTTGATTTTATTTATATGCCGGGGTGTAAATATAGATATTGGAAGCTTGATTTTTTTCCCTGCGAACATGCTAGTGTTAGATATGCATGAGCACGATGTCATAATTTGCATTTATTGGCTCTCTGCGTATAGAGCCATGATAGATTGTTTCGGTAGGAGTATTATCTTTTCCATTCCGGGGCAGAAGATGTTTTTTGGTGGCGATGCCTCGCCCAGAGGGAGGATCTCCCACCCATTTGTATTACATGGAGGAGGATACCTCTAAGGAGATTGTGATTCTCCTGGAATTTCCAGTCGTTCGTGAGTTTCCGAATGTATTTCAGGAGATAAGTGGGTTATGTGTTGAGGTATTTTGTGGAGAGTAAAACCACATGAGTTAAAATTTTTCGAAGCGAGAATAAGGGCAAGGGTATGGTGCTTGCAAGGGAAATGGTTAATATAATTTATGATTTGGTTCAGACAAATGCGTTATGTCCGGAAGACCATTAAGTAGCCAAGGATATTGGCAAAGTAGAAGTATGAGTTTTATTCTCGAAGGATGAAGCGTGTTTTATGTGACACGAGCGAGTCATTACATTTTTGTTTATTGCTAGATTCGCATGTGAGAAGAATTTAGTGCGTATATCTATAGCGTTATTATTATGTGTATGTTTTCCCTGGTAAAGTGGGATTGTCTTTAGTGTTCTCCGCGAAGGACAAATGGTGCACTGTTAGTGATTTATATTCTTTATTGAGAATTCTCGTATTAGTGATGTGATATGCGAGTACGATATTATACTAATTATGGTTTTATAAAAATGGTTAAAACAATAGTGGGCAGTGATTGCAAAGCTATTGGGGTTACTGCCCTAGTGCAACATGTCTTGTTCTGATAATACCTCACCTACGAGAGGGTCGGACTCGCTCTCATTTTATATATATTATAGCGACTTCGAAGGGTATAGTGGTACGAAAATGTTTCATCCCAGGGTGTTTAGGGACTTTGTTGTTATGATTCAGTGTGTATTGGGTTTATCGTTGGGCGGAAAGATTTCACTCATTATTATATGTAACACTCAGGAATTAGTGTTAGGAGGAGCGCATTGTAATATTTACCCTTTGGGAATGTGAAAGTGAAGACTTATATTCATATGTTTGGGAATGGGATTTTGAGAGTCCCGATTATATATGTACGAGGTTTATGGAATGTGATTACTACCAATAATGAGTAACAGGGCAATTAGTAAAAAGTTCCTTGTTTTAGTTCAATTGCGAGAGGAGATATAAATTTTCTATCAAAAGAACTAATAGAGGGGCACAAGTTATGGACGGTGGATCCAACGAATTTTGATAACTGATATTGCTAGGTAGTAGTGTATCGGGGGTTCCTTATTTGGATTTCATTTGCGAGACATCCCACGCATGAAACTTAGCGTAAGGTTGTAAGTAGAGAGATGTTTGGTCATTAGTCCATGAGTCTAGTACCTTGGTTGTCATAGGAGCCGATAATATTAATGGTAAGTTAAAGTTAAGTGATGATTTAAGGCCAGTGGAGCCAGTTGTGTGGTAAGGAAACATTGGAAGTTTTATTACCCAATCGAAGGGTGGAATGATGATAAAGAGGTTTGAGAGTACCCAAGTGGTGTAACCACGTTGTGTCAGAAGGGAAACAAAGAATTGGGTGTTATGTGTGAAGCGTAGGTGATGCTTACACCAGTAAGCACGATTTATAGGGTGTGGGGGCATCCTGTAGAAGGGTGTCTCAAGCTTCACCATTATATTTATGGTTGAGGGTCCCTCAAAGACCCCCCCTTCAGCTTACAGAAAATATTAGGTTGAGGTAACCCGCAGGGTCCCTCCACCGCATAAGTGCCATATTGCAGAAGTCCAAGTTGAGAAGGGCCACCGTAAGGGTCACTGCAGAAATGACATTTGAGAAGTGTCCTACAAGGGCCACTACAGAAGTCCAAGTTGAGAAGGGCCACCGCAAGGGTCACTGCAGAAATGACATTTGAGAAGTGCACCGCAAAGGCCACTGTTTAAGTCCAAGTTAAGAAGAGCCACAACAAGGGTCACTGCAGAAATGACATTTGAGAAGTACCCCGCAAAAGCCACAGCAGAAGCCCAAGTTGAGAAAGGCCACCGCAAGGGTCACCGTAGAAACTCAAGTTGAGAAGGGCCATCGTAAGGGTCACTGCAGAAATGACATTTGAGAAGGGCCACCACAAGGGTCACTGCAGAAATGACATTTGAGAAGGGCCACTTCAAGGGTCACTACAGAAACTCAAGTCGAGAAGGGCCACTACAAGGGTCATTGCAGAAGTCCAAGTTGAGAAGGGACACCGCAAGGGTCACTACAGAAACTCAAGTTGAGAAGGGCCACTGCAAGGGTCACTGCAAAAGTCGAAGTTGAGAAGGACCACCGCAAGGGTCCCTGCAGGAACTCAAGTTGAGAAGAGTCACTCTAAGGGTCCCTGCAGAAGCCCAAGTTGAGAGGGACTCCGCAAGGGTCCCCGCATAAATGACATTTGAGAAGGAACCCCCCAAGGCTTCCTCAACAGTAAAAATGATGTTCGAGAAGGAACCCCCCCACTAGGGTTCCTCAACAACAGAAACTTACATGGGAAGAGGGACCCGCAAGGTCCTTCCCCCTCAGCTCCTAGAAAAAGTTAGGATGACGGGGTGTCTACCATAAGCAACCCCTCATCATGAAAAAGAACAGAAGTACTAACACTTATTTTCTTGTATAGGTTGCCTAGTTGAGCAAGCAGGGCTCAAGTAGGCCAGTTGGGATGTCTTGGGAGTTTTGGCTTGGCGGCTGAGGGACAAGGTATGTCGAGCAAGATCAACCACTTAGCACTATAGGATTGAGAGAATACTAGTAGGAGACCCTAGGGTCATCCAGTCCTCACACACGTCACACTTAGTCACATGTGAAGTGAGCAGCCAAAGGGCTGGTTACTCATAAGAAAAGAACTGTTTATAAAATAATTTTAAAGGAGAGGGTCCTCTAGACCCCTCTCAAGAAAAATGATTTTATAAGGGGGTCCTCAAACTCCCCCTCAAGCTTATAAAGATTTTAGAGGAGGTGGCCCTCGAGACCCCCCTCAAGTTTACAAAGTTTGTACCAAAAGTTATCATTTCAAAAGATATTTAGCAAATCAGATATTTTGTCTCCATTAGAAGACATAGTTGCTTTTGAAATTTCGTTGGTACTAGGGGGAACCTGCTGATATGCCCCAAGTGTAACCTCGGCCTGGAGACACCAACCTCGGCCGAGATCATTGCAGGCGTTGGACGAGTCTTGGGCACGCGATATCACCCCTCGGCCATATCAAGGTCGGCCCAAGCCGACACTACCATGAGCCTCTCCAAGGGACGTCACAGGGACCAACAGCATTCTCGCATACCTTGGAATGGCAACCTCGGTCAGACGAAGGCCGAGCTCGCAGGAAGTCACTAGTTCAATCTCATATCAGGCCGACCCTGTCCATTATCTCGGCTAGGACTAGGCCGAGACCTCCATGGAAGCCTCGGACTGAACAAGTATCAAGACTCACCAACCTCGGCCTCGCCAAGGCCGAGGTCATACCCCAGATGCAGTAGCCGAGCACCTGTTGACATTTGGATAAGGACACATCGACACAAATCAGTTATAACAAGATTATTCCCCACACGTGGGGAGAATATTGCATCATCATTCTCTACATGTGACAGTGACAGATGGCACTCCCACATTGGTGAGGTAACCACACACATGCTCATTGCATTCATGGGGGGTACATTACACCCCCTAGGTACTATATATAGGGGTCATCCTCTACCTTGCAAAAGGATTCCAGATATTCAACCCTAGCTGAAACTCTGTTCAAACACACAGTAGAGAGAGAAAGCTCGAGAGATTGTATCCATGGCCATTAGTGCCTTATTGTAGTGAGATTATTCACACACACACAGTGGACGTAGACCAATTTAGGCTGAACCACTTATATCCTGGAGCACTCTCCCCTTCTCCTCATCTCATTCTATTATCTTTTTACATTACTGTGCTGCCATTGTTGTTCTTAGATTGAGCTTGAAAACACCTTACCTGGTGGTGCTGATTCTGGCATCATCATTTTGGCGCCGTCTGTGGGAACGAGAAGCTATCTCTTCCTCTTTTTCTGCTTAACCTCACCGGAGACTCTGGTGGTGAACCAAGCCTCCCCCTAGCGCGGAGCTGTTTCACCATTGAAAGAGGTCCTGTGAAGTGCTAAGCTCATCTGCTACTCAAGCTCTCTAGTGTTAACACATGGCACCAGACTTACCACCGCCCGGGGGTGGAGGGCCTAGCTCCAGTCAGGCGCCCCCCAGTCCGAAATGGCGGAGGTAGCAGCAGCCTTGAGATCTTTAGCTGTAACACAGCAAGCCATGCAGGAGCAATTTGCCCAGCTCAGTCAAACTATGATGAGGCCACCTGGAGTCTCACCGGACATGATAACTCCGGCGGTAGTTCAGCCTCATCCTGATGCCAGGGGACCACCCCAGTCACCGACGAAGGACCAGCCTGTGCCCTAGCGGAGAAGGGACGTTGCTGACCCTAGGCGCTTGTGCCTGGGGAGGCAGGGAAACCCTTACCCACAGGACGGGTATGATGACCTAGAAGCTGAAGAAGCCCTAGAAGACTGCTGGGAGCCGTATGAGGTGTCAAAATAACACTGTACGGCCTCTTAGGCAAAGCCAAGGATGTGTCGGCCGAAGAGGTGAAGAGGCCCAACAAAGAGGGTCGGCCTTTGATAGGTTAAGAAGAGGGTCGGCCTTCGAGAGACTGGGCTCGATGAATGACCTAAGACAGAGGCTGTCGAGATCAAGGAGCGCAGCAGGCTCTCAGAGAGGAAACAGGCAGGGTCGGCCAGACCAAGGTCAACCATGTAAAAGAAGAGGTAGGGAATAGGAAGAGGTCAATAGCCAACATGTCGTGGCAAGAGGACCCTCAGTCCATCGCAGGGAGGTGGCAGGGGATAACCTCGGCCAAGTTGATGACAGAAGGCCCTGGAATGATTCTATCCAACGCCTTGAGGAGAAGATAGGAGACCTCATTAAAAGCAAGGATCCATTACAAAGGGGCTACTCGGAGGGCTCCCCATTTGTGGCTAGGATAGTGGGGTTCCCAACCCCATCTAAGTTCAAGCCTCCTACAGTGTTTCCTAAGTATGATGGCAGCACTAACCCTGTGCATCATATCGAGATGTATCAATCGACAGCAGACATATACTCGATACCCGATGAGATGAAGTGTAGGGCCTTCTCGGGGACCTTGACAGGGGAAGCGCACAGTTGGTTCACCTCCCTTCCGAAGAACTCAATTGAGAACTTCAAAGGCTTGGCTGAGCAATTCATCCACAACTTTTGCTTTGGGGTGAGGCCTCAAAAGAAGACTACCCACCTGCTATATGTCAAGCAGGCCAAGGGTGAGAGCCTAAGAGACTACATAGCAAGATTCAACAAGGAGAAATTGGAGGTGGAAGATTATGAAGAGAACATATCCATAACCGACCTTATAGGAGGCCTACAGAAGGGGAAGCTGTTGTGGAAACTGGCGGAAGACCCCCCTAGGTCTATGGCGGAGCTGCTGGCAACCGCAGGGAAAGTAATGAATGCGGAAGAGGCAATGGCCGCCAAGTATGAGGATGAGAACCGCGGTGGCAGCGGGAAGTCCCAAAGCAAGAAAGAGGGGAAGAAGAGGTCAGGAGATGACAAGTTCGCTCACTATACTCCTCTGACTGTGAGCTGCGAGCACATCCTCAATGAGATTAAGAATGACCGGACTCTGAGATGGATAGAAAAACTGAAGGCCCCACCACATAAGAGTAACAAAAACCTATGGTGTGAGTTCCACCAAGATCATGGTCATGTCACGGATAGATGCTTCGCTTTAAAAGATGAGATTGAGAAGATGTTGAAATCTGGAAAGCTGAGGAAGTATGTGGATGGTAAGGCTCCAAAGGGTGGAAGAGATGACCCTAAGAAAAGAAGAAATGACAGATGTCGTGGCAATGTCCCGGCCAGAAGAGACGATGATTCGGAAGGGGATGACGAAGACGATCCGGATCTTCCGCCAAAAGATGACAACACCCCGGTGAAGAGGGTCGGTACGATCTCCTTTGGCGTCAACACCATATGTGGGGGATTTACAGGAGGTGGCTCTGAAGTAGCTGATAGGAAGGCTCATGTAGCAGAGGCCAGGTCAGTGGCCAAGCTTGAAGTTATGAATCTAACCTCTTTCGATACAGTACAGAAGAGGAAGAAGGTAGACATGGACACCCTCGTAGTGGGGTTCTCCAGACTCGACTTCAAGGGTATCTTAGCCCCTCATGATGACCCTTTGGTCGTAACAACGAGGGTGCATGGGTGCGAGGTACGGAGGATCCTCATAGATGGGGGGAGCTCAGCAGACGTGATGTTCTGGCCTTGCTTCAAGAGCCTAGGTCTTAGCAGACAAGGCTGGTGCCCTATCCTCACCCATTGATAGGCTTCAGTGGCAAAAAGGTCCACCTTTTGGGCATGTATGAGATGGACGTACGGATGGGTAATGAGTGGCCTAAGAGGCTGACCGAGAAGATAAACTTTTTCGTTATGGATGAGAACGTTTTCTCAGCCTACAACCTCATCATAGGAAGGGTGGCCCTTAAAGAGTTTGAAGCTGTGCCGTCGACGGTCCATCAGATGCTAAAATTCCCGACTCCTTATGGAGTAGGGGAAGTGCAAGGGGACCAGACCACGGCGCGAGAGTGTTACTTCAACTCGGCCGAAGAGAGAGATGCCCATAAGAGGGCAACCACCACTTATAGCATTGACACTCTTGACCCAAGAGATGAAACAAAGTTGAAGAAGGGAGAGGCCGCAGAAGAGGTAGAATCCATCGTCCTCAATGAGGACGAGCCGAAAAAAACCATCCAGTTCGGCAAGGCCCTAGAGCCAGGAATCAAGGAAGAGTTGATAAACTTCCTCAGGAGGAGATAGAGTGTCTTCGCGTGGAGTCACGCAGACATGCCTGGCATCGAACCTGAGGTGATGAGCCACAAGCTCAACGTGACCAGAGATGCCAAGCCGATCAAGCAGAGGCAAAGAGTCTACTCCAGGGAGAAATACGATGTCATCCGGGAAGAGGTCAAAAAGTTGGAAGAGGCCGAGTTCATAAGAGAGGTAACCTATCCGGAGTGGCTCTCAAATGCAGTCATCGTGCCTAAGGACAATGGGAAGTGGCGAATGTGTGTAGACTTCACTGACCTGAACAGGTCTTGCCCAAAAGACAACTATCCCTTACCTCGGATAAACCAGATGGTGGACGCGACGACGGGGCACGAGCTCATGAGCTTCATGGACGCTTATTCAGGCTATAACCAAATCTTCATGGATGCCGAAGACTCTGAGAAGACAACCTTCATTACTGACAAAGGGACGTACTGCTACAAAGTGATGCCCTTCGGTCTGAAAAATGCAGTGGCAATCAACGTCTTTTCAATAAGATGTTCGAAGAGCAAATAGGTAAGACCATGGAGGTGTATGTAGACGATATGCTAATGAAGAGCTTGAAATCTTGTACTCACGTAGCAGACCTTGAGAAGACCTTCGATGTTATGGACTCGTACAGAATCAAACTCAACCCAGTAAAGTGTGTCTTCGGGGTAGGAGCTGGGAAGTTCCTGGGGTTCATCATTAACCAGAGGGGTATTGAAGCGAACCCTGAGAAAATCAAGGCATTACTTGACACGAAGACTCCTAGGAGTATCAAGGATGTCTAAAGACTCACGGGAAGAGTGGCTGCCCTTAACAAGTTTGTTTCTAGGGCAACGAACAAGTGTCTTCCATTCTTTAAAGTTATAAGAAAGGCCTTCCAATGGGACGAAGAGTGTGAAAAAGCCTTCAACCAACTAAAGTCCTACTTAGGCTCTCCCTTATTGCTGTCTCGGCCCATCGCAGGAGAAAGGTTATTTGTGTATCTGGCAGTCTCTGAATCAGCCATCAGCGCGGCCATCATACGGGAAGAGGATGGGATCCAAAGGCCTGTGTACTTCAACAGTAAGGCCCTTCAAGGGTCTGAACAAAATTATCCCCGCATGGAGAAGTTAGCTTATGCCCTAATACACGCCTCAAGAAATATGAAGCCTTACTTCCAAGCTAACTCCATGGTAGTCCTCACTGACTCCCCACTAAGGCAGGTCCTGCATAAACCTGAGAAGTCCGGGAGATTAATGACCTGGGCCATTGAACTAGGAGAATATGACCTTACCTACCAGCCTAGGACAACCATCAAAGGGCAGGCCCTCGCAAACTTTATCGCAGAATTCACCTGGGAAGAGGCCGAGACAAAGAAAGGCCTAGAGGACGGCGAAGAGACAAACCGTAGTGTCTTTAGAAATTCGGAAGAGACAGCACCAAACGTCTTCCAAGATCGAGAAGAGGTCATCTCAGGCAAATCCCGGAGCAGAGTAGAAGAGAACGAAGAGGATCGATACCTCTTCAAGAGGGGAGTTATGGAAGAAGGGGTCTTCTCATCAGATACAGACGTCTGGAGCCTCTTTGTAGATGGCTCTTCCTGTGATAGTGGAAGTGGTGCGGGGCTAATACTCTCGGCTCCAGATGGCGCGAACATTGAATACGCCTTGAGATTCAACTTCCAGGCCTCAAACAACAAGTCCGAGTATGAGGCCATGATAGCAGGTCTCTTATTGGAAATAACTCTTCGAGTAAAGCGACTCCTACTCCACAACGAGTCAAGGTTGGTTGTCAATCAAGTACTGGGGATATACGAGGCCAAAGACGAAAGGATGGCCAAGTACTTAAATAGGGTAAGAAGGTTGTTAGAATATTTTGAAGAGGAAAAACTGAAGAGAGTGCCTCGACTAAATAACAACCACGCTGATGCATTGGCAAGGCTGGCCTCGGCAATGAAGACAGATATGGGAAGGACCATTCCGATCGAGGTTTTAGGAAAGGCAACCATCGAGGAAGAAGAGGTATGCAACCCATGTCACAATGTGAACCTAGGAGACTCATGGATCGACCCTCTCGCCAGATACCTATGAGAGGGAGAGCTGCCTGAGTCCAAGCTAGAGAGGAGAAAATTGAGATATAGGGTCGCCAAGTTTTCAATGGTAGGAGACGTCTTGTATAAAAAGGGGTTTCTATTGCCTCTCCTCAGGTGTGTGCATCCCATGGAAGTTCCCCGGGTCTTACAGGAGGTTCACGAGGGTTCTTTCTCTAGCCATATAGGGGGAAGGCCCTTGGCCAAGAGGATCATCACTCAGGGATACTGGTGGCCTACCTTGTCCAAAGACACTGCAGACTATGTGAAGAGGTGCGACAAATGTCAAAGGTTCGCCACTATCCCTCATCAACCCCATCAACCCATGACGTCAATCTCTTCTCCATGGCCATTTGCGGTATGGGGAATTGACTTAGTAGGACCTTTGCCAAGAGCTGTCAACAACTATAGATTCTTGATAGTTGCCATTGACTACTTCTCAAAGTGGGTAGAGGCAGAGCAGATGATAAAAATCACAGAGCAGAAGACCTTCCAGTTCATTTGGAGGAACATCATATGCAGATTTGGCCTCCCAAACACTCTCATCTCGGATAATGGGCCCCAGTTCAAGAACTCCTCCTTAGAAAAGTATTGCCTAAGAGTGGGGATTATGCAGTTCTTCTCATCTCCTGGTCGACCTCAGGCGAATGGTCAGACCGAGGTCACAAACAGAGCTATCTTGGACGGAATAAAGAAGAGGTTAGAAGATGCGAAGGGGAGATGGACTGAAGAGGTCTACGCTGTGTTATGGACCTACAGAACCACGACAAGGACACCAACTGGAGAAACCCCATTCATGCTGGCACATGGCTCAGAGGTCGTCATCCCAACGGAAGTAGGACTCCCAACTCATCGGATTCAGACCTACGACCCTGACAACAATGGGGAAGGGAGGAGGCTAGACCTAGATCTTATCAAAGAAAAAAGAGAGGACGCAGAGGTCAGACAAGCAGCCTACCAGCAGAGGGCAGCGAAATTATACAACCAGAGGGTGAAGTCAAGACCTATTGCAGTGGGAGACCTAGTGCTAAAGAAGACCTTACAAAAAGGAAATAAGCTTCATACAAACTGGCATGGCCCCTATAAAGTAACAGAAGAGGTTGTGCCTGGCACTTACAGGCTAGAAAACCTAGAAGGAGAACCTTTCACTAACCCATGGAATGCTGACCACCTAAAGAGATATTAATATGATGTTGCATAGAGTTTCATGTAAATATACCATCTTATTGTGAAGAGGTTATTAATAAAGATCAGTTCCTATGACAGTTCTTGCTTCGTTCTTAGATCAAAGATTAATTATGAGGATAACATCTTAGGTGATGACCTCGGACCCTTATAACATCATTAATTTGGTGACAAGGTCTGAGACCAGACACCATAATGAGATGACCTCAGACCCTTAACATCATTAATTTGGTGAGATTCATGATGAGGATAACATCTTAGGTGATGACCTCAGACCCTTATAACATCATAATTTGGTGACAAGGTCTGAGATCAGACACCATAATGAGATGACCTCAGACCCTTATAACATCATAATTTGGTGTAATGAGATGACCTCAGACCCTTAACATCATTAATTTGGTGAGATTCATGATGAGGATAACATCTTAGGTGATGACCTCAGACCCTTATAACATCATAATTTGGTAACAAAGTCTGAGATCAGACACCATAATGAGATGACCTCAGACCCTTATAACATCATAATTTGGTGACAAGGTCTGAGATCAGACACCATAATGAGATGACCTCAGACCATTAACATCAGTAATTTGGTGAGATTCATGATGAGGATAACATCTTAGGTGATGACCTCAGACCCTTATAACATCATAATTTGGTGACAAGGTCTGAGATCAAACACCATAATGAGATGACCTCAGACCCTTAACATCATTAATTTGGTGAAATTCATTATGGGGATAATCTCTTAGGTGATGACCTCAGACCCTCATAAGATCATTAATTTGGTGACAAGGTCTGAGATCAGACACCATAATGAGATGACCTCAGACCTATAACATCATTATTTGGTGACAAGGTCGGAGATCAGACACCATAATGAGATGACCTCAGACCCTTAACATCATTAATTTGGTGAAATTCATTATGGGGATAACCTCTTAGGTGATGACCTCAGGCCCTCATAACATCATTAATTTGGTGACAAGGTCTGAGATCAGACACCATAATGAGATGACCTCAGACCCTTAACATCATTAATTTGGTGAAATTCATGATGGGGATAACATCTTAGGTGATGACCTCGGACCCTCATAACATCATTAATTTGGTTACAAGGTCTGAGATCAGACACCATAATGAGATGACCTCAAACACTTAACATCATTAATTTGGTGAAATTCATTATGAGGATAACCTCTTAGGTAATGACCTCAGACCTGCATAATGCCATACATTGATGACAAGGTCTGATCTCAGGACCATTGGTTGAGTTTAAACAAGACCATTGCAAAGACAAGCTTAGAAAGAGGGCTTCAGAGGTTGAAGCTCATTGCAAATTTATTTCTAGAAGACACCATAACAATGGAACTAAGAATGAAAAGCATCACATGACATTCAATGAAAAGAAAGTGAAGAGGGTCCTCATCAGAGGTTGATATATATATATTCAGAAATTATATGTTCAATGATTACAGACAAAAGTTCCACAATACAGTCAAGTTACAAAGTGATCAAAATATCCTAAGGGTCTGGGGGGGAACGTTGACACCCTCGGCTTGGTTAGTTACGTCGGCCGCATCATCATAAGGGTCTGCCCCTCCAACCTCGGTGACCTCCAGTGTAGCAGTCTCGGAAGGAGCAACAACCTCTTCCTCAACTTCTTGAAGGGCCTGGGAAAACTGAGGATCAGTAAAGCCGAGACCCACGAAGTCAGAGGCCTTCAAAGTGCCGGCCTCTCTCTCTATGATGTCAGCCCATTTAGTAGTGGCTTTGATACCTCTTTTAAGGTATTCAAAGCCAAACCCCATGAACTCATCAGAGGATTTGTAGTCAGCAATGATCTTCTCAGAGGCATCTTCAATGGTGGCCCTAACAGCTGAGTTGACCTTTTGCTGCAGAACGTCGTCCTTAGCCTTTAACGCAGCATGATCCTTGCCGAGCTGGGAGATGTCCCTCTCCAACCCCTTCACCTTCTCCTCAGATCCCTTCAGCTCAGATTTGAGGCGCTCTACCTCTGCGTTCAGAGCACCCTGGACCTTCTCGGCCTCTTGCCCCTTTTGGATGAGAGGCAACTTCCTCAAAGTCCAGTTCGATAGATGGTGCATAGCGGTCAAGCCCTGCATATTTAGTAATCATGAGTAAGTTGAAGAAGAATCAGATGTTACACTTAGAATAATTTGTACTGAAGGACCAAATCATACCTGAACGGCTCTGTGAAGGCCAAACTCAACCAGCAAGAGGGTGTCCATAGCCCTGTAGAAGCGCTTGTCAGCCTCGGTCATTACAGAGCCGATGGCATCCAGGGCCTGCATACTGTGGCCGACCACGCTATCAGATAACTTTAACTGGTCCAGACGAGCCGACAGTATGTCGGCCGAAGAGATAGGGATAGCAGCTTCAGTGGTCTTCTTCTTCGGCCTCTGATCCTCCGGGGCATGATCTTCGGGAGCCCTCTTCTTTTTGGCCGGGGACTTCGAGGCCGAGGGAGCTGGGGGAGGAGCATTCAGACCTTCTTTCTTGGCGAGTCTTGTCAAGCTCGGTGCAGCCATCTCCCAAAGCTCGTCTGGAATGTCCTTTGGTCACTCTGCAAAAAATTAGTAGACCTGAGTTAGATAAATCATATATGAATAAACTTAGAGGTTAAACTTGTAAAACAAAAATGCTTACCAAGCTCGGCAAGGGGACTCCCACCCAGACCTATCCCGGAGAGGAAGTGGGGAGTCATCAGATGTTCAAACCTGACAAATAGGCCATTTACCCCTGATCTTGAAGGGTTTTCACCTTCTGGAGGTTTTGTAGACTTAAGCCAGGGTCGGCCCTGGCAGACATGGTGACCTTACCCCACCTCAGGGGCATCCTCTGCTCCAGATGAGACGAGGGAACACATGGGCCAAACTCCCATGGCCCTGAGGCAAAGAAGTACCGAGGCTTCCAGTTATGGTTGGAAGTTCGGGTCACCTGAAGCAATTTCTTCTCAGGCCTCCGAGCTACAAAATGGTAGTAGCTCGGATGATTTTTGGCCGAGGAAGGGACGTAACAAGCTACAAAGACTTGAACTGGAAGGTTCGAGTGATGGACAACCTTCCATAACACTATGGCCCCTATTAGGATTCTCCAGGCATTAGGAGAGAGTTGGGAGGGGTCCAAATTAATGTAAGAGAGGATGGACCTGATAATGGGGTGAATGGGCAGACGGAACCCTAACTTGAACATCTGCTCGTACAAACAGATCTCACCGTCTCGGCCATGATAAACCCTCTCTTCCCTTTAGAGGTCTCCTGAGTTTTATTGAGGGGCTGATAGAATACAGATATCTGAAGCAGAGAAGGTTTACCTCAGTAATAGTACTCTCTTGCTCGGTCGCCTCAGAGACGTCGACATCGCTCTCAACCTCATCATCATCCAACTCAATGTCGTCCGGAGCAGATATTGATGGGTTTCTAGGAAATCTCTGAGCAAACTCTGCCCCGGTAACAACCGACATAGGGATGGCGTCAATTGGTGGTGGTATGGCCACACTCGGATCAAGAATTTCAACCTCTGAGGAAGACCCTGAGGTGCTTGAATGATTATGGGACGAGGCTCGACTGGAGACCTCGGCCTGATCAGGGGCCTGATCAGGCCTAGGTGTGAAGTCCATGGCCTCTTGAAAAGAGTCCACAGACATGGGGTCTGAGGTAGAAGATTCAGACTCAGACATAGGTATGGGATCAGCAGGAACCCCTGTCTGATAGAAGTTCTCCGGGGGGTCAGGATATATCACCTTCAGAGGTGGTGGAAATAGGGGTGTAATGGGAAACTCTTGTGACCTACGAGCCTCCTCCTGAGCTCTTTCTATCTGCCTAATCTTTTCTAAAGTCTTCTCTCTAAGAGAAGGGAACTCCTCAAGAAGCTGATATAAGGGTCTGAGCATCAGAGGACGACACTACACTTAGGGATTTTCCTAAACTATTATAAACAGGATGACTGATAAAGCAAAGGAATCTAAAGATCAAACTACCTAAATTTGGCAAGAAAAGCTCGCCTGAAATTATGGTGGACTCGCCGGAAAGCTAAAAAACTCGCCGAAAAGTATGAAAATAAGGGTGCTTGCAGGAAAAATGAAGGAAAAAGTATGGAAAACCTTACCTGAGGATGAAATGGTAAGGAAGAGAGGAGAAAATGCGAGAAATCCCCACCAGAATGCCTGGAACCAAGATCTTTTTAGAGAGAGAGAACTGCAGAAACGCTAGCGGTTGAAACGAAGAAATGAAGAAGAAGAAAGTGAAGAAGGGTTTAAAACCCTTAAATACTCGGGCACAACTCCCAAGGCCCATAATTGCCTTGAGAGCCCCAAAGGGCGGCTGACAGCACACGCCTACCAAGCAAGCATGTTCCAGCATTGGACAAGTGTCAAGCAAGTACTGGCTTGTAACAGACAGTCCTCAGAGGTGTAGTAATCCACTAGTCACTTGCTCTCACATATGACTAAGGGCTGGGGGGTGATTGATATGCCCCAAGTGTAATCTCGGCCTGGAGACACCAACCTCGGCCGAGATCATGGCAGGCGTTGGACGAGTCTTGGGCACGCGATATCACCCCTCGGCCATATCAAGGTCGGCCCAAGCCGACACTACCATGAGCCTCTCCAAGGGACGTCACAGGGACCAACAACATTCTCACATACCTTGGAATGGCAACCTCGGCCAGACGAAGGCCGAGCTCGTAATAAGTCACTAGTTCAACCTCATATCAGGCCGACCCTGTCCATTGTCTCGGCTAGGACTAGGTCGAGACCTCCATGGAAGCCTCGGACTGAACATGTATCAAGACTCACCAACCTCGGCCTCGCCAAGGCCGAGGTCATACCCCAGATGCAGTAGCCGAGCACCTGTTGACATTTGGATAAGGACACATGGACACAAATCAGTTATAACAAGATTATTCCCCACACGTGGGGAGAATATTACATCATCATTCTCTACATGTGACAGTGACAAATGGCACTCCCACATTGGTGAGGTAACCACACACATGCTCATTGCATGCATGGGGGGTACATTACACCCCCTAGGTACTATATATAGGGGTCATCCTTTACCTTGCAAAAGGATTCCAGATATTCAACCCTAGCTGAAACTCTGTTCAAACACACAGTAGAGAGAGAAAGCTCGAGAGATTGTATCCATGGCCATTAGTGCCTTATTGCAGTGAGATTATTCACACACACACAGTGGACGTAGGCCAATTTAGGCTGAACCACATATATCCTGGAGCACTCTCCCCTTCTCCTCATCTCATTCTCTTATCTTTTTACATTACTGTGCTGCCATTGTTGTTCTTAGATTGAGCTTGAAAACACCTTACCTGGTGGTGCTGATTCTGGCATCATCACCTGCCATAGAGGACAGGCAGAGTTGCCTGCAGGTAGGGATAAATAGTACACTGCAGACTTTGTCCCTCACCAACCTTCTAAGTTTTGGCTCCAAAAGTGCCAACCCTACCCTAGTGCCCAAGTATAAATAGGACCCTTGGGCAAGGTCATGAGAGATAGAAAAACTCAATAGCCAAGTTACTCTGTTGAAATCACACCAAAACCTCTCTAGTATTCTCTCCCTACTCTCTCTCTAGTGCTGAGTGCCTTGTTCTTTCACTCCCCACTGACAACCATCACTTTCAGGAGTTCTTCTTGATAAAATTACTATTATTATTGTGGAAGTTCATCTTCTTGCAGGGAGGGACTTCTAGCTTGATCTCCATTTTTACCAAAAGGAGAAGGTCTCATCAGAAGCTTCTCCAGAAGTCCTTGAGAACCTTGCAGACAACGTCCATTGGCGTGGGTCACGCCTCACTCTTTCTAGATATTCATAGACCCCAGTCTCACTACCCTCCTACATTTGGCGACTCTGCTGGGGATGTATCCTCACTTCGATGGAGAAATAAGGTTTTAACGTGTCTAATCAACTCATTTTATATGGCATTCCATCTGGAAATGGAGATCACAGTGGCCAGACTACTCAGGAAGAAGTGGTGGTGATCGGAGCCAAGGTACCTGCTCCTCTGAGAGGGCAGACCAGTTCACCAACAGTGGCTCCGATGATAGGTATCAATATTTTGAGTATGTTTTTTTTGAGTTTTTGAAGAAAAAACACATAGACCTAGCAAGTTTAGGGTCAAGGCTGCGGAACACCAACAGTACCCTCCTCCGGAGGGGCAGCCGCTGCAGCGGTGCTTTCCATAGAAGTGGGTCCGCCGCTGAGGGTAGCACTGGAGCAAGTTGTGACACCACCAGGGTCACCAGCAGTAGAGAGCATGAATTTAGAGGAATCACACTCCAAAGTCATCACTATTGAGGAGGTGAGGAAGCTGCTCTCTTTCTCCCAGGGGGAGGGACATCCTCTATAGGAGGAGTTGAAGGACCCTTACCCGCAAAAGGTGAACGAGAAGCCATACATAGAGGGTACCTTCCGCCAAAGTTTATCAAGTTTAGTGGAAAAGGTGAAAATACAAACGAGGCACCCTCATCAGAAATGGGGTGCGAGGAACTCCCAACAGAAAATTGCCACCAGACACGCTCAACAGAAATAGGGTGCGAGGAACTCCCCAACAAATAGGGTCGCGAGACACCCTCGGCTGGCAGTGCACTCCTCATGGTAACAACAGTCACCAAGGAACCCATGAAAGTATTAGTTATCGGTGATGACCCCCTGGAAGGGGCAGGTACAAAGTCAACCCGCGAGGGACCCTCGGATAGGAGACCAACTCGCGAGCTGGGTGCAAATTCCACCAAACAATAAAGTCGAGATACCCCCACTTGAAGCAAGATGCAAAGTGCCCGCTTCTCCAAACCCAATACCACCAGGCGAGGAACCCTCGACGAAGCATGAGGTGGAGATACCCCCACTTGAAGCAAGTTGAAAATTTCCCATTTCACCAAATGCGGTACCACGAGGCGAGGAACCCTCGACGAAATGAGAGGTCGAGACACCCCTCATTCACGACAGTGATCGAGGAACCCATGGGCTATAATGCCATCGAGGAACCCATGGGCAGTAATGGCATGCGAGGAACCCAAAGGCTGCGAACCCCCAACAGAAAAAAGTGCTACTAGATTCCTTAATAAGCGAGGAACTCACCAATATAGTGGGTTGCGATGCACTTGCAGTTAGAAACACGCTCCCATAGCAGCCATAGTTGGCGAGGACCCCTTGATAGCAATAAAGCCTAAGGAAATAATGGGCGGCGAGGACCCCTTGATAGCAATAAAGCCTAAGGAAATAATGGGCGGTGAGGAACCCCTATTAACATTGGCAGTCAGTGAGTCACCCTCAGACATGAGGTCGACACGTGAGGAACTCCTACTAGTATTGGCAGTTGGCGAGACACCCTCAAATATGTAGTCGACGTGCGAGGGACCCCTTGTAATCATGCTAGCAGGAGTGGGTGAGGAACCCCTCGAAGATAAAAGAGCAGACAAAAAATTACTCGTGCTTAAAGTCTCACACGAGGAACCCATGGTAGCAGCAGCTATTGACGAGGGACCCTTAGCAGTGGGTCCCATAGTTGAAATTCTATTGGCAGAGCAACACCCGACGAAAAACTCAAATGAGGAATCTCTTTGTTCCTCAACAAAAGACTCCCTGCAGCAATCATTTCAGGCGAGGAACCCCGGGAAGCGAGTAGCTCTCGCGAGGAACCCCCAAAGTTAAGGCCTCATGTGAGGGACCCGTAGTTGCAAGAATCACAAACGAGGAGCCTTGGGCGGTTGAGACTTCACATGAGGAACTGACACACGAGGAATCCACAATCGAAAAAAGGTCAAGCAAGGAACCCTCACTAATTAGAACAGATGGCGAGGAATCATCATCCATTTTATTTGGCGCCTCAAAAGCATTACTTCATGTAAAACGAGGTAAGAAGTCATTTCTCCATATGAGGAACCCTCGATAACGAAACCAATGGGTGGGGAACCCTTGGTAGTGGAGACCTTAAATGTAGAACCCAAAGTCACGAGGAAACCCTCAGATGTCGGTGGTGAAGAACTCGTGGAAAAATAAGGCTCGGTCATAATTTTCGACGAGGAACTCCCAAGGTCTGGGGCGGAGCATGAGGAACCCAGATGCGAAGTGTTGATAGGCAAGAAACCCTCAGATCTTAGATCACTAGCAACAGAAATTTAGCATTCGAGGATTAGCGCATGAGGAACCCGCAAGTGGAGAGGAACCCTCGTCGGCGGTAACTATAGATGAGATGGTCGACGAGGAACTCCCATTGTTAAAAGCGCTGAGGCTGGCCCTTTGCGGTTGCAAAGAACCAAGTCTCGAGGAACGTTGAAAAAAAAATGAGGAACCCTTTTTTAGCAGCAATGCTTGCGAGGAACCACCCGTTGACAGAAGCACTCGCAAGGAGCCCCAAGCAGTGGACCCTCAATAAATTCAGTTCCAAGAGTGGGACCTCTGAGTGAGGAGCCCCCCACCATTACAGGCAGTGGCGAGGGACCCGTACAAGTCCTCGCCCCAAAATTCAATCCGTCGTCTGCAGGCATCCTTACCACTACGGTTGAAGAGGTACCATGCCTAACTCTTGCCAAGTTTCATTTTCTTAAAAGATTGAATGACTTGCTCTAAGTGCAGAAAAGTTTAAAAAAAAACAATTATATGAGCACACTCTTTGTAAGAAATACAAAGAATGACTGCAATGAAGAAAAGGAACACTAGTTATTTTTTATTGGTGCTTGAAATTTTGTGCATGACTCATTTACCTCATTGTACAGTGGGTACGCCAGATTTATGTGTTCTTTTCTTATAAGAAGGGTAGAACCTCTACTAGATTAGAAGAGGGCCCATGATATAAGGAACTTTCCTCATTATACTTGGGGGTATATCCAACCCAAAAGTAAAAGTATAATGAGTAAAGTCCCTACAGACCCGACAAGACCAGCATGAGGTTATCCTCCTGGTAATAAAAAAAAAATCACTACATTTTTTTATTATTATTCCATACAGATTTATAGCCTAGAGAACAAGTCGTAACCTCTCTTTTTAAGAAAAAATGAAATTGACCATTTTTTAGAAAATAGGGAGAAGCGGGTCTACCCCCTCTCTAAACTTGTTATTTTTATAGTACAAAAATGTTCCTAAGAAATGTTTGGAACAAGGACCCTGCAGACCAAGGGAAATTTTCAGTATAAAGAAATAATTATTTCTTTACTTATGATATATGCAAAATTTTATTCAAAGTTTGTGGGAAGGAGAAGGACTAACCCCATCTTCTAGTTACTCCCTAAGAAATGAATGTGCATAACAAAATACCCCACAGTCACACAGGGTTGCGCTAAAAAATACCCCATGGTCGCATGGGGCTGTGCTAAAAGATTTTAACTTGCTCAGATTATATGCAAGTACCCCGCAGTTAGAGGGGAAGCTTTAAAATTTTAACTTGTTAAGTTGTATGCAAGTACCCCACAGCTAGAGGGGCAACTTCCAAATTCTAACATGCTCAGTTATATGCAAGTACCCCATAGCTAGAGGGGCAACTTACAAACTTTAACTTGCTCAGTTACATGCAAGTACCCCGCAGTTAGAGGGGTAGCTTCCAAATTTTAACTTTATCAGTTATATGCAAGTACCCGCAGTTAGAGGGGCAGCTTCAAAGTTTTAACTTGCTAAGCTCATATGCAAGTACCCCGCAGATTAGAGGGGTAGCTTCAAAATTTTTAACTTGATAAGTTATATGCAAATAACTCGCAGCTAGAGGGGTCGCTTCCAAATTTTAACTTGCTCAGCTCATATATAAGTACCCCGTAGATTAGAGGGGTAGCTTCAAAAATTTTAATTTGCTTAGTTATATGCAAATACCCTCCGGCTAGAGGGGTTGCTTATAAAATTTTAACCATCTTAGCTCATATGCAAGTACCCCGCAGTTACAAGGGTAGCTTCAAAAATTTTAACTTGCTCAATTATATGCAAGTACCCCGTAGCTAGAGGGGTTACTTCCAAATTTTAACTTACTCAGCTTATATACAAGTACCCCGTAGTTAGAGGGGCAATTTCAAAATTTTAACTTGCTTAGTTGTATGCAAAGTACCCCACAGACTACGGGGTAATTCGATCTTGAAGTTCTCACAGAAAATAAAGCAACTCACAGTCTTAAGCAAGTGTCAAGTATAAATATATGGTATGACAGTTTAGTACCTCAGGATCCAAGGGCAACGGAGCGCTCATCATATTGAGCAACTGTCAAGTATAAATATAAGGTACGATAGTTTTGTACCTAAGGCTCCAAGGGCACCGAAGCTCTCATAATTTTGAGCAAGTGACAAGTATACATATAAGTACGACAATTTTGTACCTAAGGTTCCAAGGGCACCGGAGCGCTCATAGTCTTGAGCAAGTGCCAAGTGTAAGGTACGATAGTTTAGTACCCAAGGATCCAAAGGCAACGGACCGCTCATCATATCGAGCAACTGCCAAGTACAAGTATAAGGTACGAAAGTTAGTACCCCAGGCTCCAAGGGAAAAGGAGCGCTCATCATATTGAGCAACTGCCAAGTACAAGTATAAGGTACGAAAGTTTAGTACCCCAGGCTCCAAGGGAAAAGGAGCGCTCATCATATCGAGCAACTGCCAAGTACAAGTATAAGGTACGACAGTTTAGTATCCCAAGATCCAAGGGCAACAGAGAGCTCATCATATCGAGCAACTACCAAGTACAAGTATAAGGTACGACAGTTTAGTACCCCAACCTCCAAGGGCAATAGAGTGCCCATCATATCGAGCAACTGACAAGTACAAGTATAAGGTACGATAGTTTAGTATCCTAGGCTCCAAGGGCAAGGAAGTGTTCATCATATCGAGCAACTGCCAAGTATAAATGAAAGGTACGACAGTTTAGTACCACAGGCTTTAAGGGCATATGAGCGCTCGTAGTATTGAGCAACCGCCAAGAATAAATAAATGGTACTATAGGGATCTAAGGTCATAGGAGCACTCATACTATTATTAACCCGTATTCTGCACAGGGGGCTATTGTCAAGAAAGTCCTCTAGACAGTAAACAAAGAGTGAAACCTTGATTATGATATCTTGTGCACAAGTCTCTCGACACTAGAAGACACTTCTGCACGAGGGGCTAATATTGAGAAGTCCTCAAGTAGTGAACAAATAGTGAAATAGCCTAGAGAGTGGGGATCCACTTAGAGCGGCTCTACATGCTCAGATTACAAGTTTGATAGAAAAATGCCAAGGGCGAGGGGATCACCGCAAGTAACCCCTCCGCCCAAGATAAAAGGCCACGGAGGAAGGCCAAGGGCGAAGGGCTCACCGTGAGTAACCCCTCCGCCCAAGATAGAAGGCCATAGAAGAAGGCCAAGGGTGAGGGGCTCACCGCGAGTAACCCCTCCGCCCAAGATATAAGGCTACAGAAGAAGGCCAAGGGCGAGGGGAAGCCCCTATACCCAACAAAGAAGGCCACAAAATAAGGACAAGGGCGAGGGGCTCCCCACGAGAAATCCCTCCGCCCAAGATAGAAGGCCACATAAGAAGGCCACGGACGAGGGGCGAGGGGCGAGTAACCCCTCCGCCCAAGATAAAAGGCCATAGAAAAAGGCCCAGGGCAAGGGGCTCATTGCGAGTAACCACTCCGCCCAAGATAGAAGGCCATAGAAGAAGGCCAAGGGTGAGGGGCTCACCGTGAGTGACCCCTCCGCCCAAGATAAAAGGCCACAAAAAAAGGCCAGGGGCGAGGGCTCACCACGAGTAATCCCTCTACCCAAGAAAAAAATGCCACAGAAGAAGGCCAAGAGCGAGGATCTCACCGCGAGTAACCCATCCGCCCAAGGTAGAAGGCCACAGAAGAAGGCTAAGAATGAGGGGCTCACCGTGAGTAACCCATCCGCCCAAGCTGATGCCCAGATAAGGAGGTCCACCATAAGTGGCCTCATCTACAAAACTTGGGATGAAGTGACAGAACATTTAATGATCCTAGGGTCCCTCAAAATAAAATAAAAAAATGAATTTCTAGCGTACAAAGCCTTTTGGTCTACCGAACACAAAAGACTTTGCACGAGGGGCTAATGTAGAAGGGTGTCTCAAGCTTCACCACTATATTTGAGGGTGAGGGTCCCTCAAAGATCCCCTCTTCATCTTACAGAAAATATGAGGTTGAGGGAACCCCAGGGTCCCTCCACCGTAAAAGTGCCATATTGTAAAAGTCCAAGTTGAAAAGGGCCACCGCAAGGGTCACTGTAAAAATGACATTTGAGAAGCGCCCCGTAAAGGCCACTGCAGAAGTCCAAGTTGAGAAGGGACACTGTAAGGGTCACTGTAGAAATGGCATTTGAGAAGTGCCCCCCAAGGGCCACTGCAGAAGTCCAAGTTGAGAAGGGCCACCGTAAGGGTCACTACAGAAATGACATTTGAGAAGTGCCCCGCAAGGGCCACTGCAGAAGTCTAAGTTGAGAAGGGCCACCGCAAGGGTCACTGCAGAAACTCAAGTCGAGAAGGGCCACTTCAAGGGTCACTGCAGAAGTCCAAGTTGAGAAGGGCCACTGCTGGAGCTTAGTAGTTTAGGAGCTTTCAAGTCATTCATTGTTGTTTCTCCTCTTCAAAATCTAAGGTAGGGTTTTCCTTCCATGTTTTCAAGGTTCTTTTAGCTATGAAATTATGTAGGATGTTGCTAGATGGATTTTTAATGCCTAAAAAATGGTTACATTTACAAATTACTTGGTCTTGCAAAAAATGGAATTTTCTTCAAGACATTTCTAAGTGGGTCTTTTATAAAAATGGCATTTTACCTTGATATTTGGAAGAAGCATGTAAACTTACATAAAACCCATGATTTGTCTTGATTCAAAGGCATATTTGAGGTATTTCTAGGTTGAAATCCTCTTGTGAACATGTAGTGTGTTAAATGGTAATGTACTAGACTTAGACAAGCTTGTAAAAATGGGATTAATATCCAAATGAAAAGTGAAAGAAAAACAACCCCAAAAATGTTAAATATTGATGTAATGAATTTAGAACAAATATTGGGGTTTACAAGTGATTACATGACATGACTATGGACTTTAGTTAAAACTTTCTTAAGAATCTGACTGATAGAACAAGCACAATCAGAAATCAAATAAAAAGAATTACAAAAGAGAAAAAAAACGTAACTCCAGGAATAAATAGTAGTCCTAACAAAACAAGTTATAATGTAGACTCGCAATCATCAAAAAGTATTTGGCACGTATTAAAAAGAAGAAACACTAGATTAGTCGGTAAATTACATTATTTTCTAAAAAATTTCATTGAAAAAATATACATAGATATTTTTCTAGGTATCATTAATATTCCCAGAATCAATGTTGAACATTATTGTATGTGGTAAAACATAAAATGGAGGGTTATGGTTTTGAACATAAAATGTTAAATGTAATGTTGTGAGAAGGTGGTTGAATATTTAGTGCTAAATGAAAAGCTAAGATGAATGTTTTCACAAAGAGTATGACAAAAGGAAAAAGGGGATTTTGACAAACTTGAGGGTCCTAATGGTTAGGTTCCCGCTCGAGATCCCATCGGTCTAACTTTGGGTGAAAATGGATAAAAGACAAAGTTTGGCACATTGATAGAGTGATAATGTTTCAAAACCATGGTATGATGAAAATGGAAAAAGGGACATGAAAAAAGTGGACATTGGACCAAATGTTAAAACACATAAAAAGTGAGACTCGAATGACACCGGTAAAATTAAGGAGGGCCTGGCGCCCTGGGGTGAAAGACTCAAAATCACTGTCCAAAGCATATGGTGGCATCTCTGGCGGTGTGGCACCCATTAAAATACACGGTATTTGTAAGATTATGATAAAGATAATGAAAAAAGGACTTAATTGGTTATACTCATAATTTAAGTATGGCAACCTAACGAAAATGTAATAATTGAGACAAAAGGTTAAAATGTGATGAATTAGTCTCTAGGCCCGGTAAATGTTGAAATTTGTTTGGCTAAGTGTGAGTATGAGGCCATCGCTCGTGTACATTGCACGTAGTTGCATTAATACAAGACAAATTGTTAACGTTTTCTTAATTGATTAAAATACACTTTGTATGTATCGTATTTTGCAGAAAACGTATAGCTTAGTATTACCCACCTTGCTGAGCGTTCGCTCACCCCTGCTTTTATGTGAAAACCCCCATTCCACCCTAGGTATCGCGAGTAGGAACATTGGACAGGACCCGAGTAAAGTCCCAGGGGGCGATCAGTGTAATTAGAATGCTTTGTGCTTGTTTTCAAACAATGGACACTTGGTATTTGCACTTTGGTATTTCGACTTTTATTTGGGCCTTTGGCCATAATTTGTAAGAATACATGATGTTTGTGGTTTATTTCCAATTAATTAGTATGGTGGACAATTTGAGTTTTCTATAAATAAATCTTGCTAATTGATTAATTACATAAAGTGGTCACCCTTTTCTCAGAACTAAAAATAGAAATTTTAAACTATTAATTTATGGAGAAAATTAAAAGTTTTTCTTAAATAACATGGGTAAACTTTCCTCCTCCCCCTTTAACTCCTTGGCTCGATGCGGGTTGACCCAACGGTGACCTAAACTCGAATCGAGAGGTTACAAATAGTATCAGAGCAATAGGATCCTCGAGTGTGACAAAGTGTTTACATTTTCGTAGAGCATTTCCCCATACTTTCGCACATAGCTAATGCTAAGTAATATTTAGTAGATTGCTTCCACCATCATTTTCATACTTATCATTTTGTATTAAACTCTCCATTCTTATGTAGATGCCTCCATGTCACAACATAGCTATTGGGTCCGATTCTAGTGAGCTCCAGCGATAAGAGGGAGTCGTGCGACAACTTGTCGACTCTCTCTCTCAGCAGCAATGGGCAAATCGTAGTCGAACTATTGAGAGTGCCACCTCTGCTTCAATCCTCAAGGAATTTAAGAGGCTTCATTCGACCACCTTCAATGGGGTAGTTGTCCCTGAAGAAGCCGTTGAGTGGCTTAATAAAATCACCAGAATAATAGAGATCATAGATGTGCCGGAAGAACAGAAGGTTAAGATTGCTATGTTCCAGTTGACGAAACAAACATAGCGTTGGCGGAGCACCTATTCTTCTAGCACCACAGTAGCTATTTAATGGAGCGTCTTTTGGGTAGCCTTCCTCGATAGATACTTTTCGTAGGCATTCAAGGATGCCAAAAAGGATGAGTTTTCTATGCTGATTCTGGGAAGGACTTTGATAAATGAGTATATGGTGATGTTTGAGAGCTTGTGAAAGTATGATGATGATGTACAGAGGGACGAGGCTAAAAAAATAAGGCTATTTATTAAGGGACTTAATTTGAGAATCAAGCGGATCTTAGCAGGTTTGATCTACCCGATTTCAGAATTGCAATAAACAAAGCCATCCGGTTAAAGCTTGACACAGAGGACAACAAAGCTATGAGGGAGAAGAAGAGAGAACCTAGTGGAACTAAATCAGGAGGGCACAAGAAATCCCAGAGTGGGGCACGAGGCTTCTTCATGAGAGTTATGGCATCTATGGGGTTGGCTCTTCTTCAGCAGAATGTATTGGCGACCAGAACCCCATCGCCCCCACATAGAGGACCTATTTTAGCTGCGGGCTCCCAGGTCACATGAAAAGGGGGTGCCCCCGTGATTTTTAGGAGGTCAGCAAGGTAATCAATAAACCGATAACTTTGTACCTTGACGAAGTTCTAGTTATACCAACCCTACACAACAACAACATCAATTTCCCACAGGGTACCAATAATCGGCAAGGCACAACGTAAATGGTTCATATCTAAGCCGGGGATAGGGTAACTACGGGAAGGTCATGTGCCTAGTAGTAAGACCAAGTGGTTAAATCCTGGGTGAGCTTACACCAATTCCCAACAGACTGCACCTTCCAGTGTTCCCTCAGTGATGGAAGGTATGATTGTTATGTACAGTACTTGGGTAAAGTCATTATTTGATTATAGCGGATCACATTCCTTCACATCTAGTTCCCGAGCCTTTACTTTGAGTTTAGTGGTAGACCAATTTCACCCCTATCTTCATTGGGCTTCCAGTGGGTTGCAGTATAGTCGTCGACAGGGTTTACTGTAAATATATGATCATGGCTAGAGATTTTATCCTAGAGTATGACTTGATTCTTATGGACTTGAATGGGTTCGAGGTTATCCCTGGGATGGATTGGCTATCGTGTTTTAAAACCGTCATCGAATGCCATTAACACAGTGTTCGAGTGTCGCTTCCAAACAGTTCCTGCAATCGGTTCAATTACGAGCAGGGTATCGATTACCCATGCAAATTATCCACGGTCTGTGAGCAGAAAAGGTATTTCGATTGGTTGAGAAGTTTGGTGGCTCAAAATGAGCAAGATAGTATGATATTAGTTTATTTTATGGTACGGAAGTTTAGCGATGTGTTCGCCACGACGATAGGCAGGATTTGTAATAGAGGTGCATCAAGGTATGTTAGCCATCTCTATCCCACCCTATAAGATGACCCAGGTAGAATGACAGGTATTATGAGTTCAGTTGAAATAATTAACCAGAAGGGCTTAATCCACCCTAGCGTGTCCCCTAGGGAGCCCCGCTCCTATTCCTAAAGAAAAAGGACAATTCTCTACGACTTTGCATTGATTATCGGTAATTGAATAGGGTGACCGTGAAAGATAAGTATCCTATAACCCATATTGATGATCTATTCGACCAGTTTAATGGGGTAGGCAGGTTCTCGAAAATTAACCTTCAGTCCAGATATCACTAGATGCATGTCAAAGAGGAGGATATTCTAAAGAGTGAATTCCGGACATAATACGGACACTACGAGTTTCTGGTAATGCCCTTTGGGTTGATAAATGTCCCGGCACATTCATGGACCTGATGAGCTGCAACTATCTCCCCTATGTAGATCGGTTCATTGTGGTCTTTATGGATGACATCTTGGTGTACTCGACGTCATATATAGATCACGAGGAACATCTCCAAACGACATTGTAGGTGCTCCGGAAGAATCAGTTGTATGCCAAGTTCAGTAAATGCGAATTTTGGATGAAAGAGGTGACATTCCTTAGCCATGTAGTTTTTGGAGAGGGTATTTTCGTTGACCCGTCCAAGGTGGAAGTGGTATTCATTGGGGTTAATCGAGGAGAGTCATCAAGTTGCATAGTTTCTTGGGTCTGGCCTAGTACTACTGTAGATTTGTACTGGACTTATCTAGGGTGTCAATGCCCCTCACCATGCTAACCAGGAAAGATGTGCATTTTGAATTGTTCGAGGACTGTGAGCTAGCCTTCCAGGAATTGATGGTAAGGTTGACCTCCGTGCTCATTATCATCCTTTGAGAACGAGGCAAGGGTTACAAAGTGTACTGCGATGCTTCAGGTTCATGATTCAGAGCGGTATTGATGATGGACGATCGGGTGGTAGCAAATGCATCTCGCCAGTTAAAGGTGTACGAGATGAACTAACCCACTCATGATTTGGAGTTACTGCCTTAGTATTTGCACTAAAAATCTAGCTATTTGTACATAGAATGATTTTAGGTGTTTTTCGATCACAAGAGCCTCCACTACATATTCACCCAGCAAGACCTTAATCTTAGGCAGAGGAGTTGGATGGAACTAATGGAAGACTATCATTTCTTGTTAGAATAACATCCCAGGAAGGCTAATGCGGTGGTCGATGCTTTTAGTAGGAAATCCAGTCTCACTCTTGGGGCAATGAAATACCACTAGGCGAAGATGTTTGGGGAACTACATAAGTTTAACCTGCACGTGTAGCAGGGTTATGACAGGCATGCCTTTGGGGTGTGGTGTTTAGGCCCCTCATTCAACAGATTGTTCTAAATTCTTAGTCATGTGATCCTGAGTACATTCAATATTGCGATTGTATTTAGAATGGGGAAGTGTTCGACACCATTACCATGGATAAGGAGGGCGAGGTGTGGCACAAGGGTCGGTTAATCATTTTGATCATTGAGGAGCTTCAGGATGAAGTAATGGAATAAGCCCATCACTCACGTTTCATTATACATCCTGGCGCCACCAATATGTACAATGACCTTAATAGGGACTTTTGGTGGTCCGGCATGAAAAGAGATATATGTAGCAAAGTGCTACACCTGTCAGTAAAGTCCAAACACAAAATCCATCAGGACTATTGTAACCACTACCTGTGGTCGAGTGGAAGTGGGAACACATAACGATGGATTTTGTTATGGCTTTACCATGATCTGAGCGCGTTCATGACGCTGTGTGGGTGATAGTGGATCGGCTTACCAAGTCTGCACATTTCTTGCCTATTAAAGTCACGGACAGTGTGGCTGCATTGGCAAGGCTATATGTTAGGTAGATAGTCAGGCTCCATGGTGTTCCACTCTTGATCGTATCAGAATGGGATTCAAAATTTATTTCTCAGTTCTACAAGAAGTTCCAGCAGGAATTAAGAACTAAACTAAATATGAGCACTTCGTATCATTTTTGGACTGACAGGTAGTCGGAGAGAACTATCCATATCCTATAGGATATTCTAAGGGCTTGTGCGCTTGACTTCCAGGGCAAAAAACTTGCATCTGAAAGAGTTCGTATACAACAACTTCTACCGGTCAAGTATTGAGATGACCACCTTTGAGGCTCTTTACACAAGACCATGTCATTCGCCAGTTTTTTGGGCTAAGATGGGATAAAAGCACCTCAACAATTTAAAATTGATCCTGGAAATGACCAATGAGGTATGGGTAATTTTCCCAAGAATCATGATGGCACAGATGTGACAAAAGAATTACATCGATAATTTCCAAACATGGTTGGAATTCTTGGTAAGTGAACATATGATGTTGAAACTAAGAGCAAGATCTGGTAGCTAACGGTTTGGACAGAAAGGAAATATGTCTCTGATAACTTTGCTTTTTGTGTATCATTGTTGAAAGCCAAGTTAGTCAAAACCTTAATACCTACAAAATATAATAAATCATATTGATGCAAAAAACTGGATCGAATCCCATTTTTATGATCACAGATAAATAGATAAAAGCAATCCAATCAAGCACATGAGAGACAAAGATTTTTAAAGTGGTTCGGCTATAAGAAAGAGCCTACGTCCACTGTTATTTTATTCTTAGGGATTTATAATAGCACCATGTGGGGGAGAAAAGGAGAAAGAGGTGTATGTCTTGTGTATGGTCTCTCATAGTTGTCAGATTTCTTCCCCCCTCTGGCTAAGGGAATACATGTATTTATACTGATGGGAGATAAAGAGATACAATGTATTTATACATTCAGACATTTATGTCTACATATAATGAATCTAATTGTTGGCCTTCTATGATGGTTGATCCTTCTTGAATTGCTTGGTATGCTATGTGTTGTCATCTATTAATACAGTATAAATGTACATTAAGGCTCATTAAATGCGTTGTCATCTTCATCAATGAACATTAAATGCATAGTCATCCTTTGATCTTCCTGGTTGGTATGCCGACCAACTTTCCTCGGGTGCTGACTAACTTTCCTCGGGTGCCGACCAGCTCTCCTCGGATGCCGACCAACTCTCCTCGGGTGCCGAATATTGCCACGTAGGATGACATGTGTCCTTTTCTGATTGGTCCTCGTAGATGGACAATTTTTGCGTTAACAAAAGCCCCCAATGCTCCATGCTTGATGGTTCACTGAAAGGATGGAGTATTTATTCTGCAGTGTTGCTCGGTGCTCGTGAAATTCTTGATCTTCCTTCTTGATTTGTTCAACATAAAGTGCATTATCTCCTGGACGACATATGATGCAGGCTGATCGATGGTTGCTAATCTTTCTATTGAGGAACTCCGTGTGCTACGTATCACCCCTGGGAATTTGGATGCAGCCATGCCATAGTATGCAGCTTGTAGCTTGTAGCTTGTCATAATCTTCAAGTATGTTGGTTGGTTGGCTAACCGACCAATTGCCTCCTGTGTCGAGCAACTGAGTGTGCTTGATTTTTCTGATTTATGGTCCTCTGATTAGTACCCAACTCTTCAATCTGATTAGTACCAAGCTTGTGGTGGACTTCGAAACATTTTCATACGACTTCTTCTTCAATGTTGGTCGGGACAGTAATGGTAAAGATCTCAGTGATGTAGATGCTGAATCTGACTCCTGAACTTCAATAACATGTACATAATAACTCCTGAATATGCCTTCTAAACTTCAATAGCATGTGCATAATAACTCTTGAATATGCCTCTTGAACTTCAATAGCCTCCTGAACTTTAATATACCTCCTGAACTTCAATATCAAAACTAATTCCTGAGCAAGAAAAATAACTTCTGAATGATAATTAGTCGGGGCCCCGAATATGTAAGTTTGTGGAGTTGAATTTGGTGCTCGACTGTATGATGTTATGACAACGTGCCACCGAGTGAATAACCAAATCTGTAATAGAAGCCCCCAAGTATGAAATATAAACTTTGAATGCTTTCTTTTTTGTTTGCTGAAGAATATACATATGTAGAAAGACAAATTTTCCTGTTTTGCATAAACAATGAAACTTGCTCCACCTGCTGTATAATTATAGTGACTTGTCACTCTTTGGGCCTAAGCAATGAAATAACTTTCATCCCATGATCCGGAGTTGATTATAAATTTTTGTTCCTGACCAACCGGAGTTGGAAGAGATTAATTTCCCGACCAACCGGAGTTGGTGGATTTTTATTCCCGACCAACCGTAGTTGGTGGATTTTTATTCCCGACCAACCGTTGTTGGTGGATTTTTATTCCCGACCAATCGTAGTTGGTGGATTTCATCTTACCAACCAACCGTAGTTGGTGGACCAACCAACCGTAGTTGGGGATTTTATTTTACCGATCAACCGTAGTTAGGGGGTTTTATTTTACCGACCAACCGTAGTTGGTGGATTTTCGTTGAACTTGATGCGTAGTGTGTAGCACTAATACTCCGAAAAAATTTCATCAGAAGGAGAGAATTGGATAAAAATTTCAACACTTTATTCATACTGAAGAAAACTTCATTTACATAGGAATCCCAACTACTGATAATACTTGCGTAGATGTTCTGCATTCCATGAATTCTTAAATTCTTCCCCCTCCAAGGTTTCAATCCTGTAGGTTCCTGGACGAACAACTTCTGTTACTCTGTAGGGTCCATGCCAATTAGCTTCCAATTTATTATGCTTTTGAATTACTTTCTTTAACACGTAGTCTCCTTCCTTCAAATCACATTTTTTTACCCTCTTGTTGTAAAATAAAGTTGTTCGTTGTTGGTATGCAGCATTCCTGATTGCTGCTTCTTTTATAACTTCCTCGAGCATATCCAAGTCTAATATTCTCATCAAGTCACTGATAGGAGAATTAAAATTCAGCACCCTGTGTGTGGGTAGTCCCAACTCGGCAGGTATAACAGCTTTGCTTCCAAATGCCAACATGTATGGAGATTCTCCTGTCGCTGCTCGCGGCGTAGTACGATAAGCCCACATCACAAAATGTAGCTCGTTAATCCAATTTGCCTTTGCATCGTCTAGTCATTTTTTCAAACCATTCAGTAGCGTTCTGTTCTTCACCTCAGTTTGTCCATTGCTCTGCAGATGGCCTGGTGCAGAGTGGGTTTTCAATGTGTTTGACTGATGACAATATGCAGCGAACTCCTCGTTATCAAATTGAGTTCCATGGTCTGTGATGAATGCATGAGGAAGACCATATCTACAAATGATGTTCTTCCATATAAATTGATACACCTTGTCATATGTCATATCAATAAGGGGCTCAACATCCACCCACTTAGTAAAGTAATCCACCGCGACCACGAGATATTTAAATCTTCCCCTGGTCGTTGGAAGTGTCCCGACCAAGTCAATTCCCCACATGGAAAATGGCCAAGGGGAAGTAATGGGTGTTAACAATGCTTGGGGAGTTCTTCGGATAGAAGAGAAGCGTTGACATTTGTCCCATTTTTTGGCATAGGCTATACAATCATCCCTCATCGTCGGTCAATAATATCCCTGCGTTATTATTCTTTGCAAAAGCGTCCGACCTGCTATATGAGCTCCACAGGCGCCTTCATGGACCTCTTCAATCAAATCTTTCACCTCGGAGGGATGCACAAATCTTTGCAGACCTGCTATAATATCTCGTCTATATAAAATGCCATTAGTTAATATATAACGAGCAGCTTTAAACTTCAGTTTCTTAGCTGCGAGCTTATCAGTTGGTAAAACCCCCTCCTCAATATAGGCCCTGATAGGATCCATCCATGATGGTCCTGAATCAGGGGCAATGAAGTTCATCTCTAGATCTTTCTCAATGCTCCGACTAGTCAAAATTTCTATTGGGATTATTCTTCGTAGCTCGGTGCGTATGGCTGAGGCTAATCGAGCTAAGGCACCTGCTCTTGCGTTCTCCAATCTTGGTGTTCTAATTAACTGTACTGCGTTAAAGCTCGATACTATCTCCATTGCTTTCGCATAATACTTGATCATCAATTCTCCCTTTGTTGCGTACACTCCCAGCATTTGATTTACGATCAACTGTGAGTCACTGAATACAATGGCCTGCTCTGGCCCCATGGTTTTTGCTAAACTAAGACCTGCAATCATAGCTTCATATTCAGCCTCATTATTAGAAGCCTTGAGTTGAAAGCGCAGAGCATACTCCACATCGATTTCGTCAGGGCTGTTTAAAACAATCCCTGCCCCACAGCCTGTATTGCAAGATGAGCCATCCACATACAGATTCCATATAGGTACTTCATTCTCAAATTTTTTTATTGGATAAAGTTCCTCGGTGGAATATTTGTTGGTTCTTTATATCCTCCCCTAGCACTTCTTGTTGCTCGTCGACCATCTCCTCTTGATCGTCAACCGACTTAAGTTGGTCGGGGTTTAAGTTTAATGATCATGTAACACCCATAGGTTGGTCGGTATCCAACTTTTGCTCCTCGGAGGTGTCAAGATAAGTGAATTCCGTGATGAAATCTGCTACTGCTTGCCCTTTAAGCGACGATCTAGGCTCATAAACTATGTCATATTCACCAAGTTCTACTGCCCAGTACATCAATATCCCTAATTTCTATGGTTTATGAAGAGCTTGCCTCAACGGCATATCGGTATACACAACTATGGTATTAGCCTGGAAGTATGGCCTCATTCTTCTACTCGCTTCAATCAACGCTAGTGCTAACTTTTCCAGTCTTGGATATCTGATCTCTGCTCCTCGGAAGGCCTTGCTAGTGTAATAAATTATTTTTTGCACTCCATCCTCCATTCTTATCAATGCCGAACTAACTGCATTCTCTGAAACTGCCAGATACAAGTACAATCTTTCTCCCATCACTGGCCTGGACAACAGTGGAGGTGCTCCCAGGTATTTCTTCAACTCTTGAAAGGCCTTCTCGCATTCATCATTCCATTCAAACATTTTTCGAAGTGTTTTGAAGAATGGGAGCCATCTATCAGTTGCTCGTGATACAAATATATTAAGTGCTACAATTCGCCCTGTGAGACTTTGCACTTCCTTCTTCGTCGTTGGAGATCTTAGTCCCAATAGAGCCTTGATCTTTTCAGGGTTTTCTTCAATTCCTCGTTGGTTGACAATATACCCGAGGAACATGCCTTCTCGTACTCCGAATATGCATTTGGTAGGGTTCAACTTCATTTGATATTTATCTAATTGATTAAAGGTTTGGCCTAAGTCAATTAGATGATCAACAACTTTCTTGCTCTTCGTCAGCATATCGTCAACATAAACTTCCATGTTGTAACTGATTTGCTCTGCAAACACCTTGTTCATCAGCCGCTGATATGTTGCACCTGCGTTTTTCAATCCAAAAGGCATAACATTATAACAATAAGTTCCACTTGGGGTAATAAAAGAGGTACTCTCCCTGTCCTCAGGCTTCATCTTAATCTGATTGTAACCAGAGTAAGCATCCATAAAACTCAGCAATTCGTGCCCCGATGTAGCATCCACCAGTTGATCGATTCGGGGAAGAGGAAAATGATCCTTTGGGCATGCCTTATTGAGATCGGTGAAGTCTACACACATCCTCCATTTGTTATTTTTCTTCTTTACCATCACCACATTAGCTAGCCAATCAGGATATTTGACATCCTCAATAAAATAGGCTTTTTGGAGTTCTCGACTTCTTCTTGTATATCTTGGTTCTTTTCAGGGATGAACACTCTTCTTCTTTATTTTACTGGCTTGATCTCCTTATTCACATTAAGCTCGTGACATAGGAAATTTGGGTCTATCCCTGGCATGTCTTCATGGCTCCATGCAAAAGTTTGTTTTCTGCTTTTTAGAAATGCTATCAGCTCTTGTTTTATTGACATATCTAGTGAAGCACCAATTTGAGTTGTTTATTCTGGATGCTCATCGTGCAGAACGATATTTTCAGTAGCCTCCATGACCTGACCCTTAACGAGCTTAGACTCATCTCTTAGGTCTAAAGTCTCAATCTCTGCATCTTCTATCTCATCAACCTGATAAGTAATAGTCTTCTTTCTGGATTCTTCACGCTCTTCTTGCTCGGCAGATGAATAGTAGTATTCCCGAGCTACTTTTTGGTCGCCCTTCACCACTCCTACTCCAAAGTTGGTTGGGAATTTTATATATTGATGTACTGTAGATGGTACTGCCTCAAACTTCTTCAATCCTACCCTTCCCATAATGATATTGTAAGATGATTGAACATTCTTATCCATCATAAAAAAGCGCACTCTTTCTGTTCGACAAGCAGGCCATGTACCGATGAACATAATAAACTTGATCGTCCCAATTGGAAAAACTTTCTCGCCAGTAAAACCGAGGAGGGGACTGTGATAAGTCTCCAACTGAGACAACTTTAAATTTAAGCTGTCAAAGCATGAGTAGAACATGATATTCGCCGAGCTACCATTATCCACCAGTACTCTTGAGATCATTACTTCCTTCATCCTCATTTTGATCACAAATGGATCATCATGAGGATATAGCACACCTTCGAGGTTGTTCTTAGAGAAACTGATGACCAGTTTTTCTTTGTTTACCTTTCGCGGGCGGTCATCTTCAGCTAGATTTATTCGCTGAATATATGAACAAGCTTTAGCCTCATTGAGGTAATCTTTCCTCTCTGCTGTAAGGTCTCCACCTCCTGCATCTCCACCTGTAATAACATTACAATCAAATAATCCAAAACGAATTGAAAATACTTCACGTTCTGGCTGTCTTGGTCTTTTGGGGAGATCGGGGTCGTCTTCTGGATCATCTTCATGATCTCTTTTCTTATCATCTTTTGCTCGACGAGGAGATCTAGATCTCTGTCTCGCTCGGTCGTTGTTTTTTCTTTCATTTCTGCGATCAACATAATTGGCTATCTTTCCTCGTCTGATGAGTGCTTCAATTTCATTCTGAAGAGCTATGCAATTTTTGGTCGTGTGACCATGGTCTTTATGGAACTCGCAATATTTGGCCTTATTCCTCTTGTCAGGATCTGTCTTCATTTTCTCTAGCCAGTTTAACTCCTCGCTGTTCTTGATTTCTTCCAAAACGTGGTTTATGTCTACCTTCAAAGGAGTATAGTTTCCAAATTTCCTCAACTGTTCCAATGCTTGCTTTATTTTTGACTGCTTGTTACCACCATTATTCTTCTGCTCTTTCTTCTCAGCCTTATCACACTCAACTTTGGTCTCCTTAGTGTCCATGTTCTTCTTCGCAGCCATAGCTTCCTCGGCATTCATGATTTTGGCTGCTTTTGCCATTAGTTCTGACATGTTTCTAGGCGGATCTTTGGCCAAAGTGTAGTATAATTTATTTGGCAATAGTCCACTCATCAAAGCAGTAATTGTTGTCTTTTCCTTGTAATCAATAACTTCGAGCTTCTCGTTATTGAAACGAGTTATGTAATCCCTGGTGCTCTCACCTGCTTTTTGTCTAACACTTAACAAGTGTGCTACTCGTTTAACTAGTTTTGCTCCAAAATAGAAATTTCCAATAAAGAGCTCGTCCAGTTGAAAGAAAGTTAAAATCTTCCCCCGAGGAAGATTGTTGTACCATATTTGAGCAGATCCAGTAAGAGTTCCCGAAAATGCCCTGCGTCTCATTTCGTCTGGCACGGCATAGATATCGGCAGCAGCTTGGTATTGTTCTATATGAAGGACAGGGTCAGTTTTTCCATCATATTTAAGAGTCACAACAGGTGCTTTGAACTTTAATGGTGTGGAAAAATCCATAATTGCCTGGATAAAAGGCGTCCCTTGGACAAAAGTTCTTTGTAGAGGATTCTTAGCCTTAGCAATTTCCCCAGTCTATCCTCCAACCTTTGAATAGAGCCTTTCCATGCATTATTTCCCTCTTTGGGCCTGTTGGTTTGAGCAACTGATCGTGTTGAATTTACCTCCTGGGATCTTTCATTGCGAACAGTTGGTCGTGATTGGGCAGAACCCTCCCTTAGATCGGATGGTTGTCGAAAGTTCCTTGACACAGCCTTAGGAGGACTCCTATTCCTCCTAGGGCCCAAACGATCAAAAGGAGAGGCCCTACTTAATCTCTCCAATGCACTAGTCCTTCCAGAGAGAGAGTGATGTTTTGTTCAGTATCTGTAGCTCGTACTGATGAAGTTCGACTAGGTTGATAAGAAAAATCATTAGATCTCTCAGTGCGATATGAATCGGTACGCCTAGATCGAGATTCCTCTGGGAATAATGTTCGCCTAGAAGGTAAGCGTGTATTTCTTTGAACACTTCGTTGTCCTGAATGGACAGATACTCCACCCTGGACAGTTTGTATGAGTTGTCGCATAGTTTCTTGCATAGCTGTTTGGCCTTGGGCTAGATTAGCCATCATTCCGGCCAGATCTTGTACATTTGGAGGAGTGGATGGATTTGCAGGAATCCCAGTGTTTCGATTACTAGATTCTGGATGATCAGCCATTAATGATAAATGGTTTTGGTGAAAAACGAAAATTACAGTCGCATTCCCATAGACGACGCCAATCTGTTGATGCAAAAAACTGGACCGAATCCCATTTTTATGATCACAGATAAATAGATAAAAGCAATCCAATCAAGCACATGAGAGACAAAGATTTTTAAAGTGGTTCGGCTATAAGAAAGAGCCTACGTCCACTGTCATTTTATTCCTAGGGATTTACAATAACACCATGTGGTGGAGAAAAAGGAGAAAGAGGTGTATGTCTTGTGTATGGTCTCTCATAGTTGTCAGATTTCTTCCCCCCTCTGGCTAAAGGAATACATGTATTTATACTGATGGGAGATAAAGAGATACAATGTCTTTATACATTCAGACATTTATGTCTACATATAATGAATATAATTGTTGGCCTTCTATGATGGTTGACCCTCCTTAAATTGCTTGGTATGCTATGTGTTGTCATCATTTAATACAGTATAAATGTACATTAAGGCTCATTAAATGTGTTGTCATCTTCATTAATTCACATTAAATGCATAGTTATCCTTTGATCTTCCTGGTTGGTATGCCGACCAACTCTCCTCGGGTGCTGACTAACTCTCCTCGGGTGACGACCAACTCTCCTCGGATGCCGACCAACTCTCCTCGGGTGACGAATATTGCCACGTAGGATGACATGTGTCCTTTTCTGATTGGTCCTCGTAGATGGAGAATTTTTGCGTTAACAACTCAAGTTTAGAGGTAAGTAAGGGTAACAATCCACTTTCAAGGTTGTAAAGCAAATGGAACAAAATTGTAATTCACTTTTTTATTTTCTTTTTGGGCTTTTTACTTTTTTTAGCTTTTTCAATATTAAAACAATAGGGTGAGGTGATGACGAAATAACACTAAACTAAAATAAAGATCTAAACAACTAACTAAAAAGTGACTAAAAAGAAAACAAAGTTTAACACTAAAATAAGAGATAAAGTGAGGTAAATAATTGTGAGAACAATCAAGGAGTGGGATTACACCACAAATTTTAGCTATTCTAATTAATTAATTTAATTAATTGACTTCTCCCAAATTAATATCAAAATTACAAATCAACTCTCGTTGCAAATGTAATTTTAATAGTAACCTTTTAGAATATTAAGTTTAACACCCCACAACTCTAGAAAAATAGATCTACACTCCTTTTAATTAATCACCCGCTAGGATCGATCAATTAAAATTTATATCAATCCTAGAAAATAAATTTAGAGTTGAAATTCAAGTTATAATACCCCACTTAAGAAACCCCTATCTCTAGTTCGAATCTAAAATGAGTATTATAATTAGAATTTCGATTTTCTCTCGAAAATCATTTACCCTCTCTCGAGGCGTAAATTTAAGGGTGAGAGATCAAAATTAACATTCAAAGGGACTTTTCAAGTAATTAAAGTAATTAAAATAAAATAACATCAAATAAGGGTTTTACCCCACCCCTTGAAAGGGGATTTAGCCTAACATGGTATGAAATATGACAAATTAATAATCAAAGGCATAAAATAAAATAGAAGGGAATAGAACAAGCAAACCAGATCTCTTTGAGAAAGTTGAACTCTACTCTTCCAAATTGAAGCATACAATCCCTCAAATTGAGCATCCAAATGATTTGAAATTAAATATTCACTCAATTAACTCTCTTACAATATTTAATCTCACAAATATCTAACAAAAATAAAAAGAATAAAATAAAACTATTTACAAATGGTATTTTTCTCCACAATTCTCTCTCTAGAATTTCCTCTCTAAAAGCTTTTTTCTCATGGGGTCTTCTATCTTCAATATATAGTATATGCATGACACACATGGGGCTAAGGGGTATTTTAGGAGAATTAAGGTGCAAGAGCATGAGGAGTGTGCACATGGGGGTAAATTGCGTAATGGAAGTGCACATGTGCATGGCAAAGGTGTGAGGTAAGGAAGGTATATGGGTGAGGGAATTGGGGGATAAAAATCTGATATGGTTTATGGGGTAGTTTTGGAAATTGGGGTAAGTAGGTAGTTGGGGGTAAAATTGGGAGAAAGGGTTAAAAGGGGTTTTATGTTTTGCATTTGGTTGGTTGCAGGTGAAAAATCGTGGGAAGCTTTGTGGGATAAATGGGTATGTGGCATAAGAGGAAAATGGTTGGAAAGGTAGGGTCGGGTTGGAGAGGTTTACGCTGCCGGCGCCGGAGTGCTGGGTTTCGCCGGACGAAGGGTTCCATCGCCGGAGTGGAGGTTAGAGGTGAGGACGGTTTGGGGCGCGGGTATGTGGGTGAGGTGCGCCTGGGCTTAGCTGTTGTCGCCGGCGGCGAGTTCATACAGGGGGTGGCTGGTCCGGTTATAGGGTCAGAATCGCCGGAGCTTAGGGTTTTCGCCGGAGAGGGGTGGATAGCAGGGGATAATGATGGGTTGTGTGTGTTTGGTTATGGTGTGTTTTGTGTTTTGGAGAGAGGAGAGAGGGTGAGTTGTTGGGGAAGATGAAGTAGGGGGTGTTTGGGTGTACAAGGGTGTAGGAAAATAAGTGTGAGGGTGAGGGGTTTAGTTTAGGTGTAGGATAGTTTGTAGGATATTTGTATGTGTGTGTTTTACTTAGACACCTAAAAATAACACTAACTAATTAACTAAAAAAAATAAAGCTATTAAAATTAAAAATTAAATTTCTATTCTAAAAATAAAATAGACTCAATAAAAATAAAACTAAAAAGAAATGAAAAGAAAAATAAAAAAAGTACATCTACTAAACTTAAAAACTAAAGTCCTAAAAAGTAAAATCTAATAAAACTAAATTCCTAAAAACTAATCTTAAAATAAAATATAAACTAAAAACTAAAAATCAAAATAAAACAACATTAAATTAAAAGAAATAGAAAATTAATAATAAAAATTCTAAATAAATCTAAAATAATAAAATAACTCAAACTAAAAATCTAAAAATTAATAAAAAAGTACAAAATCAACACACACACACGGGTCGGGGAAGGCTAAGGCTAAGGCTAGGATGGGTTAGGTTAGGGGATTGGGTATTTAGCTCCATTTTAACTGCAAATTGCTCCGAAATGTAGCTTTTGACACCGCAACTGCAATTAAACCTGTATATTGAACAATTAAGCACATAAGACCCATATTGTCGAGAATTAGCAACTAAAGTACGTATATTTGGGGTATAAATTGTATAGTTTTGGGTGCTTATCAGTTCCCAAGGTACATTAGTCCTTTTGAGATCTTAGAACGAATCGAGGATGTGTCATATCTCTTAGCGCTGCCTCCACAGTTGTCTCAGGTGCATAATGTGTTCCACGTATCCATGTTCAAAAAGGACCTTCACGACCCTCGTCATGTCATTGATTGACATTTGATCGAGTTAGAGGAAAATGTCATGTTTCCCCACCCGACCAATATCCATCCTAGATTATGAAGAGAGAGTCCTATGCAACAAGGTTATTCCATTGGTAAAGGTACTTTGGGAATTTTAGGGTGTCGAAGGTGCTACTTGGGAGCGTGAGCCGAAAATACGAGAGAAGTACCCATAACTCTTCCCTTAGCCGCTTATCCTGATTTTGAGGACGAAATCTCCTAAGGAGGAGAGATTTGATAGACTGTTTTTTTTGTGGCGCGAGCGTCAGCTACGCATCGATCGTTTTGAATTCAGCTCACCTGAACTATAGAAAAACCTAAACTTATGACTACACTCAACGGGTGAGTATATCGGCCAAGTCCGGGTATCGAAAATTCACAGAGACGAGTTGCTAGAATTTATAAGGTTTAATACTCCTAAACAAAAGTGTAAAAGATGATTATACACAAAAAGAAAAATATGCACAAAAGGAAAATATTAATCTAGGCAAGGGAAAATAAAGCTAGACTAATAAAGCGAGTAAAAACTATAGGTTGCGTCGAATATCCCTCACCCGAGTTAATTAGTATAAAATGTTTACATGGGTTGAAGAGTTATAACGAATGCGTCTCATTTCCACAGTTAATTAAATCAAAGGTTGTCACACCCCTAAATTCGCATAAAAACCTAATAAGATTTTGGTGTCAACAAATACCCCGGAAATTACGCACGCAAGGTCGTAAGCACGGAGCATATATGATATACCTCGTCAAATCTCCTAGGCATAATAACTAGGACAACACACCCTAAATAGACCCGTAAACTCCATCACCAAAGCAAAGCAACATGCCAACTTTAAATGAGTTCAATCCGATACAACCTAGACTAACTTAACTAGAAAGCATATTAAAAACGCGGTAAATAAACGCGATAAATCTACACTATAAAGCACGGAAAGAAAGCAAGTAAACCTAATTATGAAAGCATGTAAATTAACTACAAAGCAAGAAAATAAAGAAATACACTTAAATTAAAGGAAAGGGAAGATGAATAGTCCACTTACAAACCTAAATGGGTGTCAAACCAAGAAGAAATGAAGAATGAGCTCTCAAACCCCAAAACCCTAACCTAAACTAACCTAAAACTAAGTATATCTATCTCTCACAGAAATTTACAACAAAAATCCTTTATATATTAAGTGGGAATTAAAATAGAAAAGAAAAGGAAAAAGAAAAGAAAAGAAGAAAGGCAAAAAATATCAGCTACACGCGGTCGACCGGTCGTAGGGGAACGATCGACCACACCTTTGAGTTAAGGCCCACTGTCTCCTTTCCACGAAAAAATCCAAAACCTCGATCGATCGGTACATGAACCGCGGTCAACCAGTACTCTGTTTTTGGCATCTATTTGGTCCTTAAAGAGGGGGAAAGGTACGCAAATGGAAACGGCAATAACTTCACCATTCGGACTCCAAATGACGCGCCGTTTGCGGCCACGCGATGATAGCTCAACTAAATACGCACCCGTGAAATATCCATGATCCGAAGATGAAATGTGAATTGACTAAAATGCCCTTGAAGTAGCATCCGACGACGGAACTTCTCCAAAATGCAATGGATCCTCACTTTTAGCGTTTCAATACCTACAAAAGCACAATTAACCCCTGCAAAGCATGTATATATCAAAATCCAAGGTTGTCTAGTTAATGATCATGAATATAGGCATTAAGTACCGTAAAAGTTCTAGAATGTAAAAAGATAAAGGGCGAAAATATGCAATATTCGATACGAATCACACCCCCTAACTTAGACATTGCTAGTCCCTAGTAATGAAAAAAACAAAACAACTCCACAGAGGGTAGTACAAGACGTATATTTGCATCGAAATATAAATGCCACTTTCGTAAGGAACACGATTGCATTTAGCATGTGCAATAAACCGTTAAACCCCTAGGTTACCCTAGTGGACGAGTGTCGTCTCGTGAGGATTTTCAGGGATGAAAACATCATACAGTTTCCTCAAAATATGCCCAAACCAACTGTAACAACCTGAGGTTTCAGGATGACTATTTATTTATTTTGGGAGAAATAAATATCATTTTTAATTGGAGAATTATTAAATTGGTATGTGAGGTCAAAATTTGAAGTTGTTAGAAAGTGTGTCAAATGGCGATTCTGAGGGTGTAGTTGTGTCCGGAAGGATCGAGAAAGTCAAAATGACTGTACTTGGGGTCTATTTAGGTTTCGAAATAATTTAAGTTCGCTTGGCTCGAATTAAAGTTACTGAGTCATTTAAAGTGTGTATTATCATTTAAAGATGTGTACATTGGGAAATAAGGCTTATTAAGCCTACGGAAGATAGAAATATCCTTAGAGAGAAAGAAAAATAGAAAAAAGAAAGAGAGAAGAAGAAAAGAAGGAGAAAAAGAGAGAGATAGTGGATTTTTCGTCCAATACACGATCTCGAGGAGGAATCAGACCCTACGAACTTGAGGCAAGTGATTAAACTTGCTAAATAATTGTTGTGTACCATTTATTTCATGATTTGTGGATCAAATTTATGGGTTTTAGGTTTAGTTTTTCAAAACTTAACTTTGGGGTATAATCTTAGATTTGTTATGCAGATCTTGAATTTAATGATAGAAATTAGTTTAAATGTGTTTTTGAATGAATATTAATGATATATATGTGATTGGATTAAAAAGAAATGAAGAGAAAATGATTAAAATGAATTTTGGCATTTTTGGCTTACTAAAAAGTAGCCATTTTCGAGGTTTCTGAGAAGCCGAATCGATTCAGCCCCTTACCGAATCGATTCGAAAATATGCAGGTGCCCATATCTGAGTGACCGAATCGATTCGGACCGCAGCCGAATCGATTCAGCCTGAGACAGAATCCCAGGTCTGATGACCCGAATCGATTTGCCTTGGAGGCCGAATCGATTCAGAATTGGCCCGAATCCATTCAGAAACAGGGGTTTTTAAGGGATGTTTTTCTAGGGGAAAATTCATTCCGTTTTGTTTGAGGTTATCGATTGGGAACCTCTATAGGGATCGTATGGAGTACGTTTTGGAGATTTTTAGGGAGTTTCCCTTATGAGATATTATTTGGGTCATATGGACTAAATTGGAGATATACCGATTAGAGATTATAGTATAATCTAAGTGGGGAAGCCCACCATCATTGGGAATTATATTTGGAGATAATTATTAAATTTATATGAAAGAATGAGAATGAGTTTAGAGATATTGGATCTTAGGATCAAATCCCAAATGGGATAACTTTAAAGGTTCATAAAATTAATTGAACCCTATTATGGATGGAGAATCTTAAATGCTAATAAATGTGCATACGGATAAAGAAATATCCTTAATGATGAATAATTTGGGAGATGTCTCACACAATGAGAAATTCTAATTGAGGTGCATTAGGATAAAGAATATCCTTAACATAAATAGAATTGATATACAATTCATAAATAGAAGTGATATGTGAGCTTCAAGCGAGAAATAGTATAGTGTATACTAAGTGGGGAAGATGTGTGAGAATTGACGGTTAGTATATCAGAAGTGAGAGATATACTAAATAATGATATTAATTCAACTATGCCTAAGTGTGTAATACGAACATGTAAATGATGTGGCAGGTATACCTTATATGATGGTATATCTTTATATGATGTGGTGATGTATGTATACTTTATGTGATAGTATATATATATATATATATATATATATATATATATATATATAGTGAAGCATACCCCCTCCTTTCTATCATTGGGAAGTTGGGCACCATGAGGGTGAGCATCCTGGCTCGATGAGCAGGGTGTGGATATTCCCAGGTCTCCATGGTGATTATTATGTGAAATACATTTATTATTTTGGGGGTGAGAAGTCGTGGGTATGTGTCATTCTCACTTGCCGGTTAGGAGCTATGACCGCTTCCCAGGACGTTGTGTGAGTGAGTTGATCACGAGGTGGATATCGTTGAACCCCACCAGCTGGTTCCCAGTTTGCTACGTGGTATGGGCAACTGGAAGATGATAGCATTGTGAGCCTGCGTCCTCGAGTTATAGCTCATTTGGATGGTCATTATATTATGGATGTGATTGGTTATTCGGGTATCGAGGGCATAATGGACCTCAACGACCAACATTGCTAATAAGTAGTGTATCGGGGGGGTCCTTGTTTGGATTTCGCTTTTGCGAGACGTCCCACGCACGAAGCTCAGTGTAATGTTGGAAAGTGAGGAGAAGTTAGTCCTTAATGCTCATAATTATATATATTGTACTTCTCGACGATCGACAGTGCCAGAAGTAGTGTATCGAGGGGGTTCCTTGTTTGGATTTCGCTTTTGCGAGACATCCCACGCACGAACCGCAGTGCACTGTTGAGAATTGGGAATAATTAATTAATTAAAATAAAATGATGAGAATCAGGTTAAATGCATCATGCATTGAGGGCATAATGAATCTTGATGATCAATACTTCCAAGAGTAGTGTAACGGGGGGGAGGGGGGGTTCCTTGTTCGGATTTCGCTTTGCGAGACGTCCCACGAACGAAACGTTGTGCAGTATTGAGAATTGGGAGAAGTTTAGTACTTAGCAATTAGATGCTAATAACTCATATATTATAATATGTATATTGATGTCCTAACTAGAATATGAGAAATTCTAGTAAAAGAGGAATGTTTATGAAATGTGAATATGTTGGTATGAGAATGATTATGTAAACTCTATATGTTGAGTAAATGAAAGAAATAAAAGAGAACTATAACATTAAAAGTTAAAGTATATGATTTATATGGAATTAAGATAAGGGTAGATTGAGAGTTGTTAAATGATTTGAATATTTACATTGGGATTTAGTTAGATTTAATTGTCTAATTAGAATTGGGCATTTATTTGGAGATCACGTGCATACGTTTAGTTGCGCGCTTTAGTTGAGAGGTGAGTTGGATTTTTATGGATAGTGCGACTCCATTAAATCATGTAATAATGCATTTATAATTATTATGCATTTTAATGCACTTGCTATAAAATGTTTTCAACTCGATCTCTGACCCGTTTATATTTTCTCCTGCCATGCATATATTGTATTACTTTAGGTGTTCCTCCGCAAGGACGCCATTGATGTTTATCCATCCAGTGTATTCGTGGAGCTGTGGCAGTGGCGGACTGTTGCCATACTTTGTCTTCGTCGATTCCTATCCTTTGTATATCTAGATTAGGATTCAGTTTGTAGAACCGGGTCTATACCCAAGTGTTGTAGATTAACACTTTTATACTCTCTCTCTCTCAGATTAATGTATTGTCTGTGACCCGATAGCATATTCGGGTATTTCATTTTAGAGATTTTATTGTACATTGCATTGTACTCTTTGATACATTATTGGTGTTTGTATTGTATCACTCATCATATTTAGATATAGTATTGTTGGTAAACGATTGGTTTTTATCGGTGTTAAATAAAACTTTTAAATTTTTTACAATCCGCTTTTAATAGTTTTGGGTAGTTTGCCTTATATTATTGTGTAGTGTGAGTTGATGTTAAGACTGAGCCATCTGAGATACCTGATTTAATGTAGTATCGGGCTGGCCACCCGTTATTATTTTGAGCGGGTTGTCACTTATGGTATTAGAGCATCAGGTTCTAGTGTCTTTAGGATATGTGTGCGTTACTACGATCTTCCGTAGAGCCTTATTATTAGGACGGTTGCATTCATACGTCCATATTTCTTTTGTGATTTGAAAACATTTGAAAGGCGTTCTGATACAATTATTCTTGTTTCAGATGCCACCAAAGAGAGGTCGTTCAGTCAGGGAAAATAAAGGGATGTGGAACCCCAAAAGCCTCAAAGGAACATGACTACAGATAAAGTTGCCAACATTGTGGCACAAGCAGTAACTGTTGCCATCTCTATGATGGCGCAGCAATCTGTCGTTCAAGCAGCCCAAATTCATTTAGGATTGTCTTTATGGGAGAGAGTGAAGGAAGTTTTTAGTAAGGGGCATCCTCCAGAGTTTTCTGAGGGAGTTGATGCAATGGCTGCAAGTCAATGGAATAACAGTATGTAGAGGCACCTCCGTATGGTTGAGCGTAGTGAGGTTTAAAAGAAATTTTTAGCCACCTTTAAGTTATCGGGTGCAGCTCTCCAATGGTGGGAGTCTGTCACCACATTAGAACATAGAGATACTTTACCTATAACAGATTTTTGGGAACTCTTTGATCGAAGGTATTTTCCTTCCCCAATTCAGAAAGAAATGAGGAAACAGAGGATGTGTTTCAAGGTAATAGAACGGTGGCAGAATATGAAGAAGATTTTTCTGGATGGGCGAGATTAGTACCTGATGAGGTAAATACGGAAGATAAGCGTACATCGAAATTTACTCGAGGTTTAGATTGGAGAATTCGACAACATTTGTTAGAGAGTCCTACGTTAGTGACTTTCGTCGAGGTAGTGAATGCAACACTGTTACAGTGTCATGAATATCATCTTCGTTTGCAAGAGGGTAAGAACTTTGGAGATTCAAGTTCATCAAGTAGGTTTGGCGAAGATAATTCCGGTTATACCATTAGGTATAAGTCGGACTATAGAGAGTCTCCACATCATTTTATTCCCCAGGATGGGCAGAGAGGATTTATGGGTAGATGTTTCTTTTGTAAAGAAATAGGTCATAGAAAGAAGGATTGTCCTAAAAGAGGTAAAGGACCACGTTTTGATGAAGTTTTGGAAGTGCAACCCCTACAGCAGATTCGAGGTCATTTTAGACCGGGGGACTTTGTGTGGGAGCCCAATGATGAGGAAGGGCAATCGGACTAGAGATGGGTGATGAAAGTTATTTTCCTTTGTGAATAGGATTATTACTATATGAAGTTTCGGATATCGCATGGGAGATAGTTTTGAGAGGGTAGCGCTATGACCCTATTATGTGTGTAATGACCCGAAGGGAAATTTGAGCAAGTTAGGCTCTTATATTATTATCTTTTGAGAAAATAGATAATTTTGTGATGGGCTCAAAAAGAGTTATAAATCTTGTTATGAATGTAAGAATGGTTATTGTGTGTTAAGTAGTAATGATAAAGCTACTTCTTTTTATATAGTCATGTTAGACTTATATAATTGTTGTATTCCAGTTATGGAAGAGCCTAAAAATGGAAATACATTAATATGATATAAGATGTGATTTCTGATAAGAGCTCAGAATTTGTGGATTATTGGGATGCAGGAAAGTTTAGCTCATAATTATGCTAATTTTTGTGAGCTACATGTTGTTATATGTATGATGATTGTTAAGACCTTGTGTTGGGAACATAAGGCACTTTATATAAATATCGTGTGACATAAACTGTTTTCAAAATAAAAATTTTATAGGCCTTTGGGGCATTTCAAAATGATTTACACAAAAATATTTTCGAACTCTAGTCCGGATTTAACAAACTCTCAATCCCCGACGTCGCTACATAGTAGTGTATTGGGAGGGTTCCTTGTTTGAATTTTGCTTTTGCGAGACGTCCTCCGCACGAAAGTGGCGAATGTCAGGATATGAGAGGAGTTATTTCTTTGGACCAATCAAATTTTTTTCTACACTATTAAAATGCTAGTATTATATATGTATATCTATGGGATTATGAAACTTTGGAGGCAAATGAAGCCTCACTATGATTGGTTCGAGTAAAGCTCGAATAAAGGGTGTATGGGCGCTTTAGTGGTTAATGATTTGGTTTTTATAAGACTTAAAATCAACTTAAAATAAATTCGTCATGGGAAGTTAAGTGTTTGGGTATAGGATTAGTGAGGATGAGTGTAGTAGGAACTAGTTGAGCTTTGGAGAATTAGGCTGAACTAAATTTCGATGATGAAATTTTTGTAAGTGGGGAAGTTTGTAACAACCCGAGGTTTCAGGTCGGCTATTTATTTATTTTGGGAGAAATAAATATCATTTTTTATTGGAGAATTATTAAATTGGCATGTGAGGTCAAAATTTGAAGTTGTTAGAAAGTGTGTCAAATGGAGATTCTGAGGGTGTAGTTGTGTCCGGAAGGATCGAGAAAGTCGAAATGACGGTACTTGGGGTCTATTTAGATTCCGAAATAATTTAAGTTCGTTTGGCTCGAATTAAAGTTACCGAGTCATTTAAAGTGTGTATTATCATTTAAAGATGTGTAAATTGGGAAATAAGGCTTATTAAGCCTATGGGAGATAGAAATCTCCTCAGAGAGAAAGAGAAATAGAAAGAAAGAAAGAGAGAAGAAGAAAAGATGGAGAAAAGAGAGAGAAAGTGGATTTTTCGGCCAATACGCGATCTCGAGGAGGAATCAGACCCTACGAACTTGAGGCAAGTGATTAAACTTGATAAATAATTGTTGTGTACCATTTATTTCATGATTTGTGGATCAAATTTATGGGTTTTAGGTTTAGTTTGTCAAAACCTAACTTTTGGGTATAATCTTAGATTTGTTATGTAGATCTTGGATTTAATGATAGAAATTAGTTTAAATGTCTTTTTGGATGAATATTAATGATATATATGTGATTGGGTTGAAGAGAAATGAAGAGAAATGAAGAGAAAATGATTAAAATGAATTTTGTGATTTTTGACTTACTAAAAAGTAGCCATTTTCGAGGTTTCTGAGAAGCCGAATTGATTCGGCCCCTTACCGAATCGATTCGGAAATATGCAGGTGCCTAGGTCTGAGTGACCGACTCGATTCGGACCCCAGCCTAATCGATTCGGCCTGAGACAGAATCCCAGGTCTGATGACCCGAATCGATTCGCCTTGGAGGCCGAATCGATTTGCAGGGCCGAATCGATTCGGAATTGGCCCGAATCCATTCAGAAACAGGGCTTTTTGAGGGATGTTTTTCTAGGGAGAAATTCATTCCGTTTTGTTCAAGGTTATCGATTGGGAACCTCTATAGGGATCGTATGGAGTACGTTTTGGAGATTTTTAGGGAGTTTCCCTTATGAGATATTATTTGGGTCATATGGACTAAATTGGAGATATACCGATTAGAAATTATAGTATAATCTAAGTGGGGAAGCCCACCATCATTGGGAATTCTATTTGGAGATAATTATTAAATTTATACGAAAGAATGAGAATGAGTTTAGAGATATTGGATCTTAGGATCAAATCCCAAAGGGGATAACTTTAAAGGTTCATAAAATTAATTGAATCCTATTATGGATGTAGAATCTTAAATGATAATAAATGTGCATACGGATAAAGAAATATCCTTAATGATGAATAATTTGGGAGATGTCTCACACAATGAGAAATGCTAATTGAGGTGCATTAGGATAAATAATATCCTTAACATAAATAGAATTGATATACAATTCATAAATAGAAGCGATATGTGAGCTTCAAGCGAGAAATAGTATAGTGTATACTAAGTGGGGAAGATGTGTGAGAATTGACGGTTAGTATATCAATAAGAGAGAGTGTGGTGACAATTATTATGCAACACAAATAAATACAAGAGAGGCAATTACCAATGAAGAACAAGGAATGTAAAATGATAATCACACAACAAAGGATGTACGTGGTTCAGCGAAGATGTGCCTATGTCCACGGTGGTGCAGTCGGTATTATTTCGATATACTCCGGAGAGTAGTTACAGAGAGTACAACTTGTCCTTTTGCCCCAGACCTAGGGTTCAATATATACATGTATGTTTAGGTGAGTGGGGGTGTTAGATTCCCCCACGTCTTCCATCTCTCCCTATAACCTCCCTTAATGGGAACGTGGGAAGAGGTAGGATAATCAAAATAAGAGATGGGGGGCCTGGACTTTGGGCCGCCAGAATTGGTCTACTCGTCCAGGCCCATGATCTTAATTTTGGGTACCCACAATTGCCCCTAAGTTTGTTGGGCCATGTTTTGGGCTCAATAAATTTAAATGATTGGTCATAATGGCTTTTTTTTTGTACATTGTGCAATTCTTTGAAAGTTGTGAAGCTGATTTTGGCAGCACCCGCTTCGTATCTTGTGCACTATGATTTGTAAAATTTGAAGGTTTTCTGGAATAGCCACTTTTCTACCACCGTTTCAATCTTTCCAGCATTCTTCCATTCGCTGTGAGCTCTAGCACTTCGTATCTTCTTCTCTCAATCTCCATTCTCATCGCTTCCTAGTTGTTTGGGCTCGTGCTTCTTCATCGTTCGAGTCAATCTTCTATTTTGTAAGTTCCCTGTGCCTTTTCTTTGTACTTTCTCTTTGAGTTTGTAACTTTTCTATGGTTTTCCAATGGTGAAGATTGGGAATAGGTCGGTCTCTGAATTTAGGAAGTTTTATAACGTCCCTGATTGGGTAGATATTGAGTGTCGCGCTTCCCCTCCTAGAAACGTTAGAGAGATAGACGACGCCTACTGGATCCATGTTTTGTTGCTTTCCTAGGGGGGACTCACTTTTCCTCCCAACGATTTGTTCTTGCATTTCATTGGCTATTTTAATATTGTTCCCGCACAATGCTCGCCCAATGTGTGGAAAATAGTTAATGACGTACATAGGATAAATCAGTTGTATAGTACTAGGTTAGGGCTCGCCGAGGTCTATTTTTGTTATTCCTTTTCTCGAACTAGCTCTGGTATCCTCTATCTCAAATCTAGGAGCCCTGATAGGGTATTGGTAGTAAATCTACCTGATTCCCATAAGGACTACTGGCAAGAGGGTTATCTTGTTAGGCAGTTCTCTCCCCAATTTGAGGGGTTGAGGTCCGAGAGGTTCTCTGTTCCCTTTTATGGGGAAGAATACATAGGTAGACTTTGCTCCGTTGATTCAATTTTTGCTGGTTTATGATTTTTCTGATTCTTCTTTGTTCTTCTTTTACAGCGAGGTCAAAGAACTTGGAACCTGCTCTCAGCGAGGTTCGTCTCTCGGAATTAGCCAAGGCTTGGAATATCAGGGAGCCTTTGGGTGACGGCGAGCATCCCAGGTCTTCTTCCTTTCTGCTCGAGTACAAGAACGTTGGCTCCAACTTCATAGCAAGGCCTATGGACAGTATCCCAGAGTTTGATTTCTCCAAAGAGACTGCTGCGAATCCTATCTAGTTGGACGAGGAGGAGAGCAGCTCTGAAAGTGACATTGTAGGTGCTGTAAGCAATTTAGGGGGAGAGAGTTCCAGTAGTAGCAGTTCTTCTGATCGTGGGGAGGTTTCTGAAGCTCGAGAGTCATCGAGCACATCTAGCAGTTCGAGCGAGGAAATGGCTCCTCCAAGGAAGAACTTAATCCGGGATGATGATGGTGAAGACCATATGCTTCTCGCACAGAGGTCGAAGAAGCAAAAATCTAGCTCTGGGGTTGTGGCTACTGGTTTACAGTCCTCTGCTCAGGAGCAGGAGAGAAAGAGGAAGGAAGAAGAGCAGGTAAGGGAGAGAGAGAGAAAAAAGGAAGAAGAAAAGAAGAAAATGGAGGAGAAGAGGAAGGTAGAGGAGAGGAAAAAGAAAGAGAATGAGAGAGAGGAGGAGAAGAGGAGGGTGTAAGTGAGGACGAAGGGTGGGAAGGCCTGAGTCCCTGTGTCCGCGTTGCCCGAGGGGTCTTCTGTTGTAATTTCCCCCCAGTTGGCCCCCGCTCTGCTCGGGAGAGCTGTCCTCCCGACTGATCATCAAAGGGCGGTAGGGTCCGAGCAATTGGCCCTTCAGGATAGTCAAAGGCTAGTTTTGGTAAGATTTTTTCCTTTTATCCCATGTTTTTAGGTACTCCATCATTTCCTTCTTTTAACGTTTTCTTCTTTTTGTAGTTTGTGACTAACTTCGCTGTGCTATATCGTTCACGCGATGAGCTGGTGAAGAAAAATAGCGAGCTAGAGAAAGAGAGCGTTGCCCTGAAGCTGAAGGGTAAAGAGCTCGAGGCTAGCTTTAAAGCCGTTGACGCTGCTCGGATTTCATCTGACCTAGCTCTTGCTACAGCTAACAGGGAGAGGGACGCAGCAGTTAGAGATTTGAAGGAGCAATAATAAGCCTAAGACTTGGTTTGCTCGAGCAAGCTGGCCGTGGTGGAAGAGAACAGGGTGCTCTCTGAAGAGCTGAAGAAGAAGGAGTCTGAGGCTGTCACTGCCAAGGAGGACTCATACAATTCTGGTTGGGCTGCAGCATACGAAGATGCTGAAGCTCAGATAGGCTATATTAGTCGTCTGAACTTCAAGAAGGGCTGGAACAAGGCCCTTTTGGCTGATGGCATCGATATCGACTCTCCCCTATTTAACGAGCATGACCCGGGTCCGAAGCCAACCGTGGATGAAGTCCCTGCCCCAGATGTAGGAGGTGCTGACCCTGTCCCCCTGATGACCCCTGCTGATGCTTCCCTTGTTGTGACGACAGAGATTACTCCTGCCAAGGGCGGTGCCCCTGCTGATGCCGACAAAGGGAAACATCCATCTACCTCTGGGAAACCTGAGGTTGTTAACTAGCTATTTTCTAGGATTTCTTTGTATTTTTGCTTTTTTTGTCTGTAAGATTTCTTTTTGCTGTTCGATGTAATTTCAACCTTTATTAATGAAAAGGCTTCTTTTTCCAGTGCACTGATTCTGTCTATCTTTTTTATGCTTCCTTATGTCTTTGTAGTTGGTTGATGTAGAAGAATATATTCCTGCCACATCTCAATTGGGCAGGACCCTTGGTTCTAATGCGAGTCCTGAGGTTCGCCATGCCTTCGTTAAACTTTGCAAATCCCTTAGGTCTAGGAATCAGAAGTATAAGGAGCAATCTGAACTTGTGGCCAAGTTAAAGGACAGGCTCCAGGAGATGGAAGAGGTTGGTGCTTCAGTGCAAGAAGAAGTGAATGCATTGAGAGCGAAGCTTCTCGATGCTTCTGAGATCAACCAGGTTGGTGAGATGCTTCAGTAAGAAAATGAAGCTTTAAGGAAGGAGGTCTCTCGACTTAGGGAACACGCGCAGAGCACTTCCCCTTCAGTGTTGCGAGGCTCTTCATCAACGCGAGCTAGGGCGGCTCGAGCGGTATTCGTCTTGTGCTGTGAGGTTCTTCATCGGCGCAAGCTGGCAGGATCAACAGGAGCCGAGATAGGGAAACGAAAGAGCTTCGAGAGAGGGAGATGGAGATGGAAGAGCTTTGTGGTGACGTCCATCGAGCATATGTGATCGCTGCTGGGCTCCAGAGGGATGTCACTCGGTTGCGACACTTGTTCAAGAAAGGTCCTCGGCAAGTGTGGGATGACGACTACGAGGAAGGCTGGTCAGATGCTCCAACAAGATTGTCAGAGTTCGAAGAGCTTTCTTTTATCAGGGGGTGGCTGAGTGCCTTGAAGGAGTTGGAAGTTCTGAGGAACTCGATGCTTTGGTATCGCCATGAGATTTCTCCCTCTACCCTGATGCCTAACCCCTTTTGGAGGGATGATCAATGGATCCCCATCGATGCCATTCCTCGGCAATTATTAGAGTTAGATGCGAATGAGGTTGAGGAAGAATTAGCTCCTGTTCCCAATGACGGACGAAGAGCTAGAGTGGCTGACTATCTCGCTCAGAGGCCTCACCCCCATTAAGATTTTTCTAGTTGTTTCTTTTTGTATTTTTGATAGTGTAAATGCTTTGGGCGAGTTCTCCGACTAAACATGTATCACCATTGTTGTAAGTATGGTGAATTAATGAAAATTTTATGTTTTGGGCAAATTTGTCGACTAAACAAGTGCATTATATTCTTCATATTCTTGCTGTTTTATGATCTTCTAAATTTGTGTTGTCATGCAAGTGTCCTCCTAGTCCAGTATAATATCGAGATACCACTTGTGCATCACTTTACCCTTTAGGTCGTGTCGTCACACTCCCTTAGGCCTAAGTGTGGCAATTGGCGAGGACACACCTGGTGTTGGATGCTCTTATTTGATCAGGATTTTATTCAACCAAAAAAGGTTTGATGACCAGTATAAAATTTGGCCATATTGCCTAAGGATCCCCTGTAGGGATTCATATATTGCCAGGGGCAATGCTAAGAGGTCCTTCGTGTTTCTTAACGATGACCTGAGGAGGAACACTTCCCTGTTAAGGCGTGGTGATCAATGTGCCTGTCATTTGGAAAAGATGTACGATAAAGCCCATATAGTCGTTACTTATTAGAATGCAACTGTTTAAATAACTTTCATTAATGACAAGGGAAATGAACTTCTAATTACATAACAAAAGAATAAGTCGATAGAAAAGATCTAAAAATAGAATCTCTTGAGATTGGTTGCGTTCCATGCTCGTGGTATTTCTCTGCCCTCCATCATTTCCAAGTGATAGGTTCCCTGCAGATCGTCTCTGGTTATCTTAAAGGGCCTTTCCTAGTTTGGGCCTATCTTGCCGTCTGATGGTTTTACTGCGCTGCCCAAGACTTTCCTTAGAACGTAGTCCCCAACCCAGAATGCCCTTGGGTTAACCCTTTTGTTGTAAAGCCTCGCGAGCTGTTGCTGATAGCTCGCTAGTTTTACTAGGGCTAGCTCTCGGCAATCGTCGGCTAGGTCGAGCTCAGCGAGTAATGCTACATCATTATGGCCCTGGTCGACAAGGTTGGACCTCATTGTTGGAAAACCTGCTTCTAGTGGGATGACTGCTTCCATGCCATATGTTAGCGAAAATGGGGTTTCTCCTGTTAATCGCTGAGGAGTGGTTCGGTACGCCCATAGGATATGGGGTAGTTCATTTACCCATGCGCATTTGGCTCGCTCCAATCGCTTCTTTAATCTATCGATCATAGTTTTGTTGGAAGCCTCAACTTGGCCATTGCTCTGAGGGTAGGCCACCGAACTGAAGTGGTGTCTGATATCGTATTCGTTACAAAAGTTCTGAAAAGAGTCACTTTCGAACTGTGTTCCATTGTCGGTGATGATGGTTCTAGGGATGCCAAAGCGAGTGATTATATTCCTCCATATGAACCTTATCATATCAGCATCTGGAATGTTTGCCAGGGGTTCTGCCTTGATCCATTTGGTGAAGTAGTCAGTTACGACCAACAGATATTTGCGATTGCCGGTGGCGGTAGGCAGTGGTCCCACGATGTCCATTCCCCATTGGGCGAATGACCATGGGCTGGACAGTGATTTTAGGTCGCTAGCAGGTTGGTGGACCATAGGAGTGTGAAGTTGGCATTTAAGGCACTTGCGAACATACATCGCAGAGTCCCTTTGCATGTATGGCCACCAATAGCCCTCCTTCATTACTCAAAAAGCTAGAGACCTTCCTCCGATATGGCTTCCACAGATTCTTTCGTGAATCTAATGTAGCACTTGCTCGACATTCCCTGGGTGAACGCATTGGAGGTAGGGACCGGAGAAAGATCTCTTACACAGGTTGCCCTCTGGGGATAAGTGAAAGCGAGAAGCTTTGACTCTTATCTGGTGGGCAGTCTTCTTGTCAATCGGGAGCATGCCATCCTTCAAATAGTCCCTTAAGGGGTCCATCCAGCTGGGAGCTGATCCCACCTGGAGTACCTGACTCTCGCCTGGTGGCCTGCTCTCGTGGATGCTCGGGTGAGTGAGGAAATCGATGGGGATGGTTCTTTTTAGGTCGAAGTCGACTGCCGAACTCAAGGCTGCTAGGGCATCAGCATGGATGTTTTGCCCTCTGGAAACTTGCCGAACATTGATCTCTTCGAAACTCGCCATTAATTTTTTAACTAAGGCGAGGTAAGCTGCCATTCTTTCATCTTTTGCGTTGTAATCTCCATTTATCTGATTGGAGACTAATTGGGAATCGCCGAACACCTGTAAATGCTTTGCTCCCAAAGTGTGTGCCTTCTGGAGGCTGGTTATTATGGCTTCGTATTCTGCTTTGTTGTTGGAGGCTGCAAATCCAAGCCTGATTCCATGTTCAAGGATTGTATTTTCTGGGGTAACGAGGATAATGCCTACTCCTACCCCCTTTGAATTGGAGGCTCCATCAATAAACAGTTTCCAGGTTCCCACTATCGCTTGGTCCTCCTTTGGCCTTGGTAGTTGAGGTTGGTTGGAAGGTACCTCGCCCGTGAATACGGCTATGAAATCAGCAAGGATCTGTCCCTTGATGGCGATCCTTGGTTGAAATTGGATGTCAAATCTCCCGAGCTCAACTAACCATTTAGACAGCCTGCCCGATAAATCCGCTTTCCTCAGGACTGCCTTAAGGGGGTGCGATGTAAGGACGATGATTGTGTGGGCTTCAAAATAGTGCTTCAGCTTCCTCAAGGCCACTACTAGTGCGTAGGCAAGCTTCTCCAATGGTAGGTACCTTTGCTCGGCATCGAGTAGGGTCTTGCTCGCGTAATAAGCAGGGTGCTGGATTCCTGCAACCTCGCATATTAGCACAGAGCTGACAGTGTGGTTGGAAACGGAGAGGTACAGGTACAAAGAATCTGTTTTCCATGGTATGATGAGCAGTGGTGGAGAGCTTAAGTATGCTTTGAGCTTGACCAGTGCTTGCGAGCAATCTGGGCTCCATTCTACCGTTTTATTCCCCTTCAGAAGCTGGAAGAAAGGCTTGCATTTCTCAGAGGATTTAGAGATGAAGCGATTTAGGGCAGCGAGCATACCAGTGAGTTTCTGTATGTCCCGGATTGTTCGAGGTGGTTGTACCCTGTTAATTGCATTGATTTTTTCTGGGTTAGCCTCTATGCCTCTCTTACTGACCAAGTACCCAAGAAATTTTCCTGACTGGACACCGAAGGAACACTTGCTTGCATTAAGTTTCATTCGGTACTTCCTGTGGATTTCAAAGGTGTTTGACAGGTGTGAGAGGTGATTTTCTTTCCTCTTACTTTTAACGAGCATGACATCGATGTAGACCTCTATGGTGCTTCCCATCTGGTCCTTGAACATCTTGGTGACCAGCCGCTGATAGGTTGCCCCTGCATTTTTTAGCCCAAAATGCATTACCTTGTAGCAGTATAATCCAACTGTCATGATGAACACTGTTTTGTCCTGGTCAGGGGCATACAAGGGGATCTGATGATACCCTGAGTATGCGTCCAGAAAACTCATTCGTTCGTGAGCTGCAGTGGCGTCCACTAGTTGGTCTATTTTTTTTTGGGGGGGGGGGGGAAACTATCTTTAGGGAATGCTTTGTTGAGGTCAGTGAAGTCGATGCAGACTCTCCACTTCCCATTACTTTTTGGAACTACTACTGGGTTGGATAACCACTTGGGGAATTGTACTTCCCGTATTTATCCTGCATCTAATAGTTTTTCGACCTCCTTCTCTACCGCTTTAGCCTTCTCGGGTGCAGTTCACTATGCCTTCTGCGTGATGGGTTTGAAGGCAGGATTGACGTGTAGCTGATGGCAGACCAAATTAGGATCGATTCCAGGTAGCTCGTATGGCTCCCATGAAAAAACATCTATATTGCATCTCAGTAGAGTTATCAAGTCCTTTTGTTCCTGGTCGGTGAGAGATGCTCGAATCAAGAAGACTCTACTAATATTGCCATCTCCATTCGCAACTTCTACCAGGTCCTCGACGACCCGCTCGGAGGGGAGGAGCCTGGTTTCCTGCACTCCAGGTCTTCCATACTTTAATTGCTATTTAGAAGGTGTCAGACCTTCTTCTGTTTTCTCGCTGGGCTGATCGGCCTTCCTTTCTATCCTTGGTCGGATGGATGCTATGAAGAACCTTCTTGCCATTGCTTGGTCGTCATGGATCTCCATTACTCATCGCTCGGTTACATATTTGAGTTTCTGATGGTAGGTCGAGGAGACTGCCTTCATCGCATGAAGCCATCCCCTACCGAGGATGGCCTGGTATGGCGAGTCGATGTCAACTACCAAAAACTCGATCATATTGGAGACGTTTTCGGCGCACACCGATAATACAATCTTTCCCAAGGGCATAGTTATTTTTCCAGCGAAGCCAACTAAAGGGACAGTAGCTTCCTTTAGGTCGGCGATGCTTAACTTCAATTTTTTGAATAGGTCGAGATACATTACCTTTGACGAGCTTCCTTGGTCGACGAGCAACTTGTCGACATCAAAGTTAGCTATCCTGAGGGTAATGATCAGAGCGTCGTGATGTGGGGTTCTCACTCCCACCAGATCTTCATCTATGAAAACAATATGTTTGTTATAGTCGACGTTATCCGCTCGTCGATGCTTTCCTGACTGTGACTTTACTGGATCGATCTGAAAAGCCTGCATTATCGTTGTAAGTTTCTTCATCTCCATTCGAGATGAATTTCCTTGGATCTGTCGGGCATCAGATGCCCCGTGAATTACCGTGAACTCATGTCCAGCGTTATCTTCGAGCACGTTGTCAGGTCTCGCTTCTCTATTGGCAGCCACTTTCTCTGCCCTTTTCTCCACAAACTCGTTCAAATGCCCAGACTGGGCTAGTTCCTCGAGGTGAGACTTAAGAGCTTTGCAATGCTCAGTCTTATATCCTCCCTCTTTATGAAAAGCGCATCTTAACGCATTGTTCCTCTTCGAGGGATCTCATCCCATCTTCCTGAGCCACTTGATGAATGGCTCATCTTTGATCTTCGCGAGAATTTTGTAAATTGGTTCTTTGAAGACGGTGTTGACCACTTGGAATGCTTTCGACGCATCATTGTTCCCTCCGTTCTTAGAGCCATTTTTGCCCCCGTTCTTTCCTCGTTCCTTCTGGTTCTCAGCTTTGTCACTGCCCTTGGTAGTGAGTTTAGTTCGATCATTTTCTCCTGTACTGTGGCGAGTGACATCTTCCACCTTAGCGTACTTCTCGATGCGGGCCATCAGGCCGTCAATAGTCATAGCCTCCTTCTTCGTCAGGGACTGGTAGAGAAGGGAAGAACTGGGTAGCCCAATTTTGAAAGAGGCCACTGCCACCCCCTCCGAGCAATCCTCGATCTCATTGAATAACTCCCAGTACCTTTTCGCGTAGTCTCGGAGTGTCTCATTAGGCGTTTTCTTCATTGTTAGTAAAGCATCCATCCTTTTGGGATGGGATCTACTAGTCATGAAGCGGGTCGTAAAGAGTTCGGCCAGGGATTTGAAACTTCTAATGGATCGGTGGGGGAGTATTTCAAACTAGTTCTGCGCAACGTCATGCAAGCTCGAGGGAAAAATTTGGCACATTAGCACGTCCCGGCGGTTCCAAAGGGTCATGGCCTGTCGGTACTGCCTGACGTGATCAATGGGATCAATTTTACCGTCGTAGATGTTGAACCTTAGAATGTCAAATTTCCTGGGGCCTTCTTCTTCTTCTATTTCCCTCATGAAAGGTGACTTCATCTGGGTTTTGAGAGCTCGTCTAGCGAGTTCTCGGGTTGATCTGGTATCGTGGGGGGCAGGATGTTGGTCTATCTCCCTGCGGACCAGATTTCGTATGTTTTCGTCGTTGCGAGTAGGGCTCTGGTAATGGCGAACTCTTCACAGCTGCTCGCGAAGGTCGTCGTCTGATTCGCCTTCTTCAACCTTTTGAGATCCCCACCTAGGGTTCCTTCCTCAGCTGCTAGACTTGCTCGCCTGAGGGATAAGAGTGCGGTATGGACGTCTCCTGTTATCAGGATGAAGCTCCCTCTTCAGTCTTTCCAGTCTTCTTTTCAAGCGAGCATTCTCAGCCTCGTATCTGTGAGAAGACTCCCTCTGCTCGTGGAGCCTTGCCTCGTATGCATCAATCAGTTTGGATATTTGTGTGGACCTCGCTGGTCCTTGGCTTTCTTCTGAGGCTGGCCTTTCCAAGCGAGCCCTCTGATCTGAACGTCGAACTTCAGACCTAATCCTGCGAGGAGCAGGTGGTTCTTGAATATCCCCTACCCAGGGGGCATTGCTGCTGTGACCAGACATTTTAAACTCCTTTCTTGGTGTGGTCTCTTCTCAGGGAAAGATGAACGCTTCCCACAGACGGCGCCAATTGTGGTGACAATTATTATGCAACACAAATAAATACAAGAGAGGCAATTACCAAGGAAGAACAAGGAATGTAAAATGACAATCACACAACAAAGGATGTACGTGGTTCAACAAAGATGTGCCTACGCCCACGGTGGTGCAGTCGGTATTATTTCTATATATTCCGGAGAGTAGTTACAGAGAGTATAACTTGTCCTTTTGCCCCGGACCTAGGGTTCAATATATACATGTATGTTTAGGTGAGTGGGGGTGTTGGATTCCCCCACGTCTTCCATCACTCCCTATAACCTCCCTTAATGGGAACGTGGGAAGAGGTCGGATAATCAAAATAAGAGATGGGGGGCCTGGACTTTGGGCCGCCAGAATTGGGCTACTCGTCCAGGCCCATGATCTTAATTTTGGGTACCCACAGAGAGATATACTAAATAATGATATTAATTCAACTACGCCTAAGTGCGTAATACGAACATGTAAATGATATGGCAGGTATACCTTATATGGTCGTATATCTTTATACGATGTGGTGATGTATGTATACCTTATGTGATGGTATATATATATATAGTGAAGCATACCCCTTCCTTGCTATCATTGTGAAGTTGCGCGCGATGAGGGTGAGCATCCTGGCTCGATGAGCAGGGTGTGGATATTCCCCAGGTCATAGTCGTCCATGGTGATTATTATGTGATATACATTTATTATTTTGGGAGTGAGAAGTCGTGGTTATGTGTCGTTCTCACTTTTTGGTTAGGAGCTATGACCACTTCCCGGGACGTTGTGTGCGTGAGTTGATCATGAGGTGGGTGTCGTTAAACCCCACCAGGTGGTTCCCAGTTTGCTACGTGGTATGGGAAACTGGAAGATGATAGCATTGTGAGCCTGCGTCCTCGAGTTATAGCTCGTTTGGATGGTTATTATATTATGGATGTGATTGGTTATTCGGTTATCGAGGGCATAATGGAACTCAACGACCAACATTGCCAATAAGTAATGTATCGGGGGGGTTCCTTGTTTGGATTTCACTTTTGCGAGACGTCCCACGCACGAAGCTCAGTGTAATGTTGGAAAGTGAGGAGAAGTTAGTCCTTAATGCTCATAATTATATATATTGTACTTCTCGACGATCGACGGTGCCAGAAGTAGTGTATCGGGGGGTTCCTTGTTTGGATTTCGCTTTTGCGAGACGTTCCACGCACGAACCGCAGTGCACTGTTGAGAATTGGGAATAATTATTAATTAAAATGGAATGATGAGAATGGGGTTACATGCATAATGCATTAAGGGCATAATGAATCTTGATGATCAATACTGCCAGGAGTAGTGTAACGGGGGGGTTCCTTGTTTGGATTTCTCTTTGCGAGACGTCCCACGCACGAAACGTAGTGCAGTATTGAGAATTGGGAGAAGTTTAGTCCTTAGCACTTAGATGCTAATAACTCATATATTATAATATGTATATTGATGGCATAACTAGAATATGAGAAATTCTAGTAAAAGATGAATGTTTATGAAATGTGAATATGTTGGTATGAGAATGATTATGTAAACTCTATATGTTGAGTAAATGCAAGAAATAAAAGAGAACTATAACATTAAAAGTTAAAGTATATGATTTATATGGAATTCAGATAAGGTTAGATTGAGAGTTGTTAAATGATTTGAATATTTACATTGGGATTTAGTTAGATTTAATTGCCTAATTAGAATTGGGCATTTATTTGGAGATCACGTGCATACGTTTAGTTGCGCGCTTTAGTTGAGAGATGAGTTGGATTTTTATGGATAGTGAGACTACATTAAATCATGTAATAATGCATTTATAATTATTATGCATTTTAATTCACTTGCTATAAAATGTTTTCAACTCGGGCTCTGACCCGTTTATATTTTCTCCTGCCATGCATATATTGTATTACTTTAGGTGTTCCTCCGCAAGGACGCCATTGATGTTTATCCATCCAGTGTATTCGTGGATCTGTGGCAGTGGTGGACTATTGCGGCACTTTGTCGTAGTCGATTCCTATCCTTTGTATATCTAGATTAGGATTCAGTTTGTATAATCGGGTTTAGACCCAAGTGTTGTAGATTAGCACTTTTATATTCTCTTTCTCTCAGATTATTGTATTGTCTGTGACCCGACAGCATATTCGGGTATTTCATTTTAGAGATTTTGTTGTACATTTTATTGTACTCTTTTATACATTATTGGAGTTTGTATTGTATCACTCATCATATTTAGATGTAGTACTGTTGGTAAATGGTTGGTTTTTATCGGTGTTAAATAAAAGTTTTAAATTTTTGGCAATCTGCTTTTAATAGTTTTGGGTAGTTAGCCTTATATTTTTGTGTAGTGTTAGTTGATGTTAAGACTGAGCCATCTGAGATACCTGATTTAATATAGTATAAGGCTGGCCACCCGTTATTATTTTGAGCGGGTTGTCACACCAACATGTGACAAGCCCAACAACAATGAAAAAGATTTCATACGCATTATTAGCACAATGAATGAATTCAAACAAAAGTCCAAATCATTAACATTATAGAATGCACCTCATGTAATTGAAACCTTAAAATGCGGGAGAGGAGCAAACACATGCAAAGTTTGATTTGGAAAAAACTTATATAAACCGGATAAACATTAAAGCAAGCATATATTCAATCCTCACGGACATTACACTCATCAAGTGAATTCACTCGAAATAGGGAGGTAACACACGAAACATGCGTGCATAAAGAGTAGATTTAAAGGGAAACTAGGCCGCACACATGTCACAAATGAAGAACGCTATATATAAAATGTAAAACTGTAATCTCAATGAAAGATAACGCACATTAAGAGAGGCGAAATGCATTTTCACCGATTATCAAAACAACTTTAACTTTTAAATTAAATGCACCCTAAGATCACATAGGACTTGTATAGGGTTATAATGTAGGCTAGGCTAGGGTACGAAATTAAGGATATGTATGTACGGGTTCAAGGTGTTCGAAAATGAAAACTCGGGATAATGGGAAGAACACGGGCAATATCAAAATCTCGAAAACAAGTTCCAAATAAGCACTGGATATAACAATTGGAGAGTAATCAAAGCTTATTGAACTATATACACATATAGAAACTTCTCTTTCTTTTATTTTCTTTTTTTTTCTTTTTCTCATGTTTTCTTTTGTTTTCATTTTGTTTTCACTTCTTTTTTACATCACTTTTTTTCATATCTCTTTTCTTTACTTTTCTCACTCTCATATGCCAAAATTGCAACCGTAAAACAAGAGCATTCAATCCCAAGTAACATTCAAAACAGAGGTATGGAAGGCGTATGTATGGTGTATAACTCCAATTCGAAGTTGGTTATGGGATTTTGGGTAATGAAATGAAAGGCTAATATTTAGGTTCAAAGGGGTTGACGAGGGGAAACGTATAAGGGTAAGGTCAAGGTCAATATGGGTGATATAACAAAGATGGCCTATGATCATTTCCTAAAGTTTACGCAATTCTCGAGTCAAAATAATAAATTAAAATCATGCTCAAGTAACACATTTCATATATGAACTCAATTAATGAACGATCAAATGAAAGAATAGAGAGATTAACGACAAATTTAACGTTTTCAAAGAGGAAAGAATAGTGTATACACTCACAAACGATGAAAGGTACAAAGCTTACTCGGTGTAAGTATATACAATGCAACAAAAGATTATCGAGTTATAAAAATCTTAAATCAAATCAATAGAAAAAGAAAAGTGCACTTGCTCATGGGATTAAAGTTTAATTCATGAAGTTATTCATAATATCAATGATATGAGGACTAAAGTCTAATAACTTCTAAAATCGAGAACATGAATCATTGAGTTGTCTATTGGATCGGGAAATTATTGAATTTTATCATCGGAAACAAAGGCAAAATGCCCAATAAAGGAGAAAAAAGAAAGAAAATCATTTTGAAATTTTTAAATTTTTCTAAGAAAATCATATTAAGTAACTAACATGTGAGCAAAAACATGGACTAAATAAATAAATTGATAGAATATCCCACACCCCCTAACTTAAAACCTGACATTGTTCTCAATATGAATTAAGAACCAAGTTAAAGAGAGGAAAAGAGCGATATTACCCAAAATTGGAGCGATCCCCATAAGAACAAGTCCAGAGAATCTACAAAAGAAGTTAGTAACGAGCATAGCAAAAACAAATAACAAAGAGTTAACTAATTACACTAGACTAAATTAAAAATGAAAGAAAAACAAAAGAAAGAAATAATAAAAAGCTAACTATATACAACTTACTATTTAGGCTTCATACTAACTATACACTAGAAGTCTAAATAAATGAGGGTCCACCATGAGAACGATTTGACTTTGGAGGGTGACCGGTGTACCCTCACTCTCAAGCATGCCTTTCGAAAAATATGAATTCCGTTTGAACAACGGAAGGCATGTGTAAGGCGGAAGAAATGAACCATCGCCAAATAAAAGTTTTGGAGGGACGATGGGGGATTTGGATTGAACGGGTGACAAAAATAGGTGGGGGCCGAGAAAAGCCGAATATCCTCCCAAGGATTTTGAAATTGGAATGGGAGGTGACGCACACGAAGGCAAAGATGCGATCGTGGAAGGAGACTCGAGCAAGTACTCCTCATAGCCAAAAGGTTTAACATATTAAAGTTTGAAACCGATTCATCGGGTACTTGTGACAGTGTGATAACAGAGAATGAAAATGGGGAGGAAAGAAATTCAAACTCAAGAGATTCATCATCATCGCTTGAAGATTGAGTTTCGAAAGAAATAAGATCATTTTCAAGGAAACGTTCTTCTTTGGGGGCCAAAGAAGAAATCATTTCATTGCAAATAGATATTACGTCATTTTCATCCTCACTTTCAATACCTATTATGCAATGGGCAACGAGGTTTTGTCGCGACGCGAGCGGCACCTACGCGCCGGTCATTTTGAATTCGGCTCACCCGAACTATACAAAAACCTAAACTTATGACTACACTCAACGGGTGAGTATAGCGGCTAAGTCCGGGTATAAAAAATCCACAGAGACGAGTTGATAGAATTTATAAGGTTTAATATACCTAAATAAATGTGTAAAAGATGATTATACACAAAAAGGAAAAGATGCACAAAAGGGAAATATTAATCTGGGCGAGGGAAGATAAAGCTAAACTAATAAAGCGAGTAAAAACTATAGGTTGCGTCGAATATCCCTTACCCGAGTCAATTAGTACAAAATGGTTACATGGGTCGGCGTGTTATAACGAAAGCATCTCGTTTCGACACTTAATTAAATCAAGGGTTGTCACACCCCTAAATTCTCATAAAAGCCTAATAAGATTTTGGCGTCAAGAAATACCCCGGAAATTATGCATGCAAGGTCGTAAGCATGGAGCATACATGATATACCCCGTCAAATATCCTAGGCGTAATAACTAGGACAACGCACCCGAAATAGACTCGTAAACTCAATCACCAAAGCAAAGAAACATGTTAACCCGAAATGAGTTCAATCCGACACAACCTAGACTAACTTAGTTAGAAAGCATATTAAAAATGCGGTAAATAAACACGGTAAATAAACGCGATAAATCTATACTAGAAAGCACGAAAAGAAAGCAAGTAAACCTAATTTTGAAAGCATGTAAATTAACTACAAAGCAAGAAAATAAGGAAATACACTTAAATTAAAGGAGAGGGAATATGAATAGTCCACTTACAAACCCAAAGGGGTGTCAAACCAAGAGGAAATGAAGAATGAGCTCTCAAACCCCCAAACCCTAACCTAAACTAAGTTAAACTAAGTATATCTATCTCTCACTGATATTTACAACAAAAACCCTTTATATAATAAGTGGGAATTAAAATAGAAAAGAAAAGGAAAAAGAAAAGAAAAGTAGAAAGGCAATAAGTATCTGCTACACGCGGTCGACCAGTCGTAGGGATGCGGTCGACCGCGCCTTTGAGTTAAGTCCCATTATATGCTTTCCACGGCAAAATCCAAAACCGCGGTCGACCGGGCCTTGAACTGTGGTCGACCGGTACTCTGTTTTTGGCCACTATTTGGTCCATAAAGAGGGGGAAGGTGCGCAAACGGAAACGACAATAACTTCACCATCCGGACACCAAATGACGTGTCGTTTATGACCACGCGATGCTAACTCAATGAACTATGAACTCGTGGAATATCCATGAGCTAAATATGAAATATGAATTGACTAAAATGCCCTTGAAGTAGCGTCCGACGACGAAACTTCTCCGAAATGCAACGGATCCTCACTTTTAGCGTTCCAGTACCTACAAAAGCAAAATTAACCCCTGCAAAGCATGTATATATCCAAATCCAAGGTTGTATAGTTAATGAGCATAAATATAGGCATTAAGGGCCGTAAAAGTTCTAGAATACATAAAGATAAAGGGCAGAAATGTGCAATATTCGATACGAATCAATATTGTAATACCCCGATCCAAATATTTTATCCCATTTCGTGTAAATTGTACTAGTGTGAACTTAATGAAAGAAGATTATTATTTTATGAGTTTTATTCCTACATCCAACTTGGTTTGGTAGCCCTATTGTAATTTAATGAAGTTATTGGGATAAATTGTGAAAGATTTGAATTTAGTTGTTCAAATGAGATTGCGGTCGTTCGAATCAGATCTCTGCCTCATTCAATTGAGACATCAAACGAGCATTGGACGATCCCCTTCCGCCTTACGTTAGGCCCTCGTTCGAATGGAAAAATCGAACGAAAGCCATCTCGTTCGAATGCGATTGACCTCGTTCGAACGACTCTGTTGGGATCAAATTATGACAGTTATGCTGTCACCATTTAAGCCCTAGATTTAGATAACGTCTCAATTTCGTGGAGCTTGACGAACTTGATGACATTTAAAGGGTTTTTGAATGTTTTTAGGGGGCCTTGCGTGGGTTATAAGAGGGAGCGCAAATCTCACCACCATTTTTCATATTTCTTCTTCTCTCGAGAGAGTTTATACACCCATTTCCCTCCTTAAGTCATTATTCCACTATTTTGAGTGTGCACATCCACTCCTACACCATAAAAATAACATATTCCTCCACATTTCCACTATCCCTCAAACTCTCTTCCAAGAAGAAAGTGGTAGAAAAATATTTTAGAGAGGTTTTGTGGAAGATTTTGAAGAAGCAAGGAGTATTTGGAGCTAGGAATCTTGGACCTTAGGAGTTTAAGAGCTTTCAAGTCATCCATTATTGTTTCTCCTCTTCTAAATCTAAGGTAGGGTGTTCCTTCCATGTTTTCATGGTTCTTATAGCTATGAAATTATTTAGGATGTTGCTAGATGGATTTTTAATGCCTAAAAATATGGTTACATTTACAAAATACTTGTTCTTGCAAAAAATGGAATTTTCTTCAAAATAACCCTCAGTGAGCCTTTTAATAAAAATGGCATTTTACCTTGATATTTGGATGAAGTATGTAAACTACATGCCATGCACATATTTGAGGTATTTTTAGGTTGAAATCCTTTTGTGAACATGTAGTGTGTTAAATGGTAATGTACTAGACTTAGACAAGCTTGTAAAAATGGGTTTAATATCCAAATGAAAAGTGAAGGAAAAGCAATCCCAATAATGTCAAATATTGATGTAATGAAGATGGAACAAATATTGGGGTTTACAAGTGATTACATGACATGACTATGGACTTTAGTTAAAATTTTCTTAAGTGTTGAACATTATTGTATGTGGTAAAACATAAAATGCAGAGTCATGGTTTTGAACATAAAATGTTAAATGTAATGTTGTGAGAAGATGGTTAAATCTCTAGTGCTAAATGAAAAGCTAAGACAAATGTTTTCGAAAAAAGTATGACAAAAGGAAAAAGGGGATTTTGACAAACTTGAGGGTCCTAATGGTTAGGTTCCCTATGGATACCCTATCGATCTAATTTTGGGTGAAAATGGATAAAAGACAAAGTTTTGGCACATTGATAGAGTGACACTGTGTCAAAACCATGGTATGATGAAAATGGAAAAAGGGACATGGAAAATGTGGACATTGGACGAAATGTTAAAACGCATAAAAAGTTAGACTTGGATGACACCGATAAAATTAAGGAGGGCCTGGAGCCTTGGGGTTGAAGACCCAAAATCATTGATCAGAGCATATAGTGGCATCGCCGACGGTGTGGATCCCGTTAAAATCCGCGATATTTGGAAGATTTCGAGAAAGATAATGAAAAAAGGACTTAATTGGTTGTACTCGTAATTTAAGTTAGACAACCTAACGAAAATGTAATAATTGAGAATAAGGGTTAAAATGTGACGAATTAGTCTCTAGGCCCGGTAAAGGGAGGGAGAAAATTGGCTAAGTGTGAGTATGAGCCCATCGCTCATGTGCATTGCATGTAGTTGCATTAATACTAGTTAATTGTTAACGCTTTCTTAATTGATTAAAATACACTTTATATGTATAGTATTTTGCATAAAACATATAGGTTAGTATTACCCACCATGCTGAGCATTCGCTCACCTCTGATTTTATGTGACAACCCCCTCCCCAGGTATTGCGGGTAGGAACGTTGGACCGGACCCGAGTAAAGCCCCAAGGGGCAATCAGCATCATTAGAAGGCTCTGTACTTGTTTTCAAACAATGGACACTTGGTATGTGGACTTTTATTAGAGCCTTTGGCAATAATTTGTAATAATACTGGATGGCTGTGGTTTATTTCCAATTAATTAGTATGGCGGACAATTTGAGTTTTTTATACATAAATCTTGCTAATTGACTAATTACATAAAGTGGTCACCCTTTTCTCGAAACAAAAAATAGAATTTGTAAACTATTAATTTATTGAGCAAATTAAATTTTTTTCTTAAATAAAATGGGTAAACTTCCCCCTCCCCCTTTAACTCCTTGGCTCGATGCGAGTTGGCCCAACGGTGACCCAAACCCGGGTCGGGGCATTACATCAATGGTTCCTTGACCTGGTCAACAAGCATTATACCAGTCTACTCCTCCCCATGTCATCCATACTTTAATTGTTACTTGGTGGGAAAAATACCTTATAGAGATACTTCCTCCATATTTTCCTTCTTCTATTTCTCGGATCTGATTGTCGCGATAAAGTATTGCCAAGCAAAAGCCTGATTTCCTCTTATCTCCATTACTCCCCAGTCGGTAAGGCATTTAAGCTTCTGGTGGTAGGTCGAGGGTATGAATTTCATCACATGGAGCCATCCTTTACAAAGATTTCTTTTATATGGAGAGTCAATAACTACTACTAATTTAATTAAGGTTTAAGTGATCATTTAAAATAATTATATTAAATGGGAAGAGTATAATATGACTTGTCTTTGAAGAAAATACCAAAAATGAATTGTGTACAAAATCCCCAAGATCCTAAGTTTGATAATTAACTCTTGCCTTTGAATTAAATCTTTAATGACTAAGTGAAAATACTTCTTGCATCTTCCACTTGAAACCTTTTTGAAATGATGTTGAACTCATGTTTTAGAAAAGGGTTTTAGGGATTCTATTTCATGGATCTGGCAATTGTGGAGAGGTTTATGTGATGAAACTATTGTGTGACTGCAATTCTGGATGAAAAATATTTTTTTATAAGAAATGGGTCCCATTTATAACGAGATGTCCCTCAATTGAACTGGTGTTACCCTCGTTCGAACCAGAGATCAAAATTTCAAATACACTTTAATTATTTTTCAGCCAGCTATAATCACTTATTTTACACATATTTTTTTTTTCATTTGACCCCTAACTTGTCCACTAAGATTAGCCATTTGACTAAAATACCCATAAGGTTTTACCCTAAACCATAACCTGCCATATTAATGCACAATTTCACTTAAAACCCAAATTAGTTAATAAGAAAATAATCTATTTCAATTCAATTAATTACAAACCCAATTTTAATGAATTTAAAAAATTAAATTTAAATGTTCCACGTTAATTTTTCCACATTTTTATTTTATAAAAATCATTATTTACTACTTTAATTTAAAAAAATTAATTTTAATCCTAAACTAAATCTAAACATTTATATAATTCTTAAAAAGTAGGATGTGTATGTCTTCTCCCCTAACAAAGAGAATTCTGACCATGGAGTTCATAAAAATATGCATTTTTGAAAAAATTAGGGGTCTTACTCTTGCATATCATCCTCGTACTACCAAGTGAACTCTAGCTCGCTATGATGTCTCTACTGAAAGCATATTAAATGATCACCTTAGATTGTAAAATATGATCACTACAATATAAGATACGAAAAGGCTCGTCGCTATATAAATTGTCAAGTTGATCTGATTATACCTAATGTAACCATCCATAAAACTGTACATCTCATGACCGATAGCAGCATCTACGAGGCTATCTATGTTAGGCAATGGGAATTCATCTTTTGGATATGATTGATTTAAATATCTAAAATCCACACAAATTCGATTTTGCTTTTTGTCTTTCCTGGGTACAGTCACAGTGCTCCAATTCCAAATGAGGTGTTGGATGGGCTTTATGAAACCTACTTCGAACAACTTCTCCACCTCTCCTTTTATCTTTAAATCTAAATATTCTTTATAGGTTTGTGTGTCCTGTCCCACAGTCAAAGTGTTAGGAAATATATTTAATTTATGAGAACTTACCTTAGGAACTATTCCTGACATCTTTGTGTAGTTCCATTCAAATACATTAGTGAATTCTTTAAGTAAGCTCATGATATCTTCTCTTTATTTATGGTTCAAGCTTTTTGATATGAATACGAGTCTCTCATTTTCATTCTTGTCTACCAAATTAAACTTTTCAAGTTTCTACAATTGTTATTTTGGTCCATCCTGTATACATTCCAAAGCATCTTCTACCTCCTCAATGTGCTCTACTATGTGAGAGTCATCGATCACAAAGCATTTCGGTGTCGGGTCAGCATTCTCACACCGGAAGGCTACTTGATCACACTGTTACAAATGGTGCATCACCTTCCCATTGGGTAGGAACATTTTTTACATGTTTGAGAAGGTCTGCTTTTCAATTCTAACTTCTTTTTGCATTTTTTCCTTTCTTATGTGGGCACCACTCATGGCCCCAACCCATCATGGATGGACTTCTTCACCTGATTCCCCACATGAGCTACACGTTGTTGTTCAACATAATTTATCAAACAAGCATTCCTTTCTTCACCTAACTCAATATAAAATGTTGCATCTACCATACGAGATTATTCCACCGAGAAATGCCTTTTTGTGGCTTTGATGATAACATTCGTTCCTCAAATATTAGTTTTTGCACATTAATGGAAAGTGGAAGGCACAATCCCAAGGGTGTGCATCCAAACCCATCCAACATTCACATACCCTGTGCATTGAAATTATGCATTGTCAAACCCTAAAATTACTAAAGGAATTAGCATAAAAGATATTGAGTAAGATAAGACTCAACCACTTCAATAATTTTAGAAAGAGAGAATAGTAGTGCGAGATGCTCGAAGGGTCACATACACAGACACACATGTAATAACCATTCTAATCCACTTGTACATAGAAAAATAAGTGAGTGATCATAGAGGTCACTCACATAAAAAAAATAGTCACAATAGAGCTAGTCACAAAAAGATGTTGCTCACAGATTAACAAAGTCATAACAACAAATAACCCTCGAGTTCATTTGCAAGATTTTATACTTGCACAATTTTTTTTTACCAAAATAACAAAAAATCACTTTTACAAGATCGCCCTTTTTCACTACTATGCCATGTGTCACACTACTAAAAGGTAATTGTGTTATGACAATGACAGACAATTGTGGGTTATAAAATATTCCTAGATATTTATTACAAATAATATTCTAGAAGAGAGCAATAACACGCCAACCCTAATCTTTTTCAATAAATAGAACCTTATGTACACACTAAAACACAAGACATAATATAGTATTATTATGCTACACAAAAATCCATAAAACAAAAATATATTAGTTCCTTGCTTCTCTCTCATAACTATTGATGTGATTACTACTTCCCGCTTAAAGAATCATCCGTCTTAAGAGTGTCCTCATCATTATTTGTTGTTGTAAAATTGTTTGTGTATTAAAAAGTGTTGTATTCAGTCATTGATACTCCTTTGTAATGGGAATCCAAGTTATTATAAAGAAAAGTGTCTTTTCACTCATTTCCAAGCACTATGATATTATGACCTAAGAAAAGTCTATTATAAGTGTGTGTCACGCCTCTCCATTAATGGATATACCACTACCCTCCTACATTTGAGAACTCCACTGGGGAGGTATCCTCATAACTATGAAAAAAGGTCATAATATCTTTAAGCGGGTTATTTTTCAAGACACACCAATATGTAATGGAGAACCTGGCGGCAAAACCTCTAGTGAAGAAGTGGTTATTACTAGAAGCAGAGGGCATGTTCCATTTGTGGGCCAGTCGAGCAATTCAGTTGAAACTCTGCAACTGATAGGGTTAAACATCATAGTATTATTCTTTGAGTGATTGAAACAGCACAATGTGGACATTTCTGTCCTAGGTAAGATTAGTGCTACACTATTGGTTACCCCTGTTGTGGAAATAACCACACAAGAAGCACCACCATTTGGAGGTCTTCTAACTCTTGGGATATTGACCCATAATGAAGAGGTATGAGATTATACCAATTGTTAAACCAAAACTAACCCTATATGGGGGTGAATAGGGTTAATGGAAAATTTTATCAATACAATATATGAAATAAATGGAGGAAGAGTGTAAAGATAGTGAAATCCCAAAATTATAGTGGTCATATGAACTTCTCCTCCTTCCACTCATCAAGACACTAGTTGAGCGAATTAACTAGTCAATATTATTAAAGTTGAATACCAAACCAATCAACTACATCCCTTAATGAAGATCGTTTAAGAATTACATACTTTCTTCATGATATTCAGTGGATGTGGAAATATATTAGTGAAGATATAATAGTGAATGGTGAGAAATAAATGGCCATTGTAAGGACATATTTTTATATCCTTCCTTTGGTTTGTATTCAATTGGATTAACAAAACATAAAAATATAGGCCTAGGTGTGTTTTTGTGTCTTGATGATGTGGCATGCCTATCTATATTATCTTATCGGACACCACCATTGCATTGATACACACATCTCAAGGTTTTGGTAAGTTTGGTAAGTTGTGATTTTGTTTTATGTTGTTCTTTCACTTGATTTGTTTTTTCATGAATTGTTAAAAGTGAGAAAATATTTTTTAATTTTCTGTAAAGATTTTAAGTTATAATAACCATTTTTGAAAATTTTGAGGGTATTTTATCAAATCAAAAATCAGGATTTCAGTCCTTTCAAAATAAGAAAATTGTAAATTTCTTAGTGAGATTTATAAAGAAAAAGAGCCATGCATCATTTAGACATCTAAGTCCAAAGTTGTGTAAAAAATAATGAACCTCGTACAATGTTATTGTGCATATTTGGAGCTCATTCGAAGCCCTCATTTAAAGCCCTCATTCGAAGCTCATTTTAAAAGTGTTTCAAACAAGAGCCCCTGAAACGAGGCAAATATATTAATTCAAAAGGTTTTTCAAATGAAAAGACATTGGTTCGAACTATATCCCATTCGAACGAGGGATAAATATGCAGAGGCTTGTTTTTAACGTCTTTTCACATAGAAACCATAAATAGAACTCTAATTTTCATCCTAAACAACCTTTCAAGATGATGTAATCTTTCAAAACCCCTATAAAGTGTTTTTTAGTTTTTCTTTGATTGTCCATGAGATATGTTTCCAAACCAAGCAACAAATTTAAATCATATGCATATAAGTTTGATGTGGTTTGAGGTTTTGTTGGATTCCAAGGGTGAGTTTGTCTGAGACTGGTGCGCCAGGGAGTCAGATCCAAGGTTTAGATTCAGAAATAACATCTTCATCAGAAAATATCATCATAAGCGACCGTGTGGGAAAATTGTGTTCCAAGTCGAGATTGGTGTATACCGAGATCTACGGGTTGTGCAAGTCGTGTTGGTCGTGAGTAACTGATTGCTAGTATGGGTAGAGGCATCAAATCAGAACACACGGGATAGACTTCGTGGAATGTATCATTGTCTTATATATAAGTCGTGTTTGTTCTTTATAACACTCATAAACATTATTAGTACTAGTGCATTTGATTAGGTTGGGCCTCAATAGCAGTTTTCTAGAGAGGGTTTTCACTTTAAATGCATGTGTTCATTGTGTGTGCTTGCTTTCGATAATTTAAAATCATTTAATTTTTAATCACCACCTATCATAATTGGGTCCACGTAATTAATTAGAAAAAATTCAAAATTATCCATAATTACATTACTTTGATTTAAATAATACGTAAATTTATTCATATGTGAGATTCAGCCCAAATAATTTTTTAGTAAAATTAAAATTTGGTATCAATTAAACCGTCTCATGTCGTAATAAATTAATCTTCAAATGGTTTTCGATTTCGAGTTATTTGAGATTTTTTAAAATTAATTATGTAACCAGACTTAGACCACCTTAGGACAATTTTTTTTATCAAACTTGTACGAGAGTGAGACTTAAATATGTATCACATGGGTTTGTTTATAGAGGGTAGCTCGGTTTATCATCCAAATTTATTTAATGGTTTAGTGATATTTTGGTTTATCATGGGGGTTTATCTATTTAAGGAGAATTCTATACTAATGAACGATCTAGAGGAGTCTAAGAAGGTGAAGTTTCAAGTTAAAGAGAGATACAAGAAGTTAGGGAAGATATTCCTAGGACCATCCCAATCCTTGGATGATAAGATTGGACTTGGCCATGACCACTCAAAAGGGTCTACTCCTAAAGTCGAGACCGTCTTTGTCAAAAGGTCAAATAGGAATCCTAAGTGTACCCCACCTAGTAACACTTTAAAGCCTGAGAAGGTGAACACCCCATAACCATATGTTTGCACCTATTTCCATAGTAAGTACTGTCACTTTAGAGACTTTTGTTTTAATCTTAGGAAAGTTTATAAGATGTCTAGAACCAACTGTTTCACTGATCAAAACTCAGAGTCAAACCACATAGGTCAAAGGATTAGGAACCTAATTATAGAAGCCAATGATGTGAATAAAGCTATGAAGTTTTTAGGTCCAAATTCTAAGAGCAAGGCACCTCCTAGGGCAAGAACCAACCCCAAGCTTCAATTGTTAGATCTATTTGGATTAGGAAATCTGGATTGGTTTCGCAATCATTTGATAGTCATGAAGTTTCTCAACATATTCCTTTAGATAAACACAACTCTAAACCTCAAGTAGGTAGGGAGTTTTATCTTCACGGTTGAGATGTACTCTTCGTTGCATAGACTAGCTGTGCCAAATGTTGATTCTTTTTCTAGTCTTGATGTGAGTTTTATTCGAGTCTTGGATTCTTTTTAATGTCTGGTTATTTATATACTTGATCAGATGTGTACCATTTCCTTTTTCATATGTTCTAGAAAAATTAAAAAAAACACAAAAATATTTTTGCTCAAGTCTTTTAAGATTTTATTTTGTTTTTTGTAATACCCCATTATTCTAGAATATTTATTTATTAATTAATTAATAATTAATAAATTAAAAAGGAATTTGGATTTTATTTCGAAAAATAAATTATGCGATTTATGAGTCGTACTGTTAAATTGAAATAACATTATGAATTTACAAAGTTAAAGAAGTCAAATTTGAATTTTAATGATTAACTCTTAAAATTTTGGATGACTATGGTTTAATTATTAAATTAAGTGTTAGTGTTTTGGATAGGACAGTTTGATTGTTAAAATGAATTTATGTGTCAGGTTCTCTTGAACTCAGCATTTATTTTACCGAGCCTAGAATTTAATGAATAAGGCCTAAGGCCTTAATTTTTGTGTGGGAGAATAAGGTCAAATAGGGTTAAAAAATAACAACAAGCCTAAATATAAAGTATAAAATAAGGGTTTGGATTTGTAAATGGTTACTGATATTTTCATTAAAATTATTTCTATAAAACACCACATAAGTACATAATATTTATACAAAACACCAAACAAACACAATACCACATTAGTGTAGTTCCCTATAAAAACTCAAAAAAAAAAATAAAGCTCACGTTTTCTATTTCCTCTCTTTCTCTAACTTCCCTCCCAAACCATTTAACTTACCTTTCAACCTTTCAACTTACTTCCATATTATCTCAAACCTTACATGTTACCCTCAAGCTTCAATTCTGATGTGTTACACCCTTAAAACTTACTCCCATTACTATCTTTTATCACATATGTGCTATCATTTTGTGTATTAAACCCTATCATGCAAACTACAAATTAAACATAACATGCAAACCCAATTATTAACCCATTTAGCTATCCTAAATTGAACCCTAATATTAACACTTGTAATATATTGCATAAAAAGTTATAAAAACAAGCTAGGGTTTTAAAATTGAAAAACAAAATTATTGTATAGTCTCCACCTACGGCAGCTCGTCGCTGAAGGTGACACAGTTTCGCAATCTAAGGTAACCGCCATTTCCTTATTCACGGTCGCTTCTCATCGTGGGATCACCAATACGTCCAATTGCCACCGTATTGGTGCTTCACAACCATATCCCACCGTGCTGGTGTTTTTCATTGCCTCTTCCAACCATGGTAGGTTTTTCACGACCACTTCCCACCGTATATATATATTTTGTTATATAAATGTGGATACATATATATATATTTTTCAATTGCATTGTTTAGATAAATTCTTGAAAGTTTTAACATGATGTATGTATGCATGTATATATGATTTTGTTATATAAATATCGCTATGTATATATTTCAATGGCATTGTATAGTTAAATTCTTGAAAGTTTTTACACGATGTATATATGTATGTATGTATACATGTATATATGATTTTGTTATAAGATTGTGCCTATATATTTATTATTTCTGTGTTATTATGAACTTGTTAATTTGATGTTAAATTGATAATATAATATTGTTAATTTCTTATGTAGGAATCCTCCTACCGCATCAGAGCGGAAGAGAAGGTTGGAGGTGGAAAAGGAAATTCAACCACCTGTATCGTCCTCGTCTAGTAATAGTGCAAGTGGCGAGAGCAAAGAATATTCTTCTACACATCAGTCATTAGATAAAGTAGTCTACCAGGTAGTTAGTGATTTACTAACGGTTGGTGAAGGGGGTTACGTAACAGTCAATTGAGCAAGTTATTAGTGATGTAGTAATGGTTGGTGAAAGGGTGCGGTAAAAGTGTCGGAGGTTCTAGATGCAGATAAAGAAGAAGATAAAGAAAGATAAAATCAAGGGAGGAATCAAGAGAGGAAGAAATGGAGGAAGAAGGAGAGGAGGTAAGAGATAAAGAAGGAGAGAAGGGGAGAGAGGAAGCAGGAGAGGTAGATGGCGAGGGAGAAGGATAAAACCCCAAAGATGATAGGAACGAGTCTTCTTCATCGGAAGATAAAATCCAACCATCCAAATCTAAAGCGCTCGAGAGGAAATGACGAAAAAATAAACCACTCCCATTCATAACAACTTGAGGGGTGCATTCCAAATAACCCAGAATTGCTAAGAAAATTTCATAACCATATCGCTTATTCAATAGGGAACTGAGATGAGGAGAGAGGCGTAATGACGTGCATGTACCACTACAAAAAAATTTACCGAGTGGGACATAGAGAAGGAAGATGCGTAGGTTATTGAGTTGGTGAAGAACTCCGGTCTTTGGGGTATGATTAAACATTCCTATCGATACATCGGCTACGTATCGATGTTGACATTCCTCGATTGGTGGCAATCAGAGATGAATTCATTTCATATCTCGTTCGATGAGATGACCATCACCCTTAGTGATGTGTACCATCTCCTTAATATCTCAACAGTTGGTAAACCGGTGTACGCTACTGTTTTTAGGAAACTTGAGGAGAAGGCTAACCAAATTAAATGGCTTACCAAATATATCAGTTGTACCGAGGAGGAGGCTTTAGAGGAATGCAAGTTTGTTTATGATGTACATTTTGACTGGATAATAAATATGTACAAGGGGAAGGTTAAGAAGTTTGGAGAGGATGTCACGAAGAATCAAATTGAGCAGGCCGTTAGGGGTACTTGTTGTTTATGGTCAGTTGCTTGTTGTTCGCTGAAAAACCAGGGAACTGGGTCACGGTGTACGGCCTCCAGTCATTGCGAAAAGTTAAAAAATATAACGAATATGCTTGGGGAATGGACATATTAGTGCATTTATATCGACAGCTGGGGGTTGCATCACGGGTAGACATTTGGTAGGTGGCCGAATATCTCCCCCTTCTAGTGGTAAATATTTTAAATCCAAAACGTGATTTTTATTTTATTTTATTCTATATAAATTTACCAATTAATATGTCAATTTGATTGCTAGCATGGATATACAACCACGCCAATGTGGCAAGGGGTGTTAGAAATCTGGAGTTTCAGTATAGCGAGTCGCATCTATACAAATGGAGGGCGCAAACGGTGTCGGGTGATGCCTTTGCACTGATACTTAAGCTAAGGGAAACCTTGGATGATCTCAAAGCTTCATACGTAAGTATTATTTGATTTAAACACAATATTTTAACATTTGTTCTCTTTTTTATATGTTAACATTTGGAATTAATTTTAGGTTATATGGGATCCCTACTCTGAAAACCGTGAGGCCTACCCATTTTAGAAGGTCTCATGGTACAACGGCCTACTTATTTTCGATGATGTCGGTGAACCCTATTACCTGGAAAGGGTCTTACACAAGGCTTGACATGTTCAAATAATCCATAGACTTCCAATGAGACCTATATCAGAGGAGAGGGAAAAGACCTTGTCCTGCTACAAAGTTAAGTTTGATATCGAGAAATGGTATCAACTTAACTAGGTGGACCATTATTTTCTGATGCCAGACGCTTGACTGCAGTGAGGACATGCCTTGGGAATGTGTGGATGGGTATATGTCTTGTTACCTAAAAAGATCCCATCCATACATTAAAAATCGTGAGCATATTATTCGCAAGCCGGAGTTAAAGCACTCCGATAAATTGGTAAATCATTCGAACTTTCCTAAATTGATTTCTTTTCTTCAAGTATTTTTCTAACACATTTGATGGTAATATGTATATAATCCCAGGGGATAGACGTAGCCATTAGCCTGCTTCAGGAGGCTATTGAAATCGTCTCAGACCAAGAGGTTTCGGATGTCCTTGAATTATCACCTGCAACGCTTGACGCCCTACTTGAAGCCAAGATAACGCAAGCTAAAAAAAAGAGACTCCGACGCGTCAAGAAGCACGAACCAAGGCACATCATGATCTAGCCCCCAAGAAAAAAAAGCTAAACCCCTCGAAGAAATGTTTAAAGAGAAAATAGACAAAATTATTGGAACAATTTCATTGTAACTGTATTTTAAAACAATTTGATTGTAAAGTATGCATAATTTTGAATTATCACGTGTTGGAACAATTTTGAAACAAGTGTTTGTATGAATAATATTGTGTTATGTGTTTGAATGTAAACCTGTGCTTGAATTTTGAATGTGAGGGAATGCATGAGCTATATTATCATTAGAATTCTTGTTTGTAATCCTTTAATTATCTTGTATCTTTTATTCATTATGTTTGGGTGATAGCATGATTCATTATAAATACATTATTCATATATTTACATAAATCATGTATTTACAATGATTCCTTAAATTGTAAATACATGATTGATTGTTGGATTATGACAGCATGATTCATTGTAAATATATGATTCATTGTTGGATGCATTATGTTAGGGTGAAAAAGTCCTTAAATTTCTGCGTAACATACACGGTGGCATCCAACAGTGGTTTGGTCACATACGGCTAAAAACAACCACCAAGTTATAATATATGGTCTCAAGTGACCGTGGTATTTAGGTTAATAACTCCTTCAACTTTATGCATAAAAGTCACGGTGGGATCCAATCGTGGTTAGGTTATATACGGTGTGGTGTTACCGTATCTGTACCTCTTACGGTGTGGTGTCATCGTTCGATAAATATTTACGGTCTCAAGTGACCATAGTATTTAAGTTAAAAAATTCTTTAACTTTCTGCATAAAAGCAACAGTTAAAGACAATCGTGTGTAGGTTACATACAGTGTGATGTTATCGTATCTATACAGTCCACGGTGTGGTGTCATCGAAAGATTAATATTTACGATCTCAAGTGACCGTGGTACTTGGGTTAAAAAATTCTTCAACTTTTTGTATAAAAGCACGGTGGGTCACATACGGCTAGAAGCAAATGTTGAGTTATAATATGCGATCATAAATGACTGTGGTATTTGGGTTAAAAAATCCTTCAACTTTTCGTATAAAAGGCACGGTGGGATCCAACCGTGGTTGAGTCACATACGGCTAGAAGCAACCACCCTGTTATAATATACGGTCTCAAGTGAACATGGTATTTGGGTTAAAAAAATCCTTTAACTTTTTATATAAAAGGCACGGTGGGATCCAATTATGGTTGGGTCACATACGGCAAGAAGCAATCGCCAAGTTATAATATACGATCTCAAGTGACCGTGGTATTTGGGTTAAAAAATCCTTTAACTTTATGTATAAAAGGCATGGTGGAATCCAACCGTGGTTGGGTCACATACGGCTAGAAGCAACCTCCAAGTTATAATATACGATCTCAAGTGATCGTGTGTTTTTTCTCTACGATTAGAAGATACCATATGTTAGTTTGTTATATTGTCCATCTTAATTTAATGTATATGTGATCTAAAGATATGTAATCTTTCTTTATCTAATTCAAATGAAATAATTTCTTTATCAAGTGATGACCAATTGGTGGACTCAATTTATATATAACCAATTTCAATCAATCTACATATAACCAATAATTGCTATAAATAATTTACTATAACCAAATTGGAAACCAATAATTGCTATAACCAATAATTGCATATAACCAATAATTGTTATAACCAATTTACATATAACCAATATTTTCACAAAAAGTTACAATCATCCTTAAGAATTTTATCAATCAATGCTAAATATTACAAATAAGTTAAATTTAAGCCCCCGTCAGGTCCTCATCTTCATTCGTCAATATCAAGCATATTTCATCTTTCATCGAAATGTCTTTAGGACATATATTCTGAAATGTTTGTAAGCGAGACTTGAACATAGTAGTCCACTCTACGACATCTTGACGGGCCCTCGATCTCCAGTGTGAGGCAATTGGTGTTGTGGGACAAAATTGTGTGCATTTTAAATTCACCTAAAAACGTATTAAATACATTGAGGATAAAGATGACGCGATTCTCTTCCATCGTATATTTTGGCCCAACGTCAAATTGAACAAAAGTTAAGCATTGTAATTTGGATATCATTACAACCATTAACATAAGTCCAATGGCCGCAAGATAGCCAAACTCTGGCATGATAAACCAATGCTCGCTTGTGCATGAGTGTCTAAAATCGTCCAATCTCCTCTTGTAATCCAAAATATCATAGGAGTTCATAATGGTAGCCCACAATAGCTTGTCCCTACGTAGCTTAGACAACATTACACTTTGAATAGCATGAGAATGTTTTAGTCCATCCATGACACATCTCCTTTGGAAATTCCTGTATATCCACAGTTCCCATCCGATTTGACATCAAATATATCTTTCGCAAATGATTGAAAGAACTCGTGAACATGTTTGATATACATCTTCTTCTTCCTAAACCATGTCTCCGATTTCACGCCCGTTAATGGGGTCTTGTTCGCAAAGATTTTTTTAAGATCAGTTGTGGACGATACATCATGCTCCCAATCACAAGCAATTCTTTTGGTAGATATATCATCAGACTTCTTCCCATTTGGTGGCCTACCCTTTTGACTAATTTGTACGGGCTCGATCAAGGGCGTGCAAGAGGTTTGGGTAATTTTTTATAACTTTCTTAATGTCATCTTTCTAACGACTTCTCCTGCCTCAGTCCACCATTTCTTAAACAATATAATCTTGGGAGAATATTAAAGCTCACGGTACCTAAGAATGCTAGGACAATGGCAAGATTCTTTCAATGATCGTCTAGCGTCCACTACGGAATTGCTTGGCCTAGCTTCTTCCATTGGGCCAACTCATGGACACATGGTAATCCATAGATGGTACGAATTATGTGTGAGCATCATATCTCTGTATATTGGGTGTTAGCAGCGGATTTGCTCAATATTGATCTCATGCAATCGATCTCCACAATAATTAAGTCTAAGGCATAGTGTGATGCCCTACCAAGGATCGCATGCAACAACTCATCACTGTGGTCATGCTTGGTTAATTAGAGTGATTTCTGAAACTCTATTTATATTTGAGTGACTTGGTTACCAAGAAATGCGTCCATACCCTTTCAAACCGTCACGAACAAACATGTACTATTTGTTAAGTCTTTTTTCAGTTGGGCATGGGCACCATCCATTCTGTTAGTTGTGCGGTTACCACGATGGGGAGCTCGATAAGTCCATGCATGTGCGAACAAAAAACATAGAGGCATCCAGTTCTTCTGTATGTACGTAATTATGTTGGGGTAGTTTTTCCAGTTTTGATTAAAATCAACCCATGCATTCTCAAATTCGATCGGATTCTCGGACTCCACAACCCTAATCCAACCTTGCATAAATAACTTCTTATCCTGGTCTTTGATTTTATATTTCAAACATGCACCTTCTATATTTTTTAACATGGAATAAATATAATATAGGAGGGGCAAGTGGAAACACTGTTGGCACCACGTTTAAAAAAAATATTGTTTGTTAGAGACAATAACTCACGACAAAGCTTCTGGCTCGTATAGTGACCTCAAATGTTGCAATGCCCAATCAAAATTCTCCTCTTTATCATTCTTTAGAAAAGCAAATGCAATGCAAAATGATTGCCCGGTGGACGTAACTCCAATCATCTCAAATAATGGCATATTATACCGATTGGTCTTGTAGGTGCAATTAATCACCAGTACGGTCGGGAAGCATTTTTACCAACAAACAAGAGGTAGGATGTGCGAAAAATAAATTCTCAACCACATCAATTTGCTCATTCCTTCTATGACAGTGAACATAACTCTTCTCCGTTAGCAAATGCAATAACTGTTGCATGGCGGTGCGCCCTTGCATCTCAACATTTTTCATTTTGCTTTTAGCGTTGTAAATTGCTCTAATGGATGAACAATTTCATTATAGTCTATGTTTCAATGTGTGGAGTGCTTCCTTTGGTCCCACCCCATTGTTGATCATCTCATTATCAATGTTCCACTCTTCTTGTGAAGGTCGAGCTACATAAGGGTGTCCAACAAGTGTTTAGACACCTCATGGTTGTGTAGCCCACAAACAACTTCCACCCCCAACGGCCATTATCGTGCGGAACACCTTTCAATTGAAACGGACAGTCACACTTTCGTATTCCAAAACACTGCTTCCTTTTCTTGTCCATACCCTCACTTTTCTTTTTCTATGAAGCTCGCTTCGTTCACAACAAAGTACGACTTACTTTTCTGACGAAACTTGCCTTGTCATATTTCAAAATGATCATGACCGCGTGAATCTTGCGACGAACTTGTTGACACCAATCAATCATCTTGTCACGTTCATTAAAAATCTGCACAAGACGAACATTGTTAATTGAAAGGACAGTTTATATGGAAATTTCAACTATAAATAAAAAAAATTGTTGAGTACAATAAAAATAAACTAAACATGCCCCCTCAGTGGTGAATTCGACTGTATGGTCTAGCGTAATTGTATTAATATCCAATCCTTCTTATATTTCGGCATCCCGCCAACGCATATAATCATATGTAGTGTCATCCAATTATGTCATACATTAAAAATCTCAAAGTGTTGAAATTAAACAACGTGATATGTTTTTTTTAACCATAGACAAGGTGAAATCGAGAAACAAATCGCGCAAACATTTGCCCGAGGTTGATGTCGTTCTTCCTCAACCGTGCATTATTCACGCATATTCGGTTCCTCAGGGAAGCACATTGAGTAGATACACTCGGTACAATGACATTGTCAATATCTTGCCAAAATGTATCATCAAGTACCGAGTCATCTAACTAAAATGATAATATAATAATCAGTACAATAAGAATTGAGAATTTAATAAGAAAAATCAATAAAAACACGTGCAGTGTTACTCATAAATTGATTTATTTAACCATTTCCAATTATCACCCAACTATCACCTCTTCAAAAATATCACCCTTTAATATATTTGAAATTAAAATTAACTTATTTTTCATTTTAAACCCTCAACCTAATTAGACCTCAAATTATTGATTTTATAAGGGAACCCACAGCTAAATGTGATCGCTAGTAGGATACACACGGTCTCAAGTGACTGTGAATAGGTAAGTCACGACCTCTTCAAACTGTTGAAGCCTCACCACGATTATATGTCACCGTTGAGTATGGTTTGATGGACACATTTGGCCATGATTCAATTATTGACGACTAGTGACACATGGTCAAAGAAAACTGTGGTAAAGCCTCTACGGTTACAGTTAATCGAAAGTATTCATCACTTACGGTGACGGGTGGCCGTAAGCTCAGTCAACCCATTTTTTTTAATCTTTTCATCATTTTAAAAATTGTTTTACACATTATATACTATGTAAAGGTGTTTTAATATCTGAAAATCATCAAAAGAGCTTTGGGTGTTTGGAGTTTGAGAAGCTTCCAGATCAACTTTCTTTTCCTCAACCATTGCAATGTAGTCCCTTTAACCATAGTTTCTATATATAAACAACACAAAAAACACCAGAGCAACACAACAAACCCACGAAAATGGAGTTTTGGAGACAAATGAACAAGATGATTCCAGCTAGGTTAATCGTAGGTATGTATGTTTCAGTGGGAGTTGAAGAGTTTTGATTTTTTGTTTATTGTAGTGTTCAAGAATATGTGGTGTTAGTTTGTGTGTATTAGATATTTTAAAAGAAAAAAGGTACAAAAATTTTGGATGTGAGAGATTTTGCAGGTTTTTCAGAACCTCATTTTAGGTCTCAGTATCTTGTTTTTTAGGAAGGAATCTCCTCCCTTAATTCGTGCGGCGTTGACCTCGTTATTGCAGCACATTTCATTTTTGTTTTCCTTTATTTACAAGCATTGGTAATAAAGTAAAAAAAAAGACCATTTACTCCACCACTGCCTTTCATCGAAATCACCTAACCATTAAAATTAGTAAACCTTTATTTTCAGCCTTACCTTAACATTTATCCAAATTACAAACCTAACCCCAAATATTCTAAAAATTTAAAAGGAAGGGTTTCATATTGGTATAAAAGGGTTGAAAGGAATATTTTTGTTTTCAAGGATTATTTTCAAGCGCCATTTAAGTGCTTCTTCATCTACACGACACAGTATTTTGGGGGATGCGTATTCGAGGCAAGTAACTTTCCATTCTGCCCCTTTTATATGTGTAGTTAACTAAATTCACCTAAATTAATTTTTAATGTTTAAAATTAATTAGTAACCCTGGGAATCTGGACATTCCTAATTAAATTACAAAATATGCGGATTTAAATTTTTACATAGTCGATATTTTCTTTTGAGCCTTATTACTTTGAGGAAATTAATTGTAGACCCTGAAACATGAAGATTTATATTGAAGAGTTGGACCCCATTTGTAGAATTTGGCGATTGAAAATTGAAATTATGCAAACTAAAATTTAGACTTATTAATTATGCATGCGTAATAGGGTTGTACCTTGTGCATTAGAAGTTGTACTCTTGACATGTTTGTCTTTATTAGATGATATATGTCACGCGAACCTCATTTATACTATGCGAACTAATTTTAAAATATTATAAATGACTTGGGACACTTGATATTTATTGATGGACCCCTATATGACGTAACTTACTCTTGTAAATAATTATATGCCCAATTTATGCAAGTATACCATATGAACCATACTTGAGATCCTATTAGTGTTGATATTCATTTTGTCACGTAAACGATATAAGGAGTACGAGAATCACTTGTTATTGGATCGATTGTTGAATAATAGTGTTGGATTAGTCAGAGAATTTCACTTGTAGATATTTATATTCTTATTTTACTCTTGCACAATAAACCCTAATGAATTTATTTTAACAATGACCCTATCTAAACGTATGTATTTTGGGGGTGTTCTTTATTTGGATTTCACTTTGGTGAGACGTACCACACATGGGGTTTAAAAAAGGGTAGTTGTGATGACTCAAAACCTTAATAAAATTAATATACCCTTACTTAAATGATCTACTTTACGAAAGTGTATATGTAATGGTATATATCCCTTAACTCTTTATGTAACAAGCTAAAATGTATAAATGACTTTAAAGGACATGACCCCTAGGTGGGGTAACTTGGGTTTGAGTTAATGGCTCAGAGTGAATAAATATGTGTTAAAATGTCATTGATTAATGAAGATGTGATATTAAAATGAATGGTTGGGCGTTGAAAGGGGACACCTCGATGTTATGATATATGAATTCATGTCCATATGAACACCAGGTGGCATCAGGATGTGAAAAATGATGTTTATGATTTACATGTGGTGTGTTATTCCGGCGTTGGGTAATGGGCGACTGAGGTTTATGTGATTATTTAAATTTAGCATACCTTATATTTTTTTATGGCCGAGATGAAAGGCGCATGTTGATTATGTGTTGCTTAAATAATGAGAATGAGTAATTAATTAAATGAATCGAGAAAATTCAAATATATTATGAGGTTATGTTTATGGGTTGGTCCATTCATTAAGTTATACGTTGTGATTTTTTTATTTATTCATATAATTGCTTTGAGTTGCGTAACTAAGTTACTTGCTTGGGTTTTGTAATTTTTCTTATAAGTTGTTCTCAGGTGCTAGGACTATACCTCTCGTTCAAATTTCATGTTCCAGTCAGACCTTGTTATTCCTCTCTATATTTAGGATTTCAAACTTGGAGACATTGTAAGCCCCTATCTTTTTATCATCGTTAGTTTTGCATTTATCTTATGGGCTTTTATATGAGTATTTTCATAGCGTTTCCAAATTTATTTTCTATTCTTTCATTTATTTCTCTCTATGTTGAGAATGATATTGTACTATTTTAAATATTATGTATAATTTTATATTTAGACTTTGTCAACCAAAATGTTTAATCACACGGGGTATCACAGTTGGTATCATAGCATGGTCTTAGGCCCAGAGGGTTATAGGTTCTCTTTGATTTTTACGTAGTATTCTTCGATGGGTGCATGTTTATATTGTTATCTATGTTTCATTAGTGAGAAGATTTATATTTTGAATTTTATATGCCACTTCATGTAAGAGTTTGTCAGGCTAGAGAGTCAATGATGTAGGTCGATCCCGCGACCCCTGCACCACAGGCACCTGCTATGATGGGTATTCCGGCCCTCGATGCCCATGGGCAATACCTCCATCGGTGCACATCAGTTATTAGAGTTGATTAGCCAGATTGTTCGGTTAGGATTGCCAAAAACAAGACAAGATGTGTCTTATATATCACCACAGCCAACAATACTAACCGTCTTAGGATGGGAGAAGGAGCGAGGAGCCTTCATAAAGAACAATCTATCGACATTTACATGTTACACTGATCCCATTGTGAAACCATAGTGGTGCCAAGACATTGAGAGACATTTGAGGTTATTGACTTATATCTAGATAAAAAAGCATATTCTAGTGACTTTTTATTTGGATGGGGATGCTCTCCAATGGAAGTGTAGTGTGACTATAGAGGGGGATATGGAGAACATGGCCTACGATGAGTTTGTCATATGTTGTCTGTTTTGATGATAAGTAATTTTTGCCATCAGAAAGAGAGTAAAATAAGGAAGATTTTCTCGTACTAGAGCAGGGATCCCTTACGAAAACCAAGTATGAGTAGGATATTAAACTTATATCCCTTTTTTCTTGAGATAAGGTTAACACTAAGGAAAAAAAGATAAGGAAGTTTGTGAGAGGGCTCATGTGGTGGAACCCGTCATTTACTACCTATAGTTGGGTGGTAGACACTACATTGATGCATTATCAGGAACGCGCAGATCACAAGAGGAAGTTGGACAAATTGGGTTAATCTAATAGGCCTAAGGCATAGTCAAGCACGGGTTGAGACATATAGGGTGACCCCGTCCATTAGGGATAAGAGCAGTGGAAGCATTTCAGACCTAGTTAGGAGATACTCCAACAGCATCCCAAGAGTTCCCATCAACAGGGGTAGGGGCATAACTAACCACAACACCACCAACAACAAAGGTAGTAGAGGCAACATAGGGCACCGACAACCCATTTGATGGTGCATGCTTATAATGTGGAGGTAGGGGCATATGTCCCGAGTATGCCTAGGTGAGGAGATTCGGGTTTAACAATGTCAAGGATAAACAGACCAAGGTCAGGTCCAGTAGGGACATGGCCACTCTGGGCAGCATTAGGGACATGACCAACAGGGATTCCGGCCCTAAAAGCAACCATACCAACCTCCGTAGCTTCGAGTATCGAGGCTAGAGCTGGTAGTAGCACTACCCACACCACTGGTTGTGCATTAGCAACCCCAACTTCAGTATGGGAGAGTTTATCAAATGGCACAACCCCAACAGGAGGGCTAGGGACAACTCCATACGGTGGATGGTACGTCTTATGGTTTCGACACTTTAGCTAGAGTTTTGTTTGACACCGATGCCACACACTCATTTCTATCATGTAGTTTTATGGATATTTGTTTCTTACTTCATATACATCATGATAGATCTCAATAGATACTATGTTAGGTGTATATACACCTATTATGGAGATTTGTGATGTTATGGAGGTTTACATCAGTAGATTATCTTTTAAGGCTGATTTGTTAATTTTAGACACACACTCTTATGATGTGATCTTGGGTATGGATTTAAAGCTCATATAGATTGTAGGGGTCGGGATATCCTTTTCACTATTCCAGGATCGAAGATGTATATTGTGGATATGCCTTGGCCAGAGGATTATGCCATGAGACAATTGTATTTTATTTAATGAGGAGACTCTAGAGGGGATTATCATTTCACTAGATTCTATTCCAATTATCATTGGTAGTCATCGTCAAGGTTTATCGTGATATCTTCACGAGCACTTGAACCTTGTTGAAGGTTGTTGTGAAGGTTATTCAGGGACAAAAGGAACTTTTAATTCACCGTGAAAACTCCAAAATTGATAACTATCTTGCATACCCGATCTTAACAAATGTAGTTTAACTATTTTCCACTCAAACACCTTATCATTCTTACACCTAACACACGGACACGGAAACTCTTCATCATTATGGCATCTCTTTGCGTATTTCACAAACTCATTAGCACCTCTGCGAAACACATTCCCCATTATGTTTGTCTCACCCACCCACTCTTTGTATTTCGAATATCCCATCACATCTACCACAGCTACTACAACTTAGATTTATAGTATGTTTCATTTAATTATGTCTTATTTATATTCGATTTTTAAATTTGAAATTCAAATTCAAACTTAGATTTATAGTATGTTTCCTTTAATTTCATTTAATTTCTATTTCCTCCATCTCCTCTAAAGGGTGAGTGGTCCTATCCCATTCAAGACCGCATATTTTCGTAATATACTTCATAGCTCATGCACATTGTTAAGATTTGAGAAAAATTCGGAAACATATCCCCGTAGTCTTCCAAGTACACGACGTAGATTGGCAAGTGTGAGTATTATTTCAATTGATCAATTGAAATAAAAGTCACACTTGTCAATCTAGTATGTACCCAGAGAACATTAGGATACGACTGCAGAACTTCCTCCAAAAGTAACAACTTTAAGCTACTAAGAATATTATTATAAAGAAATTATGCAGTCCCAAACTGTCCAAATGGGACAATTCGAGAGATCTCATTACAGGAGTAATGACTCTCGAACGGGTCTAAGGGCTATTGAATGCGTACGCATAAGAACTAGAAGGCTAGTATCTATGCACACTATATGTAATTTCAAGTATGTTTCATTTAATTATCATACTATATATAAATTGTTCGTTATACAAAGTAATTTTCAAAAAAAGTTGAAAAATTCCACCCCCATATGGACAATAATCCAGTGGTTATGCCACTTTTAAAATTAAACAACCTAACATCGATCCACTATAATCCAACCGCAATGGCAGCAACAAATGTGTATTCCGTACTCCTTCTAATTCATTTACTCAATTAATTATTTTCATCAATTAAACTAAAAAATAAAGTATACAATTATTAATTTACTAATTTACAATGAGGGGCAATCCTACTTGCATATGAAAGGGGCACTAATTATTAATTTACAAAAAAAATTAACAACCAATCAATATTAAATCAATCAATTCTTTTACAAGGGGCATTACAATATGAGGGGCAATATCTAATAAACCAATACAAATTTAATTAAAAAACACACAAACAAGAACATATACACCCCCTGCCCCCCTTCCTTCCCCTCTACCCCTTCCCCTCCCCCCCCCCCCCCCCCCCCCGCGCTTCCCCTGCCCACCCACGCACACACACACATATATACACACACACATATACGCACACATGCACATATATACACATACACGCGTGTATATACACACAAACACACACACACGCACATACCCCCTCCCCCAGCCCGACTGCCTCCCCCCCCCCCCCCCCCCACACACACATGCACATTTACACACATATACACACACACACACATATACATACACATATACATAAATGGGGGAGAAATAGAGAGAAAACATACCAAGGTTGTAGAGAGAGAGAAAGCCGCTAGAGGGAAAGAGAGATAAATGGAAGGAACAAATTCGGTGGGAAAAAAGAAGGGGTAGGTTTTTTTTACTGACAGAATTATCACGGACGTGTCATGGTCATTGACCGTGACAAGTCTTTATCACAGACTTCTCACGGTCAATGACCGTGATAAAAAACACATTTTTTTTTGTCACGGTCATTGACCGTAAAAAGACTGGATACTAAAAGGTGACAATTTTACCATTTTGGTGTAGTGTTATTAGAAAATACCATTTCTTTTATTTTACATGTTGTCTTACACTTTATCCCTATCACATTTTCAACCTATTTTTCATATAATTTAAAAGGCAAGAATTTTTACTTTTCTCATTTCATATTTAAACCCAACAAAAACCTTCTCTAAACTTGTTTATACATTTAGTATCAAAATACTACAAGTTTATATGCATGAGAAGATAGATTTTAAACCCAAAATCCCGCTACATCGCTTAAACATACATTTCATCATGGAAAATCATTGCACTTGCAAAAATACATTTTTTTAAAGCACAAAACATATTTTTATTTCTTCAACCTCAACAAATGTCTATTTTTCATAAAACCTTCATTTTTGTAAGAACTTTGAAATATTATTATTTCACCAAATTTTCCAACAAAATCACTTCATTAACCATCAGTTTTTTTTCATAAAATGTTTTTCATCAATATTTATAGAAAATACACCATTTTCATAAAACATCCACTTTTATACTTCAAAGCTTTGAAATAATTATTCATTCACTATTTTCAACAAAATATCATTTTACAAATATTTTATTTTATAAAATGTTTATTATTTTCTACACATTAATCACATCAATTAATCAAATACACCCTACTCATATAATTTAACTACAAGACTACAAATATAAAAACTAGAGTCTTATACTAAGAGTAAGGTTTTCTCACCTCTAATGGCTCTAATGGTGGTAAGAATATTAGTGTAGGAGGAGAAACCCCCTACCTCCAAAGGTGGCCTCAAGGGGTTACCAAATGCATCCTTAAAAAATGCTCCAAAATATTCTTATTCTAAGCTTTCAAGAAAGACCCCTTCAAAACTCACTTCATACTCCATGAAAGCTCCATTTTCTTCTTCTCCAAGAACCCCCAACAACACCTCAAAATTCGTAGTTCTACCTCAATAATGATGGAAATGGGTATTGTGGGCTTGAATATGGTTTAATATTACATAACATGGTGGTGGAATGGTGGAAGGATGGTGGTTTGGTGTTTGAAGACTACCCATACCTCTCTCTCACTTTCTCTCCTTCTTCTACTTCTCCCAACAACAAAATAAACCCAAACAACCCTTAATAAAACCCTCCTTAAGAATTAAAACCCCGTTTTGCCCCTCCTGGTTTGATCCGAGCTCGACAGCTCAAAGATCCAATGCTTAAATTGTGACAGCGCACAAGGGCAACTGAGATTAAAAATCAGTCTTACGTTGTTCGAACGACTTTCCTATGTCGTTTTCACGACTTCTACTATGTTTTTCCTTCCTTGGATCACGCGACCTGCTATTATAAGTCAGTAGCACGTCGTTAGAAGCCCTGTATCTCGCGACCTACATCTCGTTACTAACAACAGCCTCTTGTCGTTTGAACGACCCTATTTCATCATTTTATTTTTCTCCATTTCTCATCCACAATCTTTCCTTAATAATAATTAACTTCTCCTCATTTATAATCCACATATAATTTATTTATATTTTTGGGACAGGGTATTACAAGGAGCTTGTAGTAAGACGAGTCCATAGTATACCAATACCATAACTTATTGTCGTGAGGAACCTTAAAGACTGATAGGGTGTTCAACCAACCATGTTATTGGCTTCATCTAGGTAGATTAGGGCATTTAGTAGGTCTTCATCATATCCATCAATCCAAACATTGTCAATTTATATTTTGAATTGATATCTCAACCTCATAGTCCTCTAAAACAACCCTCCCCTACCTTAGTCCAATGTTGTCATTTTGGAGCAGATCGAAAATGTTTTGTATCTCCTCCAACTCTCACAAGAGACTCACGACCTTCCTTATATGATTTCTATAAAGATCCATCATCCTATGGAGGTCAATGAGAACAACTGAGAAGGCCATACTTTATCAGTCAAAAGCCTAAACACTAAGCACTAAGTCAAAGTCATCATTATCTTAGACAAATTGGATAAGGTCCAGGCAATCATGAGATTGCTGAAATAAATAAAATTAGTTTGTTATAGGTTAATTATATATTTACCCAACGCACTTTACACGTTGTTCGCTTTGGTTACTGAACGTTCATTTTTTTGCTACAAACTTAATATCGTTAATTAATAACTATCGATTTGCTGACAAGTCATGATGTGGCATCCTAGTGTAAAAAAGAAAAAAAGTATAAATATGTGATGTGGCATCCTAATGTTAAAAAAAAATTTAGGAAAAAATACTCTTAGATTCTTCACAAACAAATTCTAAACACTAAAGGAATTTTGACAAATTTTAAACACTTAGTTCCACTAATTCTCTTCTTGTAAAAATCCACGCTAGTGGCATAACAAGTGAACTTAATAGTAAATTTTCCTTAAATATTTAAAAATTATTACCAAGGGACCTAATTATAAATTGCTCAACAATTTACCACTTGGTGACAAATTAGTGTGACTTCCTACCAAGAATAAGACACTCGATGTCTTATATTTGAATGGGTTTAAACCCATTTGAGCCCGACTTTCTCTCTTCGCTGTTCTTTTCTGGTGGCTATGGAAGCTCCGTACTCATCCTCCTCTCTCCACTTCTCGAAGTCTTTGGGAAAATTGAAGTGGTATTAGTGGTACTCATAACCTTCTTATCCATCTTCTTCTGTTCTGAAATGTTTGGAGTAGAGTTATTAGGTGAGTTCAAGTCGTCGAGTACATTGAAGTCGTCTATTGATTCAGAGTTGGAGTTTGAGTCAGATTTGGAAGAGGAGTCATTAAAAGATGGGGTTTTTTGCGCAACGAATCTTACAGGTTTGACAATGGGTTTGTGGGTACGGGGTTTTCATCGTTATCCACCATTACCGTGTGTAAAGAAGAAAGACATACGTACGAGTATGGATTTGGAAATGGGTTTAAGAATTCTGGAGGCAGTTTGAGGATTCTTAGTTTAGGGTTAGAGCTCGTTTGGTTCGAGGTTTGGAAATGGAATTTAGGATTCCTGGAATTTAGAATTCCTCTCATTTAGGATTACAATGTTTGGTTGGAGATTTAAGGGAAACTTAGAATTCCTGGAATTTAGAATTTCCACGAAATTGGATTCTCCTTTCCCCTCTAAAATGGGGGTAATCCTATATTCCCGGACATATTACCTTACTTTTGTGGTGAGACAAAAATACTATTTCACATAAACTCATAAATACACATTCTCTCTCTCATACACACACACACATTCTCTCTCTCTCTCTCTCTCACACACACACACACACACACACACACACTCACACACACATACTCACTCTCTCTCGCACACACATACATATACACACTCTCTTTCTCTCTCACTCACACACATGCTCTCTCTATCTCTCTCACACACATAAACACTCTCTCTCACACACATACACATACACATACACATACACATACACACTCTCTCTTTCTCGAATTTTTTTTGATGTGTTCAACGACATCAAGTTTTGATGTCGTCCAATCACATGATTTTTTAAGAAGTGTTCTCTCACTTCATTTAATGATTCATTATCTCATATTCAAGTGACGTTCTCTCACTTCATTCAATAGGAAATAAAATAGTTTACACCATTTATATATAAAAAAAAAAAAATGACATTTTTATACTATAACATTTTTTCTTTAATAACAGTTTTTATATATAAAAATATTACAAAAATGTTTAAATGTTTTTAAAACTCTTTTTTTTTAAATAAAAAAGTTAAAAAATAATTTTCTATATAAACTATTAAAAATGTTTTAAATATGTACTATTTTTTTAAAAAGTTAAAAAACGTGTTTTTTAAAACTGTTTTTCATATATAAACATTTTTTTTAATATATTAACAGTGTATTATAGATTAAAACTATAAAAATATATTTTAAATGTTTCTTTAAACTGATTTTTTTTTAAATAAAATATTAATATATATTTCTAATATATAAAAAACAGTTTTTTTAATGTTTTTCGCCATTCAAAAAACTGTTTTTGTACAACAAAAAAAAATGCAAAAAAAAACTGTTTAATATGTTAATATATAAACACATTTTTATTTATATAGACACATTTTTTAATGTTTAATAAACACATTTTCAAAAATACCATTTTTTACAACTTTATTTTTCAGGAAAGATTAATAAAAAAAGTTATTCAAAAACTTTTTTTTGTTTTTATTTAAAAACTGTTTTTTTACAACTTTATTTTTTTGTAAAGAATTAAATTTTTTTTACTAAAAACTGTTTATATTTAAATAAAAGTGTAACAAAACTAGGGGTGGCAATTTTAGAAACGACACGAAAAAACGACACGGAACGACACGAAATTGACACGATATTTCGTGTTCGTGTCGTGTTCGTGTCGTATTTTTTTGACACGAAGTCGTGTCGTGTCGTGTTCGTGTCTTAATTATGAGTCGTGTCGTGTCGTGTTATCGTGTTATCGTGTTTTTTAGGCCTAAAATTTAAGAAATTATGGTTGTCGTGTCGTGTCGTGTCGTGTTATTTTTTATTCGGGTCGTGTTCGTGTCAGCTAAAAAAAACACGAAGTCGTGTCGTGTCGTGTTCGTGTCCGAAAAAACCTTGTCGTGTCGTGTCGTGTCGTGCCAAAACACGACCCACTGACCCGATTTGCCACCCCTAAACAAAACACGTTTTTTTAAACTTTTTCAAAAAATAGTATATATTTAATATATTTTTAACAGTTTACATAGAAGGGATTTTAGATGGCGGAAAAAAAGAATTCCTGCTTGAACCAAACAATGGAAAGGAATTGAAGATTCCAGGAACTTAGAATTCCTGGAATTATGAATTCCCGGTCCCTTGCCAAACCTCGAACCAAACGAGCCCTGAGAGTATCTCGATGCCCTGTACATTGTCAAGAAAGAGATGGTGCAGTTGTTGGACATTGTGACTAGTGAGATAGGTTATGTTCATAGTGATGGTAATGGTCGTCGATGGGGCAGTGCTCACTATTGTTTGTAATTCAATATTAACAAGGGTGTTTTTGTTTAAACCCATTTTTTCGTAAACGTACCCCTTTACACTTTCAACAGCCCCACATTCACGGTTTGCCAATAAAATAACAAGATGGGTAGAGCTCACTCTATTCAGAGACTTTAGCAATTCCCCCCCCCCCCCCCCCATACACGGCTTCATGTAACCGTGAAATGTACTGTCACGGTGCGTTATAATCGTGAAATATATGCAGAAACTTAATAAATTTCAAAACATCAACTGCGTTAGACAATTCCTGAACAAAGGAAATCAATTTAATGATAAATTTCAAAACATTTACCATTTTATTCGAGTGCTTTAGCTCCGACTTGCGTATTCTATTCTCAAGATTTTGAATGTATGGATGGGATCTTTCTAGGTACCAATACATGTACCCAACCACACATTCCCAAGGCACGAACCTCACCTGGGTCAAACGTCTGGTATCGGACAGTACATGGTCGACCCTGTTAAGTTGATACCATTTCTTGATATCAAAGTTTAATTTGTATCCGGCATGGGTCTCCCCCCTCTCCTTTGACAAAGGGCGCATTGGTGGTCTAGGAATTGTTTGAACACGTCCATCTTGGCGTAGGACCCTCTCCGGGTAGTAGGGTTCCCCAATATCATAGCAGATAAGGAGGCCGTTGTACCATGAGACCTCCTGAAATGAGTACGCCTCACTTTTTTCGGAGTAGGAATCCCATACAAACTAAACGTATTTCCAAATGTTAGTACGTAAATAAATAAAGAAAACAAATACTGAACTTAAAATAACTAATACTTACGTTTGAAGCTTTTAAATCATCTAAGGTTTCCCTTACCTCCCGTAACTGTGCAAAGGCATCCCCTGGCACTGTTTGCGCCACTATGCTCGAAATGGAGATTTCTAACACCCCTTGCCAAATTGAAGTGGTCGTATATCCACGCCTGCAGTCAAAACAAAATAAAATTTCAATATAGACATATTAATTAGGAGATTATTATATTACAAAACAAAATTAAAAATATGTACCACTTTAAGGGGAAGATATTCGGCCACTTGCCGAACGTCCACCCGAGAGGCAATCCCCAACTGTCGATATAAATGGGCCAATACACCTGTTGATGCAAAAAAGTGGACCGAATCCCATTTTTATGATCACAGATAAATAGATAAAAGCAATCCAATCAAGCACATGAGAGACACAGATTTTTAAAGTGGTTCGGCTATAAGGAAAAGCCTACGTCCACTGTTATTTTATTCCCAGGGGTTTACAATAGCACAATGTGGTGTAGAGAGAGAAAAAGGTATGGATCTTGTGTATTGTGTCTCTCGGTTCTTGGATCTCTTGGATCTCTCTTTTGGATCTCCCCTCCTTTTGGCTAAGGGAATACATGTATTTATAGTGGTGGGGGATAAAGAGATTCATTGTATGTAGACATTTATACATTATGTCTACATTCAACGAATCTAATTGCTTGGTATGCTATCTGTTGTCATCTACAATATAAATGTACATTAATGATCATTAAATACGTAGTTATCCTTTGATATTCCTGGTTGGTATGCCGACCAACACTCTTCGGGTGCCGACCAACTCTCCTCGGGTGCCGACTAATACTCCTCGGGTGCCGACCAACTCTCCTCGGGTGTCGACTAACTCTCCTCGGGTACCGACCAACTCTCCTCGGGTGCCGACTAACACTCCACGGGAGTCGAATAATGCCACGTAGGATGACACGTGTCCTTTTCTGATTGGTCCTCGCAGATGGAGAATTTTTGCGTTAACAGAAGCCCCCAATGCTCCATGCTTGATGGTTTACTTGAAAGGATGGAGTATTTATTCTGCAATGTTGCTCGGTGCTCGTGAAATTCTTGATCTACCTTCGTCTAGGAGATAATGAACTTTATGTTGAACAAATTAAGAAGGTAGATCAAGAATTTCACGAGCACCGAGCAACATTGCAGAGTAAATACTCCATCCTTTCAAGTAACCCATCAAGCATGAAGCATTGGGGGCTTCTGTTGATACCAAATTTAATCTGCTGATGTGGACGAATAATACGAAGACACGTGTCAATCTACGTGGCACAATAGCAGCGAGGAAGTTCATTTCCCGACCAACCATGATTCTTTCCGAGCAACGAGGATACACCGAGGAACTCCAGCGCACCGAGGAACTCTAGCGCTCCGAGGTACTCTAGTGCTCCGAGGAACTCCTGAGCAACGAGCAACTATGGCGGTCCGAGCTGCACCTCGGTCGTATCATTAATTTCCAGATGATCAACTGTTCAAATATTCATTGAATGCTTATATTCTTGACGCGCACGCTGCATTAAATGTATTACCCTTTCACATGTATATCATTTAATGTATCGAACCTTTCATGTACAGCCTCAAGGCTATAAATACCTTGTATCATCCTCATTCAAAGGGGACCGGAATTTCTTGAGAGAACTTGTAATCAAGAATTCCACAAACACTCAGCAATAACATAACAGTGGACGTAGGCTTTATTCCTAGCAGAACCACTTTAAAAATCTTTGTCTTATTTATTTATCTGTGATTGAATGATTAGAGCAATCTAGTTTTTTACATCAACAACACCCATCCCCCAAGCATAGTCTTTTCATTTGCCGACCTTTCGCAATGACTATAGGTAGTACACTGGAACTCGATTGCCCGATTTATCCGGGAACAATAAGCAACCGACCATGAAAAGCAAGTACCCCCTAGCAGTCTGCTCAATCTTCCTCTTTGAAGTACTTTCCCCTAGCTTCTTAACCCTCCCTTTACACAAATTCATTAACCAATCAAAATGAACAACGTATACAGACTTACATTCCTCCTTGGCATCCTCCTCGGTACAACCCAAATATTTAGTAAGCTATTGGATTTGGGCCGTCTTCTCCTCGGCTTTCTTCAGAACAGTACCATACATCGGTTTACCTACTATCAAGATTTGGAGGAGATAATACACATTATTTAGGGTGATGGTCATCTCGCGCGAACGACATATGAAATGAATTTGTCTCCGGTTGCTACCGTTCAATGAATGCCAACACCGATACATGGTTTATGTACCGATAGGAGTGTTTAATCAGACCGTACAACTCGGAGTTTCTCACCAGCTCTATTACCAGGTCATCCTCGTTGGCTAAATCCCACTCAGTAAAATTCTTAAAGTGGTACACGCACTTCATTATTTCCCTTTCCTCATCTCTATTCCAAATAGAATAACCAATATGGTTAGGATAATTTTTCAGGAGTTCGGGGTTATTTGGTGTGCACCTCTTGAGCGATTAGGAATCAGAGTGGCTTATTTTTTTCGGGCATTTTTCTTTAGCCCTTTCGATATGGACGGTTGGACTCGTCCTCTCCTGCTCTCTCTCATTCTTCCTCTCTATCTTCCTCTCCCCCTCTCACTCATTCTTCCTCTCTATCTTCCCCTCCTCTCTCTATCCTTCTTCATCTCTATCCTCCTCTCTCAGTGCATCTCTCTCTTCCTCACTTTTCTCTTTTCTCTATTCATCACTTTCCTTCTCTCTCTCTTTCTCTTGTGATTTATCTTCTTCTTTTTTATCATCCTCTTTATCTCCCACTACTCCTACCTCACCCCCTTCACTAACCCCAATTAAATCACTTACAACCGCCTCAACTACTTGCTCAATTGACTTCGAAGTATTACCCGCCTCAACATTAAGTAAATCTCCAACCACTTTATCTAACGAAGTCATCGGAGAATATCCTTTGCTTGAAGTAGTGGCCTCACTGGCACTACTACTACTAGAGGAAGATACGGGTCATCGTACTTCCTTAGCCACCTCCAACCTCCTCTTCCGCTCGGATGCGGTAGGAGGATTTTTGCTTCTCATCATTTATATGACCTACATAAAAAATTAACAAATTAACAAATTATATTATCAAATCAACATTTATATACCCTAGCAAATGAATATATGAAATAGGAAATAAATTGGTACTTTACGAGATTAGAATTAAAATTAGAAACAATAATTACTAAAAAGGAAATCACGGTTCTATATGGCGGTGAAATATTTACAAACGGTTGGGTTTGGCCGTGAAATCTACAACCACGGTGAGAACTGTCCGTATATTGTGTAATCACGGTTGGACATGACCAAATATTATTGGCACCTACGGTGACGGGAAACCGTAGGTGCAGACCATTTTTTTTCTTTTTTTCAAATCATTAAACCCTAGTTTTTTCTTACTGTGGTAAACCCTAGGTCCCATTCATGCAAATGGAATATATTTGCAGTTAGATTAATTAGGGTTACATTTTAAAGAGTTTATGATGGATTTCTTGTATGTAATTTACATGCTATGGTTTAATACACAAAATAAGAGCACAAAATTCGAACATGGCAGTAATTGAAGTAAGGTTTAATGGTTTAACATAGGGGCGTGTTTCGGCCGGATCGGATCGGAATAGGGGTGTTCGGAAAATTTTCCAAAATTTTCGGAATTTTAAAATCCATTCCAAAGTCGGAAAAATAAATTTCGGAAAATCAATTTCTTTTCCATGTCGGCGACTTCGGAATATTCGGAATTTTCGGAATTTTTGAATATTTTTTTATTCGGAAAAAATTAGGAAAAATCGGAAATATCAGTTTTATCTTTTTCGGATAATATCGGAAATACAAAATTATCAATTTTATCTTCTTTATTCCACTTTTTTTGGGGGGTGGGGGTAGTTTTATTTCCATACAAATGTCAATTTCAAGCAATATTGAGTATTGATGTTAAGCGTAAAAGTTGAACCTGGTAAGACCAAGTGAGCAGTGCATATTACTATGAGAAAAAATAAGCAAAGAATAACACCAATGTTAGTAAGCATACAAGGAAAACATTTAAGATATGTTTAACAAATAGAGCTACAAAACTATGTTTAATAGATCGGAGAGGAATGATACCACCTGATTGAGTGAGGAATTAGAAATGATAGGATTTAGGAATTCATTCTAATTAGTGTAGAAATGAGAAAAGAAAGGGAGCAAAATAACCTTTCTATAGCTAAAAATTAAGGGTTGAGATTATTTTAAATGAATGGGTGGGATTGTTTTAAATGAAGGGTGAGATTATTAGGAAATGTGATGAGTAAAAATTATTAAAATGAATAAAAATATTATTATTTCGGAAAATATTTTGGATAAATCGGATCGGCATGATATCGGAATTTTCGGAACGGAAAATCGGAAAGTCGGAAATCTATATTTGATTTCCAATTCCATTCCAATTTATATTGGAAAAGTCGGAAATCGGAAAAATTCGGATCGGAAAAATTAAAATGATCCAAAATTGGAAAAATTCGGATCGGAAATCGGAAAATTTGGAAGTTCGGAAATAATTGACACCCCTAGTTTAACATACCAGAAATGAAGCTTTATGGTAATGTGTTGTTGTGTGTTTTTGGTGTTGTGAGTAAAATTTAATGGGGGATGGTGGTTTGGGAGAGAAGTTAGAGAGAGAGAGAGAAGGAAAGGGAAAAAAAATGAGGATTGAAATTTTTTGAATTTGTATGAGTAAAGGTACACGCGGTGTTGATTTTTTTTTTAATATTTTATATAAATATTAAGTACTTATATGGTGTTTTATATAAAAAATGTTTTGAACCATATTTTTTGGGTGAAAATATAATGATCCCATTTATATCATGCGTGTATCCACCCATGTGGAGAAGACCATTGGAAAAAAAAAAAATTAAAACGCGTAACGGTTAGGTGGTTGATGAACAGATAAGAAACGAAGTAGTCGTGCAGAATTAAAAACTAAAATAAAAAGTAGGGTTGATGGTATAGGTTCTCCAAACCACATCTTTCTAACACCAAATTTCTCTCTCGATCTGTGTGTTTCCGGTAACCGTCTGTCTCCACTTGATCAACTTCATCACTTCAACGTTCAAGGTTCCCATCTTCTCTCTCCTTTATTTATTTTGGGTGTTTTATGTTTGAACCCCTTCATCAGTAAACCCACACAAATATGAGTGAAAATAAAATACAATTAATATACCCTATCTCCAGAAGAAAATGGCAAAAAGATGATTTTACTCATTAAAACCCATTTCAGACAACAAACCGTCCAAACTTTTACACCCCTCCAACTATCACAAATATACATTTCAACTAGCGTTTTCAAAAACACAAATTCAAATCTGGTTGCAATTTAAACGGTATGTTTTATTCGTTGCAAATCTTCAGATCTTGTTGTTGGTCTTGGTGAGATTTGAAAGTAAAATCATTTGTTTTGCACAAATCCAGATCCGGTTGTGATACACTATTCTGCCAGAGTTTTTGTTTTTTTATTTGTTCCCGGTGATAATGATTTAAGCCGTTTGTTCTTTCATTTTTTTAAGTGATTGAGTTGCTTCCGTTCAGTTGTCAAAATAAATCTGATATGAATAGAAACTTGATGCATTGTTATATAGAAATCTAATTGGTGTCTAAGGTTGAGTCCTATTTGTTCGTTGATGCTTATTTGTTCGTTGATGCTGCTGGGGTTTAAAAACAGGGATATTATACTACTTTTTTCAATTAAGTTTTTCAAAAGCAGCATTGATTTAAATGAGGGTTGTAGATTGTTACGTGGGGATTATATAAAAGCTCCCTTTATTTATGGTATTACATTCATTAATGAATGCGCCACATGACGTAACTTGATGTACAAAATTCGGTAAATCTATTATTCATAGGGATTAAAGTGACCACAGGTTAAGTGAATGTTTTTGCTATTTGAGGAGATGTCATGGATTTCAAGTCTTACTCACTTTTGTTAGTTGATAACCTCATGTAATTAATGATAAAGGCTTGTAACAGAATCATATGATTTTGATTTTGTTGTTACCAGTTTGTTTTGGTTAAGCGAGTTTATTAATTCCACCTAGGATAGCCTTTTTGGTCATTTCTTTGTATATTCAAGTATGGACCGCTCTTTTTATTTTTATTTTTATTTTTTGCTTCTTTTTAATAATATATGTGTTGTATTTCCTTTACACCATTACTTCAGCCATATAGTTGTTTCAGGATTGGATCTCTAAAGTATTGGAAAAAAGGCACATTTTTTTTAAATCCATAGGCAAATGATCTAAAGTTGGAGCATCTTAGCATTTGACTTCCACCTCCTTTGTACTTCTATATATTTGGAATTACTAGGGAGATTAAGTAAATTTATGGAAAAAGTCAATGAACACAAGACCAATGTTTAAAAAGGCGAAAGGCGCGGCGAGGCGTAAGCCTCATTGAAAAGAAAAAAAAAAGAGCAAAATAATATTAAAAAAATACTAATAAAACCATAAAAATAAAATAACAAAGAAATATAAAATAAAATTAAAAAAAAACATCCTTGAGGGCTTTCTCACATAGTTTGACATTTTTTTGTTCCCCCAATATAACTTTTTAGAAAAAGAAAATCAATTTTAACATATTGGTTATTTTAAATATGACAATAAATTAATCAATGCAAAATCGTATTGGCAAAATCATTTTTTTAACTTCATTCACATATTGGTTCTTTTATAATATGACAATAAATTGATCAATGCAACTTAACAAGAAAATTTATTAAAAAAAACATTGTTTTTCAAGCTAAGATTAAAAAAATAGCAACTTTATTAAAAAAATAATAAAACATATTAACCTAAGTTTATTAAAAAAAACAGCAACCTTTAAAGTATATTAGTATAAGTTAAAGAAAACATATTTTTCTAAGTTGAAAACCCAAAAACAGAAACCTTTTTAAAAAAAAAAACTTTAAAAAAAAATCATATTGAAGTTAATTTAGTACATTTATTTCAAACAAACTATAAATTTGTAACAAAATATAGTTTCAAACAAATTTATACACTTATTTCAAACAAATTAGTAAAGAAAAACAAAATTAAGTGCAACTTTAAAACTAAACTAAAATAAAAAAAGAATAAAAGTTAGTAGATTAAAACAACATTTTTTTAAGTTAAGTACAATTTTAGAAAAATGAAGAATTTTAATCTTTAAAAAAACAGACTTTGTGATAAAAGAAGAAAAAACATTTTTTTTCCCCGCGCCTCAGCAAAAAGGCGTGAGGAGCATCGAGGCGTAAGCCTCAAATTCAACTCTGAGGCTTAAGCCTCGAGGCTTTTTTTCAGCGCCTCGCCTCAAGGCGCGCCTCGAGGCGTACGCCTCTTCCGCCTTTTTAAACATTGCACAAGACAAAGGGAAAATATAGCCCCTGAATAGGAGGCCGAATTCTAACATGCAATACATGGAGAAATCAATCAAAGATGCAAGGATTGTGTAAATGGATTATTGATTGAGATGCGGATCTTCTTTTTCGTCATACCTTTGTACTTTCAAGTGGATGTATAGCACCACCACTTGTTGTATTTAGCATTTCTTTACTTTCCTAAATATTGTACCCTTCATCTTTAATATAGTTCATATCCCATAAAAAAAGGATTTTAATGCGAGCACTTAGAATTTAATTTAAATAATACCCATTGCACTTGCACCGAATTACCACTCCCGTGCCTGCGTTATTTTGCAGAATCACCTTATTCATATCCCATACCCTTATCCGCACCTAGCCACACCCGTGCTTAATAGTTTTTAATATATATATTTACATGTGCAGTAATTTTGGATAGAGAGGGCCGGCTATAGGAGGATAGGGATGACGAAGTTGTAGAATAAAAGTGGGAATATATTGTTTTTGGTATTTATCTTTTATTAAGGCGACAAGGCCGAATTTGGTGCAACGGCAAGGGCTTGCTAGACAAAGGCGATAGGTCGCGGGTTCGAGTCTTGAAAGCAATATCTCCAATGTAAGGCTTGCCTCTACTTAACCCAGACACTGCTAAAGCAGGAGTGGGTATTGACCTTTTTTTTAGTTGGTAGATAATATATCTTACCTTTTATCTTTCAAATGCTATGTTTATCTAGGACTTGTAGGTATATAAAGTCCTCTTGTAAATTTTCATTATTCAACACATTGTTTTCTTGATTATAGTCTTGTATGTGTTATGATTTGACATTTTCACAAATGCACTTTAAGTAGTATCGCAGAGTTATATATTCTATTTTGGTTTAGTGTCGTGATTTGTGTTAAGAAACATTGGTAGAAACACATCATACATCAGAATTCAAGAAAAAGAACGAGTGGTTGGAGCAGAAGGAGATGCTTATGCAAACTATTATACAACACAATTGCACCATCGAATCATCCGTTCACCATGCCCTTGACTCCGCCAATCCCTACTGCACCTACCGTTGGTCACGGGTAGTCCACTCCCCTTATTGTCACCCCATAAGGGCATGGCGCATTGCGTATTTGGGCCCACGTCGTTCTTGCTGCCCTCCCCTCACCTGTTCAATGAGTAATCCACCTGCCTGTAACGTCCTTGTGGCGGCATTGATTAGTGTGATGTAACTCTATTTTAGGCCCGAGCCGACAAGGTTGCAAGCTTATGCCCATTTGGCACGATTCCGGCTCCTCCCCCAGTCGCAATTCACGTCTTCGAAATTACCTCTACTGTTAGCTATTGCATGACGCCTTCGAACGACCCCTTACAAAGGAATATGCTACACAACTGCTATTGCATGCACACCGACGCACCAACCTTTGTTCAAATTAAAGACTAACTGTGTTATTGGTGTGGAGAGCCTGATCACATGATGTTTGCTTGCCCATGTTAACTTGAGGTACATAGAGAAAGAGCCATGCCCACCACAACAACCTCCTACGGACCTCCGTTCAGTCTGTGCTGCGCAGTTGCTTAGGGTAGTGCAATTCGTCCATAAGATCGATAATACATTCGATAACAATCTAGATGATCACTTTGCCACCATGGATCAAGACCGAAGTAACATTTCAAGACTTTTAAATATTTTTGAGAGGAATATGCGTGGTGATAATTATAGGTGGATGTGCTGAATTTTGAAGGGAACATGGACCCGGACACCTTTTTTGATTGGTTGGACTCTATAGAGAAGAGGTTCGAGGACAGGGCAACAGGTTGCGCTGTGGCCACCGAACTCACTAGACATGCAAAGGTACGGTGGTGTAAATGGTTATGTCGGCAATGCTTTGAGAATGGAAAGAAATTAATTGCGATGTGGACTTGGATGAAAAAATACCTTTGAGTTGCATTTGTACCAAAGACCCATGAGGATTTGTTTTCACGTGTGCGATCTTTACGGCAAAGCTATCTTCAGTTATCGACGACATGAAGCTATTCCATCTTCTCTACACACAGGCCAATTTGAATAGATCCGAAGAGAAGAAAATTAATTGGTGCATCGACTTGTATCAATTGCGCTTATAATTTGAGTTTTTCTTTTGAAAGATTGCGAATCTTGAGAAGGCAACCTAGTATTGAAGGAAAGTGGAAAAGTTCTTCCGGATTACGGGCATTAATCACGATTCGGAGCAAGCAACATGATTACACCTACTACAAAGATTACCAAGTTACCATCTAATTTTAAATGTTTCGAGTGAGGTGCCATTGAACATAAGGTTTCGTATAGTCCAAAAAGGAAGAAGGGTTGTGTAAATCTTCAAATGCGGAAGCGTTATTGTTACGCTACACAACACTACACTACACAACAACAACAATTAAACTAAAGAAATGAAATGGGTTTCTTTCTCTCTCTATTCCCAATTCTCAATATTCAAACGTTGATTACAAATGAGGGCCAAGGGGTCTGTTCATAGGAGAGATTAGCTTGCTAATCAAGCAATTACCCAAAATGACCAAAAAAGACAACTAATAACCAAAAATGATATATTAGTCCCAAACATACTTGGAAACTAATTAAACACTAAAAATGCAAAATAAAAGATAAAGTCTCCCGTAGGCACAACCGCGCGCCACGTGTCGCTTCATATCCCATAGACATCACGTTGGGTGCTAATTTTGGCCTTTGTTCGTATTCCCCCAACGCCCTCAAGCACTATTGGTGTGCCCTCTAAGCTCGAGGCGAAGCTCTAGTAAGAGGGGGGGTGGGGTAACATGGGCGGTAAGGGCTTGTTCAAACAAGATCTTCAAACTAAAATTCCACTAGATTATTTTGATTATTTTAATCGAGACATAATATCTAATAAGAAGTTTGTTAGAAGTTAACTTATAATGAGGCTTCGCACGAGATCTATAACGAGAACAGTCTCATTCGAACGAGACCACTTTTGGTTCGAACAAGAGCTCAATAAATCTTTTATTTATTTATTTAATGCTTTATGTGTGGGTGAGTATAACTGTATCTCGTATTTCAGTTTTATGGAACCTTAGAGAGTTTTTTTTAATAAAAAGTTCTTTGAGAGATTGCCTACTCATGTAAATGTAACACCCCGCCCGCCCGGGGAGAGTGAACGGAGTGCTACTATCGATAAAACTCAACCAAATCCATCAATCAACAAGGTATAGAGCATCTAAATCCCACAATAAAACAAGAGAAATCACTAATCTCAATACTCAAATTTAAATACAATAATTGTCTCTCGAAATAATACACCTATCTATCTCGAAATAATAATAAATCACCAAATGCTCTATACAATAAAAATAAATACAAATCTTCTCTCTCGAATATTCTTTCCAAAATATCCAAGCTAAAAATCAATCTCCAATTAATCCATAGCTTCCCCATCCACGTTAACCTGCCAACTAAAGAAAATATGGGGAAGTATACAATACGACAGGAAAGATGCTCAACAAATATATTAGCGGTGAATAAAGCGTAACAACACGAGTACGAATATTCAAATCAAATGCGAATCTCAATAGCATTTATCAATAAATTCCTCAACAACACATCAATGGGCCACCAGGCCTCACCCCATCCGCATATGCTTTATCAAGCCATAGCCCAGGAAGCAGGAATTTTGGCGGGTGCCCAACATCCGTGCCATATTAAAATCTCATGACAACGTTCTCAACAACAATAAAATGATGCCACATGAATCAAAATAATTTAACAATCATTTCTCCAGATTTCAAAGAATTAAACAATTCAAATATGAGTTCAATTAAACATGAAATCAACGGAATAACTCTCGAGAGATTTAAAGAGCATATTGTGTAAAATTCCATACCTTAAAATCATCGCATGAATCCACACGTAAAAATCATCCTCAGAATCTGATCGCACCATCACGTTCCTCTCGTGAAAATAATCAAATCATTTTCTAGCCCCAACACGAGATAACCTCAAATAGGCCTATTTTAAAAACTCAGAAAAATCAGTTCCAAAAATTATTTGTATCGCTGATCCGACTTCAGATTTGGATTCTACACGATAAATTGAGTCAGGTACGTGTTTTGAATTTTCCTCAATTCTCATCCGAATGCGCTAAAAAAGAAGATCTAAACATTCCAAATTGGCTCCTCTCATTCCACTCGTTTTTGCCCCTTTTGATTTCATCTCCCTTTCCTTATAATCACCCATCATATTCCTTATATAACTCCTCTCTCAAACCCTAGCTTAGAGCCAAAGCTAACCTATATTAATATATTGCCCTTTAATTCAAAATTATCAACTTTACATATTTAAACCATTACAAAATGTCCAAAAGCCAATTAAATTTGAATTTAAATATTCGATTCACTTCAAATAAAAATAAATATAATATCAATATCCCGATTAATAAAATAATAATATTATTAAAATTATATACCATATTCATAAATAAAGCCCTCAAAATGACGGGGTATTATAGTAAACCCTATATCTACCTCAAAAACATAAAATCTCCACATCTTTCAATACCTGGTTGATTCATAGCACGAGGAGCATGTGGGTTAAAGTCTTTTTAGAGATGGGTGGATACCGAGACCTGCAGATTGTGACCGAATTGATGTGAAGCTGCGATGGATAGTAATCAATGCTGGTGCGGGAGGGGTTGAAAATCCGAATGCAAAGGTAAGATTCATGGCAGTAGATCGAGTCTGTATTGTAAATCGTATGTGGTTCTTTTGTAATTTTTGATCAATTAGCATTAGTGGACTTGAGGTGTAGTGATTTTTCCCAACTTTTGATATTTTCTTGATCAATTAGCATTGTAGAAATATTTGGAAATAATAATTTATGTGTATTCATCTCTTAAAGGAGGAGGCAATATATATACATGTCAAGGAATAAAAAAACTGACTTACTAATTAGGCCCACTAATTAGACCATCAAATCTTCTATCTCCAATGACAAATATACCACTAATAATATATTACAACACTGTCCCTCAAGGTGGAGAGTAGATGTCAATTATCCCCTGCTTGCCACAAATAGAGTCAATTTTATCCTTGGAAAGAGCCTTGGTAAAAATATCTGCCAGCTGACAACGAGATGGAACGAAAGGGGTAACAATTTCCTTTGATTCCACCTTTGATCGTATGAAATAACAATTAATCTCAATATGCTTGGTTCTTTCACGAAAGAGAAAATTGCTAGCAATGTGAATGGTGGCTTGATTGTCACAAGTGCTAGAGGTTGATCTGAAATGCCGAACTCCTATAAGAGGGTTTTCAATCACGTGAGTTCACAAATTGTATGAGCCATTGCTCAATACTCAGCTTTAGCACTAAAATGGGCAACAACCGACTGCTTCTTGATCCTCCAAGTCATAAGATTACCTTTAATAAAAGTACAAAGGCTATGATCGATTTTGTATCTGAAGGAGATCCTGCCCAACATCTGTCTATGTATGAGCCATTGCTCAATACTCAGCTTTAGCACTAAAATGGGCAACAACCGACTGCTTCTTGATCCTCCAAGTCATAAGATTACCTTTAATAAAAGTACAAAGCCTATGATCGATTTTGTCTGAAGGAGATCCTGCCCTACATCTGTCTATCCCTCAAGACGAAGATGACCAGAAGACTGATAAAGACGTCAACGTCTTGGAGCATTCTTAAGATACTTCAGGTTTTGAATGACTGCATCTAAGTGAGGGATCCGGGGACAAGTCATAAACTGGCTCGCCATACTAACTGCATATGAGATGTCAGGCTTGGTAATGATGAGATAAATAAGTTTACCTACAAGTCTCCCATACATTTCTAGATCTGCCATTAGGCCACCTGAATTCGGAAATAGCTGCTGAATTGCATCCATGGGAGAAGAAATTGGTTTAGAACCAAGATAATCAGTTTCATTAGAATATCCAGAATGTATATCCTTTGAAAAAGACTAATGCCAGCTTTGGACCGAGCCACCTTACCCAAGAAATAACGAAGTTTCCCCAAATCTTTGGTATATAATAAGAACAAAAGTGATTAATTAGAATCCGAATACCATTAGTGTCACTCCCAGTAATGACTATATCATTCACATAAACAACCAGAATAACAAGGTATGTATTGATCTTCTTGAAGAAGACAAAATGATCAGCTTGGCTACAAGTCATGCCATGAACAACAACTCTGCTGAACTTATCAAACCATGCTCGTGGAGACTGTTTAAGGCCACAAATAAATTTCCTGAGAAGACAAACACACTCCCCCTTGGACTCAAACCCAGGTGGTTTAGCTTCATAAACCTGTTAAGAAAGATCACCATGCAGGAAGACATTTTTAACATCAAGCTGATGAAGAGGTCAATCTAGAGAAGCAGCGAGAGAAATAACAATGCGAATCAAGGTTCTAAAAAACGCGGGGCGTGACCAAGGCGTGGAGGCCAAGCCTTAAGCCTTGGAAGCCTAGGCGGGCCTTGGCGTAAAAAGACGTGAAAAAACGTTTAGGCATTTTTTAATATATTTTAATATTTTTTTACTATGACAAGGCTATTTAAAATACTAAATTGGTACATATCTTAAAAATATGTCTAAATATTTGTAAATCAAAATACTAATTTTTTAAAATACAAAAAAAAAAAACAAAAAAAATGCATCTTTTCACGCCTTACTTCTAAAAAACTCGCGTTTTTTCACGCCTTAGCTCCAAAAAACGCGCGTTTTTTCACGCCTTGCCCCAAAAAACGTTGACCATCGTTGACCACGCCTTGATCCACGCCTAGGGCAAAACTTGGCGTATATAAAAAGCCTCGCGCGTAGGCGCGCCTTGGCGCCGCCTAGGCGCGTTTTTTAGAACACTGATGCGAATAGAGTTGAGCTTATTTACGAGAGAGAATGTCTCTGTATAGTCAATGCAGGTCTGAGTGAAATCTTTAGCAACAAGGTGAGCTTCAAGGCGATCAATAGTACTGTTGGGATTCTATTTGACAGTAAACACCGACATCCAAAAATTTGATCATCAGTAGGTTAAGGAACAAGATCCCGAAGTATGATTCAAATCTAAAGCATGCATCTCTTCCTCGATGGCAGTGCGCCATCCAGGATGTGAAAGAGTTTCCTTGTAAGTTTGAGGAATAGCACAAGAAGATATCGAGAGAGATTTTTTTTGAAAAGGAGGTAAGTATGAGAGAAACATAATTAGAAATAGGATGAGAAGTACAAGTACGAAGGCTTGGGATAGATGGAGAAGGAGGTTCGGCAGACACTGAGGCAGGTGGTGGAGGAGATGAAGAGGACCCATCAGGAGGACTATCTTGAGAAATATTTTGGCGATGATGGATATACACCTGTGTAATGGGAGGAGAGTAGAGATTGTAGTGGAAATGGTAGAGTCGGGACTAGTAATGGGCAACACGATATCAAAAAGTATCGGATCCTGGAGAAGTTGTCCTTTTGAGTAGTAGGTCACATCCTCAAAGAAGGTCACATTTGCACTGACGAAGCGTCTGCGTAGGATAGGACTGTAACATTGATAACCTTTCTGTGTGCGAGAGTAACCAAGGAATATGCATTTGTGAGCGCGGGAATCAAGTTTGTCACGACCAGGTAGTAAGTTATGAACAAATGAGACACACCCGAAAACCTTTGTAGAAAGAGGAAAATGAAGAATATCAGGAAACATGACTCGGAAAGATAATTGATTGTTAAGAACACGAGATGGTGTTTAATTACAAATATATATGGCGGTTAAGACTGCGTCACTCCAAAAGATTTTGGGAACATTCATTTGAAGCATAAAACCTCGTGCAATTACAAGAATAGGACCATTTTTGCGTTTAACAATTCCATTTTGTTGTGGTATAGTGACACATGAAATTTGATGAATAATTCCATGGGAGGCAAAAAATTGATTAAAATATTTATTAGTATATTCTTGAGCATTTTCACTAGGAAAAGTGAGTAAGTGAGCAATAAATTGATGATTAATTTCAGCATAAAAGGTCATAAAAATATCAAACTGTTGAAGCTATTTTTTAAGAATATACATGTAACAACCCGTCCTTTTGGGGACAATTAAATTCCATAATTAAGTATAATTTGGAATTTGGAGAATTTCTCGAAATAGTAATTTTTGGGATTTTCGAGGATTTAATAATTTTCGAAGGGTGTTATATATTATTTTGGGACTATATAGGTCGAAGTAATTTAATTATATGTCGCCGTGGAGTATTGCGACAAAAGAGGTAAGATTTTGAGTAGAAGACCACATTTAATTATTTTGGGTTGGAATAGTGATTTGCGGTCAAGTACCTCAGATGGAAATTTCGACTGCGCCATGAGTCTCAGAATATCTGAGATAGTCGGAAAAGAGTGTCCGATTGTCGTAATTGAGTTCCGGGTAATTTTAGAGGTAAAAGTAACTCGTAATTGGGTAAACGAGTCGTTTTTGGGTTTTAAGGGTTTAAACCCTTTTTCTTTCTTTATAAAGAGGGAGAGAGGGAGAAAAGAGAAAGAAAAGAGAGAAGAGAGAGAGGAAGGAGAAAAGAGGGGAGAAAAGGGAGATTCGGGCCAAACTCCGCCGGATTCGACTCGAGGTCGTCGGATTTTATCCACGAGGCAAGTGTTTACTTGCTTTATTTACTTTTGTGCATTAATCTCATATCATAGTTGGTAAAAATATGATTTTGGGGTTAGAACCCTTAAAATAAATTGGGTAAAAGTTGATTATGAGTTTACACATTGATGTAGTGTAAACACTTAATGATTTTTAGTGTCAAAACCATGTTAATGGAGTATAAAATGGGTTTAAAGGTTAAGTTGGGGTTTTTATGGTTTTAGGGTTTAAAACTAAGAGAAATGATTTAATGCCCCAAAATAATTGATGTGTTAGTTGTAAAACATAGATTAAATGTTTATTGAGTTGTTGGGTGAGGTTAGAAACAACAAAAATGGAGAAAAATGAATTTTGGGATTTTGGGAGAGACAATGAATAGTAACCCGTAAGCTTGTGGGGTTATTTTGACTAGGAAAAGAATTGATTTAGCTTTCGGCCAAAACACGAAAGTTGTAGATCTTTTCGATATGGTCGCGTGGGCGCCGACCGCGTATTTTTCTGATTTTTCTACGATTTGATATGATTTTTACAAGATGGCAGCTCCGGGTTGGAATTTCCAACTCGGAAATCAAATCGGGAATTGGAAAAATTACGGCTAGAATTAATTGCGTAGATATTTTGGATGATTTTTAGGGTAGTTTAGAAACCCCGAAAATGAATTTGGGTTGTTGGATTAAGGATTTGAGGACTTAAAGTTTTGAGGACCTGGTGTGACCGGTCGACCGAGCCCCTATGGCCGGTCGACCGCGTCAAGGAGAAAGGGCCTACTGCTTTGTTTCGTAGGCTTATTTACAACCTGCGGTCGACCGGGGGTTTAGGACCGGTCGACCGGTGCCCTGTTTTCAGCCCAAGATTTTGGAGATTATTATTATTTCTCCCCTTTGAGATTAAAGTTTAAGGGCCTTCTAAATTAAAGTATATTAGAGGGTTATGTCCTAAAGGACTCGAGGAATTGGGAATATATATATGTATATATTCACTTAGAGTGAATTATTGTATTTGGAGATATCCAGTAAACCTTTAAGAGTTGATTAAGGTAATTATTAGTCATCAAAGTAAGAAAATATTTTGGGCTTAGTATCATGCTTATATGAATGCATGATTGTGATTCCTGGAGGGAATCTTTGGGATTATGGTCATCGCTAGATGATATAGGCCACTATGGCTATTTATATATATTCTAGGAAGAATATATAGGATATGTATATACTATGTGATTTAGGTATATATATATGTTATGATGGAAATGATTTTGAAAATATAAAAATGAATATTTTCAAAATGGAAAGATAAATGATTTTTTCATAATTAATAAAAATATGGATCGTACACACCTCCCTAAATCGCTATCATAAGGGAAGTTGCGCGCGTTGTGGTGAAGCCTTCCTGGCTATTGAGCAGGTTGGATATAGTCCTAGGCCATATGGGCGTTTATTTGTACTGCGCTGGTTAGGAGATTCCGGGTGTGGTCTTGACTATCCCGCAGGCATATGGCCGCTTCCCGACGTTGTTAAGTTCCCAGGTTGTCTTGTATAGATAGGCCCTGGAAGATGATAGCCATTTAGGGGCGCGTCCAGTGGGGAAACCCGGAGGGGCGGTCGTAGATTTATTAAAGCAATTCATGATAATGGATTGGCTTTAATTTACATTTCCCGAGTATAAAAAGGGAAATGGGATAAAGGTTTGGCTTCGGTAACACTCCCGGATGGAAGAAGGGATGTGGAAGCATATGATTTGATCAAAGCATTTTCATGATAATGAAAATGGCTTTGGGTACATTTCCTGAGTATAAAAAGGGAAATGGGATGATTTAAAAAAAAAGGAAAAGCATTTTTATGTTAATAAAATTGGCTTTTAAAAAGATGTATGTTTTGGTAAAGCAATTCATGCTAATGAATTGGCTTTAAATACATTTCCTGGATATGAGAAGGGAAATGAAAGGTTTTGATATGAGTATAGAATACACCTCAGTCCGGGAGATATTATCCGGACGTATATTGTAAGTGCACATATATATATATATTTATACATTTGTGTGTGCTACGGGCCTAATGGATCTCTACCATTAACCCTGCCAAGTAGTAGTGTATCGGGGGGGTTCCTTGTTTGGATTTCGCTTTGCGAGACACCCCACGCACGAACTTAGTGCAGTGTTGAGAATGGAGGGAAGTTTAGCCCTTAGCACTTGGACTACCTGGGGTAGGTAGTGGATGGGTAAATTAGACTAGTTAGGCAGGGATAGCTTGACTATGGTATGGTGTTAGGGTGCGTTAGGTGTGCACTATTAGAGGAGAGGTGAGGGGTATCTCATGGGAGTGCGATACCAATTTAAATATGAGATAAAACTATTTTCCTAAAAATAAAGCATTTATGCACTTGCAAAATATTTTCAAAAATTCGGGCTCTGACCCGTTTATCTACTTTCCTTTCTTGCTATATATTATATATATATACATAGGTGTCCAGACACAGGGACGCCTGGATGGAAATTCTTTCGAGTCAGACGTCTGCTGCAGCAGCTGTCGATGCTTGCGGGTTATCGGTAGACGCTTCTTTCCTTGCACTCTAGATAGGAGATATTGTACAAACATTCGGGCCAATGGTCCAACTGATTTTATTTATTCTTTGTACGATATTCGATATGGTTGTATTATTTGAACCGAGTGTTCGGTTATTTTAATTTATTTCATTTTCATTTCAGTTTTATTTACGCACTAAATTGTGGATGTTTTACTTTAATTGATTAAAAGAGTAGTTAAGTTAAAATTTTAATGCTCGCCTAATAGGATATTAGTAATTAAATGGATTTTCGACAGTGATGCTAAGAATGATCCATATGTAATTCCAGTTATAATTTGATATAGGAGTGATCGCCCGGTATCCCATTAGGCGGGTTGTTACAATACACCCAAGTTAAACGAGAATAATCATCAATAAATATGACAAAAATATCTAGCACCACATAAACCGGTGGTTCGAGATGGACCCCAAATATTGGAGTGAACATGTTGAAAAGGTATAAAACATAGAGAAGGATCCCTAGGAGGAAAAGACACTTTATGGTGTTTACTCAGTTCACATGTTTCACAATTAAAAGGAGAAAAATCAGATAAAGGGGGAATTAGACGCCTAAGGGTTGCTGAGCAGGGATGTCCAAGCCGACAATGCCACTGACATGGAGAAGAAGTGGAATAAAAAGCAACTGGAGCGAAAGCCTGGAAGAAGTTGAGTCCACCTTTCTCATATCCCCAACCAATCGTCTTTTTTGTTTATAAATCCAGAAAAACACAAGAAGAAGAAAAGAAGGTTACTGAGCAGTTGAAATCCCGAGTAATCTTGTGGATAGAAACTAAGTTGAATGGAAATTGTGATAAATAGAGAACAGAGGAAAATCGGAAAATCGAAGGCCAGAGGTGTGAATAGTGTCAATACCCTTAACACGTGTTTTAGAGCCATTAGCAATAGTAACAAACGAGGGAGAAGATGGATAAACAACATTAGAAAGAAGAGATAAATCGCCAGTTATATGATCAGAATCATCGAAATCAAGAATCCAAGGTGCACTGGAAGAAGAAAGAATGTCGATATTACCTGAAGTGCTAATGCCAGCAGTGGAAGCAATAGAAGCAAAAAAACGTTGAAGAAGTGAATCATACGTAGATTGGGTCAAAGTAACCCGATAATCTGATGTTGCAGTTGTAGGAGTAGGGTAAATGACTCCCCTTCAAGAATAGCCTGATTAGCCCAAGTAAGCTTGCTATGAAGACGCCAACAAAAGTCAATAGTATGGTTGGCCCGTCCACAATAAGTACATAGCTTGGTACCACAACCTCTATGACCACCACGACCCTCACGACCAGTAGCAGTACTTCGGCCGCGACTAGGTGTAGAAGAACTACGTCCAGGACCCTCGCGATAAAGGGAAATATAAGATCCTGCTGGAGTAGCAAGAGTTGAAAGTGATTCAGTAGTCGGAGTAGAAGCACAAACAGTAGCACACCGGACACGGGCAAAGGCCTCACTAATAATAGGAATGCCCTTTCCACATAAAATCTGATAACTAATAGGAGCATGATCTGGTTAAACCAGACAAGAACTTAGCAACCCTGAATTCTTCTCAATGTTGTTGTTGCCTCTTAAGATCAGTAGCGTGTGACTTATAAACATCGAGTTCATCCTACATACCCTTAAGAGTCGAGAAATACTCATCCACAGACTGATCGCCTGCGTAAATGGGCATATATCATGCTACAACTGATAAATAAGAGAGAGATTCTGATGAGACGAATAAATCTCTATTAGATTGTCCCAAATTTCTTTGGACGATTCAGAATAAGATACATTCTTAAAAACATTTGGTTACAAGCGATTTCACAACAAGGTCATGATTGGTGCATCCTCTTGTTCCCACATAGGGATCTTAGTAGCATAAGAAGGTTTAACATCTGGGATATACGAGGATTTGTCTCAAGCTTTTAACGCAACCAAAACAGCCTAAGACCACTGAAGATAATTAGGGCCCTTTAACTTGATACTTGTTAAAGAACCGAAGAAAAGAGATTCTTTGGTAACCGAATCTTTGTTATCACTTATGTCAAAAATAATAATAATTGATCACAAAATCGAGAGAACAAAACCGAGAAAAAATATCTGAAAGGAGATCAAATCTGAAATAAGATAGGACTATTTTTTTTATAAATAATACCGTGAACAATGTCGATGATCAGTGGCGGGGAACAATACCGATGAACAGTGATTGATGAACAGTGACGACGAATAGTGTCGAGATGCCGAGATGATAGAGAAATTCTACCAAGATGCCGAGATGAGAGAGGCTACCGAGAGAAGGAAAACCCTTGAAGGGTTGCTTTGATATCGTGTAGACATATTTAGGGAATAATAATTTATATGTATTTGTCTCTTAAAGGAGGAGGCAATATATATACATATCAAAGAATAAAAAACTAACCCACTAATTAGGCCATCAAATCTCCTATCTCTAAATACAAATACATAACTAATAATATATTACAACAAGCACTTTTGATAATTTTCCCATGTCGGGGAAAATTTTAAATTGGCACATAGTTACAGCTGAAAATGAGTTCTCGCCTCACAATATGGGGTGATTTTTTCTTTTCTTTTATTTTTAGCTCAAAGCAAGACATGAATCCTCGTGCCACCTAATTGTTATCGCTTCCTCTCGTCAGATTAGGATATAGTTTCCGTTTGGTGTATCCCTTGGTTGTTTATACTCTACCAACATATAAGTACACCATACCACCATACCCACCAGAGTAGCTTTCATGCTAAATTTAGACTTTAATGGCACCCATCAGGGTTGCTCTAAGCAGGATTGTGATTCAAAAAACCATTTCTAAAAGAAAAAAAAATGTGGTCTCTCTTTAAGTGCCCCGCTCAAAAAAATGTGGTAGGTGTATGTTCCTCTGTAGGAGGGTAGTGAGACTGGGGTCTATGAATAACTGGAAAGGGTGAGGCGTGACCCACTCCAATGGACGCTGTCTGCAAGGCCTTCAAGGTCTCCTGGTGCAACTTCTGAAGAAAACTTCTCCTTCTGGTAACAATGGAACTCAAGCTTCAACTCACTCCCTGCAAGAAGATGAACTTTCACAACAAAAATAGCAATTTTCTCAAGGGAAACACCTGAGAGTGATGGCTGTTAGTGGGGAGTGAAGGAACAAGGCACTCAGCACTATGAGAATGAGCAGGGAGAGAATACTTAGGTAGGTCTGGTGATATTTTAGCTGAGTAACAGTGCAATTTCTATTCTTATCTCTTGACCTTGTCCAGAGGTCTATTTATACTAGGGCGTTAGGGTAGGGGTGAGTTGGCATTTTTGGGCGCCAAAACTGAGAGAGTTGGTGGGGAACAATGTCTGAAGTGTACCATTTGTCCCTACCTGTAGGCAGCCTGCCTGTCCCCTCTGCAGGCGCCACCTGGCGCCGACCAAAACTCAAAAAGCACATATGTCCCCTAATGGAGACAAAATATCAGATTTGGTAGTTATCTTTTGAAACAGTAGCTTGTGGTGCAATTTTGCAAATCTTGAGAGAGGAGACCTTAAGGACTCATTTCTTCTAAAAAGTGTTATTTTTCTCGAGAGGGACCTCGAGGACCCCCTCTTCTGGAAAAAGTCATTTTCTTGTAAAGAGTTTATTTCTTGCGAGTAGCCAGCTCTTTGGCTGCTCACTTCACTCGTGACCAAGTGTGCAGTGTGCGTAGTCTCGAGTGACTTCTGGGTCTTCCTACTAGCATTCTCTCAATCCTATAGTGCTAAGTGGTTAAGCTTGCTCAACATACCTTGTCCCTCAGCCGCCAAGCCAAAACTCCCAGGAGGTCTTAACGCGCCTGTTCGAGCCCTGCTTGCTTGACTAGGCAACCTGTATAAGAAAGTAAAGTGTTAGTGATGTTGTTCATTTAGAGACCGATGTTTCATGATGAGGAGTTGTTCGCGATAGCTACTTCCTCAATATGAGTTTCTGTCGAAACCCCTGTAGCAGCACTTCTCGAATAACATTTCTGCAGTGACCCTTGCAGTGGCGCTGAGCCTTGCAGTGACGCTGACTCTCTCGACTGTCATTACTGCAATGACCCTTGCAGCAGCGCTGACCCTTGCAGTGGTACTTCCCAATTTTGGACTTCTGTGGTGACTCCCGCGGGCACCTCTCGAATGTTATTGATGTAGTGACCCTTGTCGTATTGGCGCTGACGCTTGAAGCGGCGCTGACCCTTGGAGCGGCGCAGACACTTGCAGCGGCGCCGACCCTGGTAGCGGCGCTGACTTGCAGTGGCGCTGGTTCTTGAAACGGCGCCGACACTTGCAGCGGCGCGGACACCTGCGGCGGCGCTGACACTTGCAGCGGCGCTGGCACTTGAAGCGGCGCTGACCCTTGCAGCGGCGCTAACACTTGAAGCGGCGCTGGCCCTTGAAGTGGCGCCGACACTTGCAGTGGCGCTGACACTCGCGGCGGCGCTGGTACTTGAAACGGCGCCGACCCTTGCGGCGGCGCAGACACTTGAAGCGGCGCCGACACTTGCAGTGGCGCTGGCACTTGTAGCGACGTCGATACTTGCAGCGGCGCTGACCCTTGCAATGGCGCAGACACTTGCGACGGCGCGGGCTTCCGAAACGACGCCGACCCTTGCGGCGACGCAGACACTTGCAGCGGCGCTGGCACTTGTAGCGACGCCGACCCTTGCAGCGGCGCGGACACTTGCAGCGGCGCCGACCCTTGCAGTGGCGCTGACACTTGCAGCGGCGTTGGTACTTGAAGCGGCGCCGACACTTGCAGCGGCGTAGACACTTGGAGCGGCGCTGGCACTTGCAGCGGCGCGGACACTTGCGGCGGCGCTGACCCTTGTGTCGGCGCTGGTACTTGAAGTGGCACCGACACTTGCAGAGGCGCGGACACTTGCGGCGGCGCTGACGCTTGCAGCGGCGCTGACACTTGTAGCGAAGCCGACCCTTGCAGCGGCGCGGACACTTGCAGCGCGTCGACCCTTGCGACGGCGCTGACACCTGAAGCGGCGCCGGCCCTTGTAGCGGCGTAGGCACTTGAAGCGGCGCCGACACTTGCAGCGGCGCGGACACTTGCGACAACGCTGACACTTGCAGCGGCGCTAAACCTTCCCATGGCTTTTGGACTTCTAGGTGACCTTCGCGAGCACCTCTCGGATGTCATTAATAAAAGAAGCATTTTTATTTTATTTTATTTACTTTTTTTTATTGATAGACACCCATCTACATTAGCCCCTCGTGCAAAGATTTTTTGGTTGGGTAGACTAAAAAAACTTTGTACGCTATAAATCTGGTTTCAACAATTATATATATATATATATTTTCTGAGGGATCCTAGGATCATTAACTGCGATGTCCCTTTATCCGAGGTTTTTTAATTTTTTTTTTTTGAGAACCCACGCGTCAGTGTGGGAACTGTCATCTCGTCATTTGGGAAAAAAAGGTCATCACCTTTTTGCCTTCCTGCACGTTTTCCCACTTTGGTGCAAAAAAACATAAGCTCCTCTTCTTAGGCTCTTTCATCTTCTTCAAAAAACATAAGACACTTTTGGGTTTGTAGTGAGAGAGAGTGAAAGGGATTTTTAAAACACCATAGCCACCCATTTCCTCATTTTTTTGCTCTAGCTTTTCCAACTACCATAGCTTCTCATTCATGGATTCTAATCCAAGTAATACTCCTTCAAATGTAGACACCTCTAAAGTCCCCATGGTTTTAGGTTCTATGCCTTCTTCCTTGTCCATCCCAACGGTTCCGACCTCCCCTATTACCGCCGTCGGCGCCTCCTCCGTGCTACCTGCCTCCTTTCCCTTGGTTGGTGGTTCGAGAACCCCCATGGGTTCCTCGCGGTTTCCTTCCGCGGACGATGTTCAAATCTTAGGTATCTCGTGTAGCGGCGCTCGGTTAGAGGCAGGTGTCTCGCCCAATCCCCTTGATATGGCTGTCGACGAGGGCCCTCCGCGGGTGGACCTCTCGTCCGAGGGTTTCTCGGCAGTCGCCTCGGGTTCTGATAAACAAACCTGTTGCGTTGGGAGGGGTATCTCGGCTAGTGGTGCTCAGTTGGGGATGGTCGGTGTCTCGCCCAATCCCCTTGATATGGCTGTCGACGAGGGCCCTCCGCGGGTGGACCTCTCGTCCGAGGGTCTTTCGCCAGTCGCCTTGGATTATAAAAAATTCAGTTGCGTTGGAAGGGGTATCTCGACCTCGATTTACAAGTTTATCCAGTTGGTTTGGATAAGGGTATCTCGGAATTTTCTAGCGCCGACAGTGGTTCCTCGCGCGTTGAGCTAGGCGCGGGGAGTTCTTTGTCTATTGAAGATGAGTTTGGAGGGAGGGGGGTCTCGACACCCGTGAACTTTTCTGAAGCAGATGGGGTCTCGACCCCTTTTTTTCCGCGAGGGAACCCTTGCAGCGAGAGGAGGGTCTCGACGCCTGGTTTAGTTCCTACGGGTCTCTCGTCCGTGCCCGGGGGTGTCTCGACAGGTATTAGTGCTGACGCAAGCATATCGACCTCGGGTGTCTCGATGCCTTTGACTGTTTCTGAAATGGGTATTTCAGCTTATGGCAGCATGGTGGCCTCTCGTCAGCAGTCGGGGGCCTCGCGACTTGGCCTCGCGTCCACGGGTCTCTCGTTCGTGCAAGGGGGTGTCTCGACATTTTGTCACCTCGAGGGTTCCGTGACCCAGGGTGTCTCGCCGACTATTGGTGTTACGGAGAGCATGCCACTGACCGGGGGCTCTTCACATGATTTTGCTGGGGTTTCTGCCTCCACTTCTTTTTTTGCGACAGGGGACCGCCAGGGTCCCTTGCTCGGAGTCCCCACTAGGATGAGTTCTTTTCTTGAGCCAATGGCTCTAGGTGGTTCATCAGCTACGCCAACCTCTTCTCAGGCATGGAAGGACTATATGCACATTCGCCAAGGGCGAGACTCTGGTATTTATCGTCGTGCTCCTTTTTTTGGTCCTGCTGACAGTTTTATGATTTCACTTTCTGATTTTGGGGAAAAATTTTCGGGTGCTGTTCTCGAACGTTCTCATGTGGGGTTAAGTGAGTCTGCTGACCTTCCTACTATTTCTCCGGATTCCATTCTCCGAGTTCGCGTTGACCGCGGTGACTTTCCTTATTCCAACGTTGAAGTTAAAACCCCGGGTGGACCCACAGAGGAGTGGGCCAGCTGGGTTGATTATGTTCTGAGCGTTCCTGATTATGTGGCTATTCTTAGGGAGGTGGGACTCTTTACCGCCGTCAGCAGCCTGAAGTCCTGCACCATATTTAAGCATGGTTCTTCGCTCAATCTCTTGTTGTCTCGGTGGAGTATGGAGTCTCACACCTTTGTCACAGGCTGGGGGGAATTTACCCTTACCCTAGAAGATATATGTGAATTGTACGCCCTTCCTTTCTTTGGGCAACAGGTCTTTTCTGATGACTGCGAGGACTCCCTAGAGCAGGAGATGGTGGGGGAGTTACGGTCAGCTCTCGGAGAGTGCTCGAGGTATGTGGCCATAAATATAACTGGTCATTCCAAACATTCCTTTGCCAAATGGCAAAGATACTGGTTTAGAGATTTTGAGCAGTTGCAGAAGGGGGAGACTTCTCGTGCAGCCCCCAGATCCCAGGATGGTCCTAAGCTCCACTCTCCTGCACACTTAGCCGCTTTCCTCGTTACGTTTCTGACTCGGTTCCTTCTACCAGGTAAGCCCGAAGACTGTCCTCGCGAACTTCTTTTTAGATTGGTTGTACGGTTGTCTCGCGGTAGGTCTGTACCCATGGCTGCCCTGACGTTAGGTTCTCTTTACACCTGGATGGACCGAGCACACATAGATGTAAAGAGGTCCTGCGGTCGGTATGATGTTGCTAATCATGCCAACGCCCCCCTCTTGATGGCCTTTTTGTTTGAGCATTTCCCCCACTTTACTTCAGGGGCTCACGCTTGTCATAGCGACGCTGCGAGACTTCTTCGGTGGCATAAAGAACCAAGATGAAGTGAATGGGGTTAGTCTCATGAGGGGGGCCAACTACACATTCTCGAATAAGCCGAACCTGCTGCTGCCAAAGAAGGAACCAAGATGAAGTGAATGAAGGATGATAATCGCAGGGAGGCACATAGAGACCACCCAAACCACTGACTCTGCGGAATAATCCCTGAAGAGTAAAGCTAGCACACGCCTCTGAGAATGCCTCAGAATGACTGCTGTAGGTAGGAAGAGGAGGAGTGTGAACGCCCTGATCATAGCCGAACTGCCGTCTTGCCCTCTCGGAATGATAGGATTCAGCACGCGGACCTAACTCGGTCCAAGAAGGGAGGTGGCATGGTAGGAGCATCGCCACCACATTAATATGAGGACACGTGGAAACCGACCCCACTGCTGAAGGGCAATAGAAAGTCCCGCCGTCGCCAGGGAAAGAAAGCCAGCTGAACGTACCCCCAGGGCGCCTGGTGTAAGGCCGAAACTGAACTCCTTGATATCATCAATCAACATTCCCAGAGACTGCTTGGGAGTTTTCTTATGCCACCGAAGAAGTCTCGCAGCGTCGCTATGACAAGCGTGAGCCCCTGAAGTAAAGTGGGGGAAATGCTCAAACAAAAAGGCCATCAAGAGAGGGGCGTTGGCATGATTAGCAACATCATACCGACCGCAGGACCTCTCTACGTCTGTGTGCTCGGTCCCTCCAGGTGTAAAGAGAACCTAAGGTCAGGGCAGCCATGGGTACAGACCTACCGCGAGACAACCGTACAGCCAATCTAAAAAGAAGTTCGCGAGGACAGTCTTCGGGCTTACCTGGTAGAAGGAACCCGAGTCAGAAACGTAACGAGGAAAGCGGCTAAGTGTGCAGGAGAGTGGAGCTTAGGACCATCCTGGGATCTGGGGGCTGCACGAGAAGTCTCCCCCTTCTGCAACTGCTCAAAATCTCTGAACCAGTATCTTTGCCATTTGGCAAAGGAATGTTTGGAATGACCAGTTATATTTATGGCCACATACCTCGAGCACTCTCCGAGAGCTGACCGTAACTCCCCCCACCATCTCCTGCTCTAGGGAGTCCTCGCAGTCATCAGAAAAGACCTGCTGCCCAAAGAAAGGAACGGGGTACAATTCACATATATCTTCTAGGGTAAGGGTAAATTCCCCCCCAGCCTGTGACAAAGGTGTGAGACTCCATACTCCACCGAGACAACAAGAGATTGAGCGAAGAACCATGCTTAAATATGGTGCAGGACTTCAGGCTGCTGACGGCGGTAAAGAGTCCCACCTCCCTAAGAATTGCCACATAATCAGGAATGCTCAGAACATAATCAACCCAGCTGGCCCACTCCTCTGTGGGTCCACTCGGGGTTTTAACTTCAACGTTGGAATAAGGAAAGTCACCGTGGTCAACGCGGACTCGGAGAATGGAATCCGGAGAAATAGTAGGAAGGTCAGCAGACTCACTTAACTCCACATGAGAACGTTCGAGAACAGCCCCCGAATTTTTTTCCCCAAAATCAGAAAGTGAAATCGTAAAACTGTCAGCAGGACCAAAAAAAGGAGCACGACGATAAATACCGAAGTCTCGCCCTTGGCGAATGTGCATATAGTCCTTCCATGCCTGAGAAGAGGTTGGCGTAGCTGATGAACCACCTAGAGCCATTGGCTCAAGAAAAGAACTCATCCTAGTGGGGACTCCGAGCAAGGGACCCTGGCGGTCCCCTGTCGCAAAAAAAGAAGTGGAGGCAGAAACCCCAGCAAAATCATGTGAAGAGCCCCCGGTCAGTGGCATGCTCTCCGTAACACCAATAGTCGGCTAGACACCCTGGGTCACGGAACCCTCGAGGTGACAAAATGTCGAGACACCCCCTTGCACGAACGAGAGACCCGTGGACGCGAGGCCAAGTCGCTAGGCCCCCGACTGCTGACGAGAGGTCACCATGCTGCCATAAGCTGAAATACCCATTTCAGAAACGGTCAAAGGCATCGAGACACCCGAGGTCGAGATGCTTGCGTCAACACTAATACCTGTCGAGACACCCCCGGGCACGGACGAGAGACCCGTAGGAACTAAACCAGGCGTCGAGACCCTCCTCTCGCTGCAAGGGTTCCCTCGCGGAAAAAAAGGGGTCGAGATTCCATCTGCTTCAGAAAAGTTCGCGGGTGTCGAGACCCCCCTCCCTCCAAACTCATCTTCAATAGACAAAGAACTCCCCGCGCCTAGCTCAACGCGCGAGGAACCACTGTCGACGCCAAAAAATTCCGAGATACCCTTATCCAAACCAACTGGATAAACTTCGTAAATCGAGGTCGAGATACCCCTCCCAACGCAACTGAATTTTTTATAATCCAAGGCGACTGGCGAAAGACCCTCGGACGAGAGGTCCACCCGCGGAGGGCCCTCGTCGACAGCCATATCAAGGGGATTGGGCGAGACACCGACCATCCCCAACTGAGCACCACTAGCCGAGATACCCCTCTCGGAATGTGGTCTCTCTTTAAGTGCCCCGCTCAAAAAAATGTGGTAGGTGCATGTTCCTCTTTTAAGACAGTCTTCGACAATTTAATCCATGTGAGTTTACTTCAACATTTCCACCTTCATGTTGCGCTGTATAGAAATTATTTGGAATTTGAATTGTTTCGGTATAAACAAAATCGAGAATGTAGTACGCCACATACTCTAAAACACATAGAAGGTAGTGGCATGAATCTATATTATGTGTTGAAGTATGGATCATTGTAATTTGAATATATATATATATATATATAAATAGAGTCTCCTATACGGACTTCTTATCTACATGCTTCGGTACATATAATTTTTTTTAAATAGTAAAAAAATGAATTTTTTGGTGACATTTCATAGATATGATCTCCGTAAGGAGATCATTTCCACATTTTTTCATCAAAAGAGGTGATATGCAAAAATGGTTTAGATATGCATTTTCGACCTTTGAAACTTTTGATGATTATCTTACCCACTTTTTGATTGAATTTTTTGATGAAAAAATTTGGAGATGATCTCCTCACTACGGAGATCATATTCATGAAGTTTCATAAAAAAAATCATTTATTTACTATTTTAAAAAAATGGTCCGCATAGAGTCCGCACCATATGAGGTTCGCACCTGAGACGATCTCTCTCTCTCTCTCTCTGTGTGTGTGTGTGTGTGTGTGTGTGTATATATATATATATATAGGTCGTACACAGTGCACAAGGCTCCCGCTTAATTGCAGGGTCTGAAAGAGGCAGATGTCGGCAGGCCTTACCCCATATATGGAGAGGTCACTCTCATGTCTCGAACCCGAGGCCGACCGTAGCTTGGGCGAGGGCACTTGCCATCACACCAAGGTACGACCTCTAATATATATATATATATGCATACATGTATCTATGTATTCATTCTATGTACATCTAGAAGTTTGTTATATGAATTATCATGTAGAAGCATGAATACATGCACCCTATTATTAAGTTGAGCTATTGATGTGTGTGATATGGTCATTTGCTCAATCTTTATCTGAAAGCGTAAACTTATTAGCCTCTTACTTCTTTTCATTCATGTTAATTTTTGTGAAGATAAAAAGAAACCAAAGAAATTGTTTTGGATTTCTAAATTTGTTTTGTGGATCAAAACTATGTTGTATTTTATAAGTTCGTACTAATGCAAATCTTTAGGTTCATAGCATATTGGTAGCTCTGCTGTTTAATATGAACTGTTCCCATATGTAATGGCGTCAGTCACTTATTTAAAACTGTTGTCAATGGCAATGGAGGCCTACTACTTCCTGAACATAACTAGTCAAACTAAGAAGCAAATGTGTTTAGGTTAATAACCACGTGATAGATACTTCTTCATTGTGAATTTTCTTCCGTCATCCATAGCATATTCTGATGAAATATGTTCACGGGAATTACTGCTGTGTGCTATTGCAGTTGTACGCTAAAGTGGTGCGAGAACATATGTCAGGCATGGAGGATGTCAAAGAGCATGTAGAATTTGATGGACATGTGCCGGAGGACACTGAGAAATCCATGCCATCAACCCAAAAGGAGGTTGTTTTCGGGTTCTCCTTAGAATATATTCCTGAAAAACTGAATATTTGTTGGGTTATACTCATGTCCGCTCTTTCTCTTTCTGTTTCATTCAAAATTTTGCTATCTTCAGGAGGAAGTTATTAAAAAGAAATATGGAGGTATTGTCCCCAAGAAACCGCCACTCATTTCGAAGGTAAATTTTTTTATAGTGATCCACATATGTACCCCCTGTGGTGCTCGTTACTGAAAAGTTTGAATGAGATGCTAGTGTGTTTGTCTCCATTCAAAGCTTCTCGTTTAATACAGGATCATGAAAGGGCTTATTTTGATTCTGCTGATTGGGCTCTGGGAAAGGTACTCTTGTCTATCTGTGGACATTCTCCAGTTCATTTAATTGAAGCTTCTAACAGTAGAATAACTGTTCTATGTTTTATCACCTAATACATGCAATGTGTTTGGATGATAACAGCAAGGCGTAGAGAAGCCCAAAGGACCACTTGAGGCACTTCGTCCTAAATTGCAGGTACTGATTTATTAAATTGTTTCCTTTTAGCTTTACAACTTTGTTTTTGATGGAACAACTACAACATATGCATTAATACTAGGTACTTACTATTACTGTTGTTCAGGTAGACATAATTATTTTACAATCACCGTTAAACTAGCATCGTCCGTTAACATGCAGACCAAGGTTGCTCTATTACCGAATGTAAATGAGTGGACATTGAGTTTTACTTACGGCAATAATGTATGATTAATTAAGCAATGAATAAGATCGATCCTCTTTTCCACCCTCAAGATGTTTTTTTTAGGGTTGTAGGGGGGTTGGGGGGGTGGGGGGTGTCTTCATATTAATCGGGCAACATACAAGATCAATCCTCTTTTCCATCCTCAAGATTCTAATGACAGACATCTGAATTGTGACAAACAGATGTTTGGCAGTCTATGTAAGCATGCTAGGCTGGGTGCTTGGAAGAGCTGTTCTTAGCCTTTTTATTAGAATGAATTATTGAAGGACTCCTTCCCTTCTTCTCTGGTGATTACTGATAAACAGTGATGGCATTAAGAAATGCTTGAAGAGTGGGGCTGTATCAAACTTTAGAAACATTATGTCTATATAAGGTAATAGGTCGTACTCAGTGCACAAGGCTTCTGCTTAACTGCATGTCTGGGAGAGGCAGATGTCGGCTGGTTTTACCCCCATATATGGAGAGGCTACTCCCAGGTCTCGAACCCGAAACCAACTGTAGCTTGGGTGAGGGCACTTGCCATCGCATCAAGGTACCACCTCTAGAAACATTATATGTATATTTAATTATTTTTTTTGGGTCGGTGGGTGGGGTGGGGGTGGGAGGGTGATTGCTATAGTGCTTTTTTGGGCTGAAAATCCTTATTTCTCTTGGCGGTGAGGGTAATTTCTAGAATTTTGTGAGTCTTCCCTTTTAAGCAATCTATCATTTGTGCTTAACCTTTGCTAAGCATTTCAGGGTTACAAATTTGTGTTCAATATGTCGTCGATGTCTCAGATACGCAATTTTAAGTACTCTCCTGATATTTTTTACTTTCAACAATTCTCGGATATGCTCTGATGCGCTATACATTTGCTCCGAAGCGTTACAAATTTTCTCTGATACGTTACAGATACGTTCCGGCACGTAATTCCCCTCTTTTTTATACAAAAATAAAATAAAATAGTGCTCTTTTTTATTGTGCTTGAGTTGCGTTTCTTCTTGGTGCCATTGGTGTGCCTCAAGTCAATTGGTATCAAAGGGAGGTTCGCTCCAATCGTTTTGTGTGTGTGTGTAAACCTTAAAAATCATCACCACCAATGACTTTAAGAAAGGGATCTCAACCAGGCTTTGAGAAGCGTACAACTAGGGCTTTTTTTTTTTTTTTCCGAACTTCCGAATTTTCCGATTTTCGATTGTAGGAGGGTAGTGAGACTGGGGTCTATGAATAATTGGAAAGGGTGAGGCGTGACCCACTCCAATGGACGCTGTCTGCAAGGTTCTCAAGAACTTCTGGAGCAGCTTCTGATGAGACCTTCTCCTTTTGGTAAAAATGGAGCTCAAGCTGGAACTCCCTCCCTGCATGAAGATGAAGTTCCACAACAATAATAGTAATTCTTTCAAGAGGAGCTCCTGAGAGTGATGGCTGTCAGTGGGGAGTGAAAGAACAAGGCACTTAGCACTTATAGAGAGCAGGGAGAGAATACTAGAGAGGTTCTGGTGTGATTTTGACAGAGTGCCTTTGCTATTGAGTTTTTCTATATCCTCTCCCTATGACCTTGCCCAGGGGTCCTATTTATACTTGGGCACTAAGGCTGGGTTGGCACTTTTGGCGCCAAAACTTAGAGGGTTGGTGAGGGACAAAGTCTGCAGTGTACTATTTGTCCCTACCTGCAGGCAGGTCTGCCTGTCCCCTCTGGCAGATGCCCCCTGGTGCCGACCAAAGTTCAAAAGCAAATATGTCTTCTAATGGAGACAAAATATCTGATTTGCTAAATATCTTTTGAAACGGTAATGAAAGGTACAAACTTCGTAAACTTGAGGGGGCCCTTCTAAAATCATTTTTCTTGAGAGGGGTTTAGAGGACCCTCTCCGTAAAAATTATTTTATAAACAGTTCTTTTCTTGTGAGCTGCCAGCCCTTTGGCAGCTCACTTCACTTGTGACTAAGTGTGAGGTGTGTGAGGACTGGGTGACTTTAGGGTCTCCTACTAGTATTCTCTCAATCCTATATTGCTAAGTGGTTGAGCTTGCTCAACATACCTTGTCCCTTACCCGCCAAGCCAAAACTCCCGGGAGGTCCCAACTAGCCTGCTTGAGCCCTGCTTGCTCAACTAGGCAACCTGTACAAGAAAGCAAAGTGTTAATACTGTTGTTCTTTTAAAGAATGACGTTTCATGATAAGGAGTTGCTCATGGTAGCCACTCCTTCATCCTGGCCACCCTGGGTGGGTTCCTTCTCAATATGAGTTTCTGTCGGAACCCTTGTAGTGGCACTTCTCAGATAACATTTCTGCAGTGATCCTTGCAGTGGCGCTGACCCTTGCAGTGGCACTTCTCAATCTTGGACATCTGCGGTGACCCTTGCGAGGCACCTCTCAAATGTCATTGCTACAGTGACCCATGCAGTGGCGCTGACCCTTGCAGTGACATTTCTCAATCTTGGACTTTTGCGGTGACCCTTGCGAGGCACCTCTCGAATGTCATTGCTGCAGTGACCCTTGTAGTGGCGCTAACCCTTGCAGTGGCACTTCTCAATCTTGGACTTCTGCGGTGACCCTTGCGAGGCACCTCTCGAATGTCATTGCTGCAGTGACCCTTGCAGTGGCGCTGACCCTTGCAGTGGCACTTCTCAATCTTGGACTTCTGTGGTGACCCTTGCGAGGCACCTCTCGAATGTCATTGCTGCAGTGACCCTTGCAGTGGCGCTGACCCTTGCAGTGACACTTCTCAATCTTTGATTTCTGCGGTGACCCTTACGAGGCACCTCTCGAATGTCATTGCTGCAGTGACACTTGCAGTGGCGCTGGCCCTTGCAGTGGCGCTGACCCTTGCAGCTGCAGTGACCCTTGCAGTGGCGCTGACCCCTGCAGTGACACTTCTCAATCTTGGACTTCTGCGGTGACCCTTGCGAGGCACCTCTCGATGTCATTGCTGCAGTGACCCTTGCAGTGGCGCTGATCCTTGCAGTGGCGCTGACCCTTGCAGTGACGCTGACCCTCGCAGCTGCAGTGAACCTTGCAGTGGCGCTGACCCCTGCAGTGTCACTTCTCAATCTTGGAATTCTGCGGTGACCTTTGCGATGCACCTCTCGAATGTCATTTCTGCAGTGACCCTTGCGGCGGCACCTCTCGAATGTCATTTTTGCAGCGACCCTGGGTGGGTTCCTGCCCAATATAAGTTTATGCCGGGACCCTGGGTGGGTTCCTTCTCAATATATCCGATAAAAAAATATTTTTTTTTATTTTTTTTTATTTGTAGGTAGACACCCTTCTACACCGATCCGCTTTTTTTCGAATTTGGAATAAATTTTAGTTTGCCGATTTCCCATTTTTCCGAAAAAAATTGGATTAGAAATCGGAAATAATTCTGAATTTCCGATTTTTCCGAAATCATGCCGATTTGTTTTTTCCGAATTATTTTCGATTTTTTCGGAATTATTTTCTAATTTCCAATTTTTTGAAAGTTTCCCAATATCTACACAAAAGAAAAAATGGGTCAAATCCTCATGTATTTATATGTTGGGTTAAATTTTTTTCTTTGTTTATTTAGAGTAATGCTACATACCCCAAATAACTCCCCCAAATCTCCCCAAAAATGACTTGGCTTTGTGCCCTGGCGGGACCCGCACCACATGGCAATAGATGACAGGCAAGTGGTAGAATGACGTGGCGTCCACGTAGGATTTGGGGGAGTTGTTTGGGACTCGAAGCATTTTCCGTTTATTTAAAATGAGAATTTCGAGTAATTGAAAATCGATTTTTTTTTTTTTTTTTTTAATTTTGGAATTTCCGAAATTTCTGGATTTTTAATATATTTTGTGAATTTCCCATTTTTTCCAATTTTTCCGAATTCGGATTTTTTTTTAATTTTCCGAAAAAATCGGATCGGAAATTGGAATAATTATTTTATTTCCAAAAAATCGGAATTTTTTTCCGAAGAAGCATTGTCCGATTCAATCCAGCCGAAACACAGGCCTAGGTACAACCAAGATGGAAGCGTCGTTGGAAACCCTAATTATCAAGTAAGTAGCCTTATCACAGCCCTCCTCCCTCTAAATCCACCCTTCATACAGCCCTCTGTCCAGAAATCATCTGCAGAAGGGTCGATCCTTGCTTGACCTTAAGTCCAACAACTCCAACCACCAGAGAGGGCTTCGCAAGGCCCAGTTGCTAGCTTCCCAAGCTTCATACACACCAGGGGGGCCATAGCCCAAGCATCCTGTGTGCTCACACCTCTAGATGGGTCCTGTAGCTCCTTTTGCAAACCAGAACCAGCAAACCCTAGGTTTGCAACTTCAAGGAGGGGCTGCTACCTCTGTTCTGTTGGGTCTGCGACTGGGAAAGGAGTTTCTAGGGGCTGCGAAACTTCAACAGCCTACTTGGAGAGGCCCACCGCCCAGGACCGAGTACCCACGATACCGAAAGACATCTCCACTGCTCCAGAACCACCAGACATTGTTTTGGTCACAGGGCGTGTGCTCCAATCAAGCTGCCTCCTGTTCCTCGCGACTCTCGGTCCACCAGCTCAGCCCATGCAGATCAACAAGCCTGCCGCCTACGTGAATGGATCCAACCACCACCACCACCACCTCCAAAGTCCCCGATCAGTTTTGGTGATTTTGAAGGCACGGCGTACGATTACGAGCCGTCTGAGGGGCTGGAAATTGAAGGTGAGCCCATCTCCGAGCCCTACCCTTGTTGACAATTAGTATCCTTCTTTAGAGAGTCTCCATGACTACCATACGCCTTCAATTAATCCGTTTGTCCCCATCGAACAACGAACGTGTTTCATTTGTTGCAAAAGGTAGCCTTATGATGGGCTGCCCCTAACGAGCCCCACCCCGCCTTGGAGCCCTCCCGGAATAGTCCCGAGTCCCGACACCCTGCCCGTCATCAAAGGTAGCCATTTCCTCTTGGCCCTGTTGGTGCATTGTTGGGCAATGATATTGAGTTCGAGCATGAGGTGGGTCATCTGATCAATTAAGTTGTGTTCTCCAACTACGGGAGAAATCATTACATAGAGATATTCGGGTAAACGTGCCCACTTTTGATGGACATCTATGAAGCACAGACACGGATATGGGTGTTGTGTCCGATACGACACAGACACGCTGACACAACAAACCTAAAAAAACTAGGACGCGACACGGCAAAGACACGGTGACATATAAATATATTTTTATATTTGTGTATATATATATATATATATATATATATATATATATATATATAAAGAGAGAGAGAGAGAGAGGGTTTCCGTGCACACTAAATTTGCACACGTGCTGGCGCACACCAATTTTTTTAAAATATTAAAAAAAATATTTTTGGGTTGATTTTTTATGTGATATTTAAACATTTCAACGGACCCATATAAAAAAATTCAGCTCAAAAAACCTTTTTTTGCTATTTTAAAAAAAACGGTCAAACTTTCGCATCTTTTAAAGTGGTTAAAAACAACGAAAGCTTGAATGATTTTTTAAAAATAGCAAAAAAAGTTTTTTTGAGCTGATTTTTTTATATGGGTTCCTTGAACTGTTTAAATATCGTACAAAAAAAAATCAGATCAAAAATATTTTTTTTACTATTTAAAAAAAATAATGTGCTAACTTAGTGTGCACAGGAGCCTGACTCTCTCTCTCTCTCTCTCTCTCTCTCTATATATATATATATATATATATATATATATATATATATACACTTTCATCTACTTTGCATTTCAAAAACAAAAAATAGTTGTGACGCTAATTTATTAAAATTAACATGGCCCCGTATTTCAGAATGACGGTTAAATCGTAAGTAAAAAATATGCATTTAAATTAGGCGAGATAATAACTTTATTCTTTAAACTTTTCTTATTATTATTAATACACCCTTACACGATTTAATTTTACAAGATGACCCCTTGAATTTCTTAGTGTTCTTTAATTTTGGCACCCCTTGTCCACGAATTGTACGGGCCGTGTTTGTGAAGTGTCCACCTTTTTTTAAATGCCAAAAAAGGCTCACAAGCCACGCGGAGTGTTCGAAGTGTCCGACACGAATACGTCACCTTCGGAGGAGTGTCCGTGCTTCTTAGATGGCCATTTTCACCCAAATGCATTCATGGATTGGTTGGATTCAATTGAGAAAGTGTTTAGAGTACAAAGGGATTACAACCGTCTTGCGATATATGTTGGAGCAACACATTGACCGTTGCATTCACATTCTACAACCCCGCATTCGTTATGAGTTGTGTCTACACGATCTTCCCATGCTTTAGAAGGCCATTAAAAGGCTATTGAGTACGCTTTTTGCGTGGAGGATTACCTACTTCAAGTGGTTCCAGCATCGGTGACCCAACCCTCTCAGCCTATTGCTCAGCCCACGGGGACTCCACAGGTGCCTCCACAGGCGCCTGGTACCTACAAATGCTATGAGTGCGGAGGATTTGGACATAAAGCCGCCGATTGCCCCAAGGGAAAAAAAGAAGGCCGTCATGGATCCCATTGAGGATGAAGAGGTAGTGCAACACGAGGCATTGATTGCGCACGTCATCCAGCTTGAGCCCAACACCAAGGGTCTTCCTCTCTGAGTTCGAGGATGAACTCTTTACGACGGGGGAGAGTAATGTGAATCAAAGAGTGCACGGGCTTAATTGTACTCTTTTTATTTTGTTTGTCTTCCGTCCTTTATTTCCTGTTTTAGGTACTAGTTAATGAGGGCAATATTCCTTGGGAATATTCTTTTAGGGTCCGTTTGCTTGTTAGTGGGCAAAAGCGTGGGCATGGCAGGCAAATTTTGCCTAGGCAAATTCAGATGACGCTATCAAACAACATTAGGCGAAATTAAAGTCAATCCAATTAATTTATTTAAAAACAATTTTTATAATTTTCAAAAATGTTAAAAATAGTTTTTGCAATATTTTTATATTACAGTTTTTATATTATATTCAAAAATGTTAAAAAATTTGTAAAACATTCTCTTAACAATTTTTATAATATCAAAAACAGTTTTTAAAATATTACAAAACAAATTTTAAACATTCACAACAGTTTTTTTAAACTCTTTAAAACAGTTTTAAAAAATGTTTTTTAAAACTTTAAAACAGTTTTTATAATATATCCAAAACAGTTTTTAAAAATGTTAAAAACTGTTTTACAATATTTTTATATTACGATTTTTCAAAAAATTTGTAAAACATTCTCTTAACAATTTTTTATAATATTAAAAGCAGTTTTAAAAACATTACAAAACAGTTTTTAAACATTCACAACAGTTTTTTTAAACTCTTTAAAACAGTTTTAAAAAATGTTTAATAAAACTTTAAAACAATTTTTATAATATATCCAAAACAGTTTTTAAAAATGTTAAAAACTGTTTTACAATATTTTTATATTACGGTTTTTCAAAAAAATTGTAAAACATTCTCTTAACAATTTTTTATAATATTAAAAGCAGTTTTCAAAACATTACAAAATAGTTTTTAAATATTTATAACAGTTTTTTTAAATATTTAAAACAGTCTTTAAAATTATTTTTTAAAACTTTAAAACTGTTTTTATAATATATTCCCAACAGTTTTTAAAAATGTTAAAAACAGGTTTTACAATATTTTGTTAATACGATTTTTTAAAAAAATTGTAAACATTTTCTTAACATTTTTTTATAATATTAAAAACAGTTTTTGAAACATTATAAAACAATTTTTAAATATTCATAACAGTTTTTTAATTATTTAAAACAGTTTTTAAATTATTTTTTAAAACATTAAAATCGTTTAAGAAGTTGGCAAATTTGTGGGCAAATATTTCCCACTCAAATAGGTAAGCAAAATTTGCCCACAGATTGTGCATAGGAGGTGTTGTACATTGGCAAATAATGCCTAGGCAAATTATGTAACCAAACAGTCAAAATGTGGGCAAATTTTCATATTTGCCAACTTTTTGGCATTTGCCTAGGCAAATTATGCCAACCAAACGGACCCTTAGAGCCCTCTTTAGCCTTTTGCACTTTTGGGGGTTATCTTGGCCAGCAAAATAACTTGTCTATATATAGGGTATATATAAGGCCTATGGCCTCTTATTATAAGGACTTTACATTTTGAATATTCGTTAGAGTTTGTGCTTGAATTACATTTCTTCTTGGTGCCATTAACTCGTGTCAATTTAATTAATGATGGGTCAAGCGCTTACTGTTGTACCAAAAGCTATAGTTGATAGTAAAGGTACAACTTTATTTTCATATACAAGAGGGGGTCTGCCCTACGGAACCCAAGCCCAGGCAGGTTCGCCCAAGGCGGTGCATCAAAGACTTCACACCTTGCGTGCACCGAAGATCTCATACAAATTTGTTGGCAAATCGCTCACCAACCTTGCCCCTTGAATATGCAATAGACAAAATGATAAATGACAAAAGATAAACGAAAACAAATTAAAGATGAACAGTAGATGACAAACGAGCACACCACGATGTATGTGGTTCATCAGTTTGTCTACATGTTTATGGAAATGCCCGTATTCACAGTATGAGATTACAATGTACAATAAAGAATAAACCAAAGATAAAAAAACATATTCTATACTCTCCTATCCAAAACCCAAATGGCTACAAGTGTTTCCCAAGTGACAACCCGGTGAATCCGTAACCTGGTGAGTAAAACTCTTGCCCGATACATATAGTGCACTCCCTTAATACATGAATACTCGCACACAACACCTTCTTCCACCTTGAGCTACTTTTCTCCCCACCTAGGAGGGGATCTCACACCGTTCATGAAGATAACTTATTATGCAGGTTAACTAAATCTGACACCTTTCTTGAAGATAACTTATATTGCAGGTTAACTAGCGTCTACACCCCCCCCACCCCCCAACCCCCCAAAAAATAATAATAAATAAAAAAATAAAAAAAATAAAAAAAATAAAATAAGTAATGATATAATTAAAATAAAATAAAATAAGTAATGAAATTAATAAATAAATAACAATAATAATAAAATAAATTAACTGAAAGAAAATTGACAACTGTTTGGAATGCCTCACTATTATGTTGAAAAACGAGTAAATCGTGTAAAATATAGTACATAATTAATGTATGTATACTGAATGCATGTGAAAAAGATGATCAACCCACACATTAGTAGCCAAAAGGGGAAATGCCCGGGGTGCAGGGAGAGTGGTCTTTTGTGGGTTGTAAATCAGTCTAAAGGCAGGGCTTCCCTTCTTTGAATAGGAAAATTGTGTGGGTGCTACCATCTACCATATTTTTAGAGGGAGATGCCTGCTTTCGTAAAGATTGAATACTAATGCCAGGAAGAGGTAGACAGTTGTATCTTCTATAGCGTGGGATAGAACTAAAAAAAAGGGTACGAGTTTGGGTGCGTTTCGCTTGCCATCTCCCTGATGAAATAGATAGCTCCTGCAATGCTCGCTTCACTCCCAGCATTGAAAATAGGCAGCCTCATGCCAATATGAGCTCGCCCGGAGATCGTGATTTAGCTGTTGCGAGCTCCTCACTTTTTGCTAGACCGGCCCTCCAGTTGTAGAAGCTTACCTCCAAACCCAAAAGTTTGTGCCGAAGAGTTCCCCAAAACAAGTTTATAGCCTACATCTTTTAAGACATCCCGAAAGTGTCCATCACTGAAAATGACACTTGCAACTTCCTGTATGGATCCCCCCAAAAAGTTGGGATCAGTCTAAACTGATCCTGCACAAAATATAGATTGATCCGTAACCAGTGAGATTCAAGTCAAACCTCTACAGTGCATATTAAGCGTCTAAGTACACGAGGCTAATGAAACTTATAAATAAAATATAATTTTGTTTAAAAGAGACAGATTTTCTGAAATAAAAATAATTATTATGTTAATATATCATCTATGGTAATAGGTGTCCAGAAAAAGGGTGTGGTAATGTAACTCTTTCTCGACATTTTTTTTCCTCCCTCCCTGGAACCATTTGCGAAGTAAATTCATCCATCAATACTTGTATTCTGGTTATGGCATTTCTTTTTCTTATGTTTATTGTTCTCTTTTTGTTGTAGCCAACACAACAGCAAACACGGTACCGCAAATCTCCTTGTGCTCCATCAGATGGTGAAGGTATGCATTGTGATTGGCATTGCTTATCTTCATAAACTTGCCTCAATTGCTATTGTTGTTCACTGGACTTTCTTCTCGACACTATTTTGGGAAAAAGGGGAAATATCTGAGTCTTTTAATCTTTCCTATATATAGATGGAAGCAATGGCACATCAGAGGATGCGACTTCAAATGAATAAGAAATTGTTGTTGGTTTTTGATATTGCAAGGGGCTGTTGATTATCATTCAAATAGTTATATAGCTGATATCTGAGTTCAAATAATAAAATTTGTGTAAGGTTTTGGTACTTGATTGAGCTTAAAGTACAATACCTACATTATGTTGTTGCGATTTGTTGAGTTCTTTCTCATGTAGTATTTTGCTGCTATGTAATGAACAAAGAACTAAAGGTGAGATAAGTGCCATTTCTGTTATGCTTGCTTTAGTACGATGAAAAACTTGAAGGGAAAATTAATGAGTAGTACAGGGAAGCATGACTTTTATTTTTCTGAGAAGTAGGAAAAATTGAGTGATTGTTTTTTGTTTTTTCCTTTTGGTTTCGATCCCACCACGAGATTTGTATCTGTCCGCTTTTGGATATGGAAGTGTTGAAGAAAGGAGGGTGGGTGGCCAGGTGGTTAATTTGTTCAACAGTTACTCCCTTGTTAATCACATGTTAGTGGTAAACGACCGGAGCCATGTAAAATGGTATAGCAGTAAAAATAACAAGAAAGATGAATTAGCTTATTTTTTGTATAGTCCTTATCATCCACGGCTCCACTAAATTGATACACTTGTATCGACAAGTGCAATAAAACCAAAATTCAATAGGCAAATGCTTTGTGCACAAGAAATTCACTTTATGGTGCACCAATTGATGCGTTAATTGTAATAAAATGTTTTTCACTGTTGTGTGATGTTGTATGGTACAATAAATTGTTATAAATTATAATTTGTGTAATTCAACAGTTGCACATTGCCCTATTAAAAACTCACATCAATTTCCTGTCTAGACTCTTGGTTCATAATATGAAGACTGGTTCAAAAAGTTTGCATATATTCATATATCATTTTGACTAGATGTCATTGCACGCGTGATGCGTGTGCGGCTCGTATATATAGTAAAATATTAGAAGTATTCGACCAAAATAAATGTAATGATACAGTCTACATATTGTGAATATGACAACTACACTGGTTAAAAATTGTATAGACTAAAGATTATGAGTCTATTTATTTTAGACATATGTCAAATAATCAGCATACTTTTGGTGCTTTTCTACACAACGTTTAGGCTATCTTTGGGAGTTTAGGAGAGAAAAAGAGGAAACAAAATTTTATTAGGAGAGGAGAAAAAGAAGGAAAAGTTACTAAGAGAGAAGAGAAAAGAAAGAGAAATTAATATTCTTTCCTTTGGGATCTTATGAAGATAACTTTTTTTCTTGTCATTTGAGAATTGAGAGGAAAAATGTAAAATTCATTGAAAAAACTCTTCCTTCTCATTTCTTTTCGATTTGGAGAGAAAGGGAAAGAGTTCTCTTAATTTTTTTCCCTTTCTATCCTAAACTCCCAAACAAGAGAAAGTATATCATTTTTTTCTTATTTAAATTCTCAAACGAAAGAAATGAAACACCTTATCTTATTTTCTCTGAAACAGAACTAACAAACATAACATTAATATATCACTATAGCTAATACAACAACAATCATAAATTAAAGATACGTTGTCTATGCTTCAAAAAATAATTCTAATTAATGAATTCAAATGAAAGTTCGAAACAAATGTCAAATAGCTAATATGTGGCACACAATTTGCTTATATGTGACCATTCCTTTATGCATTTTTTCCATTCAGAGAAAGTAAAAGGATCTCCCATTTATCGCAACATCTTGGAAAAAATTGTTCACAACAGCATCAACATTAACATTAACATTTGCAGTGAGATCATATCAAACATTTCTTATGCTGCTTTAAAAGACTCATAATTTAAAATAAAGACTATCAAGTGTTTAAATCATAAATGGCTTAGATAGACCTTGTATTTTGTGTTGTATTTTACCTTTAGTTTTGGGGTCTTTAGATGAGTACGTTTGAGAGTGATGAACTGTTAATATGGTCGTTCCCCGTCCTAAATAAGTAAGTATGATGTTGGTCAACACCAACTTTTAAAGAGGGAACACGAGATTAGCTAAGGCAAAACTTACTTGAGTCCAGATTAGCGTGATGTCCAAAGATATTAAGATTTGAAATGAAATAACGAGGGCCTTTTCAGAATATATAAATCTGACCTAGCCTCAATGAGTCTAACTTTATATAATGGGAGTTTTTATATAAACCTAATTTACCCTACATTTAATACACCCATATTATTAGGTCCATAAACTATCTATATACCCAAAGGGTGGAGTGATTTTATTATAATTGCTATCATTCTTAATAGGGTGTTTTTGTTTAAACTCACCTTTCCTGTCAATAGCCCCACATTCCTTTTTAAGTTTAAAAAAAGAAAAACAATTAAAAACTCATATTACCCCTATTAAAGCCCGCCCAATTGTTTAAAAAAAAAACTCCGTGTGCTGCCTAGATTTTATACAGAGCTATCTTCCTAGATTTCATATCCAACTTTGTTTAAAAAAACAAAGTAAACCCTACTCTTTTGTTTTTATACGGAACTTTCTTCCGAGATGTGCAACAAACAAAACCATTTGAACTCAGGTAATAAACCTCCACAAACAGCAGCCTCCACAAACAGCAACGTACAAAACGAAACAAGAAACAATTACCAACATAAGAAGGAAAAAACAACAGGTATCAACAAAATCAAAATAACAATTAATAAAAAACAGTTACAATCATTTGAACTCAGGTAATAACACATTATTTTTGTGAATAATAGAATATTTCATTCATTTATATTATTAAATCGGTCAATACAAGCTGTTAAAAAAATCTCACATAATTACAACTCAATTAGTGCTGCGAGCAATCATAAAAATGGAAGAATCTATAATGGGACCACAAATTGAAACAAGAGGTAAATACCATCATATATAAACTATTTTTGGCTATCGTTAAAACGTATTGTTAATTTAAATTTAATTTATTTTACAGGAAAAAAATACAAGTGAAAATATTGTTGCGAATTCGTTATCTCTCATCCAATCATATGAGAGTGATAGTAGTAGTACCATGGAAAACATGGATGCATACCATAAAATTGAAAAACATGACAAATTTGAATGGGACTGTAAATCTCATTTTTTGAGTGACAAGGTATCGTTTAATTTACGAAAAAAATAATATGATTAAATATTTCTTGCTAGATACTGAATGTTTATGTATTTGCTAAGTAGGTATTTTATTCCCAAGAAGAGTTAACCACGTGTTGTAAATTTGTTGGCAAATCTTGTGGTATGGTTGTGTGTATTAAAAAATCGGATAATTCAAAGTACGCTCAACGTGTCGAGTAATATTTGGTTGTGAAAGGGGCAGTAAGTTCAAATAGAGCCGAAAGAATGTTGTGAATGATAAGGAGGTGAAGAACAATGGGAAACATAAACAAATTAGGATAACATGGACCAAAAAGTGTGGTTATCCATTTTTGCTTAAAGGGGTTAAATTGCAAGTTGATGATCCGTGGAGCGTTAATGTTGTATTTGGGTTTCACAACCATCCACTTAACGAAAAAACCACATTTGAAGGTCGTTAATTTATTGAGAGATTGACTAAAGAGGAGGAAAAAATAATGGCCGATGAGCAAATGTGGGGTCAAACCCAAAGAGATTCTTCGTCTTTTGAAAAGAAGGGATTCAAATAATGCATCAACTATTGAAACTATATACAATTTCAATGCAAAGAACCAAATTATTGAGAAGCAAGGAAGAACATAAATGAAATAGTTGATGCACATATTGGATACTAAACAATACATGAAATTTCACACAAGAGATCTAGATACGGATGAGGTGTTAGATATATTTTTTACACATTTGTATTCCACTACCCTCGCCAAATGCTTTCCAAGAGTTCTTTTAATGGACTGTATGTGCAATATGAATAGACATGAGATGCCCTTACGAGAGATAATTGGTGTTGCATCTACGAACAAGACTTTTGTTGTTGAAAAAGCATATCTTAAATCAGAGAAGAAAAACAACTTTACATGGGCATTACGTTGTTTGAAAGATATTTTACACCCGTATACAACCTCTTCTGTTACTGTCACTAATCGAGAGTTGGATTTGATAATTGCCGTACAAGTAATATTTCTCGAAACCTCACACTTATTTTGTACATGCCATATATGTAAGAATATCGAAACATATGGCAAGAGCCATTTCAAAACAAAGCAGGAGTGGGAGTTTTTTATACAAGATTTTAATGTGGTTATCAAGGAAAACACGAAGGAGTTATTCTATGTCTCACTTACTGATTTGAAGTCCTGTTATGACCAATATGGTGATCTCATCAACTATATTGAAGATACTTGGCTTGCAGTGTACAAAGAGAGGTTTGCATCCCCTTGGACGAATAACGTAATGCGTTTTGGTAATGTTACAACCAATAAAGTTGAATCACAACATGCATCATTGAAGAGGTGTTTGGGATCACCACGTGGTGACCTCATATGTGACTTTAAAATCATAGATAATCTCCTTACATCTCAATATGTAGTCGTCAGAGCTTCGTTCGATAGATCCTAAACTTGAAGAAGCACGCATATCAGATTGGTGATTTTAATCAGTTAAGGGGGTTTGTTTCATGCGTTGCACTTGAGATTATTTCTGAAGAAAGAGAGAGGGGGAAACGATGTGGGATTTGACTTTTATATTCGTGGTTGTGTGTTGAAGCGTACTCATGGTATTCCTTGCGTATATGAAATTGTACAGTATCAGCGTGAAGGAAGGGGCATTCCATTATCATCTATCCAACTGCATTAGAGGAAGCTCACCGACATTCCAGGTGACGTTCTAGAAAAGTCACTTGAGTGTAACACGGAATTATCATTGTTTAGGGACATATTACTAGTGCAACCGATGAACAAAAATGTATGATGTTGAAGTATTTATGAGAGATTAGTAGTTTGACAGTTTATTTCTATTTTTAAAAAGTTAATGCATATTTATTAAATTTAATTATAATTTATCTCTTTTATTTATATTTTTAAAAAGTTAGTGCATATTTATTAAATTTAATTATAATTTATCTCTTTTATTTTAATAGGTCAGCAATCCAACATCAACTAATATGGTACCTCCTTCGAAGAATAAATTTCCAAAAGAGAGAGCAAGACAAAACAAGAAGAAATTTGCATGAAAAGGAGATAGTAGTACAAAAAGAAATCCCTTAGCATTCGAATATGCGAAGACTGTGGAGGAACGTCAAAGCCATCAGTCAGTGATAAACTCTCGTCCCTTGAAAAAGCTTGAAGTGATGAGATGCAAGCCTAAATTTGGTCCTAACATGACATATGAAGAATACGTTGCTTCACTTTTAATTGAGTTTGATATGATGATTAAGGAACATGTTATAAATGGTTTTCGTAATGTTGCCCCTGATGGCCACTGCGGGTACATGTGTTATGCTGAATTATTACAATTGAATGCAAATAATGGATGGATGACTGTGAGACAACATATGCTTATTGAGTTGAGGGATCATTAGGAATTGCACTCACATATGTTGGGTGGTGTCCAAACATATAACGACATGGAGGAGGCGTTAGATTTTTTCAGTACTATTTCTATCCACTGTCGATATTGGATGCAGTTTCCAGCGATGGGTTGCTTGTTCGCCACAACTTTCAACTGTATTCTTTGTTTTTATTCTCTGACACAAAATATCACTTACTTGCCATTAAGGATATGACCATCATAATAATTAGTTGATATAGTGCCCATCGTGTTGTGTGACAATAATCATTTCATGCAAGTCAATCTCAAACTAGGAGCTCCAATGGCGCACATTATTTCGGGATGGGAACACCATCGATATCCAGACGCACAACAGTGGGTAGATGTGGTGAGTGACTTGATTTGGAAGTGGGATATGCTTATTGGTTATCCAAGATCAGAGACAATTACAATTGAAATGAAGATCGACAAAGGTATTTTTTTAATACATTAAAACTTCGTATCATTTAAGCATTGCGTTTTTATTTTTTAAAGGTCATCATTTAATCTCAAATTTGACATGTCTTTGTAACAGCGAAACGTAGAATTGATCATATCTTGATCGATTAGCGTACGTGGGTATTCAATATAGACAAAAGGTAATGAAAAGAAGATAATCATTATTTTAAGTCATATTGGACATAATTATGTTGGCCGCTTATATATTGTTTTATATTTCAGGAAGCAGGTGCTGCTATTATGTTTGGACTTTGTTTAGAAGCAAGTGTTTAAATTAATAAATTAGTTACCGTCTCAGACTTATTTTTTATTCATTTTTTTGGGTTTCTTTGATTTGAGACTGCTTTTATTCGTCGATTTTTTTATTTTGTTCTAAAAAATTCATCATCACATAAAAAAATTCAAAGTGTACCACTAGAACGAACCTTTAAAAATAAGAGAACCTCCTTTAAAGAGCGGAGTTGAAACTGCAAATTAGACTATATATCCGTTGAGAAGAGCTATCAAATAAAGTAAAAAAAGTGGAACGTCAACCTCTTTTTTTAATTCTCCATCAGTTGAAATGCCTGTGATCATAACGCCCCCCATTTTCTTTGAGTAGGTTCCTTAAGATACATCTCACTCACAGTGCAAAATAAAAATTAATAGTAGACCCTTTTCTCCAAGAAGGATATAATCTACAAATTTAGTTTTGTATATATGTGTATATGAGGATATTCATAACATGGAACAACAAAACTTACCATCAAAATATCTGAAGCGGTAACTACAAGCTGAGATATGGCAGACTAATAAATGACACTACTTACGCTTATTACAAGCTCCACCATCTCTCTCACTTTCTCCCACAGGAAGTGGGTGGTGCCCATTACAAGTAATGGCCAGAGCTTTAATCCAAACATCTGAAATTATAGTTGGGTATCGAATGAGAGAGAGAAGGTGGATAAAAATGTCTGAGAGAGAGAGAGGATTGGTCATGTTTGAATAGAGTGACCTCTACCCATCTTGTTATTTTTTTGGCAAACCGTGAATGTGGGGCTGTTGAAAGTGTAGCATAGCAGCCCAAAAAGAAAAAATGGGTTTAAACAAAAACACCCTTGTTAATATTGAATTACAAACAATAGTGAGCACTGCCCCATCGACGACCATTACCATCACTATGAACATAACCTATCTGATTCTCACTAGTCACAATGTCCAAGAACTGCACCATCTCTTTCCTGACAATGTACAGTACAGGGCATCGAGATACTCTCAAGCTAACTCTCCATTCACTTCTCTACAATAGTCATTTTCTCACATGACAAACACCTTTTTCTTAGAATTCTACCAAAAATTTCCTTAAAAATTACTCACAACACCTTATACCTGCTACACATAAAGCACACTTGTGTTTATCAAGAGGTGAATAGAAGGGGATGATGTCTAATTTGCCAAAATCTATAAATTATAATAGATTAACAAACAAAAAAGTTACAAATAATAAAAGCTAATGGATATAGCCTTAGTATTCCCAAACCATGATTAGACGGTGGCCAAGGATGTGGGAATTATTAGCCCGGACAAAAATTTAGAAAGAAAACTATAAAACACCATCACACTCCATAAACGACACCAAATTGTTGATGTGTACAATTGGACCAAGTAACTAAGAAATAATGAACCTTTAAATTAAATAAATGTGTAAAAAGGTAGGAGTACATTGAGATGAACACAAAGATTTACATGGTTCCATCGAGATACGAACACCATCTACAAGGATGAGGTAAATCTACAGGAATCATGTTATCCAAAATGATTTTCAATTATTTTGGAGAAGAAAAAACATTAATTAAAATGTGAACAATACTATGAATTTAACATATACAAACTTATAATGACAATAAATGCAGAATTTTTTATTGAGACAAGTGTTGAACACTCTGTCCTTAAGACGAGATTTTCTCTACACTAGTGCTTCAGGGACTCAACGACAATCGTCTCTCAAGATACATCAATCTTACTTGCAATAGCAGCACTTCAAATTGCAAGCCACTAGTGGATCAACAATGAGAAACTCCCTTTTTTGTATGGACTAAAATGTGAATGAATTAAGATATATTTTCTAGCTTAGGGACACACCAAAAATGAATGAGCAAACCACTTATTTATACTAAATAAGTGGCAGTTAAAAATTGTTGGAAAATATCCCAACAGTTGATAAATAATAAAAGAAAAATGAAATATCTCAACAGTCAATAGATAAAAAAAAAATAGAAATAAAAATTTGGACTAGAAATAAACTAAAAAATGGGCTCAGAATTAAATAAAAGGTCCAATAAAATTGGCTCTAAAAATATATAATTTAGCCAAGCTAAAGCCTAAGGCCTATGACCCACGACCCAAGTCAAGTCAGACCAAAACATATTGGGTCGGGTGGGCGGTGACTTTGCACGCGCATGCATGTGGGCGCGGAAGTCAACTCAATCCCATGTAAGTCCTCCCTCCTTCAAAGAGTTGGGTTACGTCAAGGGAATTGAACCTTTAATCCAAAATGGGTTATAATATACTACACCAATTTTTCACATTATTTCTATGTGGGACAAGATCTTTAACATAACACTTCAACCAAATTTCATGTTCCAAGTAGGTACTTCGAACTATAATTTCTCATTCATTAATTTATGATTATACACGTGAGTATAGCACTTAATACTCCTTGTAGAGGAAAATGCATTACAATTTCAAATCGTCTCAAAAGACGTGTGGATTCCTATATTAAATTGACATTAAAGTTGACTAAAATCTGATTTTGTCAACTCAATTAAATACCATAAATTTCAACAATCCTCCACATGAATAAAATTGGTTGGATCAACATAAAAGACTACGCAGACACTAAGAGAGTTATATAGAAATTTTTTGCATTGGGAGAGATAGCTTTTGGCGTTGAATCTTTCCTAATGAGAGACTATTCTACTTTACTTACTGATCTGTGAACGTGATGCCTTGAACTGTTAAGTGTTTTGTGTAAATCAAGTCAATATATTTCAAGTAGTAATTTTTTGAATAAAGTTGGTTCCTTCAGTTTTGTTCATTTCGGCCCTGAACAATTCCCGGTTTTATGAGTGTTTTAGAGAATTTTAGCCTTTTGAAGTTCTCACAGAAGCGGCCCCTTCACATTCACATTGGTGAATTCCCATTAAGAGTATCCTAAATTTTTGAGATACAAAGGTCATTAAAAGCTAAGCTTATCCTTACTTTCTTTGTAGAAAGCACTTATTTTTATAGGAATAAGTATAAGTTTGAAACTGCTCTCTTCATAGAGTCAGTCAAGATTCGAATGTCCCTTTGAACTTAGATCTTGAGATCTCCAGTCAGCTAGTTAGGGTTGTCATTAAGACAACTCTTTATTTTATGGGCTTTAATCTCATTACCCTCGATAAATTATACAGTTTCTCTCAATTCATCCCTTTGGTTAATGCATCCATTATATTATCCTTAGATTAAATATAATTAATAAAAATAATTCCATTAGAGAGCATCTGTTTAACGATATTATATCTTCAATGTATATGTTGAGACTTACCATTATACATATGACTCCGTGCTCTGCTAATTGTCGATTGACTATCACAATGTATGCAAATTGCAGGCATAGGTTTTGGACACATTGGAATATCATCTAAAAAGTTTCGAAGCTATTCTGTTTCTTCTCCATCTTCATCTAAAGATATAAATTTGGATTCCATAGTGGTCCTAGAAATACAAGTTTATTTTTAGGATTTTCAAAGACACAATAACACTACCAAGTGAAAATACATATCCACTTATAGATTTAGAATCCTTTGAATTAGATATCCAATTGGCATCACTGTATCCTTCAATTATAACTTGATATATAATGTAGTGCAATCCATTAATAAGGGTATATCTTAGATATCTAAGAACTCTTATTATGAATTTCCAATGGTCTTCACCTGGGTTACTTGTATACCTATTTAATTTGTTAATTGAGTAAGAAATATCTAGCTGAGTTCAGCTCATGACATACATTAAACTGCCTATGATACGAGAGTATTCAAATTGCGATATTCTTTTTCCAGTATTTTTATATAAATGAAGATTTGGATCAATAGGTGTTTAAGCAATGCTATCACTACCTTTATCAAACTTATCAAGTATCTTCTCAATATAATAAGATTGAGATAATAAAGTCCATTTGATGTTTTAAAACTTTTAATTCTTAATATAACATCAGAAATACCCATATCTTTCATATCAAATTTACTGGACAATATTTTTGTGGCCATCTCGGGACTCAAATTCCCCTCGGCACACACGAATATGGGTTGTCAACCATTATCAAGTGGGGGATAGTATAAAGAGATAGATTTTCCAGCCTATTTTGCTCAAAATAGGCAAAATATTATCGCCGCCTCAAGAGAATGACATCAAGGCCAAACTGATGCTTGTGAAACCAAATAGTTCGAAAGTTCGGGGACTAAGTTTTGGAATGGAAAGGTGTTAGGTACCCATTCCATCCTTTCGGTCTCGCATGGACTAATGTTAATCATCTCCTTTTAGACTCCGTGATGTGTATGTACATATGTTTAATATAAATGGTGGAGAATGGAATCATTCAACACGCGTCATGGAAAGATACGGAGTGAACTCATCTGTCGAAGTGTTCCCAAAAATAATAATTCAAAATATTATGTAAGGGTTCGCCAAATCACAAGTCGCTATGGAAGTGCGAATGTGTTCATCGGACGAAAAACAAGCATGTACGAATATGAACTCATAAAGAATATATAAGATATGAAAGAAATATATAAACACGAATATAAGGGGACTCGAATCTTGAGATCGACCCAAAACACCTACTTAGCCCAAGAGGCATCAAAGTCCATACAATTCGAAAGTAGCATAGATGTGGGGTTTAACCCATAAATCCAAAAGCGGGATTTCTCTTATGCGTGTATAGAGAAAATGTATATTTAAGAGTGATAGTGTGAAATAGAAATCCCACTTTTGAAATTCACGGATGAACCCTCTTTTTTTTCTTTTTCTTTTTGAGGGTTTTTTATGAAAAAAGATTATGTGCAATACTATTAATAAAGAGTAGAGATTAATGGATGCAATGTAATGAAATAAAAGTATAAAAGTAGGAATAAGATAAATAACACTATAAAGGAAAGACTAAAGAAAGGGATGGAGAATTGGACCTACTTATGAATGCTTGTTGTTGATCCTGAGATGTTAATATGCTGAACTTGAAATGGTATAGAAGTGGTAAAAAGAGGTGTGATTGATTACTAAGTGAGGTAAGAAAGTGATGGAGGGAAATATGGGAAAATAGGCTTTTGGGAAAAGCTTTGAATTTGAGGGGAATATTCTCTGACTTTCTGAGAGGGGTCCCTTATATCCCTTTTAAGGCGAGGTCATGGACCTTATTTATAGGCTTAGAGGGGGTTCCGATCGACATGGGGCTTGAACTGCCTATCGACAGTGGGCCTGAGTATGACAGGGTGTCTGGGATGCCTATAGGCAGTCCGGAACAGTCTTTAAAAAAAACCCAGCATAAAATGCAAATCATAAGTTTGAATCGCGCACGGAGCATACCGTTAGAAAGGGAATTCAGATCCCTTTAAGAATCCATGGAGCCAATCCCTAGTTTAGGAGTTGACCAAAGTCAAATGGGGCTCAAAAGAGCTCAATGGTCTCTAGATGGGGGATTTTCGAAGGAAAACAACGAACCGTACGGTCGATTCGCACACGGGACAAATCGTTAGAAAGAAAATTCAGTGATATTTAAGATTTCATTGACCTTCACTTGGTTTGGAGAGTTAACCAAGGTTAAACGGGGCCCGAGAACACTCAGTGGCCCTTCAGAGTAAAATAGATCATTTGTTTGAACCGTAAGGTCGATTTGCGCACGGGATGAATCATTGGAAAGGGGATTAAAATCCTTTTAAAGATTCATTGAGTTTTGCTTAAGTTGAAGCGTTGGCCAGAGATTTAAACAGGGCCCAAGAGCGCCCGGTGGCCTCTTGATCGATTTTTGAAGTAAAATGGATTGTTCATCCAGACCTTAATTTGTGCACGTGATAGACCGTTGAAAAGGGTATTTAAATCCCTTTAAAGATTCATTGAGCTTTGCTTAATCTGAAAAGCTAAATGGAGTCAAACGGGGCTTGAGATCGTCTGGTGGCTTCTAAATCGGTACTCGGAGTATGACCTAGGATTTATGGTGAACGAGTGAGTGCTAGGGGACTAAGAATGTTTTTAGGGGGGTCCTAGGATGGGGTGCCTATGATTCTCTTAGTAGATTTAATGATATCTTCATTATTTCTAATAATAAGCATATCATTTACATAAACACAAACAATGACATAACCACTTTCAGTATTTTTAACGTAAACACATTTATCACACTCATTTATTTTAAATCCATTAGACATCATTACGTTGTCAAATTTGTCATGCTATTGTTTAGGTGCTTGTTTTAGTCCATAAAGGGATTTAACAAGTCGACACACTTTCTTTTTATTTTTCTGGAACTTTAAACCCTTCTGGTTGTTTTGTGTATATACTTTCATTTAACTCACCATTTAAGAAGTCAGTTTTTACGTCCATTTGATGTATCTTAAGATTATGTAACGCTGCAAAGACTATTAACATTCGAATCGATGTTATTCTCATAATAGGTGAGTAAGTATCAAAATAATCCAATCCTTCCTTTTGCCTATAGACTTTAGCTACAACTCTAGCCTTGTATTTTTCAATTGATCCATTAACTTTCAATTTTCTCTTGAATATCCACTTTCATCCAAGAAGTTTACTTCCTGGTGCAAGGACAACCAATTCCCGTGTATAGTTTTACATGATGGATTCAATTTCATTATTGACTACCTCTTTCTAGAAAGGGGCTTTTAAAGTTGACATCACTTATACAAATTTACTAAGCTCACTTTCTAACATATAAGTTAGAAAATCTAGACAAAACGACTTTGAAGTCATTATCCTTTCTTAATGTATAGGTTCAAGGCCATCATCTTTCTCAATATATTCATTTTCTACACTATCTTAATGACTACTAGATGTAGTGTATTAAGTTCTTTTATAATAACTTGAATCAATCACTTTTTAATTGGGAAATATTTCTTCGAAGATATATGCATTTATAGATTCATTAATAGTATTTATGTGTATATCATGAATCTCAAATTTGTGTACAAGAAATCGATATGAACTATTATTAATTGCATAATTAATGAAAGTTAAGCCAATAGTTTTGGTCCTATTTTAATCCTTTTAGGATTAGGAACCACCACCTTTGCAAGACACTCCCACACTTTGAGGTATTTGTAAGAAGGTGTTCGACCTTTTCACAATTCATACGGTGTCTTATGTATTTTCTTATGAGGCATTCTATTAAGAAGGTAATTTGCAAAAAAACAAAGCTTCCACCTACAAGTTCTAAAGTAAACCCAAACTTATCAACATAGCATTCATCATCTCTTTTAAAGTTCAATTTTTGCGTTTCACAATGCCGTTAGATTGAGGTGAGTAAGGAGAGGTAGTTTGATGAATAATACCGTGTTTTGAATAATATTTTTCAAAAGTGGAATCTTATTTACCTCCTGCATCACTCCTAACTATTTTAATCTTTTTATTGAGTTGATTCTTAACTTCTATTTTACAATGTTAAAAAATATTTACCGCCTCATCCTTGATTCTAAATAAGTACACATAACAATATCTTGTGTAATTATCAATACAAGTAATAAAATACTTTTTTCTATCTCTTGTTTGTACAAATTTCAAATCACATATATCACTATGAATTAACTCAAGAGGGTTTGTATTTCTTTCAATAGTTTTAAAAGGAGTTTTAGTTAATGATGAGTCCACTATTTTGCATGAATTATGTCCATATCTAGACCTTGTTAGGCCCTTTGTATTATAAATAATGAGCTTTTAGAGTCATTTTCGTAAAATAAAAGATAAATGCAAGTTTGAATAAAATTTAAGTTGAAAACACAATTTTAGTAACCTGAAGGGTGAAATCGTAATTTCATAAACTTTATGGGTCTTAAAATAAATTTTAAATGCTTATCTAGGAAAAATAAAGTTCTCTATGAAATTTGGTTGAATTCCGAATTAAAATGAGCAATTTATGAATTTTGGGGGTTAAAATGTAAAGAGGGGTAATTTTGTAATTTTTAAATATTTGTGACCCTAAATTTGAATTAATTATTTTTATTTTGTATTTTTACAGGTACCCCAAAAATTTGAACAACAAAGGAGTTGATGTGCAAAAATTGTCAGGATACGTCGCGTCGCGACGCCCCCGCCCCGCCGCAATACAGTTGATACAGTTTTACTAAATATTTCTTTCAAAATTGCTCGAGTGTCCGTTGAGGCCGTGCCATAGCTTTTCGAAATGGTCTTGACAAGACTAACAAGTTTGAAGTTCGAACGAAATGAGATTTTGAAGTTTTGGAGGTAAAAAATGCAATTAAAGCTCGTGCTGTGAATAGTGACGAAATTGGGGATAATTATCTCCAACTCTTCCCAAAAGTCCATGAGATAATTATCAGCTCAAATACAACCAATCACGGAGAGTCCCACCCCCATCCAAATACCTTATCCCTAAGCGTATAAATTGGACATTTGGGTTCATTATTTTTTGACAAAGTTGTAGAGGACCACTTTAGAATAATTGTTGGTAGTTTTAGTTTGAGTGTTTTATTTATATTTGAGGGCCAATAATTATTTTGTGAGATGAATTTTGTCAAGAATATTTGTGACACACCATTTGTAAGTTTGTTCATTTAATGCAAATTAGTATTCATTATTGCAAATTTATTATGTCTACAATTATGCTAGTTTAATTTTCTTACTAGGACTAGGGAAAATTTATCATGTGTGAATAATATTGTGTGTGATTTAAATTTGTCTTAATTCCCAATATGTGCTAAAGGTTCTAAAAAAAATCGGTATTCATTTAAAACGACACGAGAGTGCGTTTTAAACATTCGGCATTATTTAATTTTTTTTTTAATTATGAGTACTTTTTGATGCGTTATACTTTTATTAAATTGATTGATAGCCCATGCTTAAAGACTATATTTTGAAATTTAAAAGTAAACTTTTTAAGGGAATAGGGATTTTAGGCGTATAAATTTAGAGACGTTAAATTTTATTTTGGACTTCTAACGTGTTATTTTTTCCAATTAAATACGAAGAGAGTCGGTTTAATTTGAGTTATAAAATTGGGAATGACGAATTTAAATTATTGCACAGTGTTAGTTTAATGTGATAAATGGATCCAACGTCCTAGTTTTTATGCTCCATTGATTATATCTCTCGTAGTCTTACTTTTTGTTTGTTTTGCGTAGCTAATATCACATCCCAATTCCAAACTCATTTCATCTAGTTGGACAGTCACAATAATTTTTCACGAAAAAAATTTAATAAATCCTTGTGGGTTCGACCCGTACTTACACTCGCTATTCTATAATACCCCGTACACTTGCAGTATTTTATAAAATTGACAAACAAGTTTTGGACTTGTTGTCAATTTTATAAAATACCGCAAGTGCACGGGCTACTGTAGAACAGCGAGTGTAAGTATGGGTCGAACCCATAAAGATTTGTCAATTTTTTCGTTCAAAATAATTGTGATTGTTCAACTAGATTCAATGGGATAGAGAATGATTATGAACAACACTAAATAAAAGCGACTACGATAAATGAGGGTAACACAAGATATTTGTAAATAACTAGGATTCGGGGTCCATTTATCACGTACCTAATATTGCACACAAATTTATTGTTGTCATTCCCTTTTTATAACTCAAATTAAATCGACTCTCGTTGCGTTTAATTCAAAAAATATGACGGTTATGATTAATATATTTTTAACGTCTGTAATAGACGGCTAAAATCCCTATTCCCCTAGAAAATACAATTTTCAAAGTTCGCAAATGTATTTAAGTATAGACTATCAAAACAATCAAAGTGCAAGCATAATCCATAAAAAAAAACTACTTTTAAATCTCAAAACTTGATTTGACAAAACAATTTTGAAGGTTTTAAAACACACTCTCGTATCGTTTTAAAATGAATACCGAATCTTTGATAACAATTAAAATAATTAGGGAATAAACAACAATCAAATTAACGTGACAATATTAGCTAACTATGATAGACTCCACCCTAATCCTAATAGAATAATCAAGCTATCATAATGAAAGAGAAATTACAAGACTGCGTAGAGATTTTCATTAATAAATCAAACTTACAAATAGTTCTTTCAAAACAATCTTCAATCCTCTAAAAAAGTGATAAAGACTTGGCACTCAAATTGAATACAATCCCTAAAAAATTACTCTCGAAAATTCTCTCTAAAATTGGTGTTTTTTAATGAGTCTTCGTACCGACCACCTACCTGGAGGAAAAAGAGAGATTTGAGGCGATAACCGTAGTTGGCCGTCTTTTAAATTCTCTCTTGTCAAAGAGTATGGTCTGTCAAATTAGATTTTGCGTCAATTATAATTGCTTTTGCATTCCAAAAAAAAAAAACTCAAAAAAAAAAAAACGTTTGTTGTAAATTACAATGGGTGATCCTCATATTGTTATCCCGTCATCTTTCTCATATTTCTCAATTGATCATGTGGACGAATTTTTACAAAATACTAAAAATTTAGATGACTATGTATTTCAATTTGAGTCAGATGGGTCAGTAGCTATTTTAAAAATTAAAGAAGGTATGGATGAGAATTCAACCCCTGTAATTACTATTTGTCCATCAAAGTATATCAATTGGAAAGAGGTAAACAAACGGTATAATGATGCTATTTCTAAAAATAATCATGAATTAAATGGGGATAATCAATTTTGTGAGGAGAAAAAAATTGACAATCTTGACACATGTAATACTCGTAATGATTTGAATGTGGATTTTTGTCGAGATTTTTCTCCTAATTTCATTGAGAAAATTGTTGCTACTTTTTATATGTGGAAAAATTTATTTGAGAATTCGTCATCCGATTTTAGTGACACTTCAAGTATTTATGATGGTCCTCCTATGTTTAATGATGAAAACATATCGCTCTGTGATACGTCATCTATTCACGCTTTTCATAAAGTCTCACATTTAGGAGCGGAATATGCATCCCCAATTTTACGTGATTATTTTCGAAAAAAAGATAGTAAATATTTGGATCCTTATTGTAATTTAGTACCCCATGTGATGTATCGGCATTTGATTTGTGTGAGTCAAATTTGTTTATTATTGATGATGTCGGTGCACACTCATATGACCATGAATTTATGGTTGAAATTTGTGTTGTGAGGTCATACTCTCAAATTTATAACGTTTTGGCTCTTTGTTCTATAATGTTTATTAATTGGAATGACCCATAACTCTTTCGATTATTAATTTATGGTGATGATATAATTTTCATGGGTGTGCATATTATTAGTGTAGTTTTTCTCCTTTGTTGTTGTGTGTGTGTGTTTGTTAACATACACTTGTTACTTTGGATGTTGGTAGCAAAGTGAAGTTCACAGGTAATATTATCATTTCACTTCTTTACTTTATTTTCTTTGTCCATATTTTTATTTGAGCATACATTGAGGACAATGTAAAATTTAGGTTTGGGGGTAAAGATGATATTTTTGAAAAGAAAAAAAAAATCAGAAAATTTTCAAAAAATTCAAAAAGATTTTCAATAAAATTGAGTTTTGAAACGATTTATTAATATAAAATTAATTCATGGATCTATCAACTTATGAAAATTTTCCACACTAGCCATATAATATGATTAAAAATGAATATTGATGCGAAAGTTAATATGCTTAACGAATAAATGTAGAAATTTTAACCCGGTGAGATTTTTTGCCATTCATTATTTTCGACAGATTTAAATCAATTTAAGTTAAAATAACTCAAACTTTTCTTCAGTGATAAATTTGTTGATGATTTGAATTTCTTTGTTTTGTTCTATTACTGAAAATAAAAAGTTAAAATGTGAATCTTAAGGCATTAGAAGTCATAGTAAGTCGTCTTAAGACACAAATCAACATAACGATACTTGAGAAATGAGATTAGGCCATCGTTTGAAAGTCCAAAATTAAGCCTAAATTCCAATATTTTTTTCATTATTCCGTTGCAAGCGCATTTGAGACAAAAGAAAATATGCCTTTTTTTGTTGGAAATCCATTATCCTACCTAACTCCAACTGGGTGTCTAAAGCCCATAAAAAGAAGCGATACCCACTTTTTGAGAATGCTAGGGTGAAATTATGGTTCAAAAAAAAGTCCAAAAAAAAGTTTGCAAAATAATGATGTGTAGAAAAAAAAAAAGAAAGAAAAGAAAGAATGAAAAAAAGGAGCACGTGAAAAAAAAGGAAAATGGAGGTTAGAAGAAAAAGTTCCTAAAATTCAAAATACCGAAAACCTCTATATTCTCAGAAATTTTGAACTCCAAAAACCATTCTTTCTAGCCAAACCCGAGCCTACAATACAACCAAAGAAAGTCCTAATCGATCTCGAGTTAAGTTAGTTATAGTTGGAGAGAAGATGAATATGATCTATGGTGTGATTCAATGTTTTCAAAAATTAATCGATTTTCCATTCATGAGATCATATTCATCTATTATAAAAAAATAAAAAAATAAAAAGTCCGTTTTTAATCATGTATATGTGAAAGTTGTTCACGTAAATTTACTCTTTTATTCACATATACCAAGAGAAAATAACCGATTTTCGAGTGTTGGATTGTGAGTGCATCCCATGAGATTTTAAAATCAAAACAAACTTTCGGATAAGAAATGTAACGATTAAATCTTTTGAAATGGACGGTTATATTGCCTATGCACACACACACACACACGATAAGGTGAGATTGAAAAGTGAAGTTCTACTATATTTATGAAGTTTGCATTCAAACTTGGTTATATTACTTTTCAGTCATTTGTATTGAGTCAAGTTTTTGAATTTTGTGGGTATATTCACTGCAAACCCTCACGAGACAAAATTCGTCCACTAGGGTAACCTAGGGGTTTAACGACTTGTTGCACATGCTAAGTGCAATCGTGATTCCTACGAAAGTGAGTTAGATTTTAAAATTTTGATTTTTGCTCGTGGACAAGTAAAGTTTAGGTTTGGGAATATTTGATGAGTGCATTATTGTGCATGAATTATGTCCAAATCTAGAACTTGTTAGATCCTTTGTATTATAAATAATGAGCTTTTAGAGTCATTTCGTAAAATAAAAGAAAAATACAAGTTTGAATAAAATTTAAGTTGAAAACACAATTTTAGTAACCTGAATGGTGAAATCATAATTTCAGAAACTTTATGGACCTGAAAATATATTTTAAATGCTTATCTAGGCAAAATAAAGTTCTCTCTGAAATTTGGTTGAATTCCGGAATAAAAGGAGCAATTTATGAATTTCGGGGGTTAAAATGAAAAGAGGGGTAATTTTGTAATTTTTAAATATTTGTGACCCTAAATTTGAATTAATTATTTTATTTTTTATTTTTACAGGTACCCCGATAATTTGGACAACAAAGGAGTCGATGTGCAAAAATTGTCAGGCTACGTCGCGACGCGATACTATACGACACGGTTGACACAACTGTACTAAATATTTCTTTTAAAATTGCTCGAGTGTCCGTTGAGGCCGTGCCATAGCGTTTTGAAAAGGTCTTGACAATACTCACAACTTTGAAGTTCGGACGAAAATGAGATTTTGAAGTTTTGGAGGTCAAAAATGCAATTAAAACTAGTGTTGTGAATACTGACGTGAATAGTGACAAAATTGGGGATAATCTACAACTCTTCCCAAAACTCCATAAGATAATTATCAGCTCATATACAACCAATTAGAGAGAGTCCCACCCCATCCAAATACCTTATCCCTAAGCCTATAAATAGGACCTTTTGGTTCATTATTTTTTGACAGTTGTAGAGAGCCACTTTAGAATAATTGTTGGTAGTTTTAGTTTGAGTGTTTTATTTATATTTGAGGGCCAATAATTATTTTGTGAGAGAAATTTTGTCAAGAATATTTGTGACACACCATTCGTAAGTTTGTACATTTAATGCAAATTAATATTCATTCTTGCAAATTTATTATGTCTACAATTATGCTAGCTTAATTTCCTTACTAGAAATAGGCGAAATTTATTATCTGACATTAATATTGTATGTGATTTAAATTTGTCTTAATTCCCAATATGTGCTAAAGGTTCTAAAAAAAATCGGTATTCATTTAAAACGACACGAGAGCGAGTGCGTTTTAAACCTCCAGCATTGTTTAAAAAAAATCATTTTTTTAAGTATGAGTACTTTTTGATGGGTTGTACTTTTATTAAATTGATTGATAGCCCATACTTAAAGACTATATTTTGAAATTTAAAAGTGAACTTTTTAAGGGAGTAGGGATTTTAGGCGTCTAAATTTAGAGACGTTAAATTTTATTTTGGGCTTGTAACGTGTTTATTTTTCGAATTAAATACGACGAGAGTCGGTTTAATCTGAGTTATAAAATTGGGAATGACGAATTTAAATTATTGCACAGTGTTAGTTTAACGTGATAAATGGATCCAATGCCTTAGTTTTCACGCTCGCTTGATTATATCTCTCGTAGTCTTACTTTTTATTTATTTTGCGTAGTTAATATCACATCCCAATTCCAAACCCATTTCATCTAGTTGGACAGTCATAATAATTTTTAACGAAAAAAATTTGATAAATCCTCGTGGGTTTGACCCGTACTTACACTGGCTATTCTATAATAGCCCGTGCACTTGCGATATTTTATAAAATTGACAAACCGTTAACTTCAATTCTACACACGTTTCACACTTGTGATTTGATTAAATACTAAATTTTGGTATTAAGTCTATATTAATTAATTTACGAATAGTATCATAATTAACGTGACCTAATCTATGATGCCATACAATTCAAGACTCAAGCATATACGAAGAAAATGCATTCTTCTTATTATTAATAGGCATTACAGTCATCACATTGAGTTTCAAGAGCCCATCGCTCAAATATCCTTTCCCCACGTACATACCACTCCTAGTGAGTATAAAATTTCAGATTCAAATACAAGTTTAAATCCTTTTTCACTAAGTAAGGATCCCGAAATCATGTTCTTTCGAATGTTTGGGACATGAAGCATGTCGTTGAGAGTAAGTTCCTTTTCCGAAGTCATCTTATAACTCTCCCTTTCCCTTCAACCTTTGAAGTGTAACAATTCTCACGAAAAGTTGATCCTCGTGATTAGAATGGTGGTGGGAAGTAAACATATTTTTGTCAGAACATATGTGACGAGTGGCCCTAGTGTCCACCTATCATTCTCTAGTGTTTCCACTATGTTGACTTTAAAAACCCCGACGGAAAGGATCTAATCATTAATATCATCAAAAAGGTTCTCAACTTCAGTGACATTGGCGTGTACGGGCTTATGTTCCTTATTCCCTTGATTTTTTTTATTATGAAAATCTTCAACATGATGTTTCGGTTTGTCACACACAAAGTATTTTCGATCAAACTTTTTAAAATTACTAGGTTCACACGCTTTCTTTTCTTGTTCTTACTACTTTGACATTCTTCCACAATATGTACTTTGGATTCCTTAGGATTTCTAGTTTTCTTATTGGATACACAATTATCCTCTTCAATCCTTAATCTCACAATCAAGTCATCAAGCCCCATTTCTTTACATTTACGTTTCAAGTAATTTTAAACTATTTCCAATACGGTGTAAACTTTTCAATCATTGTAGCCACTTGGAATGATTCACTTAATTCTATTTTTTCAATTTTTTTTCATGATAAATCAATTGGAGCTTGTGCACTTAATTAATGACAGTCTTTGAATCAACCATTTTAAAATCCAAGAATTTATGGATAATGAATTTTTTCATTTTGGCATCTCCCATTTTGTAATTTTTGTCCAAAGACACAAATATTTCTTTAGTCATTTTAAGAGGTCTATACCCACTATATAATGTGTTTTTCATGTTGATAAGAATATAATTCATGCATAGAAAATTAGCATGTTTTCATGCATCCACTGCAGTAATTACTTGCTTGCCAGTTTTTTCCTTCTTTTAAAATTAATGTATCTTCATTAAGGAATTTAGCCAAGTTCAAATTTGTCAAATAAAATAATATCAGATGTTACAAATGTTTGAAATCAATCCCTTTGAACTTTTAGAATTTTTCACCATGCCCAACATTTTTTGGCACAACCGTAAAGGGCAATGCAGAAGTAGATGTCATTTTTGTTCTAAACAAAAACAACTATGTATTTATGACAGGATATAAGAGTTGATTTATTAAAATAATGATACTGTTTTTTATTACGTAATAACTTGCAAATGAACACTGTATTTAACGTAAATAATTCAAATGCAATATAAGTAAACTGTTTTTTTTTAATGAACGAAGATTATGTTATAACACAGAATTCCATACACTTTATATAAATAAGCACTGATTATATAAAAAAGTTATAAGTAGTAAAATAAGTCATAATAGTTTTTGGTGCACAAAAAAAATTTGTAACACAGATTATTATAAAAATGTTTATGTGATTAATTAAAACAGAAAATCATTATTGAGATTTATAATAGTAAAATAAATTGCGTCTTAAGATTGTTATCCAAAATAATTTTTAATTATTTTACAGATTATATAAACATTAATTAAAACGTTAACAATAATATGAATTTAACATATACAAACTTACACTGACAATAATGCAAATTTTTTGATTGAGACAAGTGTTGAACACTCTCTTATGAAGACGAGACTTCCCCATCGACAATTATCTCCCAGGATACAACAATCTCACTTGCAATAGTAGTACTTCAAATTGCAAGTCACTGGTGAACCAATAAAGAGAAACTATCTTTTTTGTATGGATTGAAATATGATTAAATTAAGATATATTTTATATCTTGAGAACACACAAAAAATGAATGATCAAACCACTTATTTATATTAAATAAGTGGCGATTAAAAATTATTGGAATATATCCTAACAATCACAACTGTTGGGATAAAATAATAAAAGAAAAAATAAAATATTTAAACAATTAACAAGTAATAAAAAAAGAAAATAAAAATTTGGGCTAGAAATAAACTAAAAAATGGACTCAGAAATAAATAAAAGCCCCCCAAAGTTTATACTTTGGCCAAGTTAAAGCCCAAGGTCCACAACTCACGAGCCGAGTCGAGCCGGACCAGGTTGGGTCGGGCGGGGGGCGGTGGCTCATGCGTGCGTTTGGGCTTGGAAGTCAATCCAAGCCCATGTAAGTTCCACATCCTTAAAAGAGTTGTGATACCCCAAGGGCACAAAGACTTTAAACCCAAATGGGTTATAACATCCTATACCTATTTTCACATTCTTCCTATGTGGGACAGGAGCTTCAACATAACAATTCAACTAAATTCCATGTTCCAAGTGGGTACTTTGAAATACAATTTCTCATTCATTAATTTATGATTTTATACATGTGAGTATATCACGTTTTACTCCCCATGAAGGAGAATGCCTTACCATTTTGAACTGTCTCAAAAGACATGTGGATCCCAGAGTTGACCAAAATCTGATTTTGTAAACTCAATTAAATACCATAAATTCCAACAGATCATAATTAAATTAGAAAATAGATACAAATGTACCAAATTATCCATAAAATATTTTTAATCTTACTTAAATCAAATACTTTTATAAGCATATCATAGTGACATAATGAGGTCGGTTAAATTGTGGTTCATAATATTGTTATGGTCGGAAAAGATAAAATGTGGTGAGAAGGCACAACTTTATGATGATCCCTAGCGTAGACCAAATTAGGTATGATATACCGCTCAATTTTCCATGAGGGCTCCTATTTATAGGAGTCGAGTATCCTCATGCCAATCTTTTATGATATTGGAGAGGTTTCTATAATATTCTTGTACATGCCCTAATGTTCCATACTCATCCATCCTCATCACATTCTGAGATATGACATCGATAATGGATTAGCCAAAATAATCTTAGCCCATAATTGCTCCGATAATGTTATGGGCCCAAGCCAAATAATTATTGACTGACATTGATCGTTGACTCTTGCTAGTTTAAGATTGGGCCTTGAGGATTAAGGACCATGGATTTACATGATGTCCATTGTAATTATATGTTACTTGTCCCAATTCAATATACAACCACTGTACATGAGATGCTAGCATGCTATGTTAAGTGCATGCCACATAAGCATGCCCAAAATATTATATATTAGGTGGTATATCGTGATTTAATGATTGCGAGTTTTTTTTAATGAATTATTAAGGGAGGGACTTAAAATATATAACATATATGGTTAAATCATTTTGTGTTAAAAGATTTTCCTATCATTTATAAGAATATTCCTACATTAGTTTCATGTTATAAATGCAATTAATAATAGTTAGGAGTGGTATTGGTGTTATCACTTCCATCTTTTACAGGGCTCTACCAAGATGATGCTAGAAACAACACCACCCTTCAAGGTGTTTGAGAGCTCAATTCAATATTAACAATGGCAGCATATGAGTGTGTGTGTATATATATATATATATATATATATATATATATATATATATATATATATATATATATATATATATATATATATATTAGAAGGAGGTGAGGAGAAGAGGGTTCACACCGAAATATAAGTGGTTCAGCCAATCAGGCCTACGTCCACTGTGCAAGTGTATGATGTGTATCAATGTATGAGGGCTCTAATGGCCATAGATACACTCTCTCAAGCTTTCCCTCTCTACTGTGTATTTGAACAGAGTTTCAGCTAGGGTTGCTAATTTCGGATCCTTTGCAAGGTAGAGGATGACCTCTATATATAGTACCTAGAGGGTGTAATGTACCCCCTATGCATGCAATGAGCATGTGTGTGTTGATCTAGCCAATCATATGAAGACATCTGTCACTGTCACATGTAGAGAATAATGATGAAATATTCCCTCCACGTGAGGGGAATGATTTGTTATAACTGATTTGTGTCTCCGTGTCCTTATCCACACGTCAATAAGTGCTCGGCCTGTGCTTGATCGTGACCTCGGCCTTGATGAGTCCGAGGTTGGTAAGGTCATGATGCTCATTCAATCCAGGATGAGCCATGAAGGTCTCGGCTTAAGTGAAGCCTAGGTAAGGAATCGAAGTCAGCCTGGGCCGAGGTTAAGCCGACATGTGTCTGGTACATCGGTTGAATTATTAGTGAGGTCGCCCTTGGTAGTAGTGTGGTTCCTTGTAACCTCGGCCTAGCCCCGACCGAGGTTGTCATCACCCGGGTGATCATTCGAACTGTCGGCCCTCTAATTCATGCAGTCTCCCCCTGAAGAGGTTGGTAGAGATGTCGGCTAGGTCCGACCCTCATATGGCCGATGGTGCTGGTTACTGACCCAAGACTTTTCCAGCGTCGGCCATAATATTGGCCGAGGTTGGTGTCCCTGAGCCGAGGTGACACTTGGGCCATATCAATCACCCCCCAGCCCTTAGTTACATGTGAGAGCAGGTGACTATGGGATGACTTCCCCTCCGAGGTCTTTCTTCTATGTGCCAATGTTCATTTGACACTTGTCCATTGCTGAAGTGTCGCTTTCCTGACAAGTATGTGTTGTCAGCCGTCCTTTGGGGTTCCCAAGGCAATGATGGGCCTTGGGAAACGTGCCTCCATATTTAAGGGTTTAAACCCTATTTCCCTCCATTCTTCTTCATTTCTCTCATTTATGGCTTGATTCGTTTCTGCAGCAGTCTCTCTCTCTAGAAAGATTTTTGCTCGAAGCTTCTGGTGATGATTCCTCGCGTCTTCTTCCTTCTTCCTTACCATTTCATCCTCAAGTAGCCTCTGCCATACTTTCTTCTTCATTTTTCCTGTAATCTTCTTACTTTTGCACTTTTCGGCGAGTTCTCTTAGGTTTCTGGCTAGGGCTCCATTTTTTATGGTGAATAGTTTTTCCCCATTGGTTTCATAGTTTGATCTTTAGTTGAATAAAAAACAAAATAACTTTTGTTTATTATTTTAGGAGAGTTGTAAGTGTAGGGTCTGCCTCTGATGCTCATACCCCTTTACCAACTTCTTGAGGTGTTCCCTTCTCTCAGAGAGAAGACTTTAGAGAAAATTAGACAAATAGAAAGAGCTCAGGAGGAGGCTCGTAGGTCACAGGAATTCCCTCTTAGACCCATCTTTCCACCACCTCTGAAGGTAGTATACCCTGAACCGTTGGAACCAGTTAGCCAAGCAGAGGTACCTGCTGAACCCATACCGATGTCTGAGTCTGAGTTTGAGTCTTCCACCTCAGACCCAATGTCTATGGACTCTTTCCAAGAGGCCATGGACTTCATAACTCAGCAAGATCAGGCCCCTGATCAAGACGAGGTCTCTAATCGGGCCTCGTCCCATAAAAATTCAAGCAAATCGTCCTCTTCCTCGAAGGTTGAGATTGTTGCACCGAGTGTGGCCATTCCACCAATACTTGATGCCATTCCCCTATAGGCCGTCACCAGGGCTGAGTTCGCTCAAAGGTTCCCAAGTAATCCATCAACGTCTGCTCAAGCCGACATTGAGTTAAACAATGACGATGATGACGTTGAAAGTGATATCGACGTCTCTGAGGTGGCCGAGATCGAGAGTACCGTTAATGAGGTAGACCTTATTTGCTTCAGATATCTATACTCCATCAGCCCCTCCATAAAGCTCAGGAGACCTCTGAGGGAAGAGAGGGCTTACCACGGCCGTGATGGTGCGATCTGCCTGTATGAGCAGATGTTCAAGTTAGGGTTTCATTTTTCCCATCCATCCCATTATTAGGTCCATCCTAGCCTACATCAATTTGGCCCCTTCCTAATTGTCACCTAATGCCTGGAGGGTCATAATTGGGGCCATAGTCCTATAGAGGGTTATTCACCATTTAGACCTTCCAGTCCATGTCTTTGTAGGATGTTATGTCCCTCCATCTGCTAAAAACCATCCGAGTTACTATCATTTTGTAGCTCGAAAGTATGAGAAGAAGATGCTCCAGGTAACTCAGACTTCCAACCATAACTGGAAGCCTCGATACTTCTTTACTTCTGGGCCATGGTAATTTGGTCCATGTGCTCCCTCTTCCCTGTTAGAGCCGAGGATGCCCCTAAGATGGGGTAAGGTCACAATGTCTGCCAAGGCCGACCCTGGTCTGAGCCTGCAAAACCTTCAGAAGGTCAAGGACCTTCAGGACCAGGGCATGCATGGTCTGCTCGTGAAGTTTGAGCATCTGATGACCCCCCACTACCTCTCTGAGACTGGTTTGGTGGGTAGTCCTCTTACAGAGGTTGGTAAGTGTTTTATTCAAGTTATACCTCTGAGTTTATGCATGTTTGACTCACTAACTCAGACCTTTGAATTTTGCAGAGTGTCCAAAGGGCATATCAGATGAACTCTGGGAAATGGCAGCACCGAGTCTGACTAAGCTTGCTATGAAGGTAGGTTTGAATGCTCCTCCTCCTCCTCCTCCTCCTTCAACCTCAAAGGCTCAGGCCATAAAAAAGAGAGGTACTAGCGACCCTGCCACTGAAGATCAGAGGCAGAAGAAAAAAGGCGGGGATTCTGCCATCCCCATATCCTCTACAGATGCTTTGACGGCTCGTATAGAGCAACTAAAGATCAATGACAGCATCATAGGCCACAGTCTATAGGCTCTGGATGCTATCGGCTCTACCATGACCGAGGCTGGCAAGCATTTTTGCAGGTCCATGGACACACCTCTGCTAATTGAGTTCGGCCTCCACAGGTCAATTCAGGTATGACTTCAGGTTTCTATATTGCTTTAAAGTGTAACCTCTGATTTGAATTTCAACTCATATACACGACCACATTATTTGCAGGGCCTGGCTTCCATGCATCATCTCGCCAATTGGACTTTGAGGAAGTTACCCCTCATCCAGAAGGGTCAAGAGGCCGAGAAGGTATAAAACTCTCTGAATGCAGAGGTCGACCGCTTGAAGTCTGCATTTAATGGGTCTGACAAGAAGGTGAAGGAGCTGGAGAAAGAGATCTCCAAGCTTAAAAAGGACCATTCTGTGGCTCTGAAGGCCAAGGATGATGTACTCCAGCAAAAGGTCGACTCTGCGATGAAGGCGGCCCTTGAAAATGCTTCTGAGGAGATTTTGGCAGACTACAAAGTCTCAGACGAGTTCATGAGATTTGGCTTCGAATACCTTGAACGAGGTATCAAGGCTACTGTCAAATGGGTGGCTACTAAAGAGAAGGAGGCAGGGAGTCTGAAGCCTCTGACTTCGTAGGCCTGGGTTTTGCAGACCCTCAGTTTGCCCAAGCACTTCAGGAGGTTAAAGAGGAGGTTGCTGCACCTGTAGAGACTGCCACACTGGACTGCACTGAGCTAGGAACTGACCACAGAGAAGATGGGGTCGAGGTGACAAACATTGGCCAAGAAAATCAGGTCGAGGATGCCAACACTCTCCCCTCTAATCCTTAGGCTTAATTATGAAGTTTTATTTTGTAACCCCTGACTGTTTGTAATCTCTGAAGAACATATGAAACTTGTATCTTTGTATTTTCACAATTGGAATGGCAACCTCTGAGGAGGGTTTTTCACTTCGTTTATTTTGTTGAATGTTTCTGTTATGTGACGTTTTAACTCTGAAGTCTTATCGCAATGATGTCTGTTTAAACTTAATCAATAGTTTTACCTCAGACCTTGTCACCACAGTGGTGTTATAAGGTCTGAGGTCATTAACTAGGAGGTCACCTTTATAATTAATCTCACCAAATTAATGATGTTAAGGGTCTGAGGTCATCCAAGGATAATTTCTGACCTCAGACCTTATCACCACTGAGTGATGTTATAAGGGTCTGAGGTCATCACCTAAGATGTTATCCTCATAATTAATCTCACCAAATTAATGATTTTAAGGGTCTGAGGTCATCCAAGTATGGTGTCTGACCTCAGACCTTGTCACCACTGAGTGATGTTATAAGGGTCTGAGGTCATCACCTAAGATGTTATCCTCATAATTAATCTCACCAAATTAATGATGTTAAGGGTTTGAGGTCATCTAAGTATGATGTCTGACCTCAGACCTTGTCACCACTGAGTGATGTTATAAGGGTCTGAGGTCATCACCTAAGATGTTATCCTTATAATTAATCTCACCAAATTAATAATGTTAAGGGTCTGAGGTCATCCAAGTATGGTGTCTGACCTCAGACCTTGTCACCACTGAGCGATGTTATAAGCGTATGGGGTCATCACCTATGATGTTATCCTCATAACTAATCTCACCAAATTAATGATGTTAAGGGTCTGAGGTCATCCAAGTATGGTGTCTGACCTCAGACCTTGTCACCACTGAGTGATGTTATAAGGGTCTGAAGTCATTACCTAAGATGTTATCCTCATAATTAATCTCACCAAATTAATGATGTTAAGGGTCTGAGTTCATCCAAGTATGGTGTCTGACCTCAGACCTTGTCACCACTTAGTGATGTTATGAGGGTCTGAGGTCATCACCTAAGATGTTATCCTCATAATTAATCTCACCAAATTAATGATGTTAAGGGTCTGAGGTCATCCAAGGATGGTGTCTGACCTCAGGCCTTGTCACCACTGAGTGGTGTTATAAGGATCTGAGGTCATCACCTAAGATGTTATCCTCATAACTAATCTCACCAAATTAATGATGTTAAGGGTCTGAGGTCATCCAAGTATGGTGTCTGACCTCAGACCTTATCACCACTGAGTGATGTTGTGAGGGTCTGAGGTCATCACCTAAGATGTTATCCTCATAATTTCTACCATTAGAGCACAACGAAGCAAGAATTGACACGGAAACTGATCTCTCATTAATAACCTCTTCCTAATAAAATGGTAAATTTACATTAACTCTTTGCAACATCATATGTAATACTTCTTTAGGTGATCAGCATTTCATGGGTTAGCGAAAGGTTCCCCTTCTAGGTTTTCTAGCCTGTAGGTGCCAGGCACAACCTCTTCTGTCACTTTGTAGGGACCATGCCAGTTTGGGTGGAGCTTGTTTGTTTTCTGTAAGGTCTTCTTCAGCACTAGGTCTCCCACGGTGATGGGTCTTGACTTCACCCTCTGATTATAGAATTTCGCTGCTCTCTGCTGCTAAGCTACTTGTCTGATCTCTATGTCTTCTCTTCTCTCTTCAATCAGATCTAGGTATAGTCTCCTCTCTTCCACATTTTTATCAGGGTTATAGGTTTGAACCCTGTGAGTAGGGAGTCCCACTTCTGTTGGTATGACTGCCTCTGAGCCATGTGCAAGCATGAACGGGGTTTCTTCTGTAGGTGTCCTTGCCGTGGTCCTGTAGGCCCATAGCACAGTGTAAACCTCTTCATTCCATCTTCCCTTCGCTTCTTCTAAACTCTTCTTGATTCCGTCGAGGATTGTTCTGTTTGTGACCTCGGTCTGACCGTTTGCCTGAGGTCGGCCAGGAGATGAGAAGAACTGCTTTATCCCAACTCTTACGCAATACTTCTCTAAAGAGGAGTTCTTGAACTGGGTCCCATTGTCTGAGATGAGAATGTTTGGGAGGCCGTGTCTGCATATGATGTTCCTCCAAATAAATTGGAAGGTCTTCTGTTCTATGATCCTTATCATCGGCTCTGCTTCCACCCACTTTGAGAAGTAGTCAATGGCGATTATCAGGAACCGGTAACTGTTGGCAGCTCTTGGTAGGGGTCCTACTAAGTCAATTTCCCATACTGCAAATGGCCATGGAGAGGTGATTGATGTCATAGGTTGATGAGGTTGGTGAGGAATAGAGACAAATCTCTGACATTTATCACACCTCTTCACGTAAGGTGCAGCATCTTTGGCCAAGGTTGGCCACCAGTATCCCTGTGTAATGATTCTCTTGGCCAAGGGTCTTCCTCCTATGTGACTGGAGCCAGAACCCTCATAAACTTCCTGTAAGACCCGGGGAACTTCGATGGGATGCACACATCTGAGGAGAGGCAACAAAAATCCCTTCTTGTACAGGACGTCTCCTACTATCGAGAACTTAGCAGCCCTATATCTCAATTTCCTCCTCTCTAGCTTGGATTCGGTCAGCTCTCCCTCTTTGATATATTTGAAGAGGGGGTCCATCCATGAGTCTCCTAGGTTCAAATTGAGATAAGGGTTACATACCTCTTCTTCCTCAATGGTCGCTTTTCGTAAGACCTCGACCGGAACTGTCCTTCTGACGTCTGTCTCCGTCGCCGAGGCCAACCTTGCCAATGCGTCTGTATGGCTATTACTTTGTCGAGGTACTCTCTTCAGTTTCGTCTCTTTGACATATTCTAACATCGTTCTCACCTTCTTAAGGTACTTAGCCATCCTTTCGTCTTTGGCTTCATAGACTCCCAACACTTGATTGACAACTAACCTCGAGTCGCTATGAAGTAGGAGTCGTCTTACTCCCAGAGTCTTTGCCAATGAGAGACTTTCTATCATGGCCTCATACTCTGACTCATTGTTAGATGCCTGGAAGTTGAATCTCAAAGCGTATTCAATGTTGGCACCATCGGGAGATGAAAGTATCAGCCCTGCACCGCTTCCACTATCATAGGAGGAACCATCAACAAATAGATTCCAAATGTCTGTATCTGATGAGAAGGCCCCCTCTGACATGATTCCTTGCTTGAAGAGGTACCGATCCTCCTCATTCTTCGCTACTCTACTCCTGATCTTTTTGGGTATGACCTCTTCCTGGCCTCGGAATGCGTTCGGTGCCACCTCTTGCTGCCCTCGAAAGACGTTTGGTGTTGTCTCTTCCTGATCTTAGAAGACACTGCTGTTTATCCCTTCAGCGCCCTCTAGGTCATTCTTTGCCTCGACCTCCTCCAAAGTGAACTCAGTAACAAAGTCTGCGAGGGCCCGCCCCTTGATGGCTGTCCTAGGTTAGTAGATAAGGTCATACTCCCCCAACTCAATGGCCCAAGTCATCAACCTTCCAGATTTCTCAAGTTTATGAAAGACCTGTCTTAGTGGGGAGTCGGTGAGGACAACCATGGAGTGGGCTTGGAAGTAGGGCTTCATCTTTCCTGAAGCATGAATCAGGGCGTAGGCCAGCTTTTCCATACGAGGGTAGATTTGTTCAGACCCTTGAAGGGCTTTACTGTTGAAATACACATGCCTTTGGATTCCAACGTCTTCCCGCACTATGGCTGCACTTATAGCCGATTCAGAGACGGCTAGATACACATATAATTTCTCTCCTACTATGGGACACGATAATAGCAAGGGAGACCCAAGGTAAGACTTGAGTTGGTTGAATGCTTCTTCGCATTTTTTGTTTCACTGGAAGGCCCTTCTAAGCACTTTAAAGAACGTAAGACACGTGTCCGTTGCCCTGGAAACAAATCTGTTAAGTGCAGCCACTCTCCCCGTGAGTCTTTGGACGTCTTTGATACTCCTCGATGTCTTCATATCAAGAAAAGCCTTGATTTTCTCAGGGTTTGCTTCAATTCCTATTTGATTGATAATGAATCCCAGAAACTTCCCAGCTCCTACCCCGAAGACACACTTCGCTGGATTGAGATTTATCCTGTATAAGTCCATAGTATCGAAGGTCTTTTCGAGGTCTGCCATATAAGTGTAAGCTTTTAAGCTCTTCGTCAGCATATCGTCTACATATACTTCCATAGTCTTGCCTATTTGATCTTCGAACATCTTATTCACAAGACGTTGGTATGTTTCCCCTGCTTTTTTTAGATCGAAGGGCATCACTTTGTAACAGTACGTCCCTTTGTCGGTAATGAAGGTTGTCTTCTCTGAGTCTTTCGCATCCATGAAAATCTGGTTGTAGCCTGAATACGCGTCCATGAAGCTCATGAGCTCATGTCCTGCAGTAGCATCCACTATCTGATCTATCCGAGGTAAGGGATAACTGTCTTTTGGTCAAGACCTGTTCAGGTCAGTGAAATCAACACACATTCTCCACTTCCCATTGGCTTTGGGCACAATGACTGCATTCGATAACCATTCCGAATATAAGACTTCTCTTATAAACTCAGCCTCTTCTAATTTTTTGACCTCTTCCCAGATGACTTCGTACTTCTCCCTGAAGTAAACTCTTCGTCTTTATTTGATAGGCCTGGCATCTTTGGTCACATTGAGCTTGTGACTCATAACCTTAGGGTTGATGCCGGGCATGTTCGTGTGACTCCAAGCGAAGACACTCTGTCTCTTCCTGAGGAAGTTTATCAGCTCTTCCTTGATTTCTGTCTTTAGGGCTTGGCCGACTTGGATGGTTTTTTCCGGCTCGCCATCATTGAGGATGATGGATTCTACCTCTTCCACGGCCTCTCCCTTCTTCAACTTTGTTTCATCTCTCGGGTCCAATGTATCAATGCTATAGGTGGTGGTTGCCTTCTTATAGGCCTCTCTCTCTTCGGCCGAGTTGAAGTAACATTCTCTTGCTATGGTCTGGTCACCTTGCACTTCCCCTACCCCATAGGGGGTCGGGAATTTCAGCATCTGGTGGACCGTCGACGGCACAACTTCAAATTCCTTAAGGGACACTCTTCCTATGATGAGGTTGTAGGCCGAGAAGACATTTTTGTCCATCATGAAAAAATTTATCTTCCGGTTCAACCTCTTGGGCCACTCGTCACCCATCCGAACGTCCAACTCATACATGCCCAATGGGTGGACCTTTTTACCGCTGAAGCCCATCAAAGGATGATGATAGGGTACCAGCCTAGCTCTGCTAAGACCTAGGCTCTTGAAACAAGGCCAAAACATCACGTCTACTGAACTCCCCCCAATCCACGAGGATCCTCTGAACCTCGCACCCATGCACCCTTGTTGTTATTACCAAAGGGTCATCATGGGGGTCTAAGATACCTTTGAAGTCGAGTCGGGAGAACCCAACTATAAGGGTGTCCATGTACACCTTCTTTCTCTTCTGCACTACATCGGAAGACGTTAGATTGACAATCTCATGTTTGGCCGCTGACTTGGTCTCTGCCACATGAGCTTTCCTGTCAGCCACTTCAGAGCCACCTCCTGCAAGTCCTCTGCATATGGTGTCAACACCAAAGGAGATCGTGCCAACCCTCTTCACCGGGGTGTTGTCATCTTTCGAGTTTTTATTCCTTTTATGTAGTGGGGCCTTCAGTTTCTTTGGCCACCTCAGAGTCCTGTCATTCTTTATCTCGTTGAGGATATGCTCACAGCTCACAGTTAGAGGAGTATAGTGAGCGAACTTGTCATCGACTGACCTCTTCTTTCCATCTTTCTTTCTCTGGGACTTCCCACTACTACCGTGGTTCTTATCCTCATACTTGGCGGCCATTTCCTCTTCGGCATTCATGACTTTCCCAGCAGTTGCCAGTAGCTCGGCCATGGACCTGGGAGGGTCTTCTGCAAGTTTCCATAATAACTTTCCTTTTTGAATACCTCCTATGAGGTCGGTCATGGATATATTCTCTTCGTAATCTTCAACCTCCAATTTCTCTTTGTTGAACCTGGCGATGTAGTCTCTTAGGATCTCGTCCTTACCTTGCTTGACATATAGTAGGTGAGTGGTCTTCTTTTGAGGTCTTACCCCAAAGTAGAAGTTATGAATGAATCATTCAGCCAAGCCCTTGAAATTCTTGATAGAATTCTTTGGAAGAGAAGTAAACCAGCTGTGTGCTGCTCCTGTCAAGGTCCCAGAGAAGTCCCTACACTTTATCTCATCCGGTATCGAGTAGATGTCCACCGCTGAATGATACATCTCAATGTGGTGTATAGGGTTGGTGCTACCATCATACTTGGGAGACACCACGGGAGGTTTGAACTTAGCAGGAGTCGGGAAGCTCACTATCTTAGCCACAAATGGAGAGCCTTCTGAGTAGCCCCTTTACAATGGGTCCCTACTTTTGATGAGGTCTCCTATCTTCTCCTCAAGACGTTGGATAGAGTCATTCCATGGTCTCCTGCCATCGGCCTGGACGAGGTTATCCCCAGCCACCTCTAAGGGATGGACTGAGGGTTCCCCTACCGCAGCACGTCGTCGGCTGTTTACCTCTTCCTGGTCTCTGCCCCTTCTTTTAAGGGGTCGGCCTTGGTCAGGCCGACCTGATCTGTCTCCTATTTGTGAGCCGGCAGCACTTCTCGACCTGGATAACCTTTGTCTTAGGTCATTCACTGGGCCCAACCTCTCAAAGGCTGACCCTCTGCTCAATCGATCAAAAGTTGATCCTCGTTGTTAGGCCTCTTCACCTCTTCAGTCGATACATCCTCGGCTCTGCTGAAGAGGACGTACCGTATTATTCGATACCTCATACGGCTCCCAGCAATCTTCCGAAACCTCTTCCGCCTCTAGATCGTCATACCTGTCCTCCGGGCAAGGGTTTCCTTGCCTCCCCAGGCGTAAGCGCCTAGGGTCAGCAACGTCCCTCCTCCGCTTGGGTGCAGGCTGGTCCTTCATTGGTGCCTGGGGTGGTCCCATGGCGTCAGGATAAGGCTGGACATCCGTCGGAGTGATCATCTTCGGTGAGACTCCAGGTGGCCTCATCATAATTTGGCTGAGCTGTGCAAGCTGCTCCTGCATAGCTTGTTGCGTTGCAGCCAAAGACCTCAAGGCTGCAACTACCTCCGCCATTTTGAACTGAGGCGGGGCCTAGCTGGAGCTTGGCCCTCCCCCACCAGGCGGCGGAAGAGGTGGTGGTAATTCTGGTGCCATGTGTTATTCAATAAAGAGCTTAAGTAGCAGGTGAGCTTAATACCATAAATGACCTCTTTCAATGGTGAAACAGCTCCACGCAAGGGGTGGTGTCTGGTTCACCACGAGAGTCTCCGGTGAGGTTAAGCTGAAGAAGAGGAAGAGACAACTTCTCGTTCCCACAACCGACGCCAAAATGATGATGCTAGAAACAGCACCACCCTTCAAGGTGTTTGAGAGCTCAATTCAATGTTAACAATGGAAACATATGAGTGTATATATATATATATATATATTAGAAGGAGGTGAGGAGAAGAGGGTTCACACCGAAATATAAGTGGTTCAGCCAATCAGGCCTACGTCCACTGTGCAAGTGTATGATGTGTATCAATGTATGAGGGCTCTAATGGCCATAGATACAATCTCTCAAACTTTCTCTCTCTATTGTGTATTTGAACAGAGTTTCAGCTAGGGTTACTAATTTCGGATCCTTTGCAAGGTAGAGGATGACCTCTATATATAGTAACTAGAGGGTGTAATGTACCCCCTATGCATGCAATGAGCATGTGTGTGTTGATCTAGACAATCATATGAAGACATCTGTCACTGTCACATGTAGAGAATGATGATGAAATATTCCCTCCACGTGAGGGGAATGATTTGTTATAACTGATTTGTGTCTAGGTGTCCTTATCCACATGTCAATAAGTGCTCGGCCTGTGCTTGATCGTGACCTCGACCTTGATGAGTCCGAGGTCGATAAGGTCATGCTGCTCATTCAATCCGGGATGAGCCATGAAGGTCTCGGCTTAAGTGAAGCCGAGGTAAGGAATCTAAGTCGGCCTGGGCCGAGGTTAAGCCGACATGTGCCTGGTACATCGGCTGAATTATTGGTGAGGTCGCCCTTGGTAGTAGTGTGGTTCCTTGTAACCTCGACCTAGCCCCGGCCGAGGTTGTCATCACCCGGGTGATCATTCGAACTGTCGTCCCTCTGATTCATGCATTCTCCCCCTGAAGAGGTTGGTAGAGATGTCGGTTAGGTCCGACCCTCATATGGCCGATGGTGCTGGTTACTGACCCAAGACTTTTCCAGCGTCGGCCATAATATCGGCCGAGGTTGGTGTCCCTAAGCCGAGGTGACACTTGGGCCATATCAATTGTTATTTTCTATTGAGGCTTTTACGGCTTGGAATTTTCAATATTTTCTTATCCTTATATATTCCCCAATAATGTAAGGATCATCGTTGATGCAATTGAGGTTTTTTAATTACTCATTCATACTATGATAATTCAATCGGTGGTTGGATTGATTAAGGAAAAATAAGGATATCAAGAACATAACATTATCTGAATGTATGGATGATTAATACTCCTTAACTTGACCCCATAACCATGATGAGTCAGTCAGTAATGGAAAATTTGTCCTAGTTTTATGCTACTAACATTGCAAGCGGGTTAGCAACTTCGATGGTCAACACATGTCGCTATTTTGGGGAATGTTGGCTATGCAAAGTGTGGGGCCTCCAGCACATGATCCCTAGAGTCGAAAGAGACATGCAAATCTATTGTGCATGCCCTAGTCCATCATGGTGCGTCGGCTACTTGGTCATGGTTTTCGATAGCCGCCTCACAAAAACTAATGAGTTGTACATTTGTATCAACTTAATATCATCCAAGGTTTTTTTAAATTACCCTTAATATTACTTTTATAAATTCTCCATCAAGTATGAACTCTCATCTCCCCCCCCCTCTCCCTCCCTCTCTATCTCTCTCTCTCTCTCTCTCTCTCTCTCTATATATATATATATATATATATATATATATATATATATATTACTTTTCCCTCTACTAATCATCTTTATCAGTTCATTCCTTCCCAATTTCTTCTTAATTTATTTTTGGTTCATTATGTTTTATATCTTGATTTTCTGTCATGTTTCTCATTTTTGTTGTCTCTTTCAAAGTGAGAGTGAGAGATTTTGAAAGTACTTACCCATTAAAATTAATTATCAATTTAAAAGATAATTTCCCCTTTTAAGACAATAAAAAATACAAAGTATCATAAAGATATATAACAACATATTTCATCAAAATCAAATTCTATTCAAAATTTATCTTCTAATTAGGACAATTGATTATGATATTGAGGAAATATAAAGCAAAACACACAACACCAATTGTACGAGGAGAAACCTACTAACGGGAAATAATATAGGGAAGAAATATGCAAGAAATCTACTGTTGTAGAGGTTTACCCAAATAGGAAAAATGACTTGAAATCACACAATGCACTAACCTCCAATCCATAATTTTACCATATTCTCAAGGGAGAGAGCCAAAAATTAGATTACATTACACAACCGTGACCTGTATTGGTTTCAACCAATGTCTTCAGATCTTTCACCAATCAAATCTTCTTTTAAAGTGGAAAAAGAAACTTGTTTCAAGGTGTAAGAGTATTCATATACTCATTTGGGACCTTATAGGTATTTTTCTTATTTCGATTTTTCAAAACATATTTTAGGTTCGTGGTTTACCTCTCCAAAAAGCTTCATAAAAACCAAGATCTTTTAGTTGGTTTTTGATCATCATCATCATTATCTAAGTATCACATTATTGGATGAAAGGCAAATTGGATAATTCCCTCACACACGTCAAAAACAATTTTCAAAACTTCTTGGTAAAATTTATTTTATGTGTATAAATCTTGAGGTTTTTCTACCTTGATTTTTCTTCTATAAAAATGGTTGAGAATCTAAAATAAGAAAAATTGTGAGAATCTGGACAGTTTCGCTTCAGCGACAATTTGCGTCGTTGAAGTGAAAATGGAACGATATCTTTCAGTAAAAAAACTCTGGAACTTGGTGCGAGAAGCTTATCGTTGAAGCATTATCAGAACGACTTCTTCACTGCAGCGATACTTCCCTCTTTAGCCGTCAAGTCCTTTGAAGGTATCTTTAAAAATATCTAAATAAATGTTAGACCTACATTATGGCAGGTTTTCTCTAGTGATGTTTGACTTCATGGAATCAATACCTCCTACGATGCGCACATATCTGCAAAATTACCATAAATATTTTCAAAGATCTTGTAGATATTTGTGCAAAAAGCACGTTTTTGGATGCTGATTAGAGACAATAGTCACCAACCACTCTCTCACATATGACTTGTGTAAGATATGTGTCCTATATCTTATCTTAATAATTGGGAAAGCTGTTTGTGTGGTTTTCCTTATTTAAACCATCAATGCTCTTCTTTTCAAAAGACCCCTCCTCAATTTTAAGAAAAAAAAATACCAAAAGAGTTTTTTTGTCTATTCTTTTCTTCCTTCTTTCTAAGGAGATAAAAATATATTTGTGGAAAAGAGTGAGTCCATTTTTGAAATCTAGTTCATCTTTTTCACCTTCTCTTTTGCATTTAATCACATCTCTTTTTAAAGGTGGATTAATATCATTGAATACAAAGTATTTATTTATTTATCAAGAACTCATTTTAATATAACAAACTTTCTACACACTTTGGGTCTTTCTCCCAATAAGAAGTAATGTGATATTGAAGGTTCTCTTTCTGGGTTTATACCATGTGTGATCTCTAAAGTTTGAAGACAAAGGCTTATGTAACATTATTGACACATGTCATGATATTGCGATGTTGAGATTGTCCATCGAAGGATAAGATTATATTTCATGCTATAATTTGATGGAAAAAGTGTGAAGGTGTGAGTTGGCGCAGATATGAGTGTAAGTCGTTAGTCCCACATATGAGTCTTTTTCAAATTTAGTGAGATTGTTGTATTGGCTCGAGATTTTTTCCGTTAGAGGATTTTTGTCCATATACATCTGTTGTTATGATCTTATTTAACTCTTTCATATCTTTTATCACTGACGTGCTTAAGTGAGATAACATTTGAAATTAGTTGATTAAAATTGGGGTAAATTTTTGGAGCATGATATATTAGGTGTGCAAAATAAATTTTTGGTGGGTTTTTATTTCGATACGCAATACGTACTCTCAACTGGTATAAACGCTTAGTCCTCTTGTATTAAGGTTGAAAAACTAGAGGTAGATCGTGCGTGTTTGTGTTAATATGGAGGATAGTAACATGTACTTAAATGTAGATCTTTTTTAAAACACTCTTCAAGCTCTTTAGACGGTGGCTTATTAAATGATAAAGAGTTCTGTCAATCTTTTTCCATTGGGGATAAATTCCCCTATAATATTGACACTTTATTTTCTTCTGGTTATTATAGCGATGATTTTCAAATGAAAAAATATTGACCTTGAACAAACTTATGATGAAATCTTTTCTAAAAATGTTAGACTTAAGAAAAGCTTGTTGAAAATTTCCATTAAATTGAAAAAACATGAAAAAGAATACGCTTCTCTAAAAATGTAAGAGTCCATTGTGAGCAATATTTAAACTTAACGTGCATCTCTTAGTTTAAGTCTCCTCTTGTTGGATAATGAGAATAAAGATTTCCAAGAAAGGTTAAAAGTGTTACAATATGAGTTGGAAGAATGTAAAAATTCTAAAGATTCTTTAAGCAAGAAAATAACCTTTCTCGAAAATGAGTTAGTCTTGGCTATGGGTATCAAGCTTACCATTAAAGATTGATCCAATAGAATGAGAAAATTTCTTTTATCCCATACTACATCTTCGATTGGTAAACGTGGAATTTTTTTTGAAAATCCTCTTGGTAAATCTGAATTTGAGGACAAAACTATTTTTATAAAAACTTCTTAAAAGCCTCATGTGATTAAAGAGTATTGTTCATCTCTTGAGAAGAGGACTCTTGAATTCCATTACATTAGTGTTTTGTTCCAACCAAAATTCTAAATATGTTTGGGAATTAAGGTATTTACGTAAAGGAGTGGTCTAATTGGACTTATCTCATCTGTTTAATAAATCTTTATCCCAAATTATCGAGTTTGTTAGATGAAATTAAGGGGTTAGATATAAAATCTCTCCTTTTAAACAACTTGATACATATGAGACCATCTACTTTGGAAATTATGACCATTCACGACCGCTTTTCTACAACCATCCTTTTAAGTCCATCTATTCTCAAAACAAGTTTAAAATGGAGGTTTTTTTACGGGGTATCAAGAGTAATAATAAGAGGAGTGTGATTAGACCCAATCATTACTTCGTCAATAATAACAATATGAGGAAATATTAAGCTCCATTTAGACTTTACCAACTTACAGTCAATTTTTTCTCGGACCAAAATCTGTTGATTTCTTCCATATGAGCATGTGAAATGTGGTCCACTAAGAAGAAGTACTCTTAATCGATGTCTCTTCAAAAGAAAATAAATTTCCTTTATTTTACCACTATTTGCCTAAGAACTACCCTCCTTAACATCCGGATTATAGTATAAATTCAAGTCACCCACAATGCACCACGACCCATTACAACAAGTCCCAAAGTGTATGCATTCTTTCCAAATAGGGGTTCTATTCTCAACCTCACAATGTGTATAGAGAAAAGTCACCCACCACACAAACTAATTGTACACTAGCTCACATTGGGTCTGTAATTAATTTTTTCTCTTTCAACACAGCTATCTCAATCTTATTAGACCATCAAAGAGCTAAATCTCTTAAAATACCTATTGGATCCACATAGCAAAAAATGGAGGAGATTTGTATCCCTTCGAATATTCTCTTGCTTCCTGTTCTTATTCTTTATTTCCATTAAGAAAATAACCTTTGGGCGATGGGTTTTTATAATACACTTAATATTATGGGCTGTCATCCATCCCTAACAGTTCCAGACATCAACATGGGGAATGTGGACGTTTGGGCCAGCCATAAAAGCTTAATCTTTATTAATCACTGTATATTCAAAAGAGACTTCACATCAACCACATCGTTTTCTGTAATCGTAGTTGGGACTACCCTTATTTATCGCGTTCTCTTGGAAACCTTCTATCTATTTTTGATAGAAAATGGTTAGTAATTTCCTCTCCCATCACCACATAACGACCATTCACCTTTCACTTGTTAGTGTCCCACTATATTCCAAGATTCATGAATAAAAACATACACTTTAGAAATCCTCATCCTGGAAATCATGGTCAAAGTCTTGGTAAATGGAAAGCCTACATTGGGAAAGATTTTGTATTAAATTTGTTGGACCTTTGATATTGTCTTTGGAACCTATATAAGGAGTGTTCTCCTTTTACAAATTGATCATTCAAGCAACATCATATTATTAGAGTTTTATGAGAAATAACTTTATGCTATTTTATGTCTTCTTTGGCTACAGTTCTTTAAAAACGTGTTTTATGAGATCCTTCATTTTTGAATATTTGTACACACCCAAGGGTGTTTATATTTGGTTTATTGGTGAGACCTTTGAGTCTTTTGTAATCCATTTGTAATTCAAACTTTGTAATAGTGAAGGAACTGACCTTAGGGTCCCATCACGTAAATCCGTGTCTCCTTTATTTTTTGCACTATATTATTTGATTTACAATTGTGGGGGGTTTTGCAATTTAACCAACTGCTGATATCAGAGCATCAATTGCATATTTTCATGTAAATCATAGATGACAATGTTGGTCGTATGATCAGTTTTAACGGAACAAACTGGCTAGCTTAGAAAACTAAGATGGTTGATCTCTTGTATTGTAAAGATCTTTATAGACTCATTGAAGGTATCATGGCAAAACTAGAAGGCACATCAGACACTGAATAGAATAAGCTCCATAGATTAGTCGTCAAAATTATTCGACAATGGATTGATGATAATATTTTTCATTACGTACTACCGAAAATTCAACAAATGAACTTTAGAAGAATTTGGAAAATCTACATGATAAAAAGGTCATTGTCAACAAAGCTTTCCCATTTCAAAAGCTTGTAAATTTGAAATAAAAGTCAGGAAGTTACATTGCAGAGTATTTGAATGAATTAAATAGTATTAATAATGAGCTTGCCTCAATGAAAATTATTTTTGATGATGAAATGAAGGCCTTAATGATCCTTAGTTCTTTGCCTGAAATTTGGGAGATCTTGATGATAATAGTTAGTAATTCGGCACCTGATGGATTTGTCTCCATGAGTCAAGTAACTAGCAGTTTGCTAAATGAAGACACTCGGAGATAATTAAATGACTCTTCTCAGTATGAAGTTCTTTTCATTGAAAATCAGGGGAGAGGCATAAGTATATCCTCTCACCACTATAGCAAAGTAGTAACAATCGTGATAAAAGCGGTGATAGTCAAGGAACACCAGATTGCAAGAAAAATATTAAGTACAATTATTGCCACAAAAAAGGACACATGAAGATGGAATGGAAAAATATTAAGTTCAAAGAAAAAGGTCAAGAGAAAGGTGATGAGAAAAAGTATGAAAGCACAAATGTAGTTTTTTCCATTGGTGAGCTTATGAATATTTGTGACAATGCTTGTGTTAATCTGATAATTCAAGAAACTAGTTGGGTGATTGACTTTGGTGCTTCATTTCATGTTACTTCATGAGACGATTTCTTCACTTCCTACACTCAAGGGGATTATGGGTGTGTTCGTATGGGAAATAAAAGTTTGTTGGAAATCATTAGTATAGGAGGCATCTATTTGGAAACTAATATTGGTTACAAGTCTCTACTTAAAGATATGAGGCATGCACCAAATATTCGCCTGAAATTGATATCTACCGGTAATCTAGATGATGAAGGCTTCAGTAAAAAATTTGGTGATGGAAGGTGGAAGTTGTTCAAGGGTTCTTTTGTGGTGGCTAAAAGGAATAATAGTTTCACTTTTTATACAATGCAAGCAAAAATTAGCAAGGGCGTTGTGAATGTATAAGAAGATGATTCTTCAACTGAACTATGGCACAAAAGGCTCGAACATATTAGTGAAAATGGGATGAAAATTTTGTCAAATAAAGATATTCTAGAAGGCATGAAAGGTACCCCACTTAAGGCCCGCGTTCACTGTCTAAACAGTAAACAAAATAGAGTTTCTTTTTGTAAAAACTTTGCATCAAGAAAATACGATTTCTTAAATTTGCTACATTCTGATGTGGGTGTCCCTATAAAAGTTAGAAAGCTTGATGGTTCCATATATTTTGTCCCCTTAATTGATGATTACTCTAGGAGATTATGGACTTACCCTTTTAAAACTAAAGATCAAGTTCTAGATGTGTTCAAGTACTTTCAGGATAAAGTTGAAAGAGAAATGGGGAGAAACTTAAAATATGTTCGCTGTGACAATGGAGGTCAGTACATTGGCCATTTGATGAGTATTAGAATATTCATGGTATCAGTCATCAAAGGACCATTAAGAAGACCCCTCAACAAAATGGAGTTACCGAGCGGATGAAATGCACCATTGTTGAAAGAATCAGATGTATACTTTCACACACTAAATTACCAAGATCCTTTTGGGAGAAGCTATGCAAATAGCCACAGACTTAACTAATATGTCTCCTTCAGCACCCTGCAAGGTGATGTGCCAAAGAAAGTTTTGATAGGTAAATAACCCTCTTATGATCATTTGAAAGTTTTTCGTTGTAGGGCATTTATTCACATCCCAAAAGATGAGAGGTCCAAACTTGATGATAAGGCAAAGTAATGTATACTTATTGGCTATGGAGATGAAGAGTTTAGCTAAATATTGCGGGACCTTGTAGATAATAAACTTTTGAGAATCAGATATGTTGTGTTTTTAAAATATGAAACAACTATAGATTTTAAAAGAGGTGATCAAATCGAGTCTCACAGTGCTCCAAAGTCCACTAATGGTGATGATTTTATTGATCTGGATACTATCACTTCACCTAAAGAATATCCACATGAAGATAGTATATTAGGGAATGAGTTTCCTAATGATAATGAAGATACTCCCACTAGTGTTGAAGCAGAAAATTAGGGGGTGTAACAATCACAAGCACAACTAACACAACCCGAGTTGAGAAGGTCTTCGAGAGTTAAAAAACCTTCTGCAAGGTATTCTATTAATGAGTTTTTTTTGTTATCTGATCAAGGGGAGACCAAAACATACAAATAATCCATGGAACATAAAATCAAACAAGAATGGATGAAGCCAATGAACGAATAAATAAAGTCATTGCATAAAAATCACACTTTTGAACTTATAAAGTTACCTAATGGTAAGAAGTTGTTGAAAAACAAATGGGTTTATCTATTAAAGAATGGTGATAAGAACTCAGAACCTCGGTACAAATCACGCCTTATTGTGAAGGCTTTGGGCAGATAAATGGTGTCGATTTTGATGAGATTTTTCCACCAGTTGTGAAAATGTTATCCATTCAGGCTGTGCTTCTCATAACTGCAAGCATGAACTTAGAGGTTGAATAACTCGATGTTAAAAATGCATTTCTCTATGGAGGATTTGAAGAAGAAATTTACATGGAACAAACTAAAGGTTTTAATGTCAAAGGGAAATATAATCTTGTCGGCAAATTGAAGAAAAGTTTGTATGGCTTGAAGAAAGCATCGAGGCAATATTATAAGAAGTCTGAATCTTTTGTGACTTAAAATGAGTATCCTCACACCACTTCAGACCATTGTGTTTTTATGAAGGAGTTTTCTGATAGGGACTTTATTATCTTATTACTCTATATTGATAATATGTTAATTGTTGGTCAAGATTATTCCAAAATTAACGATTAAAATTAGAATTGAGCAAGTATTTTTCCATGAAAGACTTAGGACCCGCAAAGCAGATTCTAGGTATGAAAATTGTTCATAATCGAAAGGAAGGACATATTTGACTATCTTAAGAAAAGTAAATGAAAAAGTTCTTGAAATATTTAATACGAAAAATGTAAAGCCTATTAGTTATCCACTTGCAGACCGCTTCAAGCTTAGTAAAGTCAGTATCCTACAAGCAATAAAGATAAGGAAGAGATGCACAAAATTTTTTATGCCTCAGCTGTTGGTTTGTTGATGTATGCTATGGTCTGTACAAGACTAGATATTGCTCACGCAATGGGTGTTGTCAGCTAATTTCTCTGAAATCCATGTATAAAACATTGGGCAGCTATAAAATGGATACTCAGGTATCTCAAAGGTACTTTGAAGATGTGATTGTGTTTTAGGAAAGGTAAACATGTGCATGAAGGATTTACAAATCGACGTGGCTAGTGATGTTAATTCGAGAAAATCTACTTAGGGGTACTTAATGACCTTTGCAGGGGGAGCTGTGGCTTAGCAATATAGGTTGTAAAAATGTGTTTATCTGGATGAATTTATTGTTGTTACCGAAGCGTGCAAACAAATGTTATGGTTGAAGAAGTTCCTACAAGAATTAGTTTTGAAATAAGAGAAGTATGTTCTTTATTGTGACATTCAAAGTGCAATTCATTTAAGTAAAAACTCGAGTTTTCATTCAATGCCTAAACACAATGATGTGAGGTATCATTGGATTCGTGGGGTGTTGGATGTGAAGTTGTTGCAACTTGAGAAAGTTCTCGTCGATGATAATGCTTCGAATATAATGACTAAAGCTTTGCCAAAATCAAGGCATGACAAGTGTAATACTCTTGAAGGTATTGTTGAGTTCTCGTCATAAGTTGGGGGGTGGGGGGAGAATTGTTGGTGTCCCTACATATTCCAAGATTTATGAATCAACACATGCAATTTGGTTGACGCGACTTAAAAAGTGTGTCGCTAACACGTATTAATTACAGTTCAAGTATCAACCGACCGCTCAAGTAATAATCTGGTAAACCGGGTGTCGAACTCAGGGAATAGGATGTAAGACGTGACGACGAGTAGAAAAGATGATTAACCTTTCGATTGACTCAAACAAAGGAAGGAAGGATGATTGTTTGTGAGATTTTTCTATCAACTAATGAAAATGAAGTAAACTAGTAAATTAACTACGCATGCGAGAATAACTAAGTGAGATAAAATCAGTGTGGGAAAATGGAGTTAGGGTACACTCCCCCGAACCGTCGATAATTACTTAGAACAAAATTTCAAAAACCTAATTCTTAACTCAAATAAACATCAAATACTTTCTAATCATTTGACATATGCAGATTTTACTCCTCACAATTTCAAATTAAAAATTGCATTTGACGAGAATGACAGATTATCGAAACTTGTATTGCATCCATAAACATTCCGATTACTTAGGGCAACAGATATTAAAAGACCTACAATGTTTATTTCGGTAATAACTTAACCCTTGAATTGGTAATTAAATTTTATTCGCTTTTAAATCCATTCGTAACACCTAGGTTGGGTTCATATACCCTAACCCGCTAATAGCTTAGTCTTACATGGTTACATGGATAATAAATGAATTTCTAACGTTGCATGCAATTGAAATCATGATGAACTTATATTTAAACATTCAAGGAGTTGTCAAAGTTCCAGAAATTAAATAAAACATGTAAAGAAGAGGAATATTCAAAAATCAAGGTAGAGAAGACAAACTTGATATAATAAACCTTGTGAATTAATCCACTATTCTGCAACTCTAATGCATGAATTCAAAACAAGGTTTCTTGGCTCTCTCCCCTCTAATTCTAGGTTAAAAGTCATTCAAACTTAGTCTAATATCAAACTACAACATTATACGGTCGCTTTTGCAAGAGTCCTAACATAATACAACTCCTATAAAAATTAGCAATTAAAAGAAAATTTGCACTCCAGGTGGGTCGAACCGGTTCAAATGCATAGGCGAACTGGTTCGGACTCGAACTGGCTTCGAAAAACTTCCTGCATTGGGTAACTTCTTCTCTTTTGCTTTGGATATCTTTCTCAACTTTTAACGCTTAAACTTCTCCACCGTAGCTCGAAATTGGCCGTCGTTTCTTCCAGTATTCTTGTGACTTCAAGATCTACAACTTTCTAGTTGCCTCCTCTTCCGGACTAAGGCTACAAAATTATTAAAATGCCCTTCAACTCCATGTTATTGGTTTCTTTCACTATTTTGATTTCTCTCTTGCATTAACTTACATGAAATACCTGGAAAACATATGAGAGATACACAAAATACGAAACACTCGCCAAGGAGAGTTATTAGAATAAATATGAGATAAATATAATCTAATTGCGATGCACGGGATCATAAAAGAACCACAATTATGGAGATAAATATGAAAGATTGAAGCCCTATCAAATCCCCCAAACTTAGAACATTACGCGTCCCGAACAATGTAAACTAATAAGAGTATGAGTTAAGGACCCTTCAAAAACTTTATTGGGATATGATACCTCTTTTGCGGGCAAGCGATTGCATTTATCGTATGTGATATGCCCCAAGTGTAACCTCGGCCAAGAGACACCAACCTCGGTCGATATTATGGCCGAGGTATTGATCAATCCTAGATAAGCCACGGGCCCGCGGTATCATCCCTCGGCCAGACCAGGGTCGGCCCAGGCCGACACTACCAACTACACTTCAATGGACACTACGCGCATCACAGGCTTCAACAGCGTTCTTATATACCTGGGTATGGCAACCTCGGCCGAGGGTAGGCCGAGGTGACAGGGAGCCTTGGTAACCTTCAACATGGAACCAGCCCAACCTCGGCTTGGGCCGAGGTCACAAGAAGCCTTAGTAATCGTCAGCATGGCATTAGTCCAACCTCGGCTGGGGCCGACCCCAGCATAATGTCTCGGCTGAGATCAGGTCGAGACTCCCTATGAAACATCTCGGATTGAACGGACATCAAGCCTTTATAGCTCAGCCTCTCCCAGGCCGAGGTCATCCACCAATATGGAGGCCGAGCATCTGTTGACATTTGGATAAGGACACCTGGGCACAAATCAGTTGTAACAAGATTATTCTCCACACATGGGGAGAATATTTCATCATCATTCCTTACAGGTGACAGTGACAGATGGCACTCCCACATTGGTGAGGCTACCACACACACATGCTCATTACATGCATGGGGGGTACATTACACCACTAGGCACTATATATAGGGATCATCCCCTACCTTGCAAAGGGATCCCAGTTATTCAACCCTAGCTAAAACTCTGTCTAAATATACAGTAGAGAGAGAAAGCTTGAGAGATTGTATCCATGGCCATTAGTGCCTTCATTCAGTGATATTACTCACACACTCACAGTGGACGTAGGCCAAGATTGGCTGAACCACTCATATTCTGGTGCTGATTCCTCTTATCCTCATCTCCTTCTCTTACCTCTTTATATAGCTGTGTTGCCATTGTTATTCATATTTTGAGCTTGGAAACACCTTATCTGGTGGTGCTGATTCCAGCATCATCATTTTGGCGCCGTCTGTGGGAACGAGAAGCTATCTCTTCCTCTTTTTCTGCGTAACCTCACCGGAGACTCTGGTGGTGAACCAGGAACCACCCCTTGCGTGGAGCTGTTTCACCATTGAAATAGGTCCTTTAAGGTATTAAGCTCACTTGCTGCTCAAGCTCTTTATTGTTAACACATGGCACTAGAATTACCACCGCCTATTCCACCGCCCGGAGGTGGAGGGGCTAGTTCCAGTCAGGCTCCTCCTCAGTCCGAAATGGCGGAGGTAGCGGCAGCCTTGAAGTCTTTAACTGCAACACAACAAGCCATGAAGGAGAAATTTGCCCAGCTCAGTCAAACCATGATGATGAGGCCACCTAGAGTCTCACCGAACATGATCACTCTGGCGGCAACTCAGCCCCATCCTGACGCTAGGGGACCACCCCAGGCACCGATGAAGGACCAGCCTGCGCCTCAGCGGAGGAGGGACGTTGCTGACCCTAGGCGCTTGCTCCTGGGGAGGCAAGGAAACCCTTGCCCAGAGGACAGGTATGATGACCTAGGAGATGAAGAAGCCCCAGAAGACTGCTGGGAGCCGTATGAGGTGTCAAATGACACTATAAGACCTCTTAGGCAGAGTCAAGGATGTGTCGGCCGAGATGGATGTGTCGGCCGAAGAAAAGAAGAGGCCCAATAAAGAGGGTCGGCCTTTGACAGGTTGAGCATAGGGTCGGCCTTCAAGAGGCTGGGCCCGGTGAATGACCTAAGACACAGGCTATCAAGGTCGAGGAGCGCAGCAGACTCTCAAAGAGGGGGTAGGCAAGGTCGGCCAGACCAAGGCCGACCCTGTGGAGGAAGAGCCAGGGAACATGAAGAGGTCAACAGTCAACGTGTTGTGGCTGGGGAACCCTCTGTCCATCGCAGGGAGGTGGCAGGGGATAACCTCGGCCAAGTTGATGACAGAAGACCCTGGAATGATTCTATCCAACGCCTTGAGGAGAAGATAGGAGACCTCATTAAAAGCAGGGACCCATTGCAGAGGGGTTACTAAGAGGGATCCCCATTTGTGGCTAGGATAGTGGGGTTCCCAACCCCGGCCAAGTTCAAGCCTCCTACAGTGACTCCTAAGTATGATGGCAGCACTAACCCTGTGCACCATATTGAGATGTATCATTCGGCAGCGGACATCTACTCGATACCTGATGAGATGAAGTGTAGGGCCTTCTCAGGGACATTGACAGGGGCAGCTCATAGTTGGTTTACCTCCCTTCCAAAGAACTCAATTGAGAACTTCAAAGGCCTGGCTGAGCAGTTCATCCACAACTTCTGCTTTGGGGTAAAACCTCAAAAGAAGACTACCCACTTGCTATACGTCAAACAGGCCAAGGGTGAGAGCCTAAGAGACTACATAGCAAGATTCAACAAAGAGAAGTTGGTGGTGGAAGATTATGAAGAGAGCATAGCCATGACCGCCCTGATACGAGGTCTTCAGAAGGGGAAGCTACTGTGGAAATTAGCGGAAGACCCCCCCAGGTCTATGGCGGAGTTGTTGGCCACCGCAGGGAAGGTGATGAATGCGGAAGAGGCGATGGCAGCCAAATATGAGGAGGAGAACCGCGATAGCACTGGGAGGTCCCAAAGCAAGAAAGAGGGGAAGAAGAGGTCAGGTGATGACAAGTTTGCTCATTACACTCCTCTGACTGTGAGATGTGAACACATCCTTAATGAGATTAAGACCGACCGGACTCTGAGGTGGCCGGAGAAACTGAAGGCCCCACCACATAAGAGGAACAAAAACCTATGGTGTGAGTTCCATCAGGATCAGGGCCATATCACAGACAGATGCTTCGCTTTAAAGGATGAGATTGAGAAGATGCTGAAATCTGGAAAGCTGAGGAAGTATTTGGATGGCAAGGCTCCGAAGGGTGGAAGAGAAGACCCTAAGAAGAAGAGAAGAAATGACAGATGTCGCGGCGATGTCCTGTCCAGAAGGGACGATGATTCAGAGGGTGATGATGAAGACGACCCGGATCTTCCGCCAAAGGATGACAACACCTCGGTGAAGAGGGTCGGCATGATCTCCTTTGGTGTTAGCACCATATGTGGGGGATTTGCAGGAGGTGGCTCTGAGGTAGCCGATAGGAAGGCTCATGTAGCAGAGGCCAGGTCAGTGGCCAAGCCTGAGGTTATGAATGTAACGTCTTTAAATGCCGTGCAGAAGAGGAAGAAGGTGGACATGGACACCCTCGTAGTGGGGTTCTCCAGACTCGACTTCAAGGGTATCTTAACCCCCCATGATGACCCTTTGGTCATAACAATAAGGGTGCATGGGTGCGAGGTAGGGAGGATCCTCATAGACGGGGGAAGGTCAACAGACGTGATGTTTTGGCTTTATTTCAAGAGCCTGGGTCTTAGCAGGGCAAGGCTTGTGCCCTACCATTACCCATTGATAGGCTTCAGTGGTGAAAAGGTTCACCCCTTGGGCATGTATGAAATGGATGTACGGATGGGGGACGAGTGTCTTAAGAGGCTGACCAAGAAGATCAACTTTTTCGCCATGGACGAAAACGTCTTCTCGGCCTACAACCTCATCGTAGGAAGGGTGGCCCTCAAAGAGTTTGAAGTCGTGCCATCGACAGTCCATCTGATGCTAAAATTCCCGACTTCTTATGGGGTAGGGGAAGTGCAAGGGGACCAGACCACGGCGCGAGAGTGTTACTTCAACTCGGCCAAAGAGAGAGAGGCCCATAAGAGAGCAACCACCACTTACAGCATTGACACTCTTGACCCAAATTGAATCCATCGTCCTCAATGAGGACGAGCCAGAAAAAACCGTCCAGGTCGGTAAGGCCCTAGAGCCAAGGATCAAGGAAGAGCTAGTAAAATTCCTCAGAAGGAGACAGAGTATCTTCGCATGGAGTCACGCAGACATGCCTGGTATCGACCCTGAGGTCATGAGCCACAAGCTCAACGTAGACAGAGATGCCAAGCCGATCAAGCAGAGACGAAGAGTGTACTCCAGGGAGAAGTATGAAGTCATCCGTGAAGAGGTAAAAAAGTTGGAAAAGGCTGAGTTCATAAGAGAGGTCACCTACCCAGAGTGGCTCTCAAATGCAGTCATCGTGCCTAAGGCCAATGGGAAGTGGCGAATGTGTGTAGATTTCACCGACCTGAACAGGTCTTGCCCGAAAGAAAGCTATCCCTTACCTAGGATAGATCAGATGGTGGACGCAACGGAAGGGCACGAGCTCATGAGCTTCATGAACGCTTATTCAGGCTACAACCAAATCTTCATGGATGCTGAAGACTCTGAGAAGACAGCCTTCATTACTGACAAAGGGACGTACTGCTACAAGGTGATGCCCTTCGGTCTGAAAAATACGGGGGCTACGTATCAACGTCTTATCAATAAGATGTTAGAGGAGAAAATAGGTAAGACCATGGAGGTGTATGTGGATGATATGCTAATGAAGAGCCTGAAAGCATGTACGCACGTAGCGGACCTTGAGAAGACCTTTGACGTCATGGACTCGTATAGAATGAAGCTCAACCCAGCGAAGTGTGTCTTCGGGGTAGGAGCCGGGAAGTTCCTGGGGTTCATCGTTAATCAGAGGGGTATTGAAGCAAACCCTGAGAAAATCAAGGCCTTGCTCGACATGAAGACTCCTAGGAGTATCAAGGATGTCCAGAGACTCACCGGAAGAGTGGCAGCCCTTAACAGGTTTATTTCTAGGGAAACAGACAAGTGTCTTCCATTCTTTAAAGTTTTAAGAAAGGCCTTCCAGTGGGACGAAGAGTGTGAAAAAGCCTTCAACCAACTCAAGTCCTACTTAGGGTCTCCCTTATTGCTATCTCGGCCCATCACAGGGGAAAGGTTGTTTGTGTATCTGGCAGTCTCTGAATCAGCCATCAGCACGGCCATCATACGGGAAGAGGATGGAATTCAAAGGCCTGTGTACTTCAACAGTAAGGCTCTTCAAGGGTCTGAACAGAACTATCCCCGAATGGAGAAGTTGGCTTATGCCCTGATACATGCCTCAAGGAAGATGAAGCCTTACTTCCAAGCTCACTCCATGGTAGTCCTCACTGACTCCCCACTAAGGCAGGTTCTGCACAAACCTGAGAAGTCCGGAAGATTAATGACATGGGCCATCGAGCTAGGAGAATATGATCTTACCTACCAGCCTAGGACAGCCATCAAGGGGAAGGCCCTCGCAGACTTTGTCGCAGAGTTCACCTGGGAAGAGGCCGATAGAGGTTTGGAAGATGCCGAGACAGAGAAAGGTTTAGATGACGGTGAAGAGATGAACCGAAGTGTCTTCCGAGATTCGGAAGAGACTGCACCAAACGTCTTCCGAGGCCGAGAAGAGGTAGTCCCAGGCAAAGCCAGGAGCAGAGTAGAAGAGAACGAAGAGGATCGATTCCTCTTCAAGAAGGGGGTTATGAGAGAAGGGGTCTTCTCATCAGATGCAGATGTATGGAGCCTCTTCGTTGATGGCTCTTCCTGTGACAGTGGAAGCGGCGCGGGGCTAATACTCTCAGCTCCAGATGGCGCCAACATTGAATACGCCTTGAGATTCAACTTCCAGACTTCCAACAATGAGTCCGAGTATGAGGCCATGATAACAGGTCTCTTATTGGCAACAACTCTTCGAGTAAAGCGACTCCTACTCCATAGCGACTCAAGGTTGGTTGTTAATCAAGTGTTGGGGGCATACGAGGCCAAAGACGAAAGGATGGCCAAGTACTTGAAGAAGGTAAGAAGGTTGTTAGAGTACTTCAAAGAGGCAAAGCTGAAGAGAGTGCCTCGACTGAGCAATAATCACGCTGATGCACTGGCAAGGCTGGCCTCGACAATGAAGACAGATTTGGGAAGGATCATTCCAATCGAGGTCTTAGGAAAGGCAAGCATCGAGGAGGACGAGGTATGTAGACCTTGTCACAATGTAAACCTGGGAGACTCATGGATCGACCCGATCGTTAGATACCTAAGAGACGGAGAGCTACCTGAGTCCAAGATGGAAAGGAGAAAGTTGAGATACAGGGCTGCCAAGTTCTCAATAGTAGGAGACGTCTTGTATAAAAAGGGGTTTCTATTGCCTCTCCTCAGATGTGTGCATCCCATGGAGGTACCCCAGGTCTTACAGGAGGTTCATGAGGGTTCCTGCTCTAGCCACATAGGGGGAAGGCCCTTAGCCAAGAGGATCATCACTCAGGGATACTGGTGGCCTACCTTGTCTAAGGACGCTGCAGACTATGTGAAGAGGTGCGACAGATGTCAAAGGTTCGCCACTATCCCTCATCAACCCCATCAGCGACGTCAATCTCTTCTCCATGGCCATTTGTGGTATGGGGAATTGACTTGGTAGGACCTTTGACAAGAGCTGTCAACAACTATAGATTCTTGATAGTTGCCATTGACTACTTTTCAAAGTGGGTGGAAGCAGAACCGATGATAATAATTACAGAGCAGAAGACCTTCCAGTTCATTTGGAAGAACATCATATGAAGATATGGCCTCCCAAACACTCTCATCTCAGATTATGGGACCCAGTTCAAGAACTCCTCCTTAGAAAGGTATTGCCTAAGAGTGGGGATTAAACAGTTCTTCTCATCTCCTGGCCGACCTCAGGCAAATGGCCAGACCGAGGTCACTAACAGAACAATCTTGGACGGAATCAAGAAGAGGTTAGAAGATGCGAAGGGGAGATGGACGAAAGAGGTTCACGCAGTGTTATGGGACTACAGAACCACGACAAGGACACCAACAGGAGAAACCCCATTCATGCTGGCACATGGATCAGAGGCCGTCATACCAACGGAAGTAGGACTGCCAACTCATCGGATTCAGACCTACGACCTTAACAGCAATGGGGAGAAGAGGAGGCTAGACCTGGATCTTATTGAAGAAAGAAGGGAAGACGCAGAGGTCAGAAAATCAGCCTACCAGCAGAGGGCAGTGAAATTCTACAACCAGAGGGTGAAGTCAAGACCCATTGCAGTGGGAGACCTAGTGCTAAAGAAGACCCTACAGAAGGCAAACAAGCTACACCCAAACTGGCATGGCCCCTACAAAGTAACGGAAGAGGTTGTGCCTGGCCCTTACAGGCTAGAAAACCTAGAAGGAGAACCTTTCACTAACCCATGGAATGCTGACCATCTCAAGAAATATTACATATGATGTTACCTAGAATTTTATGTAAATGTACCATCTTATTGAGAAGAGGTTATTAATAAAGATCAGTTTCCATGATAGTTCTTGCTTCATTCTTAGATCAGAAATTTAAATGTACCATCTTATGGGGCTAACGTCTTAGGTGATGACCTCAGACCCTCATAACATCACTCGGTGGTGACGAGGTCTGAGCTTAGACACCTTAACAGATGACCCCAGACTCTCAACATCATTAAGTTAGTGATATTTATTATAGGGATAACCTCGTAGGTGATGACCTCGGACCCTCATAACATCACTCGGTGGTGACGAGGTCTGAGCTCAGACACCTTAGCAGAGGACCTCAGACCCTTAACATTGTTAATTTAGTGAAGTTTATTATGGGGATAACCTCTTAGGTGATGACCTCAGACCCTCATAACATCACTCGGTGGTGACGAGGTCTGAGCTCAGACACCTTAGCAGAGGACCTCAGACCCTTAACATCATTAATTTGGTGATATTTATTATGGGGATAACCTCTTAGGTGATGACCTCAGACCCTCATAACATCACTCAGTGGTGACGAGGTCTGAGCTCAAACACCTTAGCAGAGGACCTTAGACCCTTAACATCATTAATTTGGTGATATTTATTATGGGGATAACCTCGTAGGTGATGACCTCAGACCCTCATAACATCACTCGATGGTGACGAGGTCTGAGCTCAGACACCTTAACAGAGGACGTCAGACCCTTAACATCATTAATTTGGTGATATTTATTATGGGGATAACCTCTTAGGTGATGACCCCAGACCCTCATAACATCACTCGGTGGTGACGAGGTCTGAGCTCAGACACATTGACAGAAGACCTCAGACCCTTAACATCATTAATTTGGTGATATTTATTATGGGGATAACCTCATAGGTGATGACCTCAGACCCTCATAACATCACTCGGTGGTGACAAGGTCTGAGCTCAGACACCTTAACAGAGGACCTCAGACCCTTAACATCATTAATTTGGTGATATTTATTGTGGGGATAACCTCTTAGGTGATGACCCCAGACCCTCATAACATCACTCGGTGGTGACGAGGTCTGAGCTCAGACACCTTGACAGAAGACCTCAGACCCTTAACATCATTAATTTGGTGAAGTTGGTTATGAGAACAGCATATTATGTAATGACTTCAGAGCCTAATGGCAATTCAGTGGTGAGATCAGAATTAGACTGAATATAAACAAGAACACTACAACAAAATAAGAGAAGAGATTGGCATTCAGAAAAAGGAAGAGATCATATAACATTCAGAGGTGTTACAAATTACAAATTACAAGTTCATTTACATGTTACAAATTACAAGTTAAAGGTCTGAAGGGGGAACATTAACAGTCTCGGCTGGGTTGACTGGATCAGCGTTGGTCACCTTGGCCACATCATCAGCAGGGTCAGTCCCTTCGAGCTCAGTCCCTCCCAGAGTTGCAGTCTCGGCTGGAGCAGCAGCCTCCTCTTATACCTCTTGAAGGGCCTGTGCGAACTGAGGGTCGGCAAAGCCGAGACCCACAAAGTCAGAAGCCTTTAGAGTGCCAACCTCCTTCTCTCGGACTTCAGCCCATTTGGTAGTAGCCTTGACACCTCTTTCGAGGTATTCAAAGCCAAAACCATGAACTCGTCTGAGCCTTTGTATTCAGAAATTATTTTGGGAGTGGCATCTTCGAGGGAAGCTTTGACAGCCGCGCTGACCTTCTACTGCAGAGCATCATCTTTTGCCTTTAGGTCTTTGGCATGGTCCTTGACGAGCACATGCATGTCTTTTTCCAGCCCCTTAGCCTTACTCTCAGAGGTCTATAGATCTGACTTCAGACGGTCTACCTCGGCATTCAGGGCACTCTCAACCTTCTCGGCCTCTTGCCCCTTCTGGATAAGGGGAAATTTCCTCATGGCCCAGTTTAAAGCTGATACATGGCAGTCACTCCCTGCACATTTAATTAAGATATTGAGCAGGAGAAAAGTCAGACGTTCCACTTGTAAAAATTTGACAAAGGAACAAATCATACCTGGACGGCTCTGTGAAGGCCGAACTCAACCAGCAGGGAGGTGTCCATGGCTCGGTAGAAATGCTTATCGGCCTCGGTCATTACAGAGGCGAGTGCGTCCATGGCCTGCCTGCTGTTGCCGACCACGCTATCAGTCAACTTCAGCTGACCCAGACGAGCCGGCAGGATGTCAGCCGAAGAGATTGGAAGTGCAGCATCTGAGGCCTTCTTTTGCCTCACTGTCGGCCTCTGATCCTCAGAGGGATGGGCTTCAAGGGCCCTCTTCTTTGAGGCCTGAGATTTGGATGTTGTGGGAGCCGGGGGAGGAGCGTTCAGACCAGCCTTTTTGGCAAGCCTCGCCAAGCTCGGAGCAGCCATGTGTGACACCCCGCCTAATTAAATACCGGGCGATCACTCCTTTATTAAATTAAATCAAGGTAAACAGTTGGTTCATTCTCAGCATCACTGTCGATAAAAATAATTTTTTTTTCCAATTTAACACCCTAAATAATTATGTTAAGTGTCAAAACATTTTTCATACAAACTTCCAAATTTTAATTAAAGAAAAGATTTTATTAATATCAAAACAACATTTCTACATTATAGAATCACACCACGAAATCTAAATAAAACCATACATTCACCAATCGAATGTCAATAATATAAAGCTAAAATTCATAAACCATCCTGAAACAAGTCCCATAAACAATACTGGAATAACTGAAATATAAAAATCCCCAACAATAAATGAAATGATAAAAAGGGTGACACGTGCCCCATAAATGAGAGTAATAGGAGTGGAGTCAATGACAGAAGCCGTCTACTCAAGGGACCTGCAACTCCCACCTAAGCCGCAGCTCGTTCTTCTCAAAGAATCCTAAGCAAGACGCCCCTGTGGCTGGGCACCTGAAAAATATACATATATATACAAGAGAGAGAGAGAAAAGGAAACGGGTCAGGGCCCGAAAGTGTGTTTGATTTTAGAATACGTTAAGCAAGTATTTAAATTGATACAGGCCAATGCAACATCATATTAGTTCGTCTCTCTCTTGAGAAATACTCACCTCTCTTCTAATGTGCACTCCTATCGTACTAGCCTTCCCAATGGTTCGTTTATCTTAACTTACTCAAATGTTTTCAAAAACTGAACGATAACAATGTTATAAAAAGGTTACTTTCAATTTGTAGTATTCCTCTCGTTTTAGCTTCATTAAATTATAAGATTTCCCCGTACCTTTTCATATTTTCACAAAAACAAGTATTTAATAATTTGAGTCAACAACCATGTTCTACTTATCAAATCACAGTAGGCAGTTCAAAGTTTATAACCTCATATATATATTAACTACTCGCATAAAATATATATATAATGGCACCCCAACTAAACTATGGTGCGGGCATACTCTGCTATCCAATCCCCGTATCGCTCACATAAAAGGGAAATACAAGTTCGGAATCACTCTCGAACTGTATTAACATATACAAAACAACGTTGAGGCGAAGCATAGATTCCAAGTCCAAGAGGTCAGTACATACCCACACGTCTCTTAGGACCGTCCGACTATCAATTTAATAGCCCGTACCTAGGATCTCTATCTTCTAGGGTACGATTCAATATCCCCATAAAGCAACACAGGATACGATCGTCCCAGCGCGGTAACCTCGGGGATAGCAAGTAGCGCGGGTACGTTTTGCACATGTATATAATATATGTACACACATTCATATAAATATACCGATTTCATCATATTAATATAGGTCACTCTCATTACCCATAATTACAACCTTTGTCCTAAATTTCACCTTATTAGTATAACGTATAAGGTTTCGCCTCTAACCTTAATTCGAAGGGTTTTCTCACTCATTACCTAATACTCATGGGTTATAACTTTACAATTCTAAAATTCAGTAAATAACTTCATTTGATTCCAACGTAACTCTCTTACGCACCTCACCCTTAAGTTTCATAAATCTAACAACCTAAAGTAAATATCCCATAATTACCCTCTTCGTTGAAGATTAAAGGTTCTAACATATGTCCATATACTCTACTGGTCCTCAATATCTCCCAAATCATTTTATTTAGAATGCCCAAGGTTTATTCCACGATAAATTAATTCAACTAATTAAACAAGGGGAATAATAGGCTGCCAGGGAGGGTCGATCGATCGACGTCTGGGGGTCGACCGATCGAACCTTCGATCGATCGACGATCTAGGGTCGATCGATCGATCGAGCAGGTCTGTGAAAATTCTGCAGAAACTGCAGTGACGGGGTTGCTTAGGTTTCTTCATCAAAACTCATATTTTCCAACTCTAATTGGCCCAAAAAGTCTACTGCTTACATCCTAACATAATTCCAGGTTTCTTTAACGATCAGCATGCGTATATACATCAATAAACATGATTAAACAACCTAATATTTCATCTAATCATCAAGAACCCTACAGTTTTCTTAACCTTTGTTCTAATCAGTTTTCTCCAGAAATTCCTTCTAACAAATCATCATAATTTCGTGGGTTAAACATCTACTTCACATATTAATTTCCAGAATAAGGTTCATATGATTTCTACATGCAAATCCCTATCAAAATTGGGTTTTCTTTCATGGATTATACTCTTAATCATTCCTACACTAACATGATTATTGCACCAACGAAAATACGCAAGTTAAACACTTGCCTGGGATTTCAGAGGTTTGGTTTCCTGCTGATATTGGTATGGCTGCGTTCTCCTCCCCGCGATCTACGCGTTGGTGGTGACGGTGGTGCAAAAGGTGGTGTTTTTGGCCTTGAATCACCTAGCCGTCTCTCCTCTCTTCTCCACTAGCCGTCTTAGGGTTCTGAATGATCTAACCCTAAAAGGCTGACTTAAATGGCTGAAATTCGTGGGTTTAATTACCCTAATTTGTAAAATTACCAAAACGCCCTCCCGGGTCACTAATTAAGCCTAAAAACATCCCGAGACCCAAACTAAACCCCCGGGTACACTTTTCTGACTATCTCGACCCTTCCGGATGCGTTGGCGCACTCAAAACGACCATACGGACAACTCATAAAATATTTACTTTTATATCTCAATAATTAGTCCCGACGCGACACGGGCGCGTCCCGACTAAAATTACCAAAATTGTCATTTTCATTCACTCGTGACATTTACCATATATTACTATGCTCTTAAGTAATATTCAACAATTTCATATTATTACTAACTCACGTCACGTTAATAATTATAACATAATTAATTTCCGGATTTTTATTAAATAAATCCCCAAATTAATTATAGCATAAAAATATGGGGTATTACATACTTCCCCCCTAATAACGGAATTTCGTCCCGAAATTCGGAAAATAAGGCATACCTGGTAAAAACAACTCTGGATATCTCTCACGCATATCTGCCTCACGCTCCCAAGTGGATTCCTCCACATTATGATGTTCCCACTGGACCCGCACGAGTGGAACTATCTTCGACCTCAATCTCCTCTCACTGTAGTCTAGAATAGCCACCGGTCTCTCTTCGTAAGAGCTATCCGACTGCAAGTCGATCTCATCTATCGCAATGTGAGTATGGGCCATATCATCCCGAAGGTATCGTCTCAACGACGAGATGTGGAATACATCGTGGATGCGATGTAAATGTTTTGGCAAACCCAACCTGTATGCTACTGGCCCAATTCTCTCGATGATGGGAAATGGTCCTACGTACCTCGGAGCCAACTTCCCCTTCTTCCCGAACCTCATCACTCCTTTCATAGGAGATACACGCAACAACACTTGATCTCCCACATTAAACTCCCGGAAGAATCGTTTTGCATCGGCGTAGCTCTTCTGTCTGTCTTGGGCTACCCGAATACGACTCCTGATTATCTTAATCCTCGCGGAGGTCTCCTGGATCACTTCTGGTCCTAATAACTTGTTGTCCCCCACCTCGAGCCAACAGGTTGGAGAGCGACAAGGCCTGCCGTACAAAGCTTCAAATGGATCCATGCCAATCGTAAACTGATAGGAGTTATTATAAGCAAACTCGACCAGTGGAAGATGTGGCTCCCAACCTCCCCCGAAGTCGAGGATACACATGCGTAGCATATCTTCCAACATCTGATTAGTACGCTCTGTCTGTCCATCTGTCTGTGGGTGGTAAGCTGAACTCAGTCTCAACTCTGTACCCATAGCCTCCTGAAAGCTTTCCCAGAAACGCGACACAAAAATCTTATCTCTGTCTGACACAATATTCAGGGGCACCCCATGTAATCTGACAATCTCAGCGATGAATAGTTGGGCATACTGACCTGTGGTATAATCTATCCTTACTGGCAGAAAATGAGCCACCTTGGTCAGACGGTCTACAATCACCCAGATAGAATCGTGGCCTCGCTGTGATGTAGGCAACCCTGTAATGAAGTCCATGGAAAGACTTTCCCACTTCCACGCAGGTACTTCCAACGGGTGAAGTAATCCCGACGGTTTCTGGTAGTCCACCTTCACCAGCTGGCAAGTAGAACATTTGGACACAAATTCAGCGATGTCCTTCTTCATCCCACTCCACCAGTATTGACGTCTCATATCCCGGTACATCTTATCGCCTCCCGGATGTACAGCAAATCGGGACCCATGAGAATGAGTCATCACCTCATGACGTAGCTCTGCTCCTTCTGGAACCACTAATCTCCCATTAAACCGCAACCCTCCATCCGAACTAACAGAATAGGACTCAGCACCCTCGGCTAGAAGTCGTACAATCTGCTCCTGACAAAACGGGTCTGTGGTCTGTGCCTGTATCACCCTCGTAACAATCTCGGGTGTGACTGTCATCACGGATATGAAAGAACGTGCTACTGCGTCTTGGTGACCCAACTCCTTCCATTTTGCTTTCCAGATGTCCGCCACATCATCAACCGGTCTACGGCTCAATGCATCAGCAACTACGTTGGCTTTCCCCGGATGATACTGTATATCGAACTGGTAATCTTTTACAAACTCTAACCATCTGCGCTGACGCATATTCAGCTCTCGCTGAGTGAATAGGTACTGCAGTGACTTGTGGTCTGTGAACAAACGGAATTTCTCGCCCAATAAATAGTGCCTCCAAATTCTCAATGCAAAGACGACCGCAGCTAACTCCAGGTCGTGGGTGGGGTAATTCTTCTCATGCGGCTTAAGCTTGCGGGAAGCAAAAGCTATAGCCTTCTCTTCCTGCTGAAGTACTCCCCCAAGTCCTCGTAAGGACGCATCTGTGTAAACCAGGTACTCTACACCCGGCTTCGGTAGAGCAAGGACTGGTGCCGAAGTAAGCTTGTCCTTCAGCTCGTCGAAAGCCAACTAACAAGCGTCATCCCAAACATATGGTACCCCCTTGCGAGTCAGATTCGTCAATGGACCCGCTATTTTGGAGAACCCCCGAATGAACCTCCTGTAGTATCCTGCCAACCCCAAGAAACTACGTATTTCCGTCGGTGTCGTGGGCTGCCCCCACTCCCTCACCGCTGACACTTTGCTCGGGTCAACAGCTATCCCCTGCTCAGAAACAACATGGCCCAAGAATTGTACCTCTCGCAACCAGAATCCACACTTCTCGTACTTAGCATACAACTGATGTTCTCGTAGAGTCTGAAGAACCTGCCTCAAGTGTTCAGCATGCTCCTCCTCGGAGCGTGAATATATCAAGATATCATCTATGAAGACGATGACGAACTGATCCAAGAACTCTCTGAATACTCGGTTCATCAAGTCCATGAAAACGGCTGGGGAATTTGTGAGTCCGAACGGCATCACCCTGAACTCATAGGACCCATATCTTGACAAGAAGGCAGTCTTCAAAACATCCTGCTCTCTAATTCGCAACTGATGGTACCCCGACCTCAGATCTATCTTTGAAAAGAAAGTTGCTCCCCTTAACTGGTCGAACAAATCATCGATTCGAGGCAACGGATACTTGTTCCGTATCGTGACCTTGTTCAACTCCCGGTAGTCCACACACAATCTCAGTGAGCCATCTCTCTTCTTCACAAATAAGACTGGAGCGCCCCACGGTGAGGTACTCCTACGAATGAAACCCTGACCTAATAGCTGCTCAATCTGATCTCGTAGCTCTCGCATCTCTGCCGGAGCCATACGGTACGGTGCGCGTGCTATAGGTCTCGTATCCGGCAATAAGTCTATAACGAAGTCTATCTCACGACTGGGCAGTAGGCCTGGTATCTCCTGAAACACATCGGAATACTCCCTAACAACTGGGATCGAATCCAAAGGAATCACAACCTCCTTAGAGGTATCCTCCTCAATGTAATATAAATGAGCGGTCGAACCTCCCTCTGGGCGAGGCATCGCTACTACAAACATCTCTTGCCCCGGAATGGCAAAAACAATGCTCCCACCGAAGCAATCAATCATGGCTCTATAAGATGCGAGCCAATCCATACCAATAATCACGTCATGCTCGTGCATGTCTAAGACTAGCATGTCTGCAGGCAATACCAAGCTACCAATCTCTATCCCTACTCCCCGGCATATAAAGAATATAAGTGACCCACTCCCCAGTGGTGAGTCGACACACGTTACGGTGCTCTCTGCTGTGGCTAATAATCCTAAGGACTTCGCAAAATGCGTAGCTATAAAACAGTGCGTTGCCCCCGTATCAAACAAAACTTTACCCATAGTACCATGGATAGGAAACATACCCTCAATCGCGGGTGGTGCCTGTGGAGCTGCCGCCTGGTGGACGTTATAGACACGTCCGTACTGCAATTGCCCCTGCTGCACTGGAGCTGCTGGAATGGCTGGTAGGGCTGGCATCTGGGCTGGAGCTGGAAGGGCAGGTGGAAAGAGTGGTCTCTGCGGCTCATTACGGGCTCCCTGCTGCTGTGGGGCCCTATCGCCCTCTGGGCAATCCTGACGCTTATGGCCGTGCTTGCCACACACAAAACACCGGCCTCTGAAATTACCTCCCCTCTGTCCCTGCTGACCACGGCCCTGCTGGCTGTTACCTCCACGCCATTGGCCCTGTTGGCCCTGATGTGCACGCTGTTGGCCTTGCTGGCCCTGCTGTTGACCCTGCGGTCGGTGTTGGCCCTGCTGGCCCTGCTGATTAAGCTGACCCTGATGGCCCTGCCTGAATCCCCCGAATCCCTGGCTAGAATCACCTGAACGGAATCGCTTAGCAGGGTCCCCCTGATGGGACTCTGCTCGTGCTGACGAGTCTGTCCCTGAGTTGGTGCCCCACTGGCACTATTACCCCCGGTCCTGCCCTGCTGGCTGGACTCTCCTGCTCTCTTGCTTCCCTGAAGATGGAAGCGGTGATCCTGGCAATGTAGTAACGCTGCATTGAGTACGTCCGTAAAAGTACTCAGGGATAGATTTCCAATAAGGTGCTGACGGATCCTCCAAGCTAACCCGTCGACGAACAGCAAAATCTTCTTGCTCTCAGTGGGTGCCTCATCCGGCACAATAGTGAGAAGTCTCATGAACTCCTCCTCATACTCTGCTACAGTAAGGTTCTCCTGCTTCAGATTTAGCAATTTCCGCCTCATCTCAGTCTGCACTGCGGGTGGAAAGTACTTGCGGTCAAACCGCTCCCAGAAAATCTGAATAGGGATCGTGTCCCTCTCCTCCAAAGTAGTAGTGGACTCCCACCACTGTAATGCGGCTCCCACCAGTTTAAAAGAGGCCAATAGCTGCTTCTGCACTTCGGTGCACTCATACATACGGAGGTGCCGCTGGATGTCCTTCTTCCATTGGCTGACAGTAATAATATCGGAGCTACCAGAAAACTCAGGGGGATGTGCTTTCTGAAAAGCATCCCGAACTCTCTCCCATGCAGATGGAAGCTGTGCTGGTACTGGCGCCACTGCTTGGACCTGTGGTGGAGCCTGCTGAATCACCGCTATCGCGGCATTTACCGCCTGAGCAACGATGGCGGCTACCTCATTCGCATTCATAGTGCCTGGTGCCGGAGCTGCTGGCTGGTCGGCTTGGGCACGCCTATCTTTCGGAGCACGTCTCGGAGGCATCTGAAACGTGAACAAGTTTATTAGTCTACAGTTATCAACAAATCTCAAATAGCTGAAGACTTAAACGTGAAAGCAAGAATACAACAGTCCTAACAATAGGGCTCTATAGCAATAACGTTAAGCTGAAAGCGAAAATAAGCCGTACAGATCCTATGGACACTAGAACCTGATGCTCTGATACCACCTGTGACACCCCGCCTAATTAAATACCGGGCGATCACTCCTTTATTAAATTAAATCAAGGTAAACAGTTGGTTCATTCTCAGCATCACTGTCGATAAAAATAATTTTTTTTTCCAATAATCCGAGACCCAAACTAAACCCCCGGGTACACTTTTCTGACTATCTCGACCCTTCCGGACGCGTTGGCGCACTCAAAACGACCATACAGACAACTCATAAAATATTTACTTTTATATCTCAATAATTAGTCCCGACGCGACACGGGCGCGTCCCGACTAAAATTACCAAAATTGTCATTTTCATTCACTCGTGACATTTACCATATATTACTATGCTCTTAAGTAATATTCAACAATTTCATATTATTACTAACTCACGTCACGTTAATAATTATAACATAATTAATTTCCGGATTTTTATTAAATAAATCCCCAAATTAATTATAGCATAAAAATATGGGGTATTACACCATGTCCCACAGTTCGTCAGAGATGTCTTGTGGTCGCTCTGCAAAAGTTAATAGATATGGGTTAGAAATCAGATATGAATAAGTTCAGAGGTTAGACTTTAAATAAAAATTCTTACCAAAATCAACAAGGGGACTTCCACCAAGGCTCGTCCCCGAGAGATATTGGGGGGTCAGCAAATGTTCGAACTTTACAAACAGACCATGTGCCCCTTGGTCTTGCAGGGCCTTCACCTTTTGCATATTTTGGAGACTTAAACCAGGATCGGCCCTGGCAGACATAGAGACCTTACCCCATTTGAGGGGTATCCTCGGCTCTAGAGTGGAAGAAGGAACACACGGGCCAAATTCCCATGGCCCTGAGGCGAAAAAATAACGAGGCTTCCAGTTGTGATTTGAGGTCTGAGTCACCTGGAGCATTTTCTTCTCAGGCCTCCGAGCCACAAAATGATAGTAGCTCGGATGGTTTTTGGCCACATAGCAACCAGTAAAGACCTGAACTGGGAGGTCAGAGTGGTGGACTGCCCTCCATAAGATAATGGAATCGATGATAACTCTCCAAGCATTGGGAGATAGCTGTGAGGGAGCCAGGTTGATGTAAGAGAGAATGGATCTAATGATGTGATGGATGGGTAGGCGAAACCCTAACTTAAACATCTGCTCGTACAGGCAGATTTCTCCATTTTGGCCGTGATAGGCCCTCTCCTCCCTCAGATGTCTCCTTAATTTGATGGAAGGACTGATGGAGTACAAGTATCTGAAGCACAAAAGATCAACCTCAGTGACTGTGCTCTCAAACTCGGCCGCCTCAGAGATATCAACATCACTTTCAGCATCTTCATCATCATCATCATCAGGCTCAACGTCGGCCGGAGCTGATGTAGATGGGTTACTAGGGAATCTATGAGCGAACTCTTCCCCTGTGACGGCCGACAGAGGGATTGCATCGAGAATGGGTGGCACAGCCACACTCGGCTCAAGCACTTCAACCTCTGAAGAAGAGGCTGAGGTGCTTGTGCCATTATGGGATGAGGCTCGGTTGGAGACCTCGGCCTGATCAGGGGCCTGACCAGGCCGAGGTGTGAAATCCATAGCTTCCTGGAAGGAGTCCACTGACATGGGGTCTGAGGTAGAAGCTTCAGACTCAGACATAGGTATCGGATCAGCAGGCACCCCTGTATAATAGAAGTTCTCCGGGGGGGTTAGGATATATAACCCTCAGAGGTGGTGGAAACAAGGGTCTAATGGGAAACTCTTGTGACCTACGAGCTTCCTCTTGAGCTCTCTCTATTTGCCTAATCTTTTCTATGGTCTTCTCTCTCAGAGAGGGGAAATCCTCAAGAAGCTGGTATAAAGGTCTGAGCATCAGAGGACGACCCTAAACTTAGGAATAACTCCTAAACCTACAAATAAGATTGGCTTATAAGGTAAAGAAACTTAAAGATCAAACTTGGAAGTTTAAAGCAAACCTAGTTCGCCTGGGACAATGGAGCTCACCGGAAAACTTAAGAACTCACCGAAAAACTCAGAAACACGCCGAAAAATGCAAACCAAATACCAGAAATAAAGGAAATGGGAAGAAAGAAGTACCTGAAGATGAATCGATGGATGAAATGAAGAAAACTCGCAAGAAAATCGATAAAGGCTTCTGCAGAAGAGCGCTGATTGAAGAAGTTTGAGAGAGAAAATCGCTGAAGCAAAACGCGCACAGGAGGGAAAATGGAGAAGAAAGAGAAAAAGAAGGGTTTAAACCCTTAAGTACTTGGGCACATTTCCCAAGGCCCATCATTGCCTTGGGAAACCCAAAGGATGGCTAACAGCACACGCCAACCAAGTATGTACGCTCTAACGTGGACAGGTGTCACACAGGTATTAGCTGAGGACGGATGGGCCTCGGAGGTGTAGCAATCCCCTAGCCACTCGCTCTCGCATATGACTAAGGGCTGGGGGATGATTGATATGCCCCAAGTGTAACCTCGGCCCAGAGACACCAACCTCGGTCGATATTATGGCCGAGGTATTGATCAGTCCTAGATAAGCCACGGGCCCACGGTATCATCCCTCGGCCAGACCAGGGTCGGCCCAGGCCGACACTACCAACTACACTTCAATGGACACTACGCGCATCACAGGCTTCAACAGCGTTCTCATATACCTGGGTATGGCAACCTCGGCCGAGGGTAGGCCGAGGTGACAGGGAGCCTTGGTAACCTTCAACATGGAACCAACCCAACCTCAGCTTGGGCCGAGGTCACAAGAAGCCTTAGTAATCGTCAGCATGGCATTAGTCCAACCTCGGCTGGGGCCGACCCCAGCATAATGTCTCGGCTGAGATCAGGTCGAGACTCCCTATGACACATCTCGGATTGAACGAACATCAAGCCTTTATAGCTCGGCCTCTCCCAGGCCGAGGCCATCCACCAATATGGCGGCCGAGCATCTGTTGACATTTAGATAAGGACACCTGGGCACAAATCAGTTGTAACAAGATTATTCTCCACACGTGGGGAGAATATTTCATCATCATTCCTTACAGGTGACAGTGACAGATGGCACTCCCACATTGGTGAGGCTACCACACACACATGCTCATTACATGCATGGGGGGTACATTGCACCCCCTAGGCACTATATATAGGGATCATCCCCTACCTTGCAAAGGGATCCCAGTTATTCAACCCTAGCTAAAACTCTGTCTAAATATACAGTAGAGAGAGAAAGCTTGAGAGATTGTATCCATGGCCATTAGTGCCTTCATTCAGTGATATTACTCACACACTCACAGTGGACGTAGGCCAAGATTGGCTGAACCACTCATATTCCGGTGCTGATTCCTCTTATCCTCATCTCCTTCTCTTACCTCTTTATATAGTTGTGTTGCCATTGTTATTCATATTTTGAGCTTGGAAACACCTTATCTGGTGGTGCTGATTCCAGCATCATCAGTATGCAATAAGTCATTAAACCCCTAAGCACCTTAGTAGGACGAGTGGTGTCTCGTGAGAGTTTACAGTGAATATACCCACAAAATTCGGTCTTCGACTCAAAGAAAAATCAAAATACTTAAAATTGTACAATTTAAATTCCTAAAAAAATCGCCACATTAAATTCATATTCAAGAGTCTCAATTCGTAGTGTGTGTGTGTGTGCGAAGCCGAGAATTAAACTGCTAACTTCCACCGATTGATCATTATGTTGCTTTCCAAAAATTCGTTTTGATTCAATTTCTCACGGATACTCTCACAAACGAATCACTTGGAATGTGGCTAGTTCTCTTAGAGTACATGATTTTAAAGAGTAAATATAATGGAACATAAATTCAAGCACATAAATTTGAAAGACGAAATTTATTTGGGTGAAAAGATCCCATCATCGGAATACAGTTGTTGGGAAACGGGAAACATCGCCTCTTATTCACACCAATTAGTCTTTCTTTTTATCTTTTCGTGTCTTAGCTCTCCAAGCGGTAATTAATTTTATTATTCGGACTCGGTTAGGACTTTCTCGGGTTATAAGGTGCATTGGGTAATATGGGAATAATTAGAAAATTTGGAGTTGGAAAATTTTGCTTACTATGTCCTTTGGTACTTTTTCGGGCATTTGCTCAATTTTTTTCAATTTTTTCCTCATATTTTCTATTTTTTACATGCTTTGAGCATTTTTTTTCTTTATTTTCTTTCTCCTTTTTATTGCACCATTTGGACTTTATTGATGAATTTTTCGACTTTCACAACTCTGGACAATTTAGGTTTTTCGGGTTATCAAATAAAATTGGGAATTTAATTGGTTCAATTGGGGTTGCAAAAATGGATAATTTTTTTTCATGACTTTTTATGGCTGATGTTTTTAGGTAAATAAATGATGGCCTAACTTTATTATCTGAATTACTCATTATTTTTACCATACGCGTCTCGAGAATAATTTAATTTAGAGATATTTTTAACGCGTTTTTCAAGACAACATTTCACTCGTTTCCCATAACCAATCAAAACAAAGGAATAGAGATCCTCAACGAATTTTTTTTAAAAGCTAAATCGAACTTTGAGTTAATTTTTAACTCGTATTGATTTAAAAACTCGCAAAAATGATGGACTCGAAATCTCACTGTGTTAATCAATCTCCACACTTATTTGCAAACTCATCAATTTTCGCTCAATTTCCATCTTTGGTCAATTTTGACTTAGTTCATTTGAATTTTTACAATTTGAGACTTCAAAAAAATTGTAGTGATATTTTTGAAACATTTAAATTCTAATTTTATTTATTTTGAAGGATAATATTTTTGACTTTTTTTCAAAAAATTTCAAGTTTTTAAGATTTTCTAATTTTTTTGGGCATTTTAAAAAGGTTTGACTCTAAAAGATGCACTTGTCACCCCCTAACTTAGACTTTTGCATTGTCCTCAATCAAAAGGACGAAAATATAAATAAGAAAAAATAATAAGTGCGACAAATAAAACAAGCAAATTATTAAAATGCAAATTTTTTCATTAACACCACCAAATACATACAAGTTAGAAAGATAGAGTACTACATAGTTCTTTCACAAAATCAAAAAATATAAACATGAAGAACTACACAGAAGATACCAAAAACGGGATTGCTACTATGGTGGTGGGTGGGAGGTGCCGAGTGCGCTCGGGTCATAGGGATCGTTAAAGTACGTCGGGAGGGAGACTTTTAGCCCGACTTGCAACATGTACATTTCGGCTTGGAGTAAAACCATCATACTTCTGTCATGGAAATAGGCTTGTTGGTTCGCTCGATATTCATTCACGAACCCTTCGAAACTCGCCTCTAGTGCGTTGGTGCGGAGGGTAAGTCCCTCCCCCTCCGGCTTGTAATTGGAGTCCGCTTCCTCGTCGTATTCTTCCTCTTCGTGATCGCCACTCACATTGGGAATTGGGGTGTCGCGCTCCATTTGCTCCTCCTTATTAATAATGATAGGCTGCACGAGGTGGGACACTCGCATTTGACGGGCACTTCGAATGCTGGAAGTGTCCCCAATAGGTTTTGAATTTTTGACATGCGAGCCAGGGGCCCGCACCCTGACATCTTGCATGATGTCGGTGATGAGGCGCACATACGTAAGGGCTGATTTTCCATTCTCATCATAAGAAGCATGGAGGATTTTCAAATAAAAAAGTTGGGCGAGATTGATTGTGCTTTCCGGGTCGAGAAAGTAATAGAGAAATTTCCCGTGGCATTGGCGAGCCATCAAATCATTGGTGTTTTAAAAAATCATTCCGTAAGAGATGAGGTACATGTAGCTCACTGTCTCCAGTATCCGTCCCACAGGGAATGCATCTTTCACCCATTCCTCACTCGGTGCCATGCGCTCGATGCATTTAGATTTGGTGCGCGGGGCCCCGTTGTTGGGATACACAAATGGGGGTTGTAAGAGTAACCCTTTTCTCTTGCATCTTTCGTTCAATAATCGCAAGGGAGAACGGGATGTGAATTTTGTTGACGAACATATCATGAAGAGTATTGGATTTGTGGATGAGGGTCGCTTAGAAATATTGTACATCTTTATCAAAGACCCGATCGTGAGTGGAGGAGAAGAAGATGCATAACCCTCGGCGGTGACATCACCGGGAAGCTCGCCCCAAATGACCCGTCGCTCAATATGGATAGTGCGGAAGGCCTAAAAATACTCATGGAACCAATCACATTCTTATTTGGAGTGGAATTCATGATTGGCCCCCTCATGAAGGATGGTGGGGGAGACGTACTTGGGGGTAGAGGTGGCGGAGGGGAGCCATGGTAGAGTAAGGGTTTCGAGAATTGAGAATTTTAGAGGAGAGGTACTAATATGTGAGGTGTGAAGGAGGGGGTGGTGGTATGTGATGTATTTATAGGTGGGAAGGGGTGAATTTGGGGGAGAAATAGGAGGGGTGGTGGTGGGAAAGGGTGGAGGGAAAACTTTGAGTTGAAAAATGGGTTGAGGGAAGTATGGGAGGGATGAATTTCGTAGGGAAGGAAAGGTGAAAAATAGGGGGGATTTTTTTTGGAAAGGGGGTGAATACTGATCAAGTGCTTCGAAATTGTTTGGGGGTGCAGGTGAACCGTTTTGGCTTGCGGTTTGAGTGAAGTATCTGCATTGTTTGCCATGTTTATCTTATTCTAAGTGTTACAACCCTCCTCCTCTCCTCTCTAATGTACCTCAAGCCTACCTAAACACTCGAGACACCTCAACCTCACTATCTAAATACGTGTACGCTCTCCAGTGCGTGAAAGCTCAACGTAATGCTCATAACTTTCCTAACTCGCAATCTCTACGAACTTCTAACCTACCTAAAAGCTAACTCTACTCACTAGTATACAACATCTACTCACTCCATACGCGTCGGGGGTGCGACGATCTATCCATTAAGCTCACTCAACCCCGTAAATGGGATTCGACAACCAAATTGTGTCGGCTTCCTCCACACACGCCTCTAAGTATGGCTTGAGGCGTTGTCCATTCACCTTAAATGTGTCTCCCCCCTTAGGATCTTCAAATTCGATGGCTCCATGGGGAAACACCTCTCTCATAACATACGGGCCGGTCCACCACAAACGTAACTTATCGAGAAACAAGTGTAAATGTGAGTTATAGAGAAATGTTTTTGACCCGAATATAACTCCTTTCTACGGATAATTTGGTCATGCGCAAGTTTCATCATTTCTTTGGATATTTTAGCACTCTCATATGCATCGTTGCGTATTTCTTCCATCTCATTCAATTGAATCTTACGTGCTTTACCGACTTGATCCAAGTTATAGTTCAATCTCTTGATTGCCCAATATGTCTTATATCCTATCTCTACGGGGAGATGGTAAGGCTTTCCATATACAAAGTGAAAAGGGGACATCCCGAGGGGTTCTTGTACGCGGTTCGATAAGCCCATAATGCATGTTCAAACAGAGAGACCAATCCTTTCTATTAGGATCGATGGTGTTTTCTAAAATGTGCTTAATATCATGATTTGCTAATTCATTTTGCTCGTTCGTTTGGGGGTAATAAGTTGTCCCAACCTTGTGAAAGACCCCATAATTTCACATGAGTTTTTCAAATGGCCTATTTCAAAAGTGTTTGCCGCTATCGCTAATGATTGCCTTTGGAGCTCCAAAGTGAGAGAGTATGTATTCTTATAAAATATTTATCACCACCTTGTTGTCATTTGTCTTCATATCTATGGCCTCAACCATTTGGACACATAATCTACCACGATAAGGATGTATAAAAAACCAAAGGAGGGAGGAAAGGGACCCATAAAGTCAATGCCCCAACAATCGAATATCTCAATGATGAGAATAGAGGACAATGGCATCATGTCTCATGAAGTGATGACTCTCATCCTTTGGCATCTATCGCAAGATTTGCAATAAGCGCTAACATCTCAGAAAATTGTGGGCTAATAGAGGCCCCTTTGAAGAATCTTAGTCGCCGTCTTATTCGTCAAAAAGTGGCCTCCACAAGCTTCCGTATGATAAAAATAAATAACACTAGGTATCTCGTCATTCGGTAAACGTCTTTGGATGACTTGGTCTGTGAAATATTTGAACAAATATGGATCGTCATCGAAGAACATGTGCGAGCAAGTTAGGAACTTCTTTCTCTCTAGCTGTGTCCAATCAGAGGGAACGACCTACGTGACATGGTAATTCATTATATTCGCAAACCAAAGGAGAGAAGAAGTGGCAAATAATTACTCATCCAGAAAGTATTCGTCTATGGGTATGAGATCACTAGGTATATCGGACGAAAGCCGAGACAAATGGTCGGCTACGATGTTTTCTACTCCTTTCTTATATTTGATGGAGATATTGAACTTTTATAGGAGTAGGATCCACCTTATGAGGCACGATTTATCATCCTTTTTGGAAAGGATGTACTTAAGATCCGCGTGGTCGGTTAAGCATGTAATCGAAGAACCTATGAATTAAGAGTGGAATTTGTCTAGGGTGAATACTACGGCTAGTAATTCTTTCTCTATGGTGGAGTAGTTGAGTTATGGTTCGGTTAACATCCGACTATAATAGTAGATGACGTGAGCCTTCTTATCTTTTATTTGGACCAAAACAATCCCTATAGCATAATCACTCGCATCACACATAAGCTCACATATAAGGTTCCAATCCGGAGCTTACACAGTGGGAGTGGACACGAGCATGCTTTTTAATTTTTCAAAAGAACTTTGGCATGATTCATTCCACTCAAAAGGGTCATCTTTCATAAGTAGATTACTCAAGGACCTAGCAATGGAACTAAAGCCCTTAATATACCTCCGTTAGAAACCCACGTGGCCCAAGAAAGAGCGCACGTCCTTTAATGACTTAGGTGGGGGAAGATTGGATATGACGTTTATTTTCGCACTATCCACCTCAATAACTTTGGACAAAACTATGTGGATAAGAACTATTCCTCCAGGAACCATAAAATAACACTTATAACAATTTAGTACCAAGTTCTTTTCCACACAACGGGTTAACACTTTATCTAGATTAGCGAGGCAAAGGCCAAAAGAGGGGTGAAGACATTAAAGTCATCCATAAAAACCTCAAGGCCCCTTTCGGCCATATCGCTAGAAAGACTAAGCATGCACCTCTAAAAGGTCGCGGGTGAATTACATAATCCAAAAGGCATACCTTTGTCGGCAAACTTGACAAAAGGATATGTCAATGTTGTCTTTTCTTGATCTAGAACATCTACCTCAATTTGGTTATACCCGAAATAACCATCGGGAAAGCAATAGAATGGGTGTCCCTCTACTCGCTCAAGCATTTGGTCGATAAATGGTAAGGGGAAATGATATTTCCAAGTCCCGACATTGTGATTTTGATAGTCAATACAAATGTGTTAACCCGTGGTGGTACGTTGTGGAATAAGCTCACCCTTTGCGTTTTCGACCACAGTCATTCCCGACTTCTTCGGGACAACTTGAATATGACTCACCCACTTGATATACGAAATAGGGTAAATGATGCCTGTGTCCAATAGCTTAATAATTTCCTCCCTCACGATATCTGTCATCATGGGATTTAAACGCCTTTGCATCTCCCTCGAAGGCTTTACGTCCTCCTCGAGGTGGATTTTATGGGTACAAATTAGGGGACTTATACCCTTCAAATATGTGATGCTCCAACCAAACTCACTACCCTCCTCAAAATCGATAATAGTTTACCCTCTTGCTTTTTACTTAGGCTCGAGGAGACAACAACGCGAAATGTCTCACCCTCTCCCAAATAAGCATATTTTACGTTTGAGGGTAGTTTCTTTAATTCAAGGGTGGGAAATTTTTCATTAGAGGGAACCGTGTGCGACTCCCTCGACGGTATTTTCTCGAATCTAGAAACTCAATAATGTCTCTCACATCCTCATCCGTTGCAATCTCATCCAAAATTGCTCTCAACTCACTCACTTCCCATTCAAAATCGGTGTATATCCCATCGCATTCACTACTCGAACTAAGACACACTCCTAGTGAATCCCCACTTAAACTTCCCTCTATGTTCCTATCTACTAGCTCCATAATAAGATCCACCCTGTCAAACTCGTCCTCATCACCCACTTGCTTGGTGATGTTGAAGATATTTGTCTCCAGAGTCATATTCCCGAACATGAGTTGCATTTGACCATTTCGATTATTAATCAATGCATTAGCCATAGCTAAGAATGGGCGGCCAAGGATAACGGGAACATGATTACTTGAGGGGATGGAGGGCTCCGTTGACTAGTTAATAAAATCTATCGGGAAGTAAAAAGTGTCAACATAGACTATCATGTCAATCCCTCGAGGTATCTTCACGGTATGTCCCGCGAGTTGGAGAGTGATCTTAGTGGGTTTGAGGTCCCACAAATCTAATTGCCTATAGATGGAGTAACGCTGAATGTTAACGCTCTTCTTTAAATCTAATAAGGCTTTCTCGATGCTGTTCTCTCCAATGATGCCGGAATGGTCGGTGCACCCGAATCTTTAAACTTAGGTGGGAGGACACTTAAAAGAACCGAGCTCATGTTTTGTTCTAGGAAAACATTATTTTTCACCTCTAATGTACGTTTCACAGTCAATAAGTCCTTAAGGAACTTTGTATAGGTGAGAATTTTCTTGATTGCCTCGAGAAAAGGTAAATTAAGCTTGACTTGATTTATCATATCTAACATATCTTCACGGGAGGCCCCTTTAGGAAGAGGAACCAACTGTAGAGGGAAAAGCGCAACAGTGGGCGGTTTCAGTACAACTTTGGGCTTACTAGTATCATTGTTGTCACTCTCACTCAAGGGGGCATCTTTGGCCTCTTTTGTGCTGGGAAAAATGTCCTTGTTTTTAAGCTCGTCATGTGGGGGAGGTGACAAATCAACGATTCTCCCACTACGTAGAGTGGTCACGGAAATATATTTCTTTTTATTATCGTTGGAAGTAGATCTAACACTATTTTGACCTTGGAGAGGTCTTTGGCCTTAGGCTGGAAACTTTCCCTTCTCTTGGACACTTAATGATGATTACAACTTAGAGATCAACACTTTTAATTCGGCAATTATTAGACATTTTGAGCGTTAGTCACCGACTAGGATTGCATAAATTAGTGAAAGGTGCCCTCGAGATTTCTACGCAGTGGGGTGATATAAGGCGGTGGAGGTGGTACTTGCATAGGGGGAGCTTATTGGAAATGCGGTGTCGGAGGTGAGGCAACATGTGAATTAGGAACCATCGCTGCATATGGTTACCCATAATTGAAACCGAGATGGTTCCACCATCAAGGGTTATAGAAATTCCTGTAAGGCGCATTAAAATTACCCTTAAAAGCTTCTACCGCTTCCACTTGCTCTCAAAGCATCACTTTATAGGCGGGTATAGTCAGTCATTCCTTTATTAGATGTCCCACCTCACAAATCGTACACACCTCCTCTATCGGTGCTCAAGTGGAAACGGATATTTCTCTTCATCTTAATTCCACTACGTTTTTCAACCTCTTGGCAAGTTGTTTGATTTAAAGCTTCAACTCGGCTTCTTTGTCCAAATAGTAGAGTCCGGATGCAAAAGGAGCTATGGACATTTTTTGGTCCCGGGTTTGGATGTTTGGATCGGATGTGTCCCATGCTTGAGTAGTCTCGGCGACATACTTAAGGTAAGCCTCGGCATCGTCTAACCCTAGAAACTCCTCGAAGTACATGGTTTCAACGAGTTATTTGGAACTTAAGCTTAGCCTGTGATTGGAAAAAAAAGATGAGTATCTATTTCTTGAAACCATGGTGTGGGCACATATTAAGTAACTCGTTAAAACGCTCCCAATATCTATCGAATGGCTGATTCTCTTGTTGTTTAAACATTTAAATTTGGGATTTTATGGAATTAGTTCGATGTTGGGGAAATAATGTCAGGAGAAACTTAGCTTGCATATCTCTTCATGTTCCATTCGATTTCGATGCCAAAGACCATATCCAAGTCTTGGCCTTATCCTTGAGGGAGAAGGGAAAAAGTTTGAGGCGAATGATGTCTTGGGTGCACGCTTGAATGCTAAAATTTTCACATGCCTCTTCGAACTTGCGGATGTGGAGGTATGGTTTTTCAACTCCAAGTCATGGAATGTGGGGAGAATTTGAATCATCCTATTATGAAAATGAAATTGCCCCACATTATATGGGAATATAATGCATCCCGTAGTGACGATTCACTCAGGATATAAGAGGTCTCTTATAGGGCGATACGGTATCTCACTCTCATTCGTACCATAACTAGCATTGTCTGACATCGTGCTCTCTCTTAATGACTTGATATCCTCACTCGACGTCCTAGACGTGTGACTCAAAGTGTGACTCGTGATGGAGTTGGGTGGTGTAGGAGGTGGAGCCCAAAACTTTGGAATGCGAGGGGTGTGTCGGCTATCGAGATTGTACTCTACTATAGGATTTTCGTGAATTCTGGTAAGAGTAGGCTGAGGAGTGGGTTGAGGGTTTTTCATATAAGGATTTGACAGATTCTATATTATTTTTGTCTTTTTATTTTTCTATTTTTTTTTGGATTTTTGATTTTGGATTTTGGATTTTATGATTTTTTTGGCTTTTTTTAGAATTAGAGTCAAATTTTAGATTAACTCAACATAACCTAAATCTCTACCTAGTCCCAGGCAACGGGGCCAAAAACTTGACACGACTCTCTAACGCGTGTGAATTACGCTTCAAGTATAAACCGATTGCTCAAGTAATAATCCCGTAAATCGGGTGTCGAACTCAGGGAATAGGACGTAAGATGTGACGACGAGTAGGAAGGACGATTAACCTTTCGGTTGAATCAAAAAAAGGAAGGAAAAGATGACTGTTTGTGAAATTTTCCTATCAACTAATGAAAATTAAGTAAACTAGTAAATTAACTATGCATGCGATAATAACTAAGTGAGATTAAATCAGTGTAGTAAAATGAAGTTAGGGTACACTCCCCTGAACCGTCGGTAATTACTTAGAATATAAAAACTTCAAAACCTAATTCTCAATTCAAAGAAACATCAAATACTTTATAAGCGTTTGACATATACGGATTTTACTCCTCACAATATCAAATCAAAAATTGTATTTGACGAGATTGACAAATTATCGAAAGTCGTATTGCATCCTTAAACATTCCGATTACCTAGGGCAATTGGAATCAAATGACCTACAATGTTTATTTCGGTAATAACTCGAGCCCTTGAATTGGTAATTGAATTTTATTCACTTTTAAATTCATTCGTAACACCTAGGATGGGTTAATGTACCCCAACCCGCTAATAGCTTAATCGTACATGGTTACGTGGGTAATAAATGAAATTCTAACATTGCATGTGATTGAAATCATGAAGAACTTATATTTAAACATGTATTAAGTTATCAAAATCCCAGAAATTATATAAAACATGCAAATAAGAGAAATATTCAAGAATCAAGGTAGAGAAGACAAACTTGATACAATAAACCTTGTGAGTTAATCCACAATTGTACAAATCTAATGCATGAATTCAAAACTAGGGTTCTTGGCTCTTCTCCCCTCTAAGTATAGGTTAAAAACTCATTCAAACTTAGTCTAATATCGAACTACAACATTACATGGTCATTTTTGCAAGAGTCCTAACATAATACAACTCCTATAAAAATTAGCAATTAAAAGAAAATTCACGCATCAGGTGGGTCGAACCGATTCAGGCGCATTTTCAAACTGGTCCAGACTCGAACCGATTTGGGGAAACTTCCTACATTGGCTAGCTTCTTCTCTTTTGCTTTGAATTTCTTTTTCAACTTTGAACGCTCATAACTTCTTCGCCGTAGCTCGAAATTGGACGCCGTTTCTTCTAGTATTCTTGTAACTTCAAGATATTCAACTTTCTATTCAGATCCATTTCTGGACGAAGGTTGAAAAATTACTAAAATTCCCTTCAACTCCCTATCATTGGTTTCTTTCACTGTTTTGATTTCTCTCTTGCACTAACTTGCATGAAATACCTCTAAAACACATGAGAGATACCCAAAACACAAAGCACTCACCAAGGAGAGTTAGTAGCATAAATATGAGATAAATCCAAGATAATTGTGATGCACGGGATAAAAAAATAACCAAAATTAAGGGGATATTTATAAAAGATTTATGCTTTATCAGGAGGCCTCATCTTGAAACTCTTGGTCAAAGTTTTGGTAAATGGAAAGCCTACTTTGGGAAAGCTATTGCATCTAATTTATAGGACTTTGATATGGTATTGGGAACATATATAAGGAGTGTTATCCTTTTGCATATTTCTCATTCAAGAAAAGCAGATATTTAGAGTTTTGTGAGATATAACTTTGTACTATTTTCTATTTTCTATTTTCTTTGGCCACTGTTTTTTAAAGACCTGTTTTGTGGGATCCTTCCTCTTTGAATATTTGTACACATCTAAGGGTGTTTGTATTAGGTTTATTGGTTAAACCTTTGAGTCTCTTGTAACCCACATGTAATTTGAACTTTGTGATAGTGAAGCAACAAGTCTTAAGATGCCGTGGATGTAGCCTGCACTTTATAGGTGAACTATGTAAACCCACATCTCATTTATTTTTTATACTATTTTATTTGATTTACACTTATGGAGAATTTCTCTATTTAACCAACATCACTTCCTAACACCGCTTCACCATCATCGTGTTACTCTCCACGCTCTATTTCTTACCTTTTCCATTACCACATTAACTTACTTCGCTTTTATGATTGATTTTCAACTCAATCAGTGCATGAGTGATGGAGCCAATATTACGGGAGCATTGCTTGGTTTGTTCATGTGGTAGAAGGGCTACTAGAGGGGTTAAGTATATAAAGTAGTTTAGTTGTTATATTCTCTCCTCTAAACAAAGGAGTGTTAGGGATTGTATGGGATGGGTTTGGTTCTAAAGTGGTATGAATGAGTTGCGAGGGGGCTTACTTTGTGGATCAATAGAGTAAATAATGGATTGAAGTTTTAATTGAGTCATTTTTTGGTATATCACTAATTCAGGGTACAGGTGAAAGTGAGTGTCTTGTTTTGGTTGGGTGAGTTCAAGAACTCTTAGGTTTAAGGTGGGCCAATTATAGAAAGGTGGTTCAAGTTTGGGTAATGGTTGATATTGTGGACTTATGAGGTGGTACCCATTTGGGGGGGGGGGGATATTAATTCGCCTGTATCAAGTTCGTTATTAATGGTTTTCTTTGGTTGGAGTGTGGAATATGCATTAAGATATATTGGGTTAGACTATGTGAAGTGGACCATTCATTATCCTCTGACCTAATAAATATTAGTGAACCTCAATTATCCAAACCTAAAGAGGAATACGAGATTCTCGTGCCTAAGGGAATATGAGTCTCCTTATGTGAAGAGTGTGGATCCAGTTCACGTGTCCTCAAATTTTAACCCATTTAAAAAAAAGGTTGACTCCCATCTGAATTAATGTTCATCGTTATAAAATAAATTAAGAAATAATTTGAATTATTTTTCTTTGTTTAAACATCTCTCCTCAACCATTAATTTGGGTTGATAGATATGTTTTACCTCTTCTCTTAACATCATGTTAGAGCCTTCTTCATAGTAAATGATGAAAAAGTACCACTTAAGTCGTTAAACTATCTAAATGGCTCCGAACAGTTTGTTGAAGAAACCATTTTCTTAAAACAAAATTTTAAACACAAGATGCGTAAAACACTTATGAATGAGTAATTTTAGTTATAGGTTTACTAGTTTTAAAAAAAAACTTTAAACAAAATAAACAATCACAGCCTCAAGAAAAGGATGAGAAGAAAAGGAAGTGTACACAAGAAATTTTAACGTGGTAAACTCCCCCCCCCCCCCCCTCAATTGGGGAAACATCCACGGTGACCTCTACGCCACAAAAGTAAAAATTCCACTAAAAACGAGTAACAGATTACAAGTTATATAACAATTAAGAGACACAAACAAACCTAATCTAAGTTTAGAAATGTACCAACTCCTCTGGCGTGTTCTGATTTCTCCTAAGGTTCTGATTGTTTATGATGTTCTCCCAGCTTCGTAACTTTACTCCCTTTAGCTTTATGTTGACTCTAAAAGTCCAATATCTCAACTCCAACACTTTTCAGTGTAGTAGTGTGAAGGTGTATGTGGTGTAGTGCTCTAAACTCATGCATGCAACTCACACACATTTAATTGCAGACATTATGAGTTATCGAATTACAAACAGATCTCTCTAGATGCAAGGGTTTCTAAATGTCAAATAAGTCAGACTTTGAATCTTTCAAATAGCCGCATATGAAGAAGGAATCTTGCTATACAAAATAGCCACACTTTCTTTATTTGAAAATATTTACTTATTTCACAAATTGTGAAATAATTATGAAAGTGAAAACCCCAATCAAGATCTCAAAACTAGATCTAAGTCTGACAATTTGAGTTAGTTGAAATCAGAAAGGGTATTGTTGGTTTAGGGTGTGAAGACAACATTTATTTTGAAAAAAATCAACAAAAATTAGATTTCTTGAAACAAGAAATCAGATCTAGGAAATAACTACGTGATCTGTATCACAAATTTTATCACAATTTCTATGCAAAGAAATAGAGACTTAACCAACGTGATTAAGTTGGCAAGAGATATAAGACAATAGAGGAAAAACTTCACAAATCTCGAACTATAAACACTCAGAAAAAGATTTTCTGGTTTGGATTTGGTTTGAAGTTTGAGTTAGGGTTTGTAAAAGATTTTTGAAATCTCTCCTCTCTTATCTCTCTCTCTTCTCTCAGAGGTTAAAATGGCCAAAAGTTACAAAATTGAAGACGAAGTCTCTTTATATACTGAGAGAAGAAGGATGTCGAAGATTGAGTATAAATAAACGTCCAGGATTGATTCAAAGTCAATCTAATGGCTACCAAGCCACCACATTTAAAACAGATTCGATTAGTTCAAAATCAGACATGGGGATTATAAGAAAACACATCCAGATCGTTGATTAGAATGATCCAATGGTACACAGTGAGTCTTAAGAATGTGAGAGTGAGATAACAAACATCTTACCATTATAAAAGAAACACGTGTAAGGCTGCGATGTAATGAAAAATGAGTGTTTTAGAATTCTAAGAAACACAAATTGCACCAACAATATTCTCAAGCGCTTTCGATTTCTACCCAACCAGATTTTTTGATATAAACACAAATTATAATCTAGCCCCAAAGGTTTTAAAACCATTAATTTTAATTCCAAAAAACTCATTTTAAATTCTTCAAAATTATTTAAAAACTCCCAAAAATAGTAGAAAATCAATTTCAAGGAAATTAACTCACACACAACTAATTATAGCATGATATGATGTATGTATGCAGTCCTAGTGTGTGGTGTTGGTGAGCAACCTTTAAGAACTTATAGATGCATCAAGTTGAGTCTAAGTCTTATTTGATAACAAGGAATGGGACTCAAATTTTGTCACAATTTCCAAACTAGATGAGCACCTATATAGTATAGACTTAAATAAGTTAAAGAGATAGGGTGCTTCAAATGGGAGATTTTTTTAACTCTCCTAAGTGGATTTATATTTTTTATATTTTTATAGGGGTTTGAATAAATTATAAGACATGTATCACTTAGATTATTTCGAGTTTCACTAACAACTTGTTTAAGAGTTTTGGGTGGTAAAGAAAGGAAGAGAATTTAATTAGCAAGGAAAATAAAAGAATAGAAAACAAGAGAAGAGAAATAAATTTTCTTTCCACCGTTCGGGAGTTCACAAGAGAAGAGAAAGTTATTTTCCTTCCCCTTGTTGGTGAGTTAGGAAAGAAAAGAAAAGAATTGAGAAATTATTACTATAACCTTATAATTGAGAACATGTGTTATTTACATTGTAAAATCAATTTAAAGACATATTAAATAACCATGCACACATACTAAAGAAATGTTAAGTCTTAACAGGATAATTCCATAATAATAAGTGCAAAACTTAAATATTCAAGTAGGATAAATACTTAATAAGTTCCTAAATCTAAATAAATTAAAAAAATAGCACCAAGTCATTGATATCCTATGAGATGAGCGTTAGCTATCAATTTCTCCAAAATTGTTAACCGCCTCTTAACTGGACAACCAAATACAATCCTTGCATTGTCAGGATTTTGTGTGAGAAAAAGATACGCCCCATCGATCATATGTGAGTGCACTTCAATAGCTAGCAACTCTTCAAATATTTTTGACTCTGAATAAGTACGTGGACGAGATTGCCAAATAACCGCATTACCCTTTCTAAATGCATGATGTATGTTGTCAAGAGAACTTTTCATCGGCTCATTTTCCTAATTAGTATGTGAACCCTTTTTTTCCCTTTGAAGGTGTTGCATTTTCATGTTAAGACCTTGCTTGATTTAATATCATGTCAACACCATCATCTACATCAGTATCAAGACATTCTATAGTAATATCGTCATGCAAATCGATGGCATTGATTGTGTCACCCTTGATATCATCTATTAAGTTATCCTATCGGCGCTTTTTTTCCATAGCCATGTCAGCACAATCACCCATCGCTCTATCTTCACCAAACAACTCTACTAATTTGTCATAGTTGTTAACCGGTTTAGTCTTCCATTTTTTTTGCTTCAGGTTTGGCTTGTTAAAAATAATAATCAATCTATTACCGGTGAAATGCATTGTCATTGAAAAAAATAATTTGAAAAACATACTTGAATTAAATATGACCAAACTTCTGGCTTGGCACTCCACATTTTCGTAATTGGACTTCAAGCAAAGCCACTTAAGTTTTTGAACAAATCGTAACATTTATTATAATGTTCTTAAAGAGTTTTGAGATGATTTTTCAAATGATCCTTGGTAAACTCAATGTGAGGAAAATTTTCTTGCAACTCGTTAACCATATTAAGACATGCAGTAGTCATGAATGTTTCATCTGGTTTGTTTCCTTCACGTGTTTGATAATCATTGCTTCAATAAACAAATCATCGATTTAAGAACTCCAAGACAAATGGATCTTTTTTGCCTTAATATCTTCTTTCATGTTTGGCTCGTTTTCAAATTTAAGCAACATGAAATATAAAAAAAATTGCTAACAGGAATAAAAGCAATATCATAAAAACATAATAATATTTAGCAAACATTTTATCAACATGAAAGGTAATGCATTAATTAAATCACTAACATAAGCATCGCACATCATTAACATAAAAGTGAATTAAATTTTAGTCAATTAATAATCATTCCACATATTGTTTCCTATGCAATTTCGTAGATGTTCTTGTTATAACCCGTGTTTTTATTAATTAATTAATTGGAATGTTCGAGAAAAATAATTTTTTGGATTTAACAATATTTATTAATAAAATATGTTGGTTTTAGTATTAGAAGAATAAAACTTCAAGCGGAATTGAATTCAGAATTAAAATGGAGTTTTTATGAGGTTTTTAAATTCGGAATTAAAATGGAGTTACAACCATTGTGAAGGCAACACGTGTAAGGCTGCTGTGTAATGAAAAACGCGTGTTTTAGAATTCTGAGAAATACAAATTACACCCATAATATTCTCAAGCGCTTTCGATTTCTACCCAACCAGATTTTTTGATATAAACAAAAATTATAATCTAGCCCCAAAGGTTTTTAAACCATTAATTTTAATTCCAAAAAACTCATTTTAAATTCTTAGAAATTATTTAAAACTTCCCAAAAATAGTAGAAAATCGATTTTAAGGGAATTAACTCACACACAACCAGTTATAGCATGATATGATGTATGTATGCAGTCCTAATGTGTGGTGTTGGTGAGAAACCTTTAAGAACTTATAGATGCATCAAGTTGAGTCTGAGGTTTGTTTGGTAACAAGGGATGGGACTCAAATTTTGTCACAATTTCCAAACTAGATGAGAACTTATATAGTATTGACTTAAGTAAGTCAAAGATATAGGGTACATCAATCTTCCCCTTTGGAAATATGAGACAAAATCTCCTTTGAGTCAATGAGGACTCGTAGGGATACAAAAGAAATAAGAAAATCATATTCCTATACAAAAAAATTCTATCTACCTAATATCCTAGAAAGATAAAATTACATAACTCAACTAAATACAAATCAATACCCTAACAAAATTCTGTTGCAACCGACGGTACTGATTCCTGAAAATAAGATAACTAATATCAAGATTTTTAGTTGAGAATATACAACAATGTCCAAGAGGACTCAAATTCTCCCCCATTTTGTCTCAAATGGACAAAGGGCGAAGAAAAACAGTCAATAGTCATCCAACATCATTCTGTAAAAATCATGTCAATTGACTTGCGTAAAGATTCAAAACGCGCATTATCTAAGGGTTTAGTGAATAGATCCGCTAATTGCAATTCAGTAGGCAGATAATTAATTTCCAACTCCTTAGATTGAACTAACTCGCATATAAAATGATATCTGATTTTAATATGTTTAGTACGAGAGTGCTGAACATGACTTTTTGAAATATTAATCGCGCTTTGATTGTCATAATAGAGATGTAACTTATCTTCAGTGATACCATAATCTTTTAGCATTTGTTTCAGCCAAAGTAATTGAGATCAACAACTTCCTACTGCAATATATTCGGATTCAGTAGTAGACAAGGAAGTGCAGTTTTGTTTCTTACGACTCCATCCTACTAAGTTGGTACCGATGTAGTAACACACTCCTGAAGTACTCTTACTATCATCGATACACCCGTCCCAATAAACATCGGTGTAACCTACTATAGTACTAGAGGTGTCTTTAGTGTACCAAAGTCCTAAGTTTATAGTGCCTTTGATGTATTTGAAAATTCTTTTAACACACAAAAGATGGCTTTCTTTAGAATTATTTTGATATTGGGCACACACGCATTTAGATTACATGATGTCAGGATGAGAGGCAGTAAGATAAAGTAAGCTTCCTATCATAATACGGTACAAGGTGGTATCAATAGATTTTCCATTCTCATCTTTAGAGAGTTTGGCAGTTGTACTCATAGGAGTCCTAGTGTCTTTTGCTGTTTCGAGGCCAAACTTCTTAACAATCTCTGAAGCTTATTTAAATTGCAATAGAAATAATTCTTCTGAATTTTGTTTAACTTGGAGTCCTAAGAAGAATTGTAACTCCCCCATAAGTGACATTTGGAATTCTTTGTGCATAATGTCAGAGAAGGTCTTAACTTCTAAAGGGGAAGTAGAACCAAAAATGATATCGTCAACATACACTTGAGAAATAATAATATTGTTATCAAAACGTTTGATAAACAAGGTTTGGTCATTTCCTCCTCTCCTAAATCCATTATCTAAAAGAAAGGTGGATAGACGCTCATACTAAGCTCTAGGATCTTGTTTTAACCCATAAAGAGCTTTTTAAGACGATAAACATAATTTAGGTAATGAGGGTCAATAAACCCTTTGGGTTGTTCTACATAGGTCTCCTCAGTTAAAATTCCGTTAAGGAAGGTTGACTTAAGATCCATTTGATATGAAGTGAAATGCAAATGACAAGTTATGGCAAAAAGTAAACGAACATATTCGAGGCGAGTGACAGTAGAAAAAAATTTCCTCGAAATCTATTCCTTCAATCTGAGAGTAGCCCTTGGCAACTAATCTAGCTTTATTCCTAAAAATCATCCCAGACTCATCAATCTTGTTTTTAAAAATCCAACGGGTGCCAATAACCCTTTTATTTTCAGGCCTGGGTACAAGATACCAAACATTATGAATGACAAATTGAAGAAGTTCCTCCTGCATAGCGCTTATCCACAAAGTGTCATTCAAGTCTTTATTTACATTTTTGGGCTCAATAAGAGACACAAAACATGCAAAATGAGCAATGTTACGAAATTGAGATCTTATACGAACAGGATCAGTAGGATTACCAACTACACTATCTAAAGGATGATCTTTGGAAACCCAGTTAGATACATCAGGGGTCTCAGTTGGTAAAGATTCAACTATTTCTAAAGAGTTATAATTTAAAATGTTTTCGGACTCATTTACAATAATTTCTTGTTTGGTCTTACTTTTTACATTAGTGTCACTTACAACCACATTAATGGATTACATCATGGTTTTGGTACGAAGATTGTAGACACGATAGGCTCTACAGTTTGGATAATATCCTAAAAAGATGGCTTTATCACCTCTAGTTTCGAATTTAGACACATGTTCTCTGTCCTTACAGACATAGCAGGTATTACCAAAGGTTCTAAAGTATTTTAGGTTAGGTTTATTTTCGTACCAAATCTCATAGGATATTTTTTTGGTATTCTTCCTTATGTAGATGCGATTGATTATATGACAGGTAGTACGAATGGATTCTAACCAAAAATATTTTGGTAGGCTTTTAGCATGAATCATCACACGAGCCATTTCTTGAAGAGTGAAATTTTTACGCTCAGCAACCCCCTTTTTTGAGGTGTCTTAGGAGCACTAAATTCATGTTTGTAACCATTATAGTCACAATATTCTATGATACCTGAATCTACGAATTCTCCTCATCTAGCACTACGAATTCTGTCTACTTGGGTGTCCTTTTTGTTTTTTATACGAACTAGGATTTTCAAAAACTTTTGAAAGGTTTCTGATTTATGTTTCAAGAAGGCAACACAAGTAAATCGTGTGAAATCATCGACCATAGCAAGGATGTAACTGTTGCCATAAAGACTAACAGTACGATAAGGACCCATTAGGTCCATATGGATGAGTTCCAGAGGTTTAGGGGATATAACTTCTTTAACCTTCTTATGGGGAGCCTTGACAATTTTTTCTTCTTGAGATAGACCACAAACAATGTTTGAAATTGGTTTGATTTTGGGAAGACCTCTAACTATCTCTTGGGAGCATAATTTGCCAAGATTATCGTAGTTAGTGTGACCCAACCTATTATGCCATATCTCATTGTCATCCATTCTGGCAATGTTACAGACCTATGTACTTGGATTTGCTGTGTAACGGTTATCTGGAGTACAGAGTCTTGTAATAATGCAGTCACCTTTTTCATTTAAAATTTTATAATTGTTCTTTGACAAAGTGACAGTATGGTTGGAGTCACAAAACTGTGATATACTTAGTAAATTGATTTTAAGTCCTTTTACCAAGAGAACATTCTTAAGAATGGGTAATCCTTCTTCATGGAGTGTTCCTTTACCAATGATCTGGGCTGATACACCATCTCCAAACAAGAATTTTCCTCAAGAGAAGTTAATTTTATTTGAGAGTTTGGAATCATCCCCGGTCATATGTTTGGAACATGCTAAGTCTAAGTACCATCCAGTTGTAGTGTGTTCAGCTCTAAAAGCACTAATCACTATGTTGCATTTTAACTGGGTAATAGATCATCTTTTTTAACCCAAATTGCTATAGTTTTTAATTTACGCTTATTAGCTCGTATTTGATAAAACTTGTGAGCTTCTGTCTTTTCTTTAAAAGGTTTTTGCGCAATTTTATTGTTGTTATAAACACTTGGAGCAATTAGTCTAGAATAAAATCTAGGATTCCTTCTTGTAGATTGTCTTTTAGTATTAGTCCTTTTCTTTCTATTACGATAGTTAGAGTTTTTGTCTGGTTGTCTAGGAAGGACATAGTTTTTTTGGCTTTTCCTAGAATAGTTGAAATTTTGGTAAACATGGGAGGTATAGACTGGATTATATAGACGTTTAGAATAGCAACCATCTAAGGAATGTCCATAGACATCACAATAGGACCAATAAAGATGGCATGTTGAACTTATGACCTTGGGAAAGGTATTAGTCAAGGGTTTGTCTAGGTTTTGAGCTCTAGTCTTATTCCAAGGTGGAACAGGATGAAACGTCGAATTTGCTTGTCGAATAGGAGGGAAGACAAATTTGGTCTTTTGTTCAACATTATTCTTAGAGTAGCTTGATTCACCAATGCCTAACTTCAGTTGATTTTTATCAAAATCATTCTTTAAAACTTGAAAATTTGGAAAAGTTTCAATAGGTCTTTTGCCATTAGACACAAACTTTATGGTTTCAAAGTTTTAGTTTGTGTCTTTGAATTGGGACAAAAACCTATTCCAGTTCTGTCATTAGAATTGGTTTTGCTTTCAGCTACACAATCTTCAAAACACTTAGAATTGTTTTCAAATTTTGCGAATTTTTTAAAGACTGTGGATGTTTTCTCTTTTGTTTGTTCCAATTCTAACAACGTTCCTTTGTATTTATTTTCTAGAATTTCATTAGAGTTAAAAAACTCTTTCAGTTTCTGTTAAAAGTTTTTGGTTTCATTCTCATTAGTTAGACATTGAGTGGTATACTCTTCAGCATTTTGTTTGATCATCACACTTAAGGTTTCTATCTTCTGGGTAAGATCCTTGATGGTTTTTTCAATCCTAGTGCTTTTCTTAAGAGTTTTTATGTACAGTGTGTGAATGTCAAGAAGGTCATCATTTTTGGAGTCGCTAAGTTGCAGTGTGTAGTGTCCCCCAACGGTTCATTTTTAGGACTCACACACCCATTGACATCAATAATAAAACGTTCCCTTTGACTCACACACACGACATTTGAAGCATCATCAACATTCTCAAGAAATAAGGAAGATAAACCAGTAGGCACAATATCAGTTATGGTATGACCAGATTCCTCATCATCATTGTAGATTATCTTAGCAAATAATGACATGCAAGGGTCAAAAGTGTTAGATGACTCAGGTTCATCATTTTCAGAGTCACTTGAGTCATCCCAAGTCTTGCTTAAATGAGCCTTATTATGTTTGTGAATTTTATCTAAGTTAACTCTACATTCACTAGCCATGTGTCCAAGCTTTCCACATCTGTAATATTTAACATTTTTGAGGTCTTTCTCAGGTCTCTTGTGATTATCAGACTGGTATTTGTCTCGTCTTCTCCCATGAGGCCTGTTATTAGATTGATTTGGATAAGTAGGTTTGCCTTGTCTTTTTGCTATTTTATTTCGAAAGCTCATAATTTTCTTATACTTCTTAGACATTAAGGCAATCTGATTATTCAAAGTATCTAAATTACGGTCCTCATCAGAGTCTAAGTCAATGTTAGGTATGCTAAATTCAGGTGTGGTCAACTTAGATGAAAAGAAAAGATTGGAGGTAGACTGTCTCTTTTGGGACTGGGTTAATTGTGTCTTAAATTCTAATTCCATTTCCACAGTTCTCAATTTTCTACTGAGGAGTTCAGGTTTAACATTTTGATCATCCATTTCCTCAATTGCATATCTCTTATTATCAAATTTTTGTGGAAGTGATCCTAGTATTTTAGATGCAATTTGGTCACAATGTCTGTCAGTCTAATATAGAAGTAATCAAATGACTCAGTCTCAGTCATGATCAAGGAGTTATACTGCTGGATTAACATTTGAGTTTTAGCAGCTTTAACTCTAGTATCACCCTCATGTGCAGTCACTAGGGTGTCCCAAGTTTCTTTAGCACAATGATATCTTCTTAAATTCGTGTTCATTGATAGACAAGAATATGACATTTTTTCCTTTATTATTATTAAGTGAAACCTGTTTCTCTTCTTTAGTGAATTCACGTAGTAACTTTCTAATCCTCACAGTACTTCCTTCGGCGGCTGGTTTAGTAGGAAAAGTGTAACCATTTTCAAATCCTTCCCAGACATCATCTCCCAAAGTTCCTTGGATGACTACCCCCATCCTTACCTTCCAGTAAGGGAAGTTGGTTCCATCAAAGAGAGGGGTCTGGACAGGTTACCTAGTCTCTCAAATTTCTCGTTCATAATTTATTTTGAGAAAAAAATTTCAGAAACACAAGAGCTAAAGAATTTTGAGAAACCAAAGCTCTGATACCAATTGAAAAAGTACCACTTAAGTCGTTTAATACAAGATTAAACTATCTAAATGGCTCCAAATAGTTTATTGAATAAACTCATTTCTTAATTTTTTTTTAAACACAAGATGCGTAAAACTGTTATGAACGAGTTATTTCAGTTATAGGTTTACCAGTTTTGAAAAACAAAACTTTAAGCAAAATAAACAAACAGAACCTCACGAAAGGGATGAGAAGAAAAGGAAGTGTACACAAGAAATTTTAACGTGGTAAAAACCCACCCAATTGGGGAAACATCCACGGTGACCTCTACGCCACAAAAGTAAAAATTCAACTAAAAACGAGTAATAAATTACAAGCTATATAATAATCAAGACACATAAACAAACCTAATCTAAGTTCAGAAATGTACGAATTCCTCTGGCATGTTCTGAGTTCTCCTAAGTTTCTGATTGTTTCTGATGTTCTCCCAGCTTCGTAACTTTACTCCTTTTAGCTTTATGTTGACTCTAAAAGTCCAATATCTCAACTCCAACACTTTTAAGTGTCGTAGGGTGAAGGTGTATGTGGTGTAGTGCTCTAAACTCATGCATGCAACACACACATTTAATTGCAGAAAATATGAGTTATCGAATTACAAACAGATCTCTCTAGATGCAAGGGTTTCTAAATGTCAAATAAGTCAGACTTTGGATCTTTCAAATAACCGCAGATCAAGAAGGAATCTTGCTATACAAACTAGCCAAGATCTTATACATTTTCTTTATTTAAAAATATTTACTTATTTCACAAATCGTGAAATAATTATGAAAGTGAAAAACCTAATAAAGATCTCAAAACTAGATCTAAGTCTCACAGTTTGAGTAAGTTGAAATCAGAAAGGGTATTGTTGGTTTACGGTTTAAAAACAACATTTATTTTGAAAATAACCAACAAAAATTAGATTTATCGAAACAAGAAATCAGATCTAGTAAATAACTAAGTGATCTGTATCATAGAAATCAAATCTCAATTTCTATGCAAAGAAATAGAGACTTAATCAATGTGATTAAGTTGGCTAAGAGATATAAGACAGTAGAGGAAAAACTTCACAAATATCGAGTTATAAACACTCAGAAAAAGATTTTCTGGTTTGGATTTTGTTTGAAGTTTGAGTTAGGGTTTGTAAAAACTTTTTAAACTCTCTTTCTCTCTAACTCTTTCTCTCTCTCCTCTCTTATCTCTCTCTTTTCTCTCAGAGGTTAAAATGGCCAAAAGTTACAAAATTGAAGACGAAGTCTCTTTATATATTGAGAGAAGAAGGATGTCAAAGATTGAGTATAAATAAACGACCAGGATTGATTCAAAGTCAATCTAATGGCTACCAAGCCACCACATTTAAAACAGATTCGATTGGTTCAAAATCAAACATGGGGATTATAAGAAAACACATCCAGATCGTTGATGAGAATGATCCAATGGTACACAGTGAGTCTTAAGAATGTGAGAGTGAGATAACAAACATCTTACCGTTATAAAAGCAACACGTGTAAGGCTGCGATGTAATGAAAAATTAGTGTTTTAGAATTCTAAGAAACACAAATTGCACCAACAATATTCTCAAGCGCTTTCGGTTTCTACCCAACCAGATTTTTCGATATAAACACAAATTATAATCTAGCCCCAAAGGTTTTAAAACCATTAATTTTAATTCCAAAAAACTCATTTTAAATTCTTCAAAATTATTTAAAAACTCCCAAAAATAGTAGAAAATCAATTTCAAGGAAATTAACTCACACACAACTAATTATAGCATGATATGATGTATGTATGCAGTCCTAGTGTGTGGTGTTGGTGAGCAACCTTTAAGAACTTATAGATGCATCAAGTTGAGTCTAAGTCTTATTTGGTAACAAGGAATGGGACTCAAATTTTGTCACAACTTCCAAACTAGATGAGCACCTATATAGTATAAACTTAAATAAGTTAAAGAGATAGGGTGCTTCAAATGAGAGATTTTTTTAACTCTCCTAAGTGGATTTATATTTTTTATATTTTTATAGGGGTTTGAATAAATTATAAGACATGTATCACTTAGATTATTTTGAGTTTCACTAACAACTTGTTTAAGAGTTTTGGGTAGTAAAGAAAGGAAGAGAATTTAATTAGCAAGGAAAATAAAAGAATAGAAAACAAGAGAAGAGAAATAAATTTTCTTTCCACCGTTCGGGAGTTCACAAGAGAAGATAAAGTTATTTTCCTTCCCCTTGTTGGTGAGTTAGGAAAGAAAAGAAAAGAATTGAGAAATTATTACTATAACCTTATAATTGAGAACATGTGTTATTTACATTGTAAAATCAATTTAAAGACATATTAAATAACCATGCACACATACTAAAGAAATGTTAAGTCTTAACAGGATAATTCCATAATAATAAGTGCAAAACTTAAATATTCAAGTAGGATAAATACTTAATAAGTTCCTAAATCTAAATAAATTAAAAAAATAGCACCAAGTCATTGATATCCTATGAGATGAGCGTTAGCTATCAATTTCTCCAAAATTGTTAACCGCCTCTTAACTGGACAACCAAATACAATCCTTGCATTGTCAGGTTTTTGTGTGAGAAAAATATACGCCCCATCGATCATATGCGAGTGCACTTCAATAGCTAGCAACTCTTCAAATATTTTCGACTCTGAATAAATACGTGGACGAGATTGCCTAATAATCGCATTACCCTTTCTAAATGCATGATGTACGTTGTCAAGAGCACTTTTCACCGGTTCATTTTCCTAATTAGTATGTGAAGCCTTTTTTTCCTTTGAAGGTGTTGCATTTTCATGTTAAGTCCTTTCTTAATTTAATATCATGTCAAAACCATCATCTACATCAGTATTAAGACATTCTATAGTAATATAGTCATGCAAATCGATGGCATTGAGTGTGTCACCTTTGATATCATCTATTAAGTTATCCTATCGGCGCTTTTTTTCCATAGCCATGTCAGCACAATCACCCATGGCTCTATCTTCACCAAACAACTCTACTAATTTGTCATAGTTGTTAACCGGTTAGTCTTCCATTTTTTTTGCTTCATGTTTGGCTTGTTAAAAATAATAATCAATCTATTACCGGTGAAATGCATTGTCATTGAAAAAAATAATTTGAAAAACATCTTGAATTAAATATGACCAAACTTCTGGCTTGGCACTCCACATTTTTTTAATTGGACTTCAAGCAAAGCCACTTAAGTTTTTGAACAAATCGTAACATTTATTAAAATGTTCTTAAAGAGTTTTGAGATGATTTTTCAAATGATCCTTGGTAAACTCAATGTGAGGAAATTTTTCTTGCAACTCGTTAACCATATTAAGACATGCAGTAGTCATGAATGTTTCATCTGGTTTGTTTCCTTCACGTGTTTGATAATCATTGCTTCAATAAACATATCATCGATTTAAGAACTCCAAGACAAATGGATCTTTTTTGCCTTAATATCTTCTTTCATGTTTGGCTCCTTTTCAAATTTAAGCAACATTAAATATAAAAAAATTGCTAACAGGAATAAAAGCAATATCATAAAAACATAATAATATTTAGCAAACATTTTATCAACATGAAAGGTAATGCATTAATTAAATCACTAGCATAAACATCCCACATCATTAACATAAAAGTGAATTAAATTTTAGTCAATTAATAATCATTCCACATATTGTTTCCTATGCAATTTCGTAGATGTTCTTTTTACAACCCGTGCTTTTATTAATTAATTAATTGGAATGTTCGAGAATAATAATTTTTTGGATTTAATAATATTTATTAGTAAAATATGTTGGTTTTAGTATTAGAAGAATAAAACTTCAAGCGGAATTGAATTCGGAATTAAAATGGAGTTTTTATGAGGTTTTTAATTATTTTGATTTATATAATTTTCGTAGGGGAACTGTCAGCCGACCTGCTCGATCGATCGATCGACTATGCCCAGATCTGACGTAAGTCGGCCAATTATTAAAGAGTTGGGTTGGGATTATGATTCCTAATTAGGATCTAACCTTAGTACTTCGTAGGGGGACTTTTCATAAATACTTTTTCTCAAGTTTTTCACTAGAGAGGTCTTCCAAAAGTTTTTCTCTCCACTATAATCATAACCCTCCAACATAATCAAGTTTTGTCACAAGTTTTGAAGGCTAAATTGGGGTTTAATCAAGTTTGTTCAAGAACACTTATTTGCTAATTTTTCGAGAGGAATCCAACCGTGCTACCAGATTTTCTTCATCTTAATCTCAGGCATGAATACGATATTCCATTCCTTTAGTATTATGCGTTTTAAGTGTCGCCTAAACCCTTAATCACGTATTTTTGATTAAAAATCAATTAGCAACTTAATTAGAGAAAATGGACACAAAAATATTGGGGTTGTTTTGATGAAACTTTTTAATATGATTTAATCCTTGAACCCTTGGGTGTGTAAGCTAGATTATTGGGTTTTATGGTTTTTGGGGTGTAGGTTCGCATGTAGAAGCTATGGGATTATGTTTATGTTATGTGGGACGCGAACACACTTATAAAAATTAGAAGATTTATAAAAGATAAAAATTGTGTTATATTGAATAATATCGCATGTTAACTAAATTAACAAGTATTGGATGAAAATAATTGTGTTGAAAACGACGACTATATTATTAATGGAATTAAATTGAATTGTGATATTTGTGATTAAATTTCCATGCAAGGATTATGATTTGTGTTATTGTATGAATTTTTTTATTCACTTTTGCCATCGCGGGGACGACGGGCTTTTGGGTAGTATGTTGCTCACCTTGATTATAGGATGCTTACTAGGTATGGGACTAGCGGGTTTCCTTGGTTATAATTTATTCTTGCTAGGTATGGGATTAGTTAGTGTGAATTCGTGGGGATTTTATATTCCGGGGATGGGCTGAATTTTTATGTTTTATCGTCGTCATGCTGGCCTAGGCAGGAGACTATGATGAGTAAATGTTGGGAATTCGTCTTATACCTAGAATAAGATGTATATGTACTTTGGGGACCCTTAGGTATTGGACTAAAGGGAATTTTAAGGATCTCACATCGATATAAAGGGTGGGGTAATTGGTTAATTATGAAATTAAGAAAGTGAGAACTAATGCCTAAGATAAAAATGGCTATTAAAATTGGTGGCGATATAATGTGTAAGGGACCGACAGTTTAAACGAGTCAGCTTGCACAATTTATTTCGTGTCGTGTGAGGAACCTTGTCATATTTCGGGGGATCGACAGTTAAATGGATTCGGCTAGCTATTGACAAGGGAAAGTGTGACACTTTGGTGGATTACCACCCGGGGTGGGAGGACCACCATAGTAAAAAGTGAGAACAATAATAATTTTGGGTTAATTTAATTAAATTAACACTTTGGGGTGTTGGATAATTAAAATGATATTGGTGTGTTTTTATCAAAATCTTTGGGGGAGGGGGGGGGGGGGGAGTTAGTAATTTATCTTTTCCGTGTTTAATTGTATTCGTAATGAAAATACTCTATTGTGATATTTATTGCGTATAATGCTATTGTCTGGGTTCACGGACCCTAATTGAGGGGAGCAGTGTGTATTCATACTCGGGGCTCTGACCTTGTGCGTTGACTAACATTTTTAGGTATTAGTGCTGGAGTAGCTGTATATGATTTATTGGCTTTCGTTTGGAGGTGTAGTTGGAGTTTATTAAATCCATCGCTTAATTTAGTTAGATTTCTCTTCAGTCGTATTTCATTATGAGACTTCATTTGGGTTTTACTGGTCCATTCGGTTCCAAAGTTTTTAGATGATTTCAGTTGGATTATTCACAGTTGATTATTACTCAGTTTTAATTAAATCATTTTTGGAGATTAGATTTATGCGAAGTTTTAGCATGTGATGGAACTTTTATCGTTCAGTTGATATTATCATTTGGGATTAATTCAAATATTTATCTTCTGGATTGATTTTGTTATGTCTCATATCTGTCTCATGTTAAGAATGATATTTTATTTAGTTCACGTCCGACATAGTTCAGGTGACGGCCTACGCCAGAATTAGGCGGGGTGTGACAGATGGTATCAGAGCATGGTCTTAGGTCTCGTAGGTTATGAGTCCATCTTAGTTTTCGTGTTTCTTACCTTTGGTTCCTTTTATTAATTTGTACTCTTAGTCATTACGACTATGATGTTGTTTTGTTCATATCCTTTCAGATGGCGAACACAAAAAGAGCTGGGAGTAGGAGAGAGGAGTCAATTTCTGGTCCCGCAACTCAGGAGAGGAAACGACATATTATTTTGGAGGTCGAGGAGTTTGTGAATATCATTTGTGAGGCCAAGACAGTCGGTATGGAGATGGGGAGATAGATATGGGTGACTTTAGGGGCACAACAACAGGATACACCCATTTCGGCTTGGGATAGGGTGAGAACCAACTTTCTTAAGGGCAATCCTACCACCTTCGCAGGGGAATCTAACCCAATGGTTGCTCACCAATGGAAGAGGGACATGGAAAGACATTTGAGGATGGTGGACTGCACGGATGTGCAGAAGCAGATGTTAACAATATTTAAGCTGACAAGGGATGCACTAAACTCATGCATGCAACAAACACATTTAATTCCAGACAATATGAGTTGTTGAATTACAAACAGATCTCTCTAGATGCAAGGGTTTCTAAATGTCAAATAAGTCAGACTTTGGATCTTTCAAATTACCGGAGATCAAGAAGGAATCTTTCTATACAAACTAGCCAAGATCCTATGCACTTTCTTTATTTGAAAATATTTACTTATTTCACAAATAGTGAAATAATTATGAAAGTGAAAACCCCAATAAATATCTCAAAACTAGATCTAATTCTCATAGTTTGAGTAAGTTGAAATCAGAAAGGGTATTGTTGGTTTAGGGTTTAAAAACAACATTTATTTTGAAAACAACCAACAAAAATTAGATTTATCGAAATAAGAAATCAGATCTAGAAAATAACTAAGTGATTTGTATTGTAGAAATCAAATCTCAATTTCTATGCAAAGAAATAGAGACTTAGAGGAAAAACTTCACAAATCTCGAACTATAAACACTCAGAAAAAGATTTTCTGGTTTGGATTTGGTTTAAAGTTTGAGTTAGGGTTTGTAAAAACTTTTCAAACTCTCTTTCTCTCTAACTCTTTCTCTCTCTCCACTCTTCTCTCTCTCTTTTCTCTTAGAGGTTAAAATGGCCAAAAGTTACAAAATTGAAGATGAAGTCTCCTTATATACTGAGAGAAGAAGGATGAGGAAGATTGAGGGGAAATAAACGATCAGGGTTAATTCTAAGTCAATCTAATGGCTACCAAGCCACCACATTTACAGCAGATTTGATTGGTTCAAAATCAAACACGGAGATTATAAGAAAACACATGCAGATCGTTGATTAGAATGATCCAATGGTGCACAGTAAGTCTTAAGAATGTGAGAGCGAGAAAACACACATCTGACCATTGTGAAGGCAACACATGTAAGGCTGCGGCGTAATGAAAGACGCGTGTTTTAGAATTCTGAGAAATACAAATTACACCAACAATATTCTCAAGCGCTTTCGGTTTCTACCCAACCAAATTTTTTTGACATAAACACAAATTATAATCTAGCCCCAAAGGTTTTAAAACCATTAATTTTAATTCCAAAAAACTCATTTTAAATTCTTCAAAATTATTTAAAAACTCCCAAAAACAGTAGAAAATCAATTTCAAGGAAATTAACTCACACACAACTAATTATAGCATGATATGATGTATGTATGCAGTCCTAGTGTGTGGTGTTGGTGAGCAACCTTTAAGAACTTATAGATGCATCAAGTTGAGTCTAAGTCTTATTTGGTAACAAGGAATGGGACTCAAATTTTGTCACAATTTCAAAACTAGATGAGCACCTATATAGTATAGATTTAAATAAGTTAACGAGATAGGGTGCTTCAAATGAGAGATTTTTTTTACTCTCCTAAGCGGATTTATATTTTTTATATTTTTATAGGGGTTTGAATAAATTATAAGACATGTATCACTTAGATTATTTCGAGTTTCACTAACAACTTGTTTAAGAGTTTGGGGTAGTAAAGAAAGGAAGAGAATTTAATTAGCAAGGAAAATAAAAGAATAGAAAATAAGAGAAGAGAAAGTTATTTTCCTTCCCCTTGTTGGTGAGTTAGGAAAGAAAAGAAAAGAATTGAGAAATTATTACTATAACCTTATAATTGAGAACATGTGTTATTTACATTGTAAAATCAATTTAAAGACATATTAAATAACCATGCACACATACTAAAGAAATGTTAAGTCTTAACAGGATAATTCCATAATAATAAGTGCAAAACTTAAATATTCAAGTAGGATAAATACTTAATAAGTTCCTAAATCTAAATAAATTAAAAAAAAATAGCATCAAGTCATTGATATCATATGAGATGAGCGTTAGCTATCAATTTCTCTAAAACTGTTAACCGCCTCTCAAGTGGACAACCAAATACAATCCTTGCATTGTCAGGATTTTGTGTGAGAAAAAGATACGCCCCATCGATCATATGCGAGTGCACTCCAATAGCCAGCAACTCTTCAAATATTTTCGACTCTGAATAAATACGTGGACGAGATTCCCTAACAACCGCATTACCCTTTCTAAATGCATGATGTATGTTGTCAAGAGAACTTTTCACCGGCTCATTTTCCTAATTAGTATGTGAACCCTTTTTTTCCCTTTGAAGGTGTTGCATTTTCATGTTAAGACCTTGCTTGATTTGATATCATGTCAACACCATCATCTACATCTGTATCAAGACATTCTATAGTAATATCGTCATGCAAATCGTTGGCATTGATTGTGTCACCCTTGATATCATCTATTAAGTTATCCCATCGGCGCTTTTTTTCCTTAGCCGTGTCAGCACAATCACCCATGGCTTTATCTTCACCAAACAACTCTACTAATTTGTCATAGTTGTTAACCGATTTAGTCTTTTATTTTTTTTGCTTCAAGTTTGGCCTGTTAAAAATAATAATCAATCGATTACCGGTTAAATGCACTGTCATTGAAAAAAATAATTTGAAAAACATCATTGAATTAAATATGACCAAACTTCTGGCTTGGCACTCCACATTTTCGTAATTGGACTTCAAGCAAAGCCACTTAAGTTTTTGAACAAATCGTAACATTTATTAAAATGTTCTTAAACAGTTTTAAGATGATTTTTCAAATGATCCTTGGTAAACTCAATGTGAGGAAATTTTTCTTGCAACTCGTTAACCATATTAAGACATGCACTAGTCATGAATGTTTCATCGGGTTTGTTTCCTTCACGTGTTTGATAAATCATTGGTTCAGTAAACGTATCATCGATTTAAGAACTCCAAGACAAATGGATCTTTTTTGCCCTCTTATCTTCTTTCATGTTTGGCTCATTTTCGAATTTAAGCAACATGAAATATAAAAAAAATTGCTAACGGGAATAAAAGCAATATCATAAAAACATAATAATATTTTGCAAACATTTTATCAACATGAAAGGTAATGCATTAATTAAATCACTAACATAAACATCCCACATCATTAACATAAAAGTGAATTAAATTTTAGTCAATTAATAATCATTCCTCATATTGTTTCCTATGCAATTTCGTAGATGTTCTTGTTACAACCCGTGTTTTTATTAATTAATTAATTGCAATTTTCGAGAAAAATAATTTTTTGGATTTAATAATATTTATTAGTAAAATATGTTGGTTTTAGTATTAGAAGAATAAAACTTCAAGCGGAATTGAATTCGGAATTAAAATGGAGTTTTTATGAGGTTTTTAATTATTTCGATTTATATAATTTTCATAGGGGAATGTCAGCCGACCTGCTCGATCGATCGATCGACTATGCCCAAATATGACGTAAGTCGGCCAATTATTAAAGAGTTGGGTTGGGATTATGACTCCTAATTAGGATATAACCTTAATATTTCGCAGGGTGACTTTTCATAAATACTTTTTCCCAAGTTTTTCACGAGAGAGCTCTTCCAAAAGTTTTCCTCTCCATTATAATCATAACCCTCCAACATAATCAAGTTTTGTCACAAGTTTTGAAGGCTAAATTGGGATTTAATCTAGTTTGTTCAAGAACACTTATTTGCTAATTTTTCGAGAGGAATCCAACCGTGCTACCCGATTTTCTTCATCTTAATCTCAGGCATGAATACTGTATTCCTTTCCTTTAGTATTATGCGTTTTAAGTGTCACCTAAACCCTTAATCACGTGTTTTTGTTTAAAAATCAATTAGGAACTTAATTAGAGACAGTGGACACTAAAATATTGGGGCTGTTTTGATGAAACTTTTTAATATGATTTAATCCTTGAACCCCTGGGTGCGTAAGTTAGATTATTGGGTTTTATGGTTTTTGGGGTGTAGGTTTGCATGTAGAAGCTATGGGATTATGTTTATGTTATGTGGAACGCGAACACACTTATGAAAATTAGAAGATTTATAAAAGAGAATAATTGTGTCATATTAAATAATATCGTATGTTAACTAAATTAACAAGTATTGGACGAAAATAATTATGTTGAAAACGACGACTATATTATTATTGGAATTAAATTGAATTGTGACATTTGTGATTAAATTTCCATGTTGGGATTATGATTTGTGTTATTGTATGAATTTTTTTATTCACTTTTGCCATCGCGGGGACGACGAGCTTTTGGGTAGTATGTTGCTCACCTTGATTATAGGATGCTTACTAGGTATGGGACTAGCGGATTTCCTTGGTTATAATTTATTCTTGCTAGGTATGGGATTAGTTAGTGTGAATTCGTGGGGATTTTATATTCCGGGGATGGGCTGAATTTTTATATTTTATCGTCGTCACGCTGGCTTAGGCAGGAGACTATGGCGAGTAAATGTTGGGAATTCTTATTATACCTAGGATAAGATGTATATGTACTTTGGGGACCCTTAGGTATGGGACTAAGAGGCATTTTAAGGATCTCACATTGATATAAAGGGTGGGGTAATTTGTTAATTATGAAATTGAGAAAATGAGAACTAATGCCTAAGATAAAAATGGGTATTAAAATTGGTGGCGATATAATGTGTCACGGACCGACGGTTTAAACGGGTCAGCTTGCACGATTTATGTCCTGTTGTGTGAGGAACCTTGTCATATTGCGGGGGATCGACAGTTAAATGGATTCGGCTAGCTATTGACAAGGGGAAGTGTGACACTTTGGTGGATTATCACCCGGGGTGGGAGGACCACCATAGTAAAAAGTGAGAACAATAATAATTTTGGGTTAATTTAATTAAATTAACACTTTGGGGCTGTTGGATAATTAAAATGTTATTGGTGTATTTTTATCAAAATCTTTGGGCGGTGGTTAGTAATTTATCTTTTTCGTGTTTAATTATATTCATAATTAAAATACTCTATTGTGATATTTATTGCGTATAATGCTATTGTCTGGGTTCACGGACCCTAATTGAGGGGAGTAGTGTGTATTCATACTCGGGGCTCTGACGTCGTGTGTTGACTAACATTTTCAGGTATTAGTGATGGAGTAGTTGCATAGGATTTATTGGCTATCGTTTGGAGATGTGGCTGGAGTTTATTCATTTCATGTCTTTATTTAGTTAGACTTTCTCTTCAGTCGTATTTCATTATGAGACTTCATTTGGATTTTATTGGTCCATTCTGTTTCAAAGTTTTTAGAGGATTTCAGTTGGATTATTCACAATTGATTATTACTCAGTTTTAATTAAATCATTTTTGGAGATTAGATTTATGCAAAGTTTTAGCATGTGATGGAACTTTTATCTTTCAGTTGATATTATCATATGGGATTAATTCAAATATTTTTTTTCGGGATTGATTTTGTTATGTCTCATATCTGTCTCATGTTAAGAATGATATTTTATTTAGTTCACGTCCGACATAGTTCTGGTGACGTCCTACGCCAGAATTAGGCTGGATGTGACAGATGGTATCAGAGCATGGTCTTAGGTCTCGTAGGTTATGAGTCCGTCTTAGTTTTCGCATTTCTTACCTTTGGTTCCTTTTATTGATTTATACTCTTAGTCATTCCGACTCTGATGTTGTTTTGTTCCTATCTTTGCATATGGCGAACATAAAAAGAGCTGAGAGTAGGAGAGAGGAGTCGGTTTCTGGTCTCGCAACTCAGGAGAGGCAACAACATATTATTTTGGAGGCCGAGGAGTTTGTGAATATCATTTGTGAGGCCAAGACAACAGGTATGGAGATGGGGAGATAGAGATGGGTGACTTTAGAGGCACAGCAACAGGATACACCCGTATCGGCTTGGGATAGGGTGAGAACCGACTTTCTTAAGGGAAATCCTACCACCTTCGCAGGGGAATCTAACCCAATGGTTGCTCACCAATGGAGGAGGGACATGGAAAGACATTTGAGGATGGTGGACTGCACGGATGTGCATAAGCAGATGTTAACAACGTTTAAGCTGACAAGGGATGCACTACAGTGGTGGGAGAGTGCCACGACGTTGGAGGATAGAGATCAGTTAGGTTATGAAAATTTTCTGATAAAGTTTAACAATAAGTACATTCCATATATAATTAGAAATGCGAAGAAGAGAGACTTTATGGACTTGGATCAACGTTCAAAGTCGATTGTCGAATATGAACAAGAGTTCACCAATTTATCTATGTTTGTACCAGAGGAGGTTAGCACAAAGGTGAAGAAAATGGAGTGTTTCATTAAGGGATTCTCTTGGTCGATTAGGCAGAGGGTGTTAGGAAATCCAGCGTACACTACTGAGGCTCATGTGGTGGATGTCACAATGTTACTTTGGTAAGAAAAGGCCAATTATCAAAAGAAGTTGGGAAAGAGACAAGAGTCAAATGGACAAGGTGGTGAGAATAAGGGTCACAATGACCAAGTGTGGAAGAGACAAAAGAAAATCAGGAAAACAAGGACAAGGAGAAGAGCAAGCAAATACTAGACGTTACGAACTTTTAAGGGTGAATTATTTTTCTGTAGGAAAGTAGGACATAAGGCGGCTAAGTGTTTCAATAAAGAGGGCCAACAAGGCCAAGCGGCACAAGCTCAATAGGGTCAAGTCACACAAGGACAACAAGGTCAAGGGGTATAGGGAGAACAAGGACTGAGGCCTCCAGTTCTCTCAGCAGCAGGTGTTCAGGGAGCACCAGCACCACCGACAGCGTCAGGTGGTCATGGAGTAGCCGCAGCACTAATCAATACCGGTTATGGGAGGTGCTATTTGACTCAGAGTTAGGTAGAGCAGGATAGATTGCGTGGCTAGTAGAGTATCGCGGTACATGATATTTTCTTAAATACTTATATATGTAGGCTTTATATATATTGTATTTTTGTTAAGAATTACGTTTGGGTAGGTTAGTTGTATGGGCGCCTAATTGTGGTACTCTACGGGTAGGCATATGTGAGCCTTATTTTATTTTGCGCGATTACGATTTGCTGAATTTCGAGGACGAAATTTCTTTGCTAGTGGGGAAGTATGTAACACCCCCCGTTTTTATTAATTAGTTTAATTAATTAATTGGAATATTCGAGAAATATAAATTTTTGGATTTAATAATTTTTATTAGTAAAATATGTTGGTTTTAGTATTAGAGGAATAAAACTTCAAGCGCAATTAAATTCAAAATTAAAATGGAGTTTTTATAAGGTTTTTAATTATTTTGACTTATATAATTTTCGTAGGGGAACTGTCAGCTGACCTGCTCGATCGATCGATCGACTATGCCTAGTTCTGACGTAAGCCGGACAATTATTATAGAGTTGGGTTAGGATTATGACTCCTAATTACTATATAACCTTAATACTTCGTAGGGGGACTTCTCATAATCACTTTTTCTCAAGTTTTTCACCAGGGAGCTCTTCCAAAAGTTTTCCTCTCCACTATAATCATCAACCTCCAACATAATCAAGTTCTTCACAAGTTTTGAAAGCTTAATTGGGGTTTAATCAAGTTTGTTCAAGAACACTTCTTTTCTAATTTTTCGAGAGGAGTCCAACCGTGCTACCAGATTTTCTTCATCTTAATCTCAGGCATGAATACTCTATTCATTTCCTTTAATTTTATGGTTTTAAGTGTTGTAGAAACCCTTAATCACGTGTTTTTAATTAAAAATTAATTAGCAACTTAATTAGAGAAAGTGGACACTAAATTTTTGGGGTTGTTTTGATGAAACTTTTTAATATGATTTAATCCTTGAAACCCTTGGGTGCGTAAGTTAGATTATTGAGTTTTATGATTTTTGGGGTGTAGGTTCGCATGTAGAAGCTATGGGATTATGTTTATGTTATATGGGACGCGAACATACTTATAAAAATTAGAAAATTTATAAAAGAGAATGATTTTGTCATATTGAATAATATTGTATGTTAAATAAATTAACAAGTATTGGACGGAAATAGTTATGTTGAAAACGACGACTATATTATTAATGGAATTAAATTGAATTGTGACATTTATGATTAAATTGCCATGTTGGGATTATGATTTGTGTTATTGTATGAATTGTTTTATTCACTTTTATCATCGCGGGGACGAGGGGAGTTTGAGTAGTATGTTGCTCTCCTTGATTATATGATGCTTACTAGGTATGGGACTAGCGGGTAGGCCTTGGTTATAATTTATGCTTGCTAGGTATGAAACTAGTTACTGTGAATTCGTGGGGACTTTAGGCCTTGGTTATAATTTTATAATTCATCGTCACGCTAGCCTAGGCAGGAGACCAGGCCGAGTAAATGTTGAGAATTCATCTTATACGTAGGATATGACGTATATGTACTTTGGGGACCCTTAGGTACGGGATTAAGGGGAATTTTGAGGATCTCACATCGATATAAAGGGTGGGGTAATTTGTTAATTATGAAATTGATAAAATGAGAATTAATGCCTAAGATAAAAACGGGTATTAAAATTGGTGGTGACATAATGTGTAAGGGACCGACAGTTTAAACGGGTCAGCTTGGGCGATTTATGTCGTGTCGTGTGTGGAACCTTATCATATAGTGGGGGATCGACGGTTTAAACGGATTCGGTCGGCTATTGACAAGGGGAAGTGTGACACTTTAGTGGATTACCACCTGGGGCAGGAGGACTGTCGTAATAAAAAGTGAGAACAATAATAATTTTGGGTTAATTTAATTAAATTAATGCTTTGGGGCTGTTGGATAATTAAAATGATATTGGTGTGTTTTTATCAAAATCTTTGAGGGGGGTAGTAATTTATCTTTCCTACATTTAATTATATTCGTAATTAAAATACTCTATTGTGATATTTATTGCGTATAATGCTATTGTCTGGGTTCACGGATCCTAATTGAGGTGAGCAGTGTGTATTCATGATCAGGGCTCTGACCTCGTGCGTTGACTAACATTTTCAGGTATTTGTGCTAGAGTAATTGCATAGGATTTATTAGCTATCGTTTGGAGGTGAAGCTAGAGTTTGTTCTTTTCATCGTTTTATTTAATTAGACTTTCTTTTCAGTCATATATCATTATGAGACTTCATTTCAATTTTATTAGGCCATTCGGTTCGAAAGTTGTAAGAGAATTTCAGTTGGATGATTCATAGTTGATTATTACTAAATTTTAATTAAATCATTTTTGGATATTGGATTTATGCGAAGTTTTAGCATGTGGTAGAACTTTTATCGGTCATTTGATATTATCATTTGGAATTGATTCAAATATTTATCTTGTGGATTTATTTTATTATGTCTCATATTTGTCTCATGCTTAGAATGATATTTTATTTAGTTCACGTCCGACATAGTTCTGGTGGTGGCCGACGCCAGAATTAGGCGGGGTGTGATAGTTCTGTTGCTCTGGTATCCTCATCATCGACTTCCTTTAAAATGTCTTCATCGGGGTCAAACGTTAGTAAAAAATTATGTAAATTACAACACGCTAGAATGATCTCTAATTGTTTGCTTATAGAGTAAAATGATTCAGCAGTGCTTCTTATGATAGAAAATCGTCTCTTCAGGACATCAAATGCTCTTTCAATTGAATTAAAAAACGGTTCGTGATGCATGTTAAATAAATCTCGAGGGTTTATAGGCGGGTTTCATTTGGAGTACTCTTTTAAGTGATAACGAACACCTCTAAAGGGTTCCATAAACATTTTTATTATGCATAAATCCCGTGTCGACAAGATAGTATTTACATATTACAAATGAAAGGGAGATTGGTATAGACACTAAGATAATATGTAACACAAACTTGTTTCTTAAATAAATTATTACCATTAGGTATTCTTAGCTTTTCTTCTCTCGTAAGTGCATTTTTAATAATTCTTGAGTCAGAGGCAATCCCTTCCCAACCAGGTAATACATATGTAAATTGTAAGTTGAACGTACATGTCACCAACACATTTTGTGTTGAAAATTCTTTTCTACCACTATATCTAGCCGCTTCGGTATTGGATCCTTTCAAACGAACGTGGGTTCCATAAAATGCCCCAACACAATCCTGACAACAATTGGGCACATAAATATTTTAAATAAATATAAAAAGATATTCCAATAATTTAAGTTACCTTAAAATAAGAGTAAAATCTTTTATTGTGGAGTATTTAAGGAGGAACATATTCTTAGGTTGGTTGTCACAAAAATATATCTTCTAAAGATATGTCTGCTCTCAAAACTTTGTGAAATTGACGACTAATAGTCTCACCGGATTGCCGAAAGAAAAATAATATTTCACGGTTCCTCATATCTTCTGACAATATACGAAGGAACATAACAAATTGCTCTTCAACTAACAATTATTGTGTTGACAAGAGATCATCATATTTTTCTAATATTTGATAAAGTCCAATTGTGACACCGTTCTAATGTGGTAAGTTCATAAGATTAATTCATCTCGTTCCTTTTGTCTCTTTATCATTAAACCCCAAATATGTCGTTCACTAGGAAGTCTTCGACACGCGATATAACTAATGACTTGACGCATGAATTCAATCGCAATTAGTTGTCGATTCCTTACTAGCACAATCAATTTATTTTTATCATTATTTTCTTGTGTATCCATCTAGTGATCACAAATTAGAATAACATTAAATAAATATTATTAACATAAAACATTTGAGAAGAATATTAAATAAATATAATTAATATAAAAAATCTGCATAAAAAAACATGCTGGGAAAAAATCATGCTACAAAAATAATTTTGCAAAATTGAGTTTAGCCAAGGCTCAAAGTCTACTTACAAAAAACATGCTAGGAAAAAACAATTCATTTTTATTTCTCCTTTAAATAACAGTTAGGATGAAATTAAGTTTATCTACGGGTAGGAGGTCACCTCATCTGTTTGGAGCGTTAGAATTTACATTGACGCATAAGGTCACCAAATGGAACGGGAAAATGCTATCTCATGCGGGGAGACTTACACTGCTTCGATCAGCCCTACACTCCATGTCATTTCATATTTTTTGTGTTCTAGATCCGCCGATCAGTGTTATACAGCGGATAAAAAGGAATTTCGCAACATTCATTTGGGGTGCCGAGGGAGATAAATTGAAGTACAAATGGGTTAGCTTGAATCAGATGTGTCTTCCTTATGTTGAGGGTGGCGTGGGGATAAAAAATTTATGTGATATTATAAAATCTTATTCTTGCAAACTGTGGGCATCTTTTTACAAAGGTGGAAACATTTGGTCTGATTATATGCAAAAGAGATATAGATCAATAGCTGATTATGAATTCCACGGTTCTCCTTCGTTTTCCAGTCTAACTTGGCGTAGAATGCAAAAAGTGTGGGATTTTTATCATGATAATGTGGATAGTGTTAACCCGATTGTTTGGATTCCCAGTTCAGATGGTTTGTTCACCATAAAATCAGCTTGGGAATTGACTCGTAACAGACACTGCAATCGTTTTTCTTTCTTAGTGATTTGGAACCCAAGAATTCTTCCTAAATTCTCCTTCTTCATGTGGCGTGTTCTTCTTCATGCTTTACCTCTGGATCCTTGTTTGAAAAACCTCCACATTTTTTTGGCCTCTAGATGCAGATGCTGTCCCAATCCAGTTGAGGAAGATTGATCACTTATTTGGCTCTAGCCAACTTGCTCTTGACGTTTGGAAACATTTCGCGGATCTCATGGGGTATAAAGTTAAATTTTCCAACCTCAAAAGACTTATCATGTCTTGGTGGTTAAATTTCAAAGGAAAAAGTATAAAATCTTTACTTTCAATTATTCTACCTTGTTACATTTGTTGGAGGATTTGGTGTGCTCAAAATACAAATGAATATGAAGGTGAGGATACAAAAGCTTCAAAGATTATATACTTGGTCCATGAAGATGTGAGAATTTCTTTTAAAGCTAGACCCTACAAAGGTGTAAAATCTAGATATTTAGTTGGTTTCATTTTAGACTTTTCTATCACATGATTTGTAAGCCACCAGTGAAGGGCTTTTCTTCACTTTCTTTCTAATAAAGTCTTTTTCCTTAAAAAAAATTATCTAAGACTTAATTTCATTTTAATTATGGGATAAACACTGCAAAGTCCAAATAGTGGTGGGTTAAACATTAGCAAAATCCAAATAAAAATAATGTTTGACAGTTGTGGGATAAACAGTTTTTTACATCAATGATAACACTTTTTGGGACATAATGATGTGGGATGTTTAGTTTCCTTCTCTAAACATCGTTGAAATAAGAACGATATAAGAACGATGTTTGACAGTTGGATATAATGATGTGGGATTTTAGTTACATCAATGATAACACTTTTTTCAACACTTACTCACAAGATCCCAAAACAGAGGGGGAGCCGTTTAAAGAAAAACAATATATAATATAAAAACTATGGATTACAAGACGCCTTCCGTCCTCAACTATAAAAAAATATAATTGCTATATATCTTTTTTTTGGAAATATTTCATGAGTTCTCCGGATCAGATTATTCAAACCGCGACTAATTTTTATTTTTCAATTTGTGATTTTCGCTGATCAAATATTATTTTGACAGTGTCAAGAATCGAATTGATGATCAAATCCAATCCACTCTCAAAACTATCCCAACAACAACAACCTTATACCGCTACACCAAAAGCTTCATTATACTTTCTATATCTATATATAAAAAAAGCACAAATAATACTTGCTCTTTATGGTAACATGCTGTAAAGTGAAACTAGAACCCATAGCTATTGTGTAATGTGTACCCTCACAACTTCCCCCCCCCCCCCCTGAAAAACTAGAGTTCATTACGGGATAACATTGTTCGACAAAAAGACACATTACCTTTTTGTAGACAGTAAGCGCAGAGCTATGTGCAGAGCTACTTTGTAGTTCTTCTTTTTTTCACTGCGAGTTTATGCTTATAACCAATTTATAAAAAATGCGGGTATGATCTAGGGGTGGAGGTCAAGATTTATGTCTTAGAAGTCTAGGTGGGCCTTAGGCGTAAAAAATCGTTTATACCTTTATAAATATATTTTAATATTCTTTAACTATGACAAGGCTATTAAAAATACTAAAATAGTACATACCTTAAAAATATATCTAAATATTTGTAAATTAAAATACTATTTTTTTAAATACTAAAAAAACTCACATTTTTTCAATCCTTACTTCTAAAAAAACTCGCATTTTTTCACCCCTTACCCTTAAAAAATGCGCGCTTTTTCACGCCTTACCCAAAAAAATATTGACCATCGTTGATCACGCCTTAATCCACACCTAGGGTCAAAACTTGGTGTATCTAAAAAGCCTCGTGCCTAGGTGCGTTTTTTAAAATACTTCTTATAACAAAGAATACAAGAACATGTAAAATAAAACAACATACCTCTAACCAAGCCTTTTGGTGCAGTGATATAAGGCTGCCACTGGAACAGTTTTGGGGGTGGATTGGATTTGGTTCCCAGTTCGATCCCTGACAATGTGGAAAAAATGCTTGACCAGTGAAAATCACGAACCGTGAGCGTGGATTAATTGAGGTGCGCTTAAAGCCGATTCGGACACCACGTGGTATGATACCAAAAATAACAACAACGTACCACTTGTGTAGAATTTTTTGATAAGATATTTTACAAAAGAATTATCACATCAACAGAGATATTGTTTGTTTTATATAAACAACAGAAATATTGTTTAGGTATTACTACACTCATTTATTTTGGTATTTACTTTCATATCCATCTAATAAAATAAGACAATAAAAAGTTAAACATTTTGTATTGACAGGACCCACAATAACAAAGTATAATATTTTTATGCATTAGATATAACATTTAGCTTTATTCTATATAGCTTTATGTTTATCTTGTTACCCAAGCCAAAAAAAGTGAATACTGGAAAAGATCAAAAGAGCCTTTGAAAAATATCAACATAAGTTACAAGTTTCCTTTCTTTATTTTTTCGTCCATTTTGGAGAGAATATTTTGAGGAAAAAAATCTATCAAAACAAAAGAATTTCCCCTCTCATTCTTTCCCTTTCTCTCCCCATAAAACTCCCAAATAGCTAAAAATCTAGTTCTCTCTCTCTCTCTCTCTCTCTATATATATATATATATATATATATATATATTTTAACTCCCAAACAGGCTCTAATAGATTTCATGTCTTTTCTATATTGGTTAGGCTGATATCTTGGTAAATGTAATTAAAGTATGGGTAAATTATATTAAACCGCCTAAATTATTTCGAATTTATGGGTCACCCTCCTTAATGAAAATACTTGAAAACTCACCGCTTAAACTATCAACTCATTTCAAATAAAGTCAAAAATCGTGTTTCAGTTATTTTTAAGTGTAAATTTACTCAAATACCCTCAACCCAAATTTGTATACTTTGTAAAAAATTTGAACATAAACATCTTCTCTTCCAAAATATAAACCCTGATCCTTTTTAGCCAGAATCTTTAACATCTTGAGATCTCCAAGTCCGACAGCGAGCTCGTGGCCCTACTCATTTTCTTCTCACTTTTCAATCCACTTTCTTCCAATCCAAATCCTTCTCCACCAAAATCTCCTCCCTCGGCCTCGCCTTCCCAAACGGTCTTGCCTTGTTCATCTTCACCACAATTCCCATCACTCCATCTCGGATCTAACACCAATCTAGGCCTCCCCACACCGCGATTGTTTCCCTAAATCACGAAAACCAAAAATATTACCAGAGATGTTAGGGAAAATGTTAGATATATGTGGAACAATGTTTATCGATGAGATTGAGAGAAAAGAAGAGTTCAATTATGTGATAAGAGAAGTCAGACAGAGAATTATTATAGTGGATGAGTTGAGTGGAACGGTTGATTACAATTTTTTTCTTTTCGATTTGGATTTAAGTAGTCATTTGTAGCAAAGACAACCTCCAATGGACTTTTTTTTGTGTGTATTCAAATTTATATTGAGAGCATTTGAATCAATTTACACTCAAAAATAGTTGGAACCCGATTTTTGGATTTATTTGAAATAGTTTGACAATTTAGGGGATAAGTTTATCGAATATTTTAGTTGAATAGATGACTCATAAATTCGAAATAGTTCAAGAGAATTTGATATAATTTACCATTATAATATTAAGATGTGATCAAGACAATAAGATTTTGGGGAGATGTTAACTGGCTTTTAAAATATTTAGAAGTGTTGAATCCGATCCGAATCCAAATCCAAATCCAATCCATTTAAACGAATATGGATCATACTTAAAATCCAATTACCCGATTACCTATTTATTAAATGGAGCGGATTTGGATTCATATACTCCGATCCGTTAATAATCCGATCCGATTAATATTTGTAATATATATATATATATATATATATATATATATATATATATATATATATATATATATATATATATATATTAAATAATATATTTTTAATTAATATATTGTATTTAATAATACTTTCAATATATATTCTAATAGTTATAATATTATATAAAAAAAATATCCCTCATATAAAAGGAAAAAGACACACACACACACGGTTCCTAAGAGTTGAAAATTATAATGTTGCAAATCAAGTGGTCAAAAGTATATGTTTGACATATCATTATTTTTTTTTAATGAAAATTATTATAAAAATAAACAAAATAATCTGTCGGATAATCGAGTCGGATTTCTGTTTAACATAAACGGATATGGATTTTGAATCCTAACAGATAATCCGACAAGTAATCGAATCGGATTTGAATCCGTTTAACATAAACGGATATGAGTTTGAATTTGTCTGATTCGATTCGAATTTGATACGTGTATAAGCATATACATATATATATATATATATATATATATATATATATATATATGTATGTGTGTGTGTGTGTGTGTGATCGTAAGTCAACACGTCAAATAATTAGTTTCTTTGTTTGTTTGGAAAATTATTTACAACTGTACCTCAAATCTCTAAAACAAAAACACGTTCAAATCTTCATATGAAAAACATCATAACTAGTACGTACAAAACATCTTAAATATAAAATTACAATACAACTAATACGTATAAACTCCGAACACAGCTTAATTGTGTAAGCATCTTTGAACGAATATAGTCTTCTCTTAAGTTTCCTCAAATTGCTCAATATTGCCGCCTTACCTATTCAATTTTGTCTTGATTTGTATTATCTTGATAGAAGTTATTGTTTGTTTGAATCAATGACCTGTTTGACCCCCCCCCCAAAAAAAAAAAAAGAAGTTATTTCCAGTCTGCCACAATATCCATATAATAGATAGACAGTTCACGAAATAAAACAAGAAACGAAAGTCAGCAAAATTTTGGGAACTATTAGAACGTGAAAAAAAGAAACCCTCACAAGGCCATTTTTTCTTCTAGTTATCTCATCATAAAAGGACTATATATAAAAAAATGGCTTCTTCACTACCTTCTTTCTGCACAATAATCGCACCTTATAGGAAGTGTAGGACTCATAAATCCTTCCAAGTGAGAACTCATGCTTTCAGAGATGAAGGTAACCACCAACTTACCTATATCTATTTATTTATCGATCTATCTATCTATATATGTAGAGAGAGAGAGAGAGAGAGAGAGAGAGAGAGAGAGAGAGAGAGAGAGAGAGAGAGAGGCTTGTTTTAAGTAGCTATGCATATTCATATATTTGTATAGATGGATAGATAATTTAGGTTGTTAAAATAAATTTTACGCGTTTATATTGACAGGGAGATCAAGTAGTATCGTCATTGTGGACTCAGACTTGAGAATAGTGAGATGGGGTGGAATTATGCACCTTACAATTACAAACACAAAAGGGAGGCAAAGTTGGGCCTCGTTGGTGCCACTGCTGGCCTTACCATTCTCACTAGTACTCTCATACTTTGCATTGTTTCCCTCATACTTCATTTAAATCAATAAAATGTGTTCATTCAAAATCTCTGTATATATACAAATGGGCCTTTCTGCTCAAATTACTATGTATTCAACGTAAAAGATTTCAATTTATTCAACTTCGGATGTTGCTCTTTTTTTTTTTTAAACTTGATTTGCATGATATGATCATTTACTGTGGTGTTGCCACTTTGTCACTGGGCTAGGCCTTTGCCCAGGCCAGGATTAGTTTTTTTTTCCCCCTTAAGTTGTAAATTATATATCAAGCCTTGAACTATGTTAAAGTTGATTCTTGACAACTTGAGGAACTTTAGAGTTTGCATTATCCCCTTTTCATTTTCAAGGATGTGTCTCTTGGAATTATACCACTCCACTCTCTATTGCAATGGAAGCTCCAAAGCAGTAGTGATTTGTTTGGCAACAACACTATCATCTTTGTTTGAGCTAATACATTTGAGATAATGAGTGGTAAAGTTTTTAGCCCCATCCAATATGTTTCCATCATCCCAAGCCAAATATGAGGCTTCGTAATCAAATATTTGTGGACTTTTCAAAAAATACATTCATTGTACTTTTTTTAGTTAAAACAAGGTCGGTTGCCCCATAAATTTATAAATTACACTTTTGAATTTGAATACTGCTATTAGATCACATGTTAGGTACTTATATTTAGATGAAGTAATCAACATAAGAAATCATTATTGTACTTATGGTGCCTCCAACGAAAAAAATCTATGCTTGCCAAATCCTATTTTTGATCGTAATAATGAATGGTTATTGTATTCAAGGTTGTTTTATTTGAGTTATAATTGTTTAAAACTACAAATTATCAATTAAATATTTGGAAAAACGTAAAAATAACTTAAAATTTTTTTGGGGGGGCGCCCCTGAACCACCGTCAATGATTTGTTCCCCATCCAGTGTTAAATTTTCGGGGGCTATTCATTAAAAACTCTATGTAGAGATTATAAATAACATCATAAACTATTCAATTTATTCAACTTCCGATGTTACTCTATTTTTTTTAACAATCTGATTTGCGTGATATGACAATGCCAAAACATCATTTACATCGTAAAACTCTGTTGAAAATTTGTGTTTTAGACAAATTCGAAATTTTGACCCAATTAATTTTGGGTTTACTTTGATTCATTACAAAAGTCGACCCCCCCCCCCCCCCCATCAAACATTGTGAGACCAAGTATGTACGCGGTGCTTGAAGTGAGATGGGTCATGTAATATATTCATTTGTCAAAAACGGATAAATGATGAATGAGAAATTTGGTCTCAAACTGTCCCATTTTTTATAGAATTATTGGGAATTGTATTTCATATCCTCAGGCGATTTATTCTAAAATGTCGCTATTGTGACTGCTCGCTATATATCGCACCTGTTTTTCATAACCGTAGCTAAAGGTCGCGACTGTTTACCATTACTTATGACTGATCGCGGGACATGTATATTGGAGTGCTTCATGGGTGTGTCGAAGGTCATATTATCCTGGGAGACAGACACCCATTTATTTCAGCCATAAGCATTATTAACAAGGGATAAATTTGTTTAAAAAAAGAGTGTCCAACATTCAACTTGATATCTTTCATATTGTTAGTAAGTTTTCCATTGGTCATATTTATTTTATTATTCCAAAATGATTTCATTTTTTATCGTAATTTTGACAAAAACACAATAGCACATCACAACAATCTTAAGAACACAACCTTTCTGTGTCCTACTGATTCAATTATGTGTTTTGTGTTAATTTATTAGATACAATTGCATATTGCATGGAATGGAAAATATTGCTTGTTAAATATAATTTTGTAATTCACTTTTAAAACTTGTGGATAACTTGTTTATTTCAATTAATCCGTATGCCCAAGAGAATTTTAATAGTAAATGTTATAAGTATATATGTTATGTAGATCGAATATGCATTTATTGGTTCATCGGAGAAAATCATGTGAACAATAAATCATTATCACTTGAATGGACATATGAGAAAAGTTACAGTACTATAAAAGTGATATCTTCCTTGTATAAAGTAAAGACCAATAAACGAAATAAATAATATATACAAATGTATCAACTTTCTTATGTCATTAAAGTGAGAGGGGTTAGAGGGGTGGCAATGGGTCGTATCGTGTCTGTTTCATATCGGGTCTAATTGAGTTCGTGTCAAAATCACCCCTATCCAAACCCAACCCATTAAGCCTTACGTGTGTAGCGTGTCGTGTCTTATCGGGTTTGTGTCATGTTTGAGTCGTATTCAAGTCGGCCCTAAAGAGTCGTGTCGTGTAATTACACTAAATGGCTAAACCCAAACCCGATTCATTAAGTTTTCGTGTTTAGTGGGTCCACCCATTAAGCACCCATATTCGTTAAGGCTTCACCCATACCCACCAAAAATTTGTGTGGATTGTGTCGTATTATGAGGTCGTGTGATAATTTGCCACCCCTAAATGAGATATAGGACTCTCTGATGTAAGTTAAAAACTTCTTATAACTAGATGAATAATAAAACTTTATTATTGCTGCAACGCTCTCATACATTTACATCACACGTACTGCATTTCTTTTGTAAACCTAATTTCCTTATTATCGGTCTATATCTCATGTAGAAAGAGTTGTTGAAGATTAATACGTATGATCTTTATTTTGAACTAAACGGAGACTTGGCTTGGTCATTGGAGACTGATTTACTGAGTTGTGTCCGTTAGATATTGTTGTTGAGTGGCAATAGTGACTTTTTCATGAACAAAATGGTAATTAAGTTCCGCATGTTTAATCCTGTGCATGCAAAATAGGATTAATAGTCATGTAAAGAGCACTTAGGTTATCACAAAAGAGAATTAAAGGAGGAGAATAACATGGGATGCCAAGGTCTTTTAAAATATAAGTCATCCAGATGTAGGTTGTCTTATGCCATAGTGCGATATTCGGCTTCACAACTAGATTTGGAGATTTTAGGTTGTCTCTTAGAGGACCAAAAAATATAGTTAAAACCTAAGAACATACAATATCCGGAGGTAGGGCGATGAGTGTATGGACAACCAGCCCAATCGACATCCAAAAAACCGTATAAGGTGAGATGGGATTTGGTAAAGGAGATGAATACCCAAGTGTGGAGTACTTGTGAGATATGAAATGACGCGTTTGACTGATTAAAGATCGTTTAGGGTTGGGGAATGCATGGATTGATAAATTTTATTAACATCGTGAGTAAGATCCGAGCGGGTGATAGTGATGTATTGTAAGGCGCCGATAAAATATCGAAAGTGAGTGGGATTGAGTAAGGGTTGGGTGCAGAATAAGGTGGTGGTTTAGTTGATTGGGGTGTTTGAACTTAGTGGGAGTCTAGCATGTTATCTCTATGGAGAAGATTTAGTGCATATTGATGTTGAGAAAGAAATAGATCGTGGGAAAATGATCGAACTTCAATACCTGAGAAATAATGTAAGAGGACAAGGTCTTTCATAGAAAATTCGTAATGTAGTTTTGAGACGAGAGTAAAGGGACAGGTTGCGGAAGGCGAATAAGTAGGGTGTGGAGGGGCTAATGTGGCTGGTTAGTCAAATTATGATGGGTCTTTTCTACGGTTATTGGCAGCAGGGGTGAAAGTGGCGATACTAGGAATTTTAGAATGAGGTGGTGAGTTGTAATTGTCTATAAGGTTATAGGGTAATGGTATGGGAGATGTAACACTACACCATATAACGAGAATGATCATGGTTTTGGATCATGACAAAGTCTTCGGATTTTGGATCACGATTTCGGTTCGTGATCATTTTAAGGGTAACCATAGAGGGAGTCATGGACCAAAACCGTTACTATAATATGGGGTCATGGATTTTTGGGTGACATTAAGATTAAGGCTCGCTCATAGCTCAGAACTGTGATCTTACCTACGATCACAAACTGTGTTGTTTTGATGGTTATGGTCCCCAACTTTGATCATCAATGGTGGAATTTTGATGTTGGTCACGGTCTAAAATCGTGACTCTAAGTTGTGACTAAATTAGTTACAGTTTCGAGTCATGGCCAAAATGGATGACCAATTAAATTATATTAATATATGGTCACAATCTAAAATCGTGACCATATTAATATAATTTAATTGTTCACCCATTTTGATCACGACATAAAATCATAACTATTATTAAATTAAATTAAGATATACAAATTTTAATTTTTTGCCTCTTAAAAATACATGTACGTGTTTTCAAGCCTGTATACATTTACATAAATAAATATTAACCCATAAAATTAACTAACTATTGAGCCATCAAATTAACAATAATTATTAAGACACTAACCAATTTATAAATAAAAAAATAATAATTCAACACAAATTAACTAACTATTGGGCCATCAAATTGTTTAACACAAATTATAATACAACTCATGCTTGTGGAAATATGATAAGAACATCACAATATACTTATTGAATTCCAATGCACATTGTGGATGTCCAACCAAAACATGAGACAATGAAATATAGTCCCCCGAAACATCAATCCAATGCATATCGCGACAATGCTCGCATAGATGCAACAAAATTTGAAATCTTTGTTGTCTCCCGTAACATCCAAACTAGTGTTCTATCCATGTATTTGCAAAACAAAGTCATAATGATACCACTGCCATTGCAACACAAAATGAACAATATAGTAACATTATAATCGGAAAAAATATAAACAGCATAGTGTGCTGTGCCATACTATTTCAGTTATGCACGCTACTTAATTAAATTAATGTACTGGAATAAATTTCACATTGCTTTTTCAAAAATAACTAAATTAAATAACAAAAATAAATGGGTGAACATCATTACCAAGAGAACTAAATATATGAACAGAAGATGCACAAATCGTAAATAAATATAAGGGTTGTACCAATACATACGATACAAAGAGAGTTGACATACAAGGGTTAGCTAAATAAGAATAAAATAATGTTTCAAAAATCAGTCTTCGTCTAAATCAACTAAAAGATACTTCAAATTATGGTTGTCATCAAAAGAAGGCTTGTAAGGACATATTTTATATTATCCGATTTACATTGGAGTATGTTGTATACCGCTACAACCGTCAAAGAAATATTCAAGTCCAATCATGCATCAAGACGAATCCGAATATCAACATTCTTCAACAATCAAGCCTCTGTGAGATAGAATTTGGTAAGGTTGTGTTTAAGTCCCTTAACTGTTCATTTAAAGTGTTGGGATGATTTTTCAAAAATGTTTTTAAACATTTGAGGCATCGTTTTTTGTCAAAATAATTTTTTCTAAGTGTTGAGGCGAAGTTTTAAGAGAAAGGATTTTTCATTTTGGTCGTTCAAACGACATGTCTATGTCGTTCAAACGACATGTCTATGTCGTTCAAACGACTGGGCTAAGTCGGCCGAACAAAATCTTCAAGTGACAATACATGTCTCGTAAAATCTCGTTTGAAGTTCGCTTGATCAGTTTATCAAATGACACCTTATTATTTTGGTTTCCTAAAGTCATTTGATGTCTCGCGCTAAGTCGCTTCAAGCGACATTTAAAATCATTCGAGCGACACCTTGATCTCGTTCGAGAGAATTCATCGACTCATTTTTTTTATAAATAGCATGTTAAATGAGTCATTTTTCTTCGAGAAGACTTAAGTTTTCCAGATACACGAAAACTGCAAACTGCAAAACTGTTTTGTCTTCTTGATTTAGGGTTTAAAACTTTATTTTTCAACTCACAAAAATCCCAATAGTTTAGTGAATTGTTTTGGAACCCAAGATACGATCTTGTTAAAGTTTCTCTTACAGAGAGGGTAAATCTATGGCTAACGACTGCGTGTCATAGGGAGTGCTTGCGGGTGTTGCTGGATGATTCAAAGTTGCGTGTTCTTGTGGGTTTGCTACGATTGATCCATTACTGACTCTAGACTGCGTGTTCATACGAGTGTCTACGAATATTCATTGAAGATTTCATTATGTATGTAAGTTGCGATTTACTTTTCATAGTGAAATAAAAGATTTTTCCCTTTGGAGTTTTTTCCTGAAATTCGTGTGTCAACAATTTATTTGTGATGGTTTAATTTATACACCTAGATAAATGTTTTTAGGGTTCTCTAAAATTGACTCCAATTAAATAAGTTCAAAATTAGAAATTTGCGAGTCCACATATAAGCGATATCACATAGCTTTCTTAAGACTCGAGCCCTTTGGTGCATGCATAACAACAGATCAATTTCCCTCATTTATGCACTTTGAGGCATGATGAATTTTAACCCCATTCATAGTGTCATGCACCTTCACACAATCACAATATAAGACAACTTCTTTGAAATCTAAGTAATCTAGTTTCAGGATGTATTGGACAATCCAATAATTGGTCAGCACCATATCCTTTGGATTTTTATCGTTTTTTCTAGACACATAATATGTCAAGGAAAAAAAATTAAAATTTTGCAGTTTTGCATCAAGTGTTTTTTCTCGCATCGGTATGAGACGAAATCAAAATCGTTGATACAATATTTTTTAAACTCCTTAGAAAGGAAATTGGGACCTCTAGCTTGGCATGCAAGCCTTAAAGATACATCATCTCTTTTTAAAATATACATTTGTTAATGGGTTTGTATTAGGGCATGATTTACACCACATATATAAATAAGCGCAACAGAAGAGGTGACGATAACCTCTTTCGATACCCATACCCTAAAATCATTCATCGTATAATATATCTTGTGATTTTGGGCAATTTCTCTCTCATACTTCCTAAACGTGTTCACGAAATTGTAGAGTTTATATGGTAATATAGAGAGTACACGTAATAAAAAAAAGTAAGTTATGTATGTAGCCACATATACTCATTAATCTTCAACTTCATCTTGCGATTCGAAAACATAACGAGATGATTGCTCATATTGCGAATTGGTGAGTCTCACTTCTTTAGGTTTTTAAAAATGCAATTAATCCTCAAACTCGTTAGCTTCCTGGATCACTAACCTCCTAAGCTCTATTTTTAACATATATTCCCAAGCGTATAACGATGATTCCATTGTTATGTATTCTTCCATAATTAACCCTCTTCTATACCATGTATTCTTAATTTAATCCTTAAAGTTTTTCATTAAGTGCTCTAAAGGATACATCTAGTAATATATGGGGAGTTTGTAATACCCCATACTTTTATAGATATTTAAATTACATAAGTGGGCGTAATTTGGTAATTAGAGGAATTACTGTGAATAGTAATTCAGGATTTATGAGTGATAGATAATTACTAATGTGTGTTACATTTACTTTGGGGACTAAGTAAAAGAGTCAAAATATTTTATGTCATGTCGTAGTTGGGTAAAGCGACGGGAATATTGCACGTTGGAGAAAACGCGTGTTGAGAAGTGTTGGTAACGATTAGTGAATTTTGGTTAAGTGACTCGGATGGAGATTTTGAGTGCATAGTTGGTTTCAGAATGGATGAGATAGTCAGAATAGAGTACTCGGGGGTAGCGTTTGGGTTCCGGGGACTTTTACACTAGTAGGGACTCGTAATTGAGTAAATGAGTCATTTTTGGGTTTAATAAGGAGATACACTCCTTTTCTCTCTTATAAAGCACGAGAGAGAGAAAGAGAAGATCTAAAGAGAGAAAAGAATAAGGAAAGAAAGGAAGAAGGGAAAGAGGAGAAAGAGGAGAAAAAAGGGGATTTTCGGCCAAACTCCGTGGGATTCGACTCGAGGTCGTCGAATTTTATCCACGAGGCAAGTGTTTACTTGCTTTATTCAATTGAGTGTGTGTATCTCATATTATAGTTGGTAAACTATATGATTTTTGGGTTGAAACCTGTGGGTACCCGAAATAAAGATAATGGGCCTGGACGAGTAGCCCAATTCTGGGAGGTTCTAAGGAGAGATGATCCGGTCTCTTCCCACATTCCCATTAAGGGAGGTTCTAGGGAGAGATGGAAGACGTGGGAGAATCCAACACCCCCACTTACCAAAATGTACATGTATATATTAAACCCTAGGTCCAGGGCAAAGGACAAGTTATATTCTTTGTAACCACTCGCCGGAGTATATAGAAATTACACTGACTGCACCACCGTGGACGTAGGCACATCTTTGCCGAACCACGTACATCCTTTGTTGTGTGATTGTCATTTTATATTCCTTACTCTTGCTTGGTGATTGCCTTTCTCCTATCTATTTGTGTTGCATAATAATTGTCACCACAATTGGCGCCGTCTGTGGGAAGCGTTCATCTTCCCTGAGAAAAGCCCACACCAAGAAAGGAGTTTAAAATGTCTGGTCACAGTAGCAATGCTCCCTAGGCAGGGGATATTCAAGAACCACCTGTTCCTCGCAGAATTAGATCTGAAGTTCGACGTTCAAATCAGAGGGCTCGCTTAGAAAGGCCAGCCTCAGAATAAAGCCAAGGACCAGCGAGGTCCACGCAGATATCCAGACTGATTGATGCATACGAGGCAAGGCTGCACGAGCAGAGGGAGTCTTCTCGTAAATATGAGGCTGAGAATGCTCGCCTAAAAAGAAGACTAAAAAGACTAGAGAGAGAGATTCATCATGACACTAGGAGACGTCCATACCGCACTCCTAGCCCTCAGGCGAGCAAGTCTCACAACCGAGGGAGGATCCCTAGGCGAGGATCCCAGAAGGTGGAGGGAGACGAATCAGACGACGACCTACGCGAGCAGCTGCGAAAAGCTTGCCGTTACCAGAGCCCTACTCGCAGCAACGAGAACATACGAGATCTGGTTCGCAGGGAGATGGACCAACATCCTGCCCACCACGGTACCAGATCGACCCGAGAACTCGCTAGGTGAGCTCTCAAAACCCAGATAAAGTTGCCTTTCAGGAGGGAAATTGAAGAAGAAGAAGAAGAAGCCCCCAAGAAATTTTCCATTCCAAGGTTCAAGATTTATAACGGTAAGACTGATCCCATTGATCACGTCAGGCAGTACCGGCAGGCCATGACCCTCTGGAACCACCGGGACGCATTGATGTGCCGAATTTTTCCCTCGAGCCTGCATGACGTAGCGCATAAGTGGTTCGAAAGGCTTCCCCACCGATCCATCAGGAGTTTTAAATCCCTGGACGAGCTCTTTACGGCCCGATTCATTACCAGTAGCTCCCATCCCAAAAGGATGGATGCTTTGCTCACAATGAAGAAAACGCCTCAAGATACCCTCCAAGACTACGCAAAGAGGTACTGGGAGTTATTCAACGAGGTTGAGGATTGCTCGTAGCAAGTGGCAGTGGCCTCTTTTAAAATTGGGTTACCCAGCTCTTCCCTTCTGTACCAATCACTGACGAAGAAGGAGGCTATGACTGTTGACGACCTAATGGCTCGCATCGAGAAGTACGCTAAAGTGAAAGATGTCACCCGCCTCAGTATAGGGGAAAACGGTCGAGCTAAACTCACTGCCAAGGGCAGTGACAAAACTAACAACCAGAAGAAGGGAGGGAAGAATGGGGGATAAAATGGCTCCAAAAACGGAGGTAACAATGATGCGTCGAAAGCATTTCAGGTGGTCAACACCGTCTTCAAAGAACCAATTTACAAAAATCAAAGATAAGCCATTCATCAAGTGGCCCAGGAAGATGGGAGGAGATCCTTCGAAGAGGAACAATGCGCTGAGATGCGCTTTTCACAAAGAGGGAGGACATAAGACTGAGCATTGCAAAGCTCTTAAGTCTCACCTCAAGGAGCTAGCCTAGTCCGGTCATTTGAACGAGTTTGTGGTGAAAAAGGCAGAGAAAATGGTTGCCAATAAAGAGGCGAGACCTGACAACGTGCTCGAAGATGACGTTGGACATGAGTTCGCGATAATTCACGGGACATCTGATGCCAAGCAGATCCAAGGAAATTCAGCTTGAATGGAGATGAAGAAACTTACAGCGGTAATGCAAGCTTTTCAGATCGATCCAGCAAAGTCACAGTCAGGAAAGCGTCGACGAGCAGATGACGTCAACTATAACAAGCATATTGTTTTCATAGACGAAGATATGGTGGGAGTGAGAACCCCGCATCACGATGCTCTGATCATTACCCTCAGGATAGCTAACTTTGACGTCAACAAGTTGCTCATCGACCAAGGAAGCTCATCCGAAGTAATGTATCTCGACCTGTTCAAAAAATTGAATTTAAGCGTCGCCGACCTAAAGGAAGCTACTGTCCCTTTAGTTGGCTTCGCTGGAAAAATAACTATGCCCTTGGGAAAGATTGTACTGCGAGTACGCGCGGGAAACGTCTCCAAGATGATTGAGTTTTTGGTAGTGGACATCGACTCGCCATACCAAGCCATCCTTGGAAGGGGATGGCTCCATGCAATGAAAGCAGTCTCCTCGACCTACCATCAGAAACTCAAGTATGTAACTGAGCGAGGAGTAATGGAGATCCACGACGATCAAGCGATGGCAAGAAGGTGCTTCATAGAAGCCATCCGACCAAAGCCAGAGAAGAAGGCCGATCAGCCCAGCGAGAAAGTTGAAGAAGGAATGACACCTTCTAAATAACAAATAAAGTACGGAAGACCTGGAGTAGAGGAGACCAGGCTCCTACCCTCTGAGCGGGTCGTCGAGGACCTGGTAGAAGTTACGGCTGGAGATGGCGACAGTAATAGAGTCTTCTTGATTGGAACATCTCTCACTAACCAGAAACATAAGGAAATGACAACTCTGCTGAGACGCAACGTAGATGTTTTCACATGGGAACCATACGAGCTGCCTGGAATCGATTATAGTATGGTCTGTCATCAGTTGCATGTCGACCCCACCTTCAAACCAATCACCCAGAAGGCACGGCGAACCGCACCCGAGAAGGAAAAAGCGGTAGAAAAAGAAGTTGAAAAACTGCTGGAAGCAGGATCCATACGGGAAGTACAATTCCTCAAGTGGTTATCCAACCCAGTAGTGGTTCCAAAAAGCAACGGGAAGTGGAGAGTTTGCATCGACTTCACTGACCTCAACAGAGCATTCCCTAAAGACAGTTTCCCCCTAATAGACGTTCCCTAATAGACCAACTAGTAGACGCCACTGCAGCTCACGAGTGAATGAGTTTTCTGGACGCATACTCAGGGTATCATCAGATCCCCTTATATGCCCCAGACCAGGACAAAACAACGTTCATCACGACAGTTGGATTATACTGCTACAAGGTCATGCCCTTTGGGCTCAAGAATGCAGGGGCAACCTATCAGCGACTGGTCACCAAGATGTTCAAGAACCAGATGGGAAACACCATGGAGGTCTACATCGATGACATGCTCGTTAAAAGCAAGAAGAAAGAAAACCACCTCTCAGACCTGTCAAACACCTTCAAAATCCTCAGGAAATACCGAATGAAATTTAATGCGAGCAAGTGTTCTTTCGGTGTCCAGCCAGGAAAATTTCTTGGGTACTTGGTCAGCAAGAGAGGCATATAGGCTAAACCAGATCAGATCGATGCAATTAACAAGGTATAACCTCCTCGAACAATCCGGGACGTACATAAGCTCACTGGTATGCTCGCTGCCTTAAATCGCTTCATCTCTAAATCTTTCGAGAAATACAAGCCTTTCTTCCAGCTTCTAAAGGGGAACAAAACGGTAGAGTGGAGCCCAGATTGCTCGCGAGCATTGGTCGAGCTCAAAGCTTCCTTAATCTCTCCACCGCTGCTCGTCATACCATGGAAAACGGATTCTTTGTACGTGTACCTTTCCGTTTCCAACAACACTGTCAGCTCTACGTTAATATGTGAGGTTGCAGGAATCCATCACCCTGTTTATTACGCGAGCAAGACCCTACTAGACGCCGAGCAGAGGTACCTACCACTGGAGAAGCTCGCCTTTGCACTAGTAGGGGCTTCAAGGAAGCTGAAGCACTATTTAGAAGCCCACACTATCATCATCCTAACATCGCACCCCCTTAAGGCAATCGTAAGGAAAGCAGATTTGTCGGGCAGACTGTCTAAATGGTCAGTCGAGCTCGGGCAATTTGACATCCAATTTCAACCAAGGAACGCAATCAAGGGGCAGATCCTTACGGATTTCATAGCCGAATTCATGGGCGAGGAACCTTCCAACCAACCTCAGCCAACAAAGCAAAAGGAGAACCAAACGACAAGGGAAACCTGGAAATTGTTTGTTGATGGAGCCTCCAACTCAAAGGGGGCAGGGATAGGCATTGTCCTCGTTACTCCAGAGAATACGATCCTTGGACAAGGAATCAGGCTTGGATTTATAGCCTCCAACAAGGAAGCAGAATACGAAGCCCTAATAGCAGGCCTCCAGAAGGCACACACTTTGGGGGAAAAGCATTTACAGGTGTTCGGCGATTCCCAATTAGTCTCCAATCAGATAAGTGGAGACTACAATGCAAAAGATGAAAGAATGGCAACTTACCTCGCCTTAGTAAAAAAACTAATGGAGAGCTTCGAAGAGATCAATGTCCAGCAATTTCCCAGAGGGCAAAACAACCATGCTGATGCCCTAGCAGCCTTGAGTTCGGCAGTCGACTCCAACCTAAAAAGGACCATCCCCATCAATTTCCTCACTCATCCGAGCATTAACCGCAATAGCAAGCCACCAGACGTGGAACAGGTACTCCAGGTGGGATCAGCTCCCAGCTGGATGGACCCCTTAAAGGATTATTTGAAGGATGGCACGCTCCCGGATGACAAGAGGACTGCCCACCAGATAAGAGTCAAAGCTGCTCGTTTTCACTTATCCCCAGAGGGCAACTTGTATAAGAAATCCTTCTCCAGACCCTACCTCCAATACGTTCACCCAGGGAATATCGAGTAAGTGCTACATGAGCTTCACGAAGGAGTCTGTGGAAGCCATATCGGAGGAAGGTCTCTAACTTTTCGAGCAATGAAGGAGGGCTATTGGTGGCCATATATGCAAAGGGACTCTGCGATGTATGTCCGTAAGTGCCTGAAATGCCAACTTCACGCTCCTATGGTCCACCAACCATCTAGCGACCTAAAATCACTGACCAGCCCATGGCCATTCGCCCAATGGGGAATTGACATCGTGGGACCATTTCCCACCACCACCGATAATCGCAAATATCTTTTGGTTGCAACTGACTACTTCACCAAATGGATCGAGGCAGAACCCCTAGCGAACATCTGAGATGCAGATATGATAAGATTCATATGGAGAAATATAATCACTCGTTTTGGAATCCCCAGAATCATCATCACCGATAATGGAACGCAGTTCGAAAGCGTCTCTTTTCAGAGTTTCTGTAACGAACACGGAATCAGACATCACTTCAGCTTGGTAGCCTACCCTTAGAGCAATGGCCAAACTGAGGTTTCCAACAGAACTGTGATCGACGGATTAAAAAAGCGATTGGAGCGAGCTAAAGGCGCATGGGTAAATAAATTACCATATATTCTATGGGCTTACCGAACCACTCCACGACGAGCAACAGGAGAAACCCCATTTTCGCTGACATATGGGATGGAAGCAGTCATCCCACTAGAAGCAGGTTTGTCGACAATGAGTTCCAGCCTTGTCGACCAGGGCCATAATGATGCAGCATTGCTCGCTGAGCTCGACCTAGCCGACGAGCGCCGAGAGCTAGCCCTAGTGAAGCTAGCGAGCTATCAGCAATAAATCGTAAGACATTACAACAAAAAGGTTAACCCAAGGACATTTCGAGTTGGGGACTACGTCCTAGGGAAAGTCCGGGGCAGCGCAATAAAACCATCAGATGGCAAGCTAGGGCCAAACTGAGAAGGACCCTTCAAGATAACAAGAGACGATTTACAGGGCGCCTATCACTTGGAAATGATGGAAGGCAGAGAAATACCACGAGCATGGAACGCAGCCAATCTCAAGAGATTCTATTTTTAGATCTTTCTTTTATTCTTTTGTTATGGAACTAGAAGCTCATTTTCTTGTCATTAATGAAAATTATTTAAACGGTTGCATTCTAATGAGTAACAGCTATATGAGCTTTATCGCACATCTTTTCCAAATGACATGCAGATTGATCATTACACCATAGCAGGGGAGTGTCCCTCCTCAGGTCATCGTTATGAAACACGAAGGAACTCTTAGCATTGCCCCTGGCAATATATGAAGCCCTACAGGGGATCCTTAGGCAATATGACCAAATTTATACTGGTCATCAAACCTTCTTTGGTTGAATAAAATCCTGATCGGATGAAGCATCCAACACCAGGTGTGTCCTCGCCAATTGCCACACTTAGGCCTAAGGGAGTGTGACGACACGACCTAAAAGGTAAAGCGGTGCACAATGGTATCTCAATATTATACTGGACTGGGAGGACACTTACGTGATAATACAAACATAGAAGATCATAAAGGAGCAAGAATATGAAAAATATACTACACTTGTTTAGTCAAAAAATTCGCCCAAAACACAAATTTTATATTAATTCATTATATTTACAATAATAGTGATACATGTTTAGTCGGAGAGCTCGCCCAAAACATTTACACTACAAAAAATATACAGAGCAGCTACTAGCGAAACCTTAATGAGGATGAGGCCTCTGAGCAAGGTAATCAGCCACTTGGGCCCTTCGGCCGTCATCGGGTTGAGGGGATAACCCCTCCTCAACCTCGTTAGCATCCGACTCCAGCAGCTGCCGAGGGATGGCATCAATGGGTATCCATTGATCATCTCTCCGAAAGGGATTGGGCATTCGAGTGGAAGAGGAGATTTCATGGCGATACCAGAGCATTGAATTCCTTGAAACTTGCATCTCCCTCAATGCACTCAACCACACCCTGATGAAGGTGAGCTCCTCAAACTCTGTCAGCCTAGTCGGAGCATCTTGCCAACCCTGATCATAACCGTCAGCCCATACCCACTGAGGTCCTTTTTTAAACAGGTGTCGCAGCCGAGTAACATCCCTTTGAAGGCCCGCAACGATCACATATGCTCGCTGGACATCACCGCGAAGCTCTTCCATTTCCCTATCTCGAAGCTCTTCCATTTCCCTATCTCGAAGCTCTTCCATTTCCCTACCTCGGCTCCTGGTGCTCCTTCCAGCTCGCAGAACGGATGGACCAGTAGAACCCTGCAGCACAATAGGAACATCACTCGAGCCATCCCTAGCTCGCGATGAAGATGAGCCTTGCAGTACTGCAGGAGCAGTGCTCGTCGCATGCTCCCTAAGATGCGAGACCTCTCTCCTTAAAGCTTCATTTTCCTGCTGAAGCACTTCCCCAACCTGAATGATCTCAGAAGCCTCTAATAGCTTCGCTCTCAGTGCATTAACTTCCTCTTGAACTGAGGCACCAATGTCCTCCATTTTTTGAAGCCTATCCTTCAGCTTAGCGACGAGCTCAATTTGATCTATAAAGCGCTTGTTCCTCAGTCGCAGAGATTTACAAATCCTTACAAAAGTGTGACGAACTTCGGAGCTTACATTGGCCCCCAGCATCCTTCCCAATTGAGAAGTGGCAGGAATATAATCATCAATATCAATCAACTACAAGCAATAAAAGGGCAAAGGAGAGAAAAAGACAAATCAGTGCACTGAGAAAAAGAAACCTTTTCATTAATAAGGGTTAAAAGTACATCGAACATCGAAAAGAAAATTTACAAATAGAAAAAGCGAAAGTACAAAGTAATCCTAGAAGATAACTAGTTAGAAACCTCAGGTTGCTCAGAGGTCGATGGCTGCTTCCCTTTATCAGCATCAGCAGGAGCACCACCTTCAGCAGGGGTAACCTCTATCGCCACAATGAGGGAAACGTCACTAGGCAACGACTGAGAGACAGGCTCAACACCCTTAAGAGCAGGGGCAGGGGCATCTTTATCCATAGTCGGCTTCGGACCCGGGTCATGCTCGTCGAACAGAGGAGAGTCGATATCAACACCAGCAGCTAAGAGGGCCTTATTCCAACCCTTCTTGAAGTTCAAACGACTGATGTAGCCTATATGAACATCAGTGTCTTCATATGCAGCAGTCCACCTGGAGTTGTATGAATCCTCCTTGATGGTGGCTGCCTGGGACTCCTTCATCTTTAACTGCTCGGTCAGCACCTTGTTCTCCTCTATGACAGCCAGCTTACTTGAGCAAACCAGGTCGTAGGCTTATCACAGCTCTTTCAGCTCTTTAACTATTTCATCCTTCTCCCGATTGGCTGTAGTAAGAGCCAGGTCGAATGATATCCGAGTAGCATAAACGTCTTTAAAACCAGCCTTGAGCTTTGTACCCTTCAACCTCAAGGCAGTGTTTTCTTTTGCCAGCTCACCATTTTTCTTCACCAGCTCATCACGAGAATGATAGAGCATGGCGAAGTTGGTCATAAACTGCAAGAAGAAGAAGACATTAGAAAAAGGAAATAATGAAATTTATTGAAACATTGGAGAAAAGAAATAGTCTTACCAGGGCTAGCCTCTGGCTAGCCTGTAGGGCCAGTTGATCAGACCACAGTGCCCTTTGACGATCAACAGGAAGAACTACTCTCTCGAGTAGCGCAAGGGAAAACTGAGGAGAAATTACGACAGAAGCCCCCTCAAGCAGTGCAGATACCGGGACTAAGGCTTGCCTAGCCTTCGTCCTTGCCTCCATCTTCCTCCTCTCTTCCTCCTTCTCCCTCTCCATTCTTCTCCTCTCCTCTATTTTCTTCTTCTCCTCCACATTCTTCTTCTTCTCCTCCACCTTCTTTCTCTCCTCCTCCTTTTTTCTCTCTCTCTCTCTCTCACTTGCTCTTTTTCTTTCCTCTTCTTTTCCTTCTCCTGAGCAGAAGGACGAGAACCAGTAGCCACGGCTCCAGAGCTAGACTTCTACTTCTTCGACCTCTGGGCGAGGAACACATGATCATAATCATTATCCCGAATTAGATTCTTCCTTGGAGGAACCATCTCCTCGCTTGAACTGATGGATGTGCTCAACGACTCTCGAACTTCAGGAACTTCTCCACGTTCAAAAGAACTGCTACTACTGGAGCTCCCTTCACTCAAATTGCCTACAGAACCACCTGCGATATCGCTTTCAGAGCTGCTCTCCTCGTCGCCCAATTGGATAGGATCCGCAGCAATCTCTTCAGAAGTATCAAACTCAGGGATACTATCCATCGGCCTCGCTATAAAACTAGAGCCAACGTTTTTATATTCGAGTAGAAAAGCAGCAGACCGAGGATGCTCGCCGTCAGCTAAAGTCTCCCTGATATTCCAGGCCTTTACCAATTCGGAGATATGAACCTCATTGAGAGCAGGTTCCAAATTCTTCGACCTCGCTGAAGAAAAAATAGAGAAAAGTCAGAAAGATCACAACTCAACAAAAATTAAAAGAGAAGCAAAGTCTACCTATGTATTCTTCCCCATAAAAGGGAACAGAGAACCTATCAGACCTCGACCCTTCAAACTGGGGAGAAAACTGTTAAATTCTAGCAAGGAAGCCCTCTTGCCAATAGTCCTTATGGGAATCAGGTAGGTTTACTACCAATACCCTATTAGGACTCCTGGCTTTGAGGTAAAGGACACCAGAACTAGTCCGAGAAAAAGAATAGCAAAAGCAGACCTCAGCAAGCCCTAACTTGGTACCATATAATTGATTTATTCTATGGATGCCATTAATTATCTTCCACACATTGGGCGAGCACTGTGCAGTAACAATATTGAAATAGCTAAAGAAGTGTAAGAACAGATCGTTAGGAGGAAAAGTGAGTCCCCCTTGGGAAAGCAACAAAACATGGAGCTAATGGGCATCCTCTACCTCTCTAACGTTTCTAGGGGGAAGCGCAACACTCAATACCTACCCACTCTGGGATGTTTATAAACTTCCTAAATTTGGAGACCTACCTATTCCCAATCTTCGCCATTGGGAAACCCTAGAAAACTATAAATTCAAAGAGAAAGTACGAAGAAAAGGCACAGAAGACTTACAAGATGGAAGTTCGACTCGAACGATGAAGAAGCACGAGCCCGAATAACAGGGAAACAATGAGAATGGAGACTGAGAGAAGAAAGTACGAAGCGCTAGAGCTCACAGGGAATGGAAAAATGCTGGGAAAGTTGAAACGAAGGACGAAAAATGACTGTTCTAGAAAACCTTTAAGTGTTGCTAATCATAGTGCACAGACCACGAAGCGGGTGCCGCCAGAATCAATTCCCCAACTTTTGAAGAGTTGCGCGATATATGAAACAGCCATTATGACTAATCATTTAAATTTATCTAGCCCAAAACGTGGCCCAACAAACTTAGGGGCAATTGTGGGTACCCGAAATAAAGATAATGGGCCTGGACGAGTAGCCCAATTCTAGCGGCCCAAAATCTAGACCCCCCATCTCTTATTTGATTATGATCCGGTCTCTTCCCACGTTCCCATTAAGGGAGGTTCTAGGGAGAGATGGAAGATGTGGGAGAATCCAACACCCCCACTTACCAAAATGTACATGTATATATTAAACCCTAGGTCCGGGGCAAAGGACAAGTTGTATTCTCTGTAACCACTCTCCGGAGTATATAGAAATTACATTGACTGCACCACTGTGGACGTAGGCACATCTTTGTCGAACCACGTACATCCTTTGTTGTGTGATTGTCATTTTATATTCCTTACTCTTGCTTGGTGATTGCCTTTCTCCTATCTATTTGTGTTGCATAATAATTGTCACCACAAAACCCATGAAATAAATTTGGGAAAATTGATTTTGAGTTTACAAATTGATGTATTGTTAACTCTTGATGACTTCTAGTGTTAAAATCATATTAATGGTGTGTATAAATGGTTAGAAATGGTAAAAGAGAGTTTAATTGGTTTTAGGGTTTAAATCAGAGAGAAATTGTTCTATCCCATAAAATAATTGATGTGTTAGTTATAAATCAGTGATTAGATGATTATATTGTTGTTGGTTGAGATTAGAAACAACAAAAATGGAGGTTGGGATGATATTCGGGATTTTTAGAGAAGATGAAATCGCCCAAACAGTGAGCTCCGAACAGGGAAAATCGATTCGCATAAGGAGACCTGTAGGACTGTCTTAGGGCGAATCGATTCACATTTAGAGCAAATCAATTTGCATCTTGGAGACCTGAGTACTGATCCTATCCGAATCAATTCGGGTTTAGACTAAAACTGGCTGAATCAATTCGCGTTTAGGGCGAATCGATTCACATTAGCAGGTGTTGGAAATTTCTCTTCCCTAAATGTAGGGGGAGTTAAATCATAAATTGGAGATTATTGTAGGGGATTCTAGGTGTGATATTACGACTCCTAGATAATGGAATTGAGGGTGAGTAAACCTTGGGTTGGAAGAGAAAACCTTGGATTAGTTGAGTATACAATCCGGGGGTATGGATTTAATGAATGTTTACGACGAGTAACATTCAAGAGAAGTCTTCGGCAAGTGTGTTTATATATTTATACATAGAGAATAAATATGGGTCGATTACATTGGAGTGAATCATAGGATGTGAGTAGGATTGAATTTCGGATATGGGCTAGAGAGGACTAAGCTGCTATTCGGTACGTCTATTGACGACTATTATTATAGGTGATGCGATTCCTATGGAATTAAGATAAGTCGCGTGTATACTTATTTAATTATTATGAATCGATATATTCAGGTTTATGTATAAATCCTTAAAAGTGATTAAGGTAAGTTAATATTAAGTAAGATAATACTTATAGTTTTAGTAATTTAAGTGTGTGAATACTTATATACTATTACGAATGGGAACATTCGAGATTCTAGGTATCGCTATGAGAGTTTGGCAATTATAGCCAGGGTATATTGAGAAATGATATATATTATATATACGGGTGTTGTTATAGAATATATATGATATGGTTATAAATATATCGGAATGTGAATGATATATTTATGTATACATATATCTCTAGTGCTATCTAGGGAGGCTTCGCGATGTGGGTGAATCCCCTGGCTTGAGGAGTAGGGAGAGTATAGTCCCCAGGTCATATCGTCCCGCATATGGGTGCGATGATGATTCAACTTTCAAGAGGGAATATGACCACCTCCACCAACTAGTATTTTTACCATGATCTTGAGTGAGCCAGACTTGGTACCTGGGTTAAGTTGTGTATACCCGGATGATGGTAGCACTTTTAGACCGCGTCCTCGAGTTATAGCTCGGTGGGATGGTTATTATACTTATGGTTGTGATATAGGAATAAATATACTTGTTGCGTATAGTATTTTTCTCGTTTATGAAGATGTGAAATCATATAATTTAGACTTGGGTAAAGTGTAAAATGAATAAAAGTTTATTCTTCTTCCGGGAGATTTATATCCGGATTTATAAAGATGCGATTCATATATTAAAGCGAATTATATATACGGGATATTATATACTAAAGTGAAAAATGGTATCTTAAACTAGTGAAAGTTTCGAAATATGAACGCTATATATATATATATATATATATATGATTATATTTATTAAAGCTTAGGTGATAGCTTACGATATAACTATATGATATCACGCCGGGCAAGTAATAGTTGTGAGAATTCAGAGGAAGGGTGAAAAAGATTAGTTAGGCAGGGTTGCTTAACTAGGTTGTTTAAAACAATGTATACGATAGGTGTGCACTATTAGAGGAGTGGTGAGGTGTATCTCATGAGAGTGAGATACCATTTTAAATATGAGAGATTTCATAATTTAAAAATATAGCATTTGATGAACTTGCTAAGTATTTTCAAAACTCGTGCTCTGACTCGTTTCTATATTTTCCCTCTCTTGCTATATATGTATATATATTAGGTGTCCAGACACATGGATGCTTGGATGATGATTCTTTCGAGTCAGAGGTTTGCTGCAGCAGCTGTTGATGCAAGCAGGTTTATTTTTTACGCTTTTATCCTTGTGATATAGATAGGAGGTACTATAGAAACACTCGGGCTGGTAGCCCAACTGTATTCATTTATTATTTTACCGCATTTTAGGTTGCGGCATTTTGATTTGGTTGTATTATGTTGTACCGAGATTTCGGTTTCATCATTTCATTTTAGTTGTGGTATATAAACTGTGTGTTTATTTTACTCGGTTGGTCTGATTAAAAAGATTAGTTAAATAAAATTTTGACGCCAGCCTAATAAGTTATTAGTAATTGAATTGGTTTTCGACAGTGATGATAAGAATGAACCATATGAGATTCCTGTTTTAATCTGGTATATGATTGATCACTTGGTATTTTTTTAGGCGGGGTGTCACAGGGGTCCACATAATAAAGCCTCATCGCATAGATGCACAATTAGTTGTACGCTGATGTCAAAGAAAAATATGTTTCTAAGACACTACTCGCCTTTGCTAAAGTGTCTTTCCCTGCCTTAATGTGCTTTATGTTTACCACTTCTGCACATAATAAGGAGAAGCACAAACTAATCTTCACAATTGTACCGTGGAGATCTTTGTGCTCAGAAAAGTAATGCCTAAACAATAGAGATATTAGTTGAATGATGATGTATCAGTCATGAGACTTGCACTATTTTAATAATTTGTTGGGTAGCTTATATCCATGCACAAATTACCAAAATAACTAGTCGGAGACTTCAAGTTGAATTACGTGTCTAAAAGGACATTTTTCTCACTCGTATTAAAAGCGAAATCACCCGCAGGAATCGAATTTCATCTTATTATAAGTTTATTTGTTAACCATAATTTTTTTCATCTCCTTTAGATCGCGACAAGCCCCCTCAATATTTTTCGAATGAGATCCATCCAGACATGTTTCTATCAGATGTTCTGCAAAATTCTTGTTCATGTGCATCACATCAATTATATGACTTACATAATGCTTTTCCTAATATAAAAAGTTAAATAAGATTGACCATCTCGACCATGCCTTCATTTTACTAGGATCTTTCAAGTATAATCTAGCTTTACGCTTCTAGCCTGCCACTGCAAACTTATTCCCCAAAGTTTCATATTTCTCTTTCTCCTCGATTTTATAACCAAAAATTCGAGCAAGTTCCATCCAACGCTCGTGATCGACAGATAAAATATTAGATCCGTTGTTCCTAAAAGGGCGTCTGCATCTTAACACTATAATGTAGGCAAGAAGATTCAGTTTCTTTCCCACATATGAAACATCCATAATAACCATGAACATTGTAACTAGACATGGTCTCATAGGTAGGAAAGTCATGGATCGCATAGAACACCATTGCTTTAAGTGTGAACCTTTCACCCTTGCGTCAAACGCCTTCATCCCACATTTCTTTAATTTCCTGAATTAGTGGGGCTAATAAATTATCAATATCGTTGCAGGGAACCTTTAGTCCGGGTATCAACAAGTATAATAATGTGAACTCTTTTCTCAAGCAAGTGTTGGATGGATACTTAAAGGTGCCATGAGAACTGACCAATAACTCTAATGAGAGCTTAAATTATCGAAAGGGTTATACCGATAAGTTGATAATGCAAGACATATATTGCATGGTTCCTTTACAAATTTATGGTTTCGTGCATTTGAAAGTTGCCTATTGTGAATTAACTGTATGGTGCATGAGATTCCCACCCACTTCCGCTCGAGTGTGTCATGTCATGGCCTCTGATATCCGTGGTACAGTAAAAAACCTTTTTAATCGTGGCCTGAGGGGAAAATACTTCAATACCTTTTGTGGAACTTGCGAGCACTTGCAAAAATTATCAAGTTTGTATTTTCCACTCTCACAAACCATATATCTTTGCTCATTGCATATAAGACACTCATCCTTTAGTTCGTGTTCATTGCGGTAAAATATATAATCATACTTTTATGGATGAATAGATTTTTACTTCAAACCCAAATCCTTCAATCTCTTCTTCATGCTCGGATAACTATATGGTAATGTGTTCTATTTCAGGGGAATTTCATTAGCCCACTTATGAATTCTGGTTACGTTGTTGCGCAATAAACCAAATTGACTCTTTAAATTATGCAAACCATTGATTTCATACAATACCGAGATCTTATTCATAATTTTTTATTCAAAGTTATAATCGAATCGGCTTTCAACCGTATGTATTCCCGATCTTCGGGTAATTCGGCATCAACTTATTCGTTGACTTGGTCCCAGCGGGGTTTTATTACACGACTAGGTTCTGGTAATTCTTCTAAAACATGTGGTATATTCTTTTCCCCATAGAATGTCCATATCTTATAGTCTTGTGACGTACTCATATTAGTAAATGGAATTCAATGTCTTTGAAATACTAAAATTCGTCTTTCATACAATGGTTGAATGGATACATAATCTTATCATTGTTAAGGTTATTATCTGTATATCTAACAAATTTATGGACGCCATTTATATGATTATCAGAGACTTTATTACTCTCTCTCATCCATTATTTTTACTGTGGGAAAACCATTAAATAGTCTTCAAAATTCAGGTCACCTATATAAATAGGTTGAAATGAAGATCATGTTGGATACAAGAACTCTCACTTTATTATTCAAGAAAATTCATTTAACCCAAGCAAATTCCTTCAACCCAAGGAAATTCATTCAAATTCATTCAACTTGAGAATTAAATAAATATGAAATAAAACCAAATAAATTTAGATGTTATTAAAACCCAACGAATTAAAATTTAAATAACTTATGATGTCAATAAACATCCCACATAATTAAAACTTTACAAACTTGTTCCTAAATAAAACATTGTTCATACCCTAATCCCGAACCGACCAAGAAATATAACAATTATAATAATATTTTAATAGAGGCCCTTTACGGGAGTTAATATGCACAAGCTACTCTATGAAATCATTGTATATTTTTATCAACCAATATGTGTGTCTTACCCACCTACAAAGGGCGGCTATGGACAAGTGTTCCTGCATTCATGGAGCGTGCACGTGCCAACGACTCTCTATTGGACAAATCCCTTAAATAATACTCCTCACCATAGTCACCGTGCATGGATGAAGATGATCCATGGAATGTTGCAGGAGGAGGCGCTTGGGAGGGAAATGTTACAGGAGCTGGGGCTTGAGAGGGGAAACCTTGAGGCGTAGGATAGGGGAATGTTTGAGGAGGCATCTGGAAGGGAAACCTTGTTGTTGAGTTAACAATTGGACCAAACCCTTGATTTTATTAGTCAGTATTACCAAGTTTCTTGTAACATTACCCAGTTCCCTCCTAAGCTCTAACATCCCTCCTTTTGTCTGGCTCAAAATGCGACTCTTCATTAAAGAGATCTCGTCCAATAGAGGTGCAGTGTGATGTAATTTTCTACTTGACATATGTGAGTCCACACCTCTTGTCCTCCCCCTTTTGTCCTTCCTAAATATCTTGGATAGGGCATGTAATTGAATGTCATAGGGGTTGCACTGGGACTAATATCTCATCATGCCTTCGATCGTTTCATATAGCATAATATTACAGTTAGGACTATGATTTTAATGTTATTTTATTATAACGTGTATATATATGATAACTAAATTTAAACTAACCTAAGCCGGAGTCAATTTGTCTCAAAATTTATTGGTCGCTTTATCCCGTTGGGAATACAAGTACAAGTTGATCCAATTAGGGGTTTTACCTTCTTTCCAAGTCCCCTTGGTCCCATTCATCCTCCATATCATCATATGATTTTGTCCTAAGTTTGTGGATATTAAATTTCTTTGCCCTCTTATTTTTATTTGTCTCCTTCTAGATCAGTTTTTCCTTACGGGTCTCATTATCCTAGAATTTGTTTCATATATCGACGGGAATTTGAACATTTGGGGGATCTTTGTCTTTCAACCCCAAAACATTGAAACTTCTTTCCCATTTGGGAGAAAATTCTTTCGAAGGTTCTTTAGATAGGTTTTCATATATTCACTTACTCGGGAAATAACCTTTGCCTTCAAATGGGTGGGAATAAAAAACGCTTACAAAAGTGTTATACCACATCATACTTTATGGTTTCATTAACCTTTTTTCAGTTGTCTGAGCCCACTATGCCCATGGTCATCTTTTTGAGAGACAAGAAACAAGCTTTAAAAATATGTCCATCTTCTTTATTACCTGTAGGATTACCGAATTTGGAGAATGAAATGGGATTCTTATCATTTACTTGGGATTCCTCGATAGAGGGAGGTATGGGTGTTGGATTAACAGTGATTTGTTGTGTTTCATGTCTCGTAGATGAGGTGATAGACTAAACCATTGGTGGAGTAGAGTATTGCCAACCTGCAGATGATAATAATTAGGGCTAGGGTGTAGGAGAGGATCAAGTTGGAGGCATTTTTTTATTTGGTCGATTATCTCCATTACTGCTCGACATTACCTACAATAAAAAAAATTAGTGAGAAATGTTTGATAGTCATGTTTACGACTATATATATGTATATACCTTTTCAATAACATTTAAAGTATGCTTGACTTGTTTGATTTCCATCCAATCGGTATTAGTTTTTAAAAAATTATCAAATTTTGAATGCGGCCAACTGAGAAAAAGTGTATCTATGATTGAATTATAAAGGTACATGCCATGAACTTGGAATCCATTATTCTTCAACTTATTTGCAAGATCATTTTCATTGTATATATGTCGTGAGACGTCACAATATGGATGAATGCTCTCTTTACGAAGTTGTATCCAAAATGGATGAATTTTGTTTTCTGTTTTTTCTAATAGTGTCACCAACGTAGTGCCCTGTTGCGATTATGAAGGCGAAATATATTCTATACTGCTTCATCCAAGCATTCTGGCAAGGAAGATCGAATATGATCAAACATATATGCTTGATAGAGATCAACATCACGATTTGTAAGGTAGTTAAATTGTTCAATTTTCTTATTCCTATACATGTAATTAGGAGTTCCCTATACATGGCACGCAATAATAATGGATGTTTTAATGTGGATAAATTGAAAGCTATCGTACTCTTGTTGAACGTAATTATTACCATGACTCATTTTTCTTGAGAAAATATATAAAAGAAAGGTGTGAATTTGAGTCCTAGAGGTAGTAACTTTAATTAATCCTAAACTCATTAAAATTTTCGAACATATCAATCAAACACAATAAGTCCAATTTAAGTTCATTTTAATTAAATTAATCCTAAAATTACTATGTGCCCTCCAAATGTGCAAGCCCTTCTAATTATTTGTGTTCACCCAAACATCAACCACTTAAGGAAGGGTTGGACAAGACCACAATATGTTAACCAAAAATATATATGCATTAATATTCATTCGCACAATATCAACAAGTCTAATTTAAGTTCATTTTAATTAAATTAATCCTAAAGTTACTATGTGTCCACTAAATGTGCAAGCCCTTCCACCAATTTGTGTTCACCCAAACTACAACCACTTAAGAAAGGGGTGAACACGACCATAATATGTTAACCAGGAAGTTATAACTATATATAAGACTATGTTGCATAAAAGAAAATATAAGTAAAATTCTCTCAATAACGAAAGGACCTAGAATCCGTTGAGCTTCAATAATTGTTCTTCAATTGCATGCACACATAAAATGAGAAGAAAACATGTTAATATATTATTGAATCTAAAATGTTTCCGAATTACTCTCTTCTAAACATATAATTTATATATCTCATATTTCTCAAAACTTTTATATAGGTAGAAAGTGTATACATTATGTATACGTGTATGTGTTATACGTGAGCGTGTATACGTAAATATATGTGCATGTGTGAGAATATGTGTATATATGTGCACTAGTGTGTGTATATTTGTATATATGTGTGAAATTGTGTGTAGATATGTGTGATTGTGTAAGAGTATATACATATATATGTGTGTGTTTGTGTGTGTGTGTGTGCGTGTGTGCGCGCGCGCGCGTATGTGTACCGGTGTGAGTATATGAGGGACTTCATGTATGTATAGGAATTTATGTATTTATATATGCATTTTATCATGAATCATTTCCCTTGTAGTTTATTATTGATTTGTGCGAGTGTAAATGTGTCTATATATGTGTGAGACTGTTTTAAAGTACATGTATATATATATATATATATATATATATGTGTGTGTTAATCTACGGATTATGTGTGTGTTTGTCTCCCCCTCTCTGTATGTGTGTGTGTGTATATATATATATATGTGTGTGTGTATGCGTGTGTGTGTGTGTGTATATATATACACACACACACAAAGAGAGAGAGATGAAATGAAATTCCAGCCCTAGAGTTTTTTTTCTACCCAATGCATGGTCACGGTTCCAAACCGTGACCCCTGCTGTGACCAATCAGATGGCCACGGGTCCCAATGAATTGTCACTACTAGAAACTGTGATCCCTTGTGTCATTTTATCCTGATCACAATCCCTAATCATAACCATTGGACTGTGATCAATTTGAATTAAATGATTGTCACTGTCAAGGCTCACTATTCAAAATCGTGATTATAGTTTGTATAGTTTGGTCACAATCTAAAATCGTGACCATCCACTTGACAAAAATGGTGCCAACTTTCCTTACCAAATTGTTATGGTTGGGTTAAAATCTTGAGTCGTGATCATTATGGTCACGGTTTGGAACCATGACCAATCCCCTATTTAGGTCACCCTTACCCTTGGTCATGGATTTTTACCTTGGCCATGGATTGGGAGTGTGACTACGTGACTGTGTCCATTCTCGATATATGGCATCTTGTAGAGTTCTCATGTGACTTTGGGTGTAAAATGTCAAAATAGGTAGTAAGATTCGTTGGCAAGATGCAAGAGGCCGTGTATTTATTTGGTTAAACATAAGGAAGTGTGTTTTCATAAAAAATAACATGTCTTGAAATAAATACTTTTCTTATAAAGGGTTGATAACTATATACCCTTTGTGGAGTAAATTCAAGCCAATAAACACACTTGTGTGAGCTTTGGGTGAATTTGTGTTGGTTTTTACTTCGAAGGCATGGGAAACACTTGCAACCAAATAGTTTTAATAATGCATAGTTAGGGTATTAACCAAATAATTTAAAAAAATGAAAGTCTTGTGTAACTTGGAAGAACAAAGTCTACTAATTAAATATACACAAGGCGAAAGCTTCTGCCCACAAAAAGGTAATTTAGAGTGAAATAAAATCATTAAATCAGTTGTCACTATATGTCTATGCTTCCTTTAGACACCTCCATTTTGCTCAGTTGCTGACAGACCTGATATGTATCGAAATATTCATGGTTATCTAAATGAGATTTAAGTTGATTACTAGCAAAATCTCCCCCACCATCATATTGAAATAAGTTTATTTTTCTTTCAACTTGGGTTTTAATCATTTTTTGAAAATTGAGAAATGTTTGGAAATATTCAGATTTATTTTCAATGGACAAAACCACATAAATCTTGTACAATCATCCACAAATATCACATAATGTTGAATGCCTTGTGAGGATTGGATTGGAGCAGGCCCCAATAAATCACAATGTATTTTCTCAAATGGAGTATGAGAAATTTTATTATTTAATTAAAAAGAAAGTTTACAACTCCTACCCATTTGAAGGAATTTCGGTCCAATTGGAAACTTTTATTAGACATTTATTTTGACACAATATTTCTAGAAAATTTGAATTTAGGTGCCCTAATCTTTCATGCCACCAGTGGACCATTGCATTATCGCCTTTAATTGTGACAAAAGCTGCTTCTAAAATGGCCTCTTTATTTTCATACTCCACTTTATTTTCATCAAGATCATAAACATTGTCTGTCCTACTCCCTTTTACTCATATTTTACTTGTTTAAAATAACAAAGTTAGAGTCAGAAAATTGGAGACTACAATCACAATCCTTTATTAGTTGACTGATTTTTTCTTAAGTTGGGAACAACTAACCCATTTTTAAGTTTTTAAATTAGCAATCACTTGGTGATCCCCATTGTTTGTGATATCCAGTGAGGAGCCATCACCTAACATTACTTTGTCTTTGCCTTTATATGAATATAAATATGAAAAGTTTCCTAGATTATTTATCATACTAGATTTTAACCCTGCGCGACGCAAGCATTTTATAGTGATATTTACAGTATATATATATATTAACATGAATAAGTATACTTAGTTTGAAAAATAGATCGATGTGGAATTGAGAGCGAAGTATGATAACAAAAACATGATCTGGATCTAGGATAAAAAACATGTAAAAATAAAATCTTTGGAAATAACAATTGAATACATACAAAATATGAAATATATTACATTACTTTCCTCATGAGTTTTCAAAATGCGAAAGAAGTCAAGTAAAATAGCACAAACACATAGCACCTATTAAACAAAATATATAGCAAATAATATGTTTAAAAAATTATAGTTATTCAGTAGACCATTTTTTCAGGAAAAAAAGTTTATATTATCCAAAATGAAGCACCAACTATTTTATAATTTTGATTACAACAAAATAACTCAACTATTAAAATAATACAGGTTTAAAAACAACAAACCACAAACAGTTCTTGCAACAATCATGGCCTTTAAATATTAGTTACATATTGATTTTCCTTTCCTACGCTTTCTCTTATTTCTCAAATATTTCCCTTATACGTCTTCCAATTAAAAAAAAGGAAATTCAAATGTTAATACAACCAAATTACAATTAAAAATTATTTAAGTGTTATTTATATCAAAACCAGTGGCAATCAAACTCGTAGTGCATGTCCCTGCATTCCTAAATGTTGTTGAAAATTAAATAGTGACGCATATGGAAAAATTAAATAGTACAACTCAGAAATGGAGTTTTAAGAAAAAAAATGAAATAAATAAACACTAAGACAAAAGTAAATGAAAAAATCCAATAAAAAGCTCCTACAAAAGTCAACTATGGTGCGGCAAAATTTTGTAAATGAATACAATTGGAGTAGGTGTGGTTATTCGAAAACAAAATGTTGATATTATGGCGGCATTATCAAAGCGGATTAAACTACCGTTAGACTCTGGGGTTGCCGAGGTTATAGCAACTGTGGAAGCAACTGAATTTGCATCAACTTATGGATGGAAAAATGTGGAAAGAGAAGTTGACTGTTTAAACTTTGTTCAAGAACTACCAAGTAAAGAGGAAAATTACTCCTTGATCTATAATTACATTCATAAAGTAAAAGAATTAGTGAGAAGATTGGATCATTGTGATTTTATTTATGCTCACAGAGAAGGTAAGAGAGTTGCTAATGCTTTGGCTAAATACGCTGAAATGTTAAGGAGTAAGTAAAATGAAAAGAGGAGCCTCCTTCCCTTGCAAAGGATGCCCTTTTGAATGATAAGGTTTTCAGTTGAGTTCTAATGAGAAAGTTTACATTAAAAAAATTGAGGAAAAAAACTTAAACTGTCCATTTCAAATGCAAAGGCGCCAACAAATGAGGAAAATAAAAATTCAATCTCACCTATCATACCATAATGCACGTCTAGGGCTTAATGTGATATGACATTTTACGGTTTACAATATTTTCATCTATGACTTGCTTGGAGATATCTACATATATTTGGATTTCACATGTTTTAAGGGTGTAAATCTCTGTCAACCCTTATTTGATTTGTATTAAGAGTAAGGACTCCAAAATTCCAAAAAATCTCTAAAATTTAATTATGGGGAAAAAAACTCTTTACCTAAAGTGTGAGAGCAACATTTTTGAATTGGGTGATGAATTTTATAATTAGAATGCAAGTTTTCATCAAGACCAACTATTTAGATTTAAAGAATAAAGACCACCTCATCTCTTTAGACCAAAAAGACAATAAGACATTTGGTTGAACATAATGCAAACAACTTTTGCACATATATTTATATAAGCATAAAGAAGATAAAATAACAAAGAAATTTAACTCAAAGTTAATGAGATTAACGAAATAGAAAATTCAAAATTTAGTAGAATTTTTTTAGCTGTCTTGTTGAAACATTTCATCAAATAATACAAATACAACATGACTAAGTCCTTGTACTTATGTTCAAATTACTTGTCAGTATCCATTAAGCAACATATATGTACATCAAAATAATTAGAATTATGAAATGATCCTTTTAAGGTAATTTACCAACATAATAAAAGGAGTGGAAAAGAAATTCATACCCTTTTTATTTACAGTTTCTTTATAGATGATCTTATACGGTGTCTAGTACACATTTGTGGTTGTTAATTTTCACATAATAAAATTGTAAAAAAAAAGAGAGATGTCTGGGTGAAGAATTTTGATGTGAATCACTAAATTCTAAAAGGTGAAAAACAAACCTTAATAAAGTATCAGTTACACTGTCATATATTTACTCCTGGAAATATGAACAAAAATCAGTAATCTCTGTAAAATTAATATGGATTTTGATTATGGAAGAAGGGAAATAAACATGCTCGATGGATTTGATCTTAAAAATAGAATTGGACAGTGGTATGAAAGGGAGTGACTAAACGATATTAAGCAATAGACTGAAATGTGAAAAGATATTCTCTTTGGGATTTATTCTTAATTACAGCTCTAAGTAAAGCCACATAGCAAAGTTAAAAGACTAGACACTATTTTTAAATTTGTATATTATATAGATGAGATGTAGCACCTGAATACATGTAGAGTGAGTTGTTGTTTGGTTATTGATTCACCATGGTTGCCAAGGTGGTGTTATGATTATCATCTTGTAGTTGATAGGTGTAATCCCATATATAGTAACATATCATTACTATCTGGTTTGTTCTCCGACAAATTTGACAACCTACTTTTGACTCTTTCTCCGACATTGCTTTGTTTGGACCAACTTGCATATGTTTATTATTTGGTTATGGATAGTTTATTTTCCTTTGCCAAAAATTCTGCCTTGGTTCATAAGAAGGTCTTTACTGTTTCCCAAGAGATTTAAATCCTCCTCCTTTTAAGTTAAAATAAATTATTTAGCCATATGACCCATAATTTCCTCTATCGCTATAAGACCTTCCTCTTCCACCATTATACCATAGAAAATGATATATTTTTTCTCCAAATGCAATTGAATGATCTGTTTAAAGTTGGTTTTTTTTCTTTGGATGTTTTCTTATTTTAAAACCTTGTAGTGGGTATATTAGTTGAGTTAATGTATGATAAGGTGATTTATCGAGCATCTCTGTTTGAAAAGTCTAGTATTTAGGTCTTAAACCTTTGGCAAAAATGATTCCCTTAGTATACTCATCCATAGTTTTGTGTATGGCAGTTAGGGGTGCACAGCGGAACCAAAAAAATCGATAAACCAAACCAAACCGATTGTATTAGGTTGGTTTGGTTTTTTAGATTATTGGTTCGGTCCCGGTTAAAAAAAAATCGATATTTTTGGTTTGGTTCTAAGTTCCACTATAAATCCAATCTGATCCAATCCGGTACTCGAACCAACCCAAACCAATATGAATTGATCTGGTATATTTTATAAATGTAATAAATATATATATCAATATTTTTTTAATATTTAAATACTAATGCTTGGAGAAAGCCTAACATTTTAAATCTCACGACCAATACCAAACCCCAAATCCCCTCCCTCTCTCATCTTCCTCTTCTTTTCCACGCCCCTACCTTTTCTTCTCCAAGGCGACGGCCAAATATGACTTAGACCAGACCCAAAATAGCTCAAATGAAATCAAAAACCATCTGACACCGAAAACCATCTGCGATGGAAATCGAAACCAACTAAGGCCATCTTCCAGCGAAATCATCGTCCAACAAAATCATCTTCTGGTGAAACTCGAAACCAACTCATATGCGACAAAGATCTGAAACCAACGGAGATTCGATCAAAACATCTTCCGGCGAGTTTCGAATCCAACTCATATCATACTGAGATCTGAAACCAACTGAGCTCTGATAAAAATCAACTAAGATATGAAGTCAATTGATATAATATTGTGTATTTTGTAAGCATAACTTGTATTATTTATCACCTAAGTTGGATTTATATTATTTTAACTTGTATTTTTATCAATTTTGTAACTTTTATTTGCTATGGATGTTAATATGTCAACAAATGAGGCTGATTTTACTCATTTTTTTTATCGTTATTATGTTATTGGGGACCAAAATAAATTGACATTATAAAAATTATTTTTGAAATAAGTTAATCTTAATATTTCACTAATAAGAGATACGAATTTGGAATAAAAAATTGATCCGAACCAATCAAGGAACCATTGGGTCAATTTGGCACAACTCTCAGTTCGGTTCTAGTTCCAAAAATTTGGAACCGATCAATCTCAGTTCGATTCTCGAGTTAGTATCAAAATTGAACCAAACTTAACCGTGTGCACCTCTAATGGAAGTTAGCCCATCATAAAGACCTTTGAACTCCCTCATATATTCATCTATAGTTTTTCCTTACAACTTGATGTTTCAGAGTTGCTCCTTTAATTGAAACTCTTTGTCTTTGGGCACTTGTAACTAAGTTTCTTTTAAAAAATCCAAACTTCTTTTACATTATCGCATTCAATGATTAGATATATGCATTCACTACACCAAAAACTGGAAACTGGAACGGTTTAAATAGTTCCAAACGCAATCTGGCACGGTTCCAAACCGTGCCAGAATCAGGGGTGCCAGATTTTTTGGCGCGGTTTAAAACCGTGCCAGATTTCCCAAACTGGAACGCTTTTGGCACGCTTTTAAACTGTGCCAGTTTTTTTATCTAGCACACTTCTAAACCGTGCTAGATGTTAAATCTGGCACACTTTTGGCACATGTCGAAACCGTGCCAAATTGTCTCTTTTCTAGCACGCTTTTGACACGGTTATAAAGCGTGCCAGATTGTTTTATAAGCATTCTCATTTTTATAAATTGGCACGGTTTAAAACCGTGCCAGATTTTTCAATTAATAAAAAAAATAATAATAGGAAACAAATCTGGAAAATCTGCAAATTCCAAATCTGATAGAATAAATATTTATTATTTGCAAAAAAAAAATCAAGAAAATTCACAAATTATGAATTTCGCATGTTATTGATAAACTAATGTGCGTACAAACTTTAAAAAGTTACAAAAGCTAATAGTTCCCAGATAAAAAAAATTGGGCAGAGTTTTCTCTATTTTTTGAGCATTCCAAAACCTGCTAACATAAAATCTTCCCATATAAAACCCGCACGGCCATAAAAGTCGACAATAAAAACTACTATAGCCAGTACGGCCATAAAAGTAAACAATAAAACTACTAAACTCTGCTCGGCAATAACACAAAAAATAGAATCCTGAATATTAACGACACTAAATAAATAATCCCCTTGTGGTAAAGCATTGACTTCTTCGTGCGTTCCAAGTGGATAAAAGCTAGCGATCAAATGTCATCCTAAAAAAAAAATAAGATAAAAAAGATACGATATTAGTAACCAAGTCATTTAAAAAAAAATCATATTCAAGCAGAAAAATTGCATATACGAGTCACAATTATTATTATATTCTCAACGGCCTGTTTGAGGGTTGGTTTGAGTTTTCACCCTTTAACGACCTGTTTTTAAGTTTAAGTGTTAATTTTTTAAAATTATTGTCATATTCTCAAACCAGGAGATCCGGGACTACGCGGTCAGTTTGTACAAGTTACATTGATCCCGTGCGAGGTGTTCGTGCCTCATACGAGTCCGTTTGGGGGTTGGTTTGGGTTTTCAGCCTTTAACGGCTTGTTTTTAAGTCTAAGTGTGATTTTTGCAAATTATCGTCATATTCTCAAATCGGGAGACCCGGGACCACGCGATCAGTTCCTATAAGTTACATTGGTCCCGTGTGAGGTGTTCGTGCCTCCTACGGGGTCATTTGGGTGCTGGTTTGGATTTTCACCCTTTAATGGCATGTTTTTAAGTATAAGTGTTGATTTTTACAAATTATCGTCATATTCTCAAATCGGGAGACCCGGGACCATGCGGTCAGTTCTTATAAGTTACATTGGTCCCGTGCGAGGTGTTCGTGCCTCCTACGGGGTCGTTTGATGGCTGTTTTAGGTTTTCACCCTTTAATGGTTTGTTTTCAAGTCAAAGTGTGATTTTTGTAAATTATCGTCATGCTCTCAAGACGGGAGATCCGGGACTATGCGGTCAGTTCCTATAAGCTACATTGGTCCCGTGCGAGGTGTTCGTGGCTCATACGGGTCCGTTTGGGGGCTGGTTTAGTTTTTTACCCTTAACGACTTGTTTTTAAGTCTAAGTGTTGATCTTTGCAAATTATCGTCATATTCTCAAATCGGGAAACCCGGGACTACACAATCAGTTCCTACAAGTTACATTGGTCCCGTGCGAGGTGTTCGTGCCTCCTACGGGGGCGTCTGGTGGCTGTTTAGGTTTTCACCCTTTAACGGCCAGTTTTTAAGAAGTGTTATTTATGAAAATTATCGTCGTATTCTTAAACCGGGAGACCCGTGACTACGCGGTCGGTTCATACAAGTTACATTAGTCCCGTGCGAGATATTCGTGCCTCTTACATGGCCATTTGGGGGCTAGTTTGGGTTTTCACCCTTCAACGGCTTGTTTTTAAGTCTAAGTGTTGATTTTTGCAAAGTATCGTCGTATTCTCAAACCGGGAGACTCGGGACTACTCGATGAGTTCCTACAAGTTACATTGGTCCCGTGCGAGGTATTCATGCCTTCTACGGGGTAGTTTGGGGGCTGGTTTGGGTTTTCACCCTTTAACGGCCTGGTTTTCACCCTTTAATGACCACAACACCTAAGCTAAAACAAATACTGATTTTTTTAGTAATAAGAGAAAAGCAAAAATTAACTAAGAATAAAAATAAATAATTCATTCCCATTTGAGAGAGAGAGAGACTGACAATGGAGGTATTGGTAACGTGAACCTTTGGCAAGAAACAAACTCAGATCGGACCTTTGGCAATGGCCTCACCTGTCCACCTTCGAATCTCCACCCTCCATCGACTTGCTCGGATTCGACCCTTCTCTCAATAACGACAATGTCTCCGATCTCGGTATCAACGATTTAGCCTGGGCCACGTGACCCTTCCTCCGTCGAAGCGAACCCGATTTCGGTGACCCATTCCTCCTGCGCCACGATGATGATGGAGGCTCCTTGGTTTTGTGGATGGAGGCGTGGAGGATGATGGAATGGGACGTGGAGGATGACGGATCGGGGGAGAGAGAGAGAGACGCTTAGGTTAGATAGAGGTTGAGGAGAGAGAGACTTAGGTGAGAATGAGTTTGGTCCCGACTAAAAATTTGGGGGTTTATTTTTTTAATTAAACGTACCCATATTTAGCACGGTTTAAAACTGTGTTATATTTTGGCACTGTTTTAAACCGTGCCAGATTATGAATAAATCGCGCCAGATTCTGGCACGGTTTTAAATCGTGCCAGATTCTCCTTGCCTAAGTGTGCCAGATTAGCATTTTTGGTATAGTGATTCTTCAAAACGTGCTCCAGAATTATAGCTCCTAAGGAAAAGGTGTTTTTCCTCCCATTATTGATGCTCCTTTGTTGCTTATTCTTTTTTTATGGGTGGGATTATTGTGTGATTAAATTTTCTACCTTCATTGTATTCATGAGTTTCATTATTTAAGCTCTCTAAATCAAGTAGTTTTAGAATGTGAGCTTTATGGTGACCATGGATATGAGTTGATGAAGAGAGAAGGTGGAAATAGTAAGGCCATTGGATGCCATAGATATTTGGAGATTTGGTACCATGAAAGCTTTTTATAGTTAGAGGAATAATAGAACTTTATTATTACTACAACTCTCTCATACATTTACATCACACACCGTGTCTTTCTTTTATAAACCAAATAGAAACTAATTTCCTTATTATATAATTATAGTTTCTATAGAAAGAGCTGTTGGAGACTAGTACGGTTGATCTTTATTTTGAACTGAAAGATGACTTGACTTGGTCGTTGGAGACTCATTTTCTCAATTGTTCGATACATATTGTTGTTAAATTGGTAATTGTGTTGACTATTTGACCTTAGTAATGTTTGTTTTCAGAGGAAATGATTCCTTTTGAAATGTTAATCCACTTTTACGTAATAATGGATGTGGGTTTTCTATTTTTATGGTCATTGGATCCTTACACCGATTTGGTTATAACATAACGGTTAATGTGAGGATTTTGTTGACACAGTGAATATTGGTTAGAAATGGCAATAACATAAATAATAATTATTATCATCTAATACTATTATTTAAAAATGGAGTCCTTAAAAGTGATTGTACCAAGGATTTAAAAAATCTACACTACATAATTTATTTCCTTCCTTTTATGTTTCTATCTGCCTATCTCTCTCGAAGATCTCTACATCTTAATATTATTTAGGGTCCGTTTGATTCGCACATTTGTCATGGCAAATGTCAAATCAGTGGGCAAATATGGCATTTGCCCACTTTTTGGTCTGTTTGATTCACAAATTTGCCTACAATCCATTTGCCTATGTACAACACCTCTAATGCATGAAAAGTGGGCAAATTTTGCTTTGCTATTTGGAGAAGAATTATTTGCCAAACAATTTGCCACTTCTTACAAGTGCTTGTTTTATATTTTTATGCTAAAATATTTCAAAAATTATTTTACAAACTGTTTTATAAAACTGTTTTAAATAAAAAACTATTTTATAAAAAATGTGACTGTAATTATTTTAAAAACTATTTAAAAAATGTTTTAAAACTGTTTTAAAAACAATTTAAAAACTGTTTAAAAAAAATATTTTTTTAAACTGTTTTATTAAAATCTGTTTTAAAACTGTTTAAAACACTATTTTAAAAAGTTTAAAACTGTTTTGAATAATTAAGAAAACTGTTTCGAATATTGAAAAATTGTTTTATAAAAATGTTGTTAAAAACTGCTTTAAAAATTATTTTAAAAACTGTTTTAATAATGTTTTATAAAAACTGTTTTTGAAATGTTTAAAAAAAAACTGTTTTAAAAACTGTTATAAAAAAAATACTATTTTATAAAAAAATGTTACAAAAATGTTTTTAAAACTGTTTTAAAAACAATATAAAAATGGTTTTAAAAAAATGTTTTATAAAACTGTTTTATTAAAAACTTGTTTTAAAACTATTAAAAGCACTATTTTAAAAGATTAAAAATTTGTTTTGAATAATTTAAAAACTGTTTCGAATATTGTAAAAATTATTTTAAAAAACTGTTTTATCAAATTTAAAAAAAAAAAACTGTTTTAAAAATGTTTTAAAAATTGTTTAAAAACTTTTTATAAAATATTTAAATAAACTAATTGGATTGACTTTAATTTCGCCTAATTATTATTTGATAGTTTCGTGTGAAAAAACTAGGTAAAATTTGCCTAGGCAAACTTTACCCATGAAAAATTTTGCCATCTTGACTTTTGCCTACTTTTGAATCAAACGGACCCTTACTTCTTATTTCCATAATTGTTAACTCAAAAGTTTTGTAACCAGAGCCGACCCCTTAAGATCCCCATCCCTTTTCTTTCAATGCTTATTATTTTCTTTATAGAGTTACTCTCTCTCTCTCTCCCCCCTAATCGTCTTTCCTTCTTCGCCCTTCATCTCCCATACCTTTTAATAATTTTTTTAATCGGATTTATGGAGAGAGATAGTGGAACCATATATATACGTAGCTACAATCATCGTTTGTAAGAGGCAAACCGTGAATCAGATGTCTTTACAATGCTCACAATTCGAGGTAAATTTCTTTCTAACTTCTGATTTGACTTTTGAGATTTAATTGAGCTAAGATAATTACAGATTTTGTTCTTCTCTTCATTAGTTTGGGGATATTTTTGGGTGTCCTGTATGGATATTTTTGGTGGCTTTACGACCATTAATTTCTGGTGAGTAAGGAATTCCATCAGTATTGCCAATCCACATCGACTTGATTCCGTTATGATTTCATCGTTGGAAGATCTATAAATATTTGCAATGTTAAAAGAAAGTAGACATTTTTTATCGTTTGTAATAGTTTCAATATAACTATAAAAATTATGATAATAATCCAATAACGAGATTTCTTTTATGTTAATGTGAACATCAATGGTATGCCATAATATATTTTACTATTATATATTATTATATTAGGTAATAAGCATTATATTTCTTTATTTGGTATCATTAGTTGAACAAATGTCTTACTTTAAAATCTGTTTGCTCAATACCATTACTGGCCTGAATGACCTGAACTCCCATATGGGTTTCAAATCCATTCAAAGACTAAGTTTGTAAACATTTTCTCATCTGATTTAGAATTTGTGGTTCAAGAGATTTTTAAAAATGTAATTGTTAGATGAGGTAAGCTGGACACAAATATTATTTTTTAGTTGGGATGAGGATTTGAATTTTTTATAATGTTAGTTTTAGAGGTATTTTTAGGATGTAAAGCTTTGAAGGATTTTTCAAATATCGGTTTCCATAAAGGAGTATCTTCTTATTCTATGATTTTATTGACATTGTTTTTGTGAAATAAAACATTAAACAAAGTATAGTTGGCTTTAATCTTTAAAGCCTTTTTTATTAATACTTTTTTGTAAATTCGATATTATATTCTTCTATTCTTTTTCCTCAAAGAAAAACATGAAACTAGCTATTAAATTTGGAAAATGATTTGGTGACATAATTTTGGGACACTTGACATATGCATGTGTGTGTGCACGTGTGCAAAATAGATTTCAACCATTTATGCGGGGTTAGTAAAACTGGGGAGATATATTAAAAAGTGTGGTTCATATTAAAGAACCCTTTAAAATACATACACAAACATACACACATGTTTGGATTATTTTCACTTGCTTGATAGTTAGTGTGTCATCCAAGATTTGTAGTCTTGCCAACCGAAGATTTTAGCATAGTGATAATTATCAAGCGATTGTATTATATTCAATGTCTCAATTAAGAGGACTTATGCTTCTCTTGGGGAAGACTTTGAAGTGTGTAATAGGCTGTGATAATTAACTAGGACAAAAATATTGCATAAAAAAACTTTGTAAACAAGAGAAAAGAAAATGCTATGAAAGTAAAGAATCTCAAGAAAGTAAATTTTGAGTAAAGTAAAGATTTGCAAGAAAATAAATAACAACAAATGTAAAAGCAAGAAACTTTGAAGGAAAAGATTACAACTACCTTGCAATCAACTTGTAAAGTAAAAATAAATGTAGTAAATAAAGAAAGAAAAAGAAAAAGAAAAAAAGAGAAAAAAGAGGTTAAAAGTAATGTAAATGCATTTTTTTGTAAGAGAATATTCTTTTCCTTGTAGTATTCATTGCTTATTTATAGCGTTTATTTCCCATGCATTGTAACTACTTTTGTAACTAGTGGGTGGTTACTTATCCATTTGAGTCTTTTCCATTTTAGTGCACTAATGCCCCAGGTTGAATTGGAGTAAGTTCTCACTTTGAATAACACATCATAACTTGTGTAAAGTGTCACACATGTGTATTTCCACTATTTTATATTTTTACATAGTTGATTTAATTATCACATGGAAACACCCTATTAGTTTGTGTTAATATGGTGTAAACATACCCCCTCACTAATTAATCATCATTACGCTCTGCATAAATACACATCTTGTGACCGAGAGACTATCATTGTTCTAATAAAATGTCATTTTGACTACTAGATCTAAACTTTGTCTTGTTCTTCACTCTTCTATTTCCCATAAAATGGCTATGGAAGAAGCATGTGAAAGCGTCTATGAGTATGGCACCACCTTTGATCCCCGTCCATTATTTGAAGACCCTTAGGCTTTTGCTGCCACTGTTGCAAACTCTGAATATGATGTTGAACCCTCTAGGTTTTTACTTCTTAGCCTGTGCAAAATATGCCTTTTATTTCCAGACTTTTCAAAGGTTGGGTTGAATGCTTCTTTATTTTCTCAGCATTTTTCATGGGTCCAAAGTATTCTTCTTCTCACAAACATCCTCGAGTTGAAGATGGCATGTTTGAAGTGGAGGAGATTGCCTTAGGCCCTAATAGGCCTTTTGATTTAGGGCACGTTGTCTTCATTGACAACAAATCTTTTTCAACTCCTCCCATTGATGAGTTTGTCATTCATCATACAACCCTACGCGCAACTTTTTTTTTTAGGAATATGCCTCAAGAGGGACATCCCTTATTTAATCATGATATTAAGTGAGATTACGCTTGGTTTTTCCCCATCAAGCCATTTTACCCTTTTCAGGATTCTTCAAATGAATACCTGAATGTTTTGGCTTTTTGGCATTGTGAAACGTATGACTCTCCAAGGTATGGCCTTTCTCATGGTACCTATCACACTTTTCTCCAGCCAATGTACCAAGTTGTTTCGAATGGTATATATACTTCTTGTGTTCTTACTGATGAAGGCTTCGATTTGTAAACTCTTGAATTCTTGATCTCCTGGACTATCATGTCTCCTCTCCCTCTTTATGATATCATCTCTCAAGCTTATATTTTGGGGAAGGATACTTCCCAAAATTTGGAAAAGAATGTTAGGGATAGTTTTATTACCAACCTTTATTTCACTTTCTTGTTATAGTTATCAGTTACTTTCTTCTTTTGGATTAAGATGTTGTTTAAGGCTCTCACCCTTTCTTCGTCTATGTTTTTCAATTCCATGTACATAAATTGATCATAGCCTTTGACTGATAGAACATTTTGGACCACCACTCTCAATGAATTTAGAGTGATTTATATTGGTTGTACAACATCACGCACACAAGTAAAGTCGTATGGGGTTATTCAAGTACTTGACCTTTTATAAGTCTTATAAGCCCACAAATCCCCGGACAACAAATTTTGTCAACCTCTTGGATTCTTCTCAACCATTTTGCTTAAATTATTTTAAATTATTTTGTTAGTGGCCTCAATTTGGCCATTTGCTTAAGTAAAGTATAGTGCTGACTTAGTTAGGATTATGCCCAACCTTGAAGTGAAATCTGCACCATTTTTTATTATAAGATAGTTACATTATCTGAGGTAATTAAGAATGCCCTAATAGGATGCTAGTAAGGGTTCTAATATGGAAAAGGGTGCAAAACAAGCAAAGAAACTATTTTTAAAAATTTCAATTTTAAGTTACCCAAATAAACTTATCACCAATTTAAAACAAGTTGTGATTAAACCCATTAACCAATTTTATCTTAACCTAAACATGCATCTAAGTGAGTGCATGACAAAATAATGTGAATCAACCATAACTCTCGATATATGAGGAAAACCCACAATGCAAAAAATCTCGGACGATCCAGCCATGCAAATTGACTATGATACAAATTTACATAAGACTGACAGAAGACTTACACAACCACTCGACACCCTCTCAAGCCTTAAAACGTCTTTATTCTTCCACCAGTCCTTAACAGGATTACATAGGAATCCACTAACGTAATTTTCATAATGTGTGATTCCACACACTCCTCAATATCCATCAAACAACTCTGCCACGGTCACACATGAAATCCATCATATACAAACACATTAGTAATTACGGAGTCCACCGTAACGAAGCCATTCTCACAAAGATGTGGAGAATAAACCAAAGGTGACCACAAACAAGGTCTCAAAGCATAATGTCATGAAGGATCTAAAACATATTGGGTGTAAACTAGGCATTGGGTAAAATCGATTTTTTTTGGAGAGTTTGGGAACTCAATAGTAATGAAAAACACTCTATTAAAAATGCAACTTTGCACTCCTATTAAAAGAAGGTTTCACAAAATCGAGATAAGGATGAAAAGCCATTTGCTAAATCTCGAATAAAACAAAAAAAATGCACTTGTTCGAATGAGGTACATCTTGTTCGAACGAAGTACCTAGTCTTATTCAGAACGAATTCCAATAAGATTCTAGAGAAGTATGAAATTTCTCGTTTGAAGTTTGTTAGAACCATGTTCTAACGAGATAGGGTATCTCGTTTGAACGATATAACAAGTCGTTCTAACGACCTCGTAAACAAATATTTTTCTTCCCAAAAAATATTAGAAGGGATAAAATCATTTTAAATTCAATTTATAAAATCTAACACCCAAATATAAAATCTCCAAATATCAAAATATATATGCATCCATACCTGAGATATCCACAGAACATGAAGACAGAAATGAGTATGAAAAATGATATGATGATTTAGATCTTCTAACTCTGTCGCTATGTCTTTAAGAAACCACACCATAGGCTTAAAAGGTTAATATGCACAAAACTAAATGATGACTTAAATAATTTTGTCCAACATGCGGAATAAAGACAAAACATACACATTGACTCTATTAGACATTTATTCTTATAAATCTCCCGCTTTAGCTATATTAGGACAAAACTGTGAATCCTCACCCAATAAAATATCGGGTGATCAGTCCTATATGAAATTAAATAGGAATATCTTATTGATCATTCTTAACATTACTATCGAAAACTTTTTAAAACTTACTAACCACCTAGTATTCAAAAAGCTGATGTCAAAATTAAAATCTTTTTAAATAACCAAGAAAAAAATATAATGCGGAACAATAAAACAATCATATACGGATAGAGTCAAATCATCTCATCAAATAACTAAAACAAAGTCTTGCCGAATAAACCATCGGCTAAATCCAAACCAAAATAAATTAACATAGAGTAATAAATTCCATACAATCTGAAATGAAATAACTGAATAAAATCGTGAGCGATATGCTCGAGAAAAACTGATATAACATTCCTAAACTAGGAATAAAATAACAGACATGCTGCAGCTGTGAGTCCCTGGAGTGAATTCAAGTCTGGTGTCCCTGTGGCTGGACACCGAAAAGGCTTTGAAAATATTTGATAGCAAGGGTTAGAATGCAAAACATTTTAAAAATATTTAACAAGTGACTAAATTACAGAAATTTAAGATGGATGAATGCTCTTCAAATTTAAGCTAGTGTCACACTCTCTTGAGGATAGACTCACCCCTCAACTAATGTGCATACCTAACGCTTTCTTTATATCCCACCTAGTCCTCTACCCCATAACTAGATACTCGATATAAATCTTTCCTGACACACTACTCTAACCCGAGTATGTTTAAAATATGATATGTAAGTTATTTATCACTCTAACTGTCTTTCCTTTAAGTCCAGATAACATTTACACTAGTTATATAATTCATGCAATTCACTTCATGGATTAAATTACCCGTATATAACTATTTATCTCATTATATACATAAGATCATATTACAACAATCACACATATGTTGAATATATAATAGCCCATCCTCCCGAGTAATAACTCACTGGATGTATTCTCTAAAGTGCTATCAACCCAGGCTACTCAGTTCCACCTGGAGTTCCGAGACAACTATGGTCCGCCGAATCAGAATGTAAATAATAAACGTAATGGAGGCGGTCGTATTCCTCGGAGTATGAGGACATCATCTCAATGCCGCACCTCTGAAATTGGACGCTACGACCTGGGGATATACTCGCCCTACTCCTCAAGATAGGGGATTCACCCACATCGCGCAACCTCCCTCGATAGCACTAGAGTATATAAATTAAATAAATATCTAATCACGGATATTTAAGCGCACACACACACACACAATATATATATATATATATATATATATATATATATATATATATATATATATATATATATATATATATATATATATATATATATATACTATCACACTACCGTATATATACTATAAATTAAATCCCGACTTTATCGTGTACAATATCCATAGCACTTAGCCTAAAATATTCCCGAGTCTATAGTCCGACTCTAATTAAATTAATTTACCCATTAATTTATTTTAAAATTTTTCCGAGAGTATGGTCCAAGTCTAATTTACTTAATTTACTCAATAATTAAATTAGTACCTTGGTATCTCTTAACCAATTACCTGAACTCGCTCACTTGGCCCGAAATTTAATATCCGAAATTAAATGCCCAAATTTCCTTTAATAAGTTTGACACACCCTTATTTATTTCTTCTAATCTTAATGTTTCTCTCACATTAAATATAAAACAACCTTATAATGTTTATCCTTAAGGTCCCAAACAAATCCCAGATTTAAGACGCTTCCTTACTATACATAATTCTCCTTTAAATTTCAACTCAGGTCGATCAGTACAACAAAACAAAGTGGACCGAATTTGCCATCTCGTTCAAACGAGAAACGGTGTCGTTCGAACGGCTGGTGATGTCGTTTGAACGACAATAACCGTCTTTCGAACCAGAGTTCTGGTCATTCGAACGACCTGCAACATTTTCTCTCTCTTCATCCCGATTCAGTTCTCCGCCATTAATAAGCCTTAAAACCTTCCTTACCAGGAGTCAAACCCAGAATTTACAGAGTAGGTTCTACGAATCAAAACAAATCCCAATATCTTTAACTCCTAATGTATATCTGCAATTGTTAATAAATACATGAATCCATATGATTTTCCACAACTTTTGCAGTCAATAAAATCTCTAATTAACTTACAATTTCTTCACATCATAATATGAATTCATAAGCCCTATCATATCAGTCCCCAAAACTTGATTCGTAACATCCACAAATTTAAAAACCTAACCTAAAATCACGTGTTTAACACTTACTATGATATGAATTGAAATCAACAATTTATATAAAAGCAAGTTTAGCCACTTGCCTTATGATTCGTAAAGTCTGATTATTCCTTTGGTGTAGAGATTCGATTTGTTGAAGAACACCTCCCTTGTCCTTCCTTTTTGCTCCCAAGAGTTCTCCCTTTTTGCTCCTCTACGTTCTCAGATTTCTCCCAATTGTGTTATGTTTTTATCTCCAAATCCCATTTTTAGTCATATGGGCGTAATTAAAATGGCCTAACCACCCCCATGTGGGTCCGGTTATGCCCAAAATACCCCGTGACCCATTAACCACCCCGGGCACACTTTTTCGACTTTCTCAGCCCATCTGGACTCAACCGTGCACTCAGAATTGACATCCGAATTAATTTATAAAAATTCTTATCTCACACCTAAATTAGTCTATACCCGACTCCCGACTAAGATAAATAAATGCCACGTCACTAATACACGTTATGACGTAATTAAATTACTACTATTCACTTAGTAATTTAAATTCCATAAATATTAACCATTTACTCTCCCGATTAATATTTAAATATATATTAACATAATTAATCCAATTAAATTACGACAGATAAATAATTTAAAATTTATCCGAATTAATTAAGTATTCAAATGCACAGAAATACGAGGTGTTACATACTTCCCACCTTACAAAGGAATTTCGTCCTCGAAATTAGGTCATACCTGCGGCGAATAACTCTGGCTACTGCTCTCGTATATCCTCCTCCCGCTCCCACGTAGACTCGTCAATACTGTTATGCCCCCACTAAACTCTGACTAGTGACACTACCTTAGATCATAGCTTTCGCTCACTGCGACCCAAAATAGCCTTTAATCGCTCCTCATATGAGATGTCTGGCTGCAAATCAATCTCTTCGAGCAGTCCGTGCTAGGAAGCCCTCTCGATGGTCACCAATCTCTAACTTGATGGTCCCTGACCATGCAGTGCCTCAAACGATGAACCTATACTCCACCAGCTCTACTATCTTTATGTTAGGAAATTCCCCTCCTGTATGGGTGCCAATTTGCTCATTGTTAAACACGCGAATTTCTTTCAAGAATTACCCGCAATAATTCCTGACTACGAATGTCAGACTTCCACATTCAACGCACGATAACGTACTCCTCATTACGTTCCTGAATTATATCAAAAGACATAACTTACTCAATCCCGCTGATGGACCACAACTCATTTCGGGTCCTAGCAGTTTGTCATTTCCCCACCCTTTACCAAGAAAAGGTTAGATAATAATACTTTTCCCATAGATTATCCAAAAGTCTCACGCAAATACTAAACCGTTACGAGGTATCACACGTAACTCTACTAGTTGTAATTAGTACTCCCAAATTACCCAAAATCTAGAATGTACATTCCTCGATTTTTCCTACCACCTAGTCGCTTCCCATCTACCCATCGAGTTATGGGTGACACATCTAGTACACTTTATAACTTCGTCCCTACCGCCTTCTGCCACTTCTTACCAGAGGTGGGACTGCAAGGTCTCATCCAAATTCACAACAATATTGGACAGCAACCTATACTATTTCACTTCATCTTTTCAATTGAATAAGTGGATGTACTGTCCAATCGTATAACCCATCCAAATTTAACAATCAAACGTTTTGGTAAATCCATTCTGCAAACTCGATGGAAAACCCTGACCTCTCCCCGACTTTAGATGGCCAAATTACGAATCTTGCTAATCCACGTGTAAATCCCATTCATGGAATTACAAGATTACAAAAATCCTGGTTGATAACCTCGAATCAACCTTTTCTACCCTTAAATGGTGTACCCGGAGACAGCTTCACTATGTCTCATATAACCCAAATCCCCATGCTCAAAGATTCACACCATGTGAGTAGGAATATACACCTTATCTATGCGTGAAACTATACTAGGAATATGACTAAGTGAGACTCATTCTCTATTTTCCCAAAAATGTGGCTTCTTCCTTGCCTAAAGATATCTTGTTACATGTGCCTCCACCGCGTTTCCACTCCCTACGGTGGATATAGGTCTCCTTGGTATGCATATAGTCGGACTGTTTCCTTTTTCAAATAGATTTCAGTTTACTGTACTTTTCCACTTATTTTCTAACTGCCCCACAGGCATACATTCAACACGTTCATCAACACATTCCTTTATTTTGGACAATTATGAATTCACACTAACCAGGATGCCCATACACCCTATATCTCGTGCATATTTGCACAACATCACAAACGTCACATATGTAATATTTTCTTTCAAGGTTATCTCACAGATCACACTATATCATACTATTATTTTTTATTAATCCCCAAATCTCAATTAAATCTTCTTGATGTTGCCCCACCCATTAACTTGTGGTGCAAAAGTTTTCTCAATTCTTCTTTCGCAGCACTTCTCGGTTGTATCGACCTTATAGAGCAAAAGCTCTCATCCTAAAGAGTTTTCCCCACACATTCCATAATTTCCATTAAAAACGATGTCCTAGCAATCGATAATGTTTCTCCACTATCGACGTTTAATAAGGCTCATACGTATAACATTTCATGACAGAGCCCAAAAAAACTTTCCTCAATGCATTAAACACTAGCATTATCGTTCATTGATTTTCGTAAACCCAAGCATATAACAGGGACTCCCAAAACTCTGTACATATACTCATAGGTCTAATTATTGACTCCCGCATCTCTAAAGGAGTTATAAAATGTTGCATTCGCACTATGACTAAGTCCTCAGCGCTAAGTCACTAATAATCAAATCTCTCTGCTCTATGGTCGATCCTCCATGCCCTGAATCACATCAGTGAAAGTCCCCACCTAGTGGGATCCAATATAATTTGACAACTGTGCCCTCTGAAGTCTACTTCACATAAAGGTTACCACGAGACCGACCCTCTTTCTGGTTGAATATCGTAAAAATATACATCATGCCCTGTAATAGCGAATACGATAGTCTTGCTATAATCTCCCACCACCGCTTACCCATCGCTAACCAATCCGTAACCTCCCACCACGGCTTACCCATCGCTGTAACCGCCCACCACCGCTTGCCCTCATCAATACACTGACGGTTATAATGGTTTCTAGACATAACACTCTCGTCCAAGCCGAACCAAAATTCTGATAAGTGTTGCCCTTGTCGGGCATCCCACTCTTGTACTTACTCTATTAAGAACAGGCTCCACACATGTGTTCCCACTCTTTACACATTAAACACCTCTCTGTGTCATTTCCCGTTATGTAGCCCCACTGTCCATGTCAGAATTATCATTCCCCCAGATTGAGAAATCTTGACCCACTGTCCACTGCCCTACTGTCCACTGTCCATGTCGGCTTTGATGGTCCTATAGGACTCGTTGTTGGCATTGACGACCTTTCCCGAATCCACCGTCACTTGGTAAAAATTCTATTAACCTCAATCATAAAAACGGATCCTTTACTGGTTATCCCCCTTGTGGTGTCTCACTAGCACCATTAAATTCAGATCTTCCCTATGGATAGATTCTTCGACCCTCTTGGCTCCCGCTTTATGGAAGTGTTGATGTAAACTCGTAAATTTACGACTCTTGACGACATCGACACTAGTCATCCTGACCGGATTTTCCCATCCATGCTTGTGTATTCTCCCCATGAGTCCATTATCCATTTACGGACTCTATTATATTATTTTTAACCTTCGTCGGGTATAAAGTTCGCTAAATGAGTAAACTTATCTCTTATAATCGACCCTTATCTTGCCCGCTTGTGATAAGTTTCGAAATTCCATTCGCATCTTTTTCTAAAGAGCAGATGGAAGGTCTCCTGATCAGACCGTACCCAAGTTTTTATTCCACTCCATACATATTTCTCTATGTGGGGTGACTCACTCTTGTCAATCAACGCTGCTCGTATGAGCAAAATTTTTTGCCCGAAGTTTAATACTGGGTGTCGCTGCACTCCACCCTACACGATTGCCTTTGGATTCTCTCTTTTCGTTGGCTCATCACATTTCCTCTCTTCCTCGAATCCTTATACTAATCTCTTCGAAAGAGTCCCTCTGACTCCGCCCTTTTTTCCGACCTCACGGGGTGAGTCTGAAAGACACCACCGTTATCAACTACGCTGTTTAAGATGCTACTATTCCTCCCTATTATCACCATTTCTAGAATACTCCACGTCTTCAGCTGAGCCTCTCCTCTTACAATCCTTCTAACGGCCCTCGCCGGTAATTCCCTGATGTTCGGTGTACCAAGCCCAACCGAACTCGTATATGAACCATATCAACTATATTTAATTGCAGGACAATGTAAATGCACGTTCGTAAAGGAATCTAACAATCCTATCATAAGGCTCTACATCAAAGAATGCTATGCTAAAACGTAAAAGCCGTACAGATCCTAAGGACACTAGAACCTGATGCTCTGATACCATCTGTGACACCCCACTTAATAAAATACCGGGTGATCAATTATATATCAAATTAAACAGGAATCTCATATAGATCATTCTTAGCATCACTATCGATTTTTTTTAAAAAATTACTAACCACCTAGTATTCAAAAAGTTGATGTCAAATTTTAATCTTTTTAAATAACCAAGACAAAATATAATGCGGAACAATAAAACAATCATATACGGATATAGTCAAATCATGTCATCAAATAACAAAAACAAAGTCTTACCGAATAAACCATCGGCTAAATCCACACCAAACTAAATTAACAGAGAGTAATAAATCCCATACAATCTAAAATGAAATAACTGAATAAAACCGTGAGCGACATGCTCGAGAAAAACTGAGATAAGATTCCTAAACAAGGAATAAAATAAGAGAAACGTCTATCCAAATCCTGTAACATCCACACATGCTGCAGCTGTGAGTTCCGGGAGTGAATTCAAGCCTGGTGTCCGTGTGGCTGGACACCTAAAAGGTTTTGAAAATATTTGATAGCAAGGGTTAGAACCCAAAATATTTTAAAAATATTTAGCAAGTGACTAAATTGCAAAAATTTAAAATGTATGAATGCTCTTCATATTTAAGCTAGTATCGCACTCTCTTGAGGATAGACTCACCCCTCAATTAATGTGCACACCTAACGCTTTCTTTATATCCCACCTAGTCCTCTACCCCGTAACTAGATACTTGTTATAATTCCTGATACACTACTCTAACCCGAGTATGTTTAAAATGTGATATATAATTTATTTATCACTCTAACTTAAATAATCATGTTTCCTTTAAGTCCATATAACATTCACATTAGTTATATAATTCATGCAATTCACTTCATGGATTAAATTACCCGTATATAACTATTTATCCCATTATATACGTAAAATCATATTACAACATTCACACGTATGTTGAATATATAATAGCCCATCCTCCCGAGTAATAACTCACCTGATGTATTCTCTAAAGTGCTATCATCACTGGTCTACTCAGTCCCACCTGGATTTTCGAGACGACTATGGCCCGCCCAAATCGACACATAAATAATAAACGTAATGGAGGCGGTCATATTTTTCCCAAGTAATGAGGACACTAATCTCAATGCCTCACCTCTGTATTGGACGCTATGTCCTGGGGATATACTCTCCCTACTTCTCAAGTTAGGGGATTCACCCACATCGCACAACCTCCCTAGATAGCACTAGGGTATATAATTTAAATAAATATCTTGTCACTGGTATTTATAAGCACACACTATATATACTATCACAACCCCATATATATATACTAATAATTTAATTTTCGGCTTTACCTTGTACAAATTTTTGTGACACTACCCTAAAATATTCCCGAGTCGATTATCCGACTCTAATTTAATTAATTTACTTAATAATTAAATTAATACCTTGGTATCTCTCAACCAATTTCTCGGACTCGCTCACTTGGACCAAAATTTAATATCCAGAATTAAATTCCCAAATTCCCTTTAATAAGTGTGACACGCCCTTATTTATTTATTCCAATCTTAATGTTTCTCTCAAATTACATATAAAACAACCTTATACGGTTTGTCCCAAACAATCCTAGATTTAAGACGCTTCCTTACTGTACACAATTCTCCTTTAAATTTCGACCTAGGTCATTCAGTAGAGCAAGTGCAATGTGGTCCGAATTTACCATCTCGTTCGAACGAGAAACAATGTCATTTGAACGGTTGGTGATGTCGTTTGAACGACAAACACCGTCGTTCGAACCGAAGCACTGGTCGTTCGAACGACCTGCAATGTTTTCTCTCTCTTCGTCCAGAATCAGTTCTCCACCATTAACAAAACCTTACAATCTTTCTTACCCAGAAATCAAACCCAAAATTTACACAGTAGTAACCATATTTACTCTCCCAATTAATATTTAAATAAATATTAACATAATTAATTAAATTAAATTATGATGCACAAGTAATTTAAAATTTACCAGAATTAATTAAGTATTTGAATGCACAGAAATACGAGGTGTTACATACTTCCCCCTTACAAAGGAATTTCGTTCCCAAAATTAGGTCATACCTGTGACGAATAACTTTGGATACTGCTTTCGCATATACCCCTCGCCCTCCCACGTAGACTCGTCAACGTTGTGATGACCCCAATGTACTCTAACTAGTGGTACTACCTTAGACCGTAGCTTGCGCTCACTATGATCGTTAATAGCTACAGGTCTCTCCTCATATGAGATGTCTTGTTGCAAGTCAATCTCCTCGGAGTGAATGTGCTCTCGCTCCTTCGATATTTCTTCAGCAATGCCACGTGGAACTCGTCGTGTATCCGCTGAAGATGCTCTGGAAAACTTAGTCTATAAGCTACATATCCCACTCTTTCAATGATAGGGAAATGCCCCACATACCGCGGTGCTAGATTCCCTTTCTTACCGAACCTCATCACTCGTTTCATAGGAGACACCCGAACTAACCCCTGATCGCCGACCTCTAACTCCACATGTTTTCGAGCAGCATCAGCATAACACTTCTGCCTATCCTAAGCTATCTGAATACGTCCCCGAATCAGCTCTATCTTGGCAGTCGTCTCCTGGATCATCTCTGTCCCCAATAACTTGTTTTCCCCTACCTCTAACCAACAGGCGGGCGAACGACAAGGTCTCCCATAAAGTTCCTCAAACGGTTCCATGCCAATCGTAAACTGGTAAGAGTTGTTATACGCAAACTCTACCAAAGGAAGGTATCGCTCCCATCCTCCCCCAAAGTCTAAAATGCACATCCTCAGCATATCCTCTAGTATCTGATTAACTCTCTCAGTTTGTCCGTCTGTCTATGGATGATAGGCGGTACTCAGCCCTAACTTTGTACCCATGGCCTCCTGAAAGCTCTGCCAGAAGTGGGACATAAAAATCTTATCTCTGTCAGACACAATGTTAATCGGCACCCCATGCAGCATAAATATCTCTGCTATGAATAATTGCGCGTATTACATCGTCTCAAAATCCATACGAACTAGTAAGAAATGGGCTACCTTGGTCAACTGACCCATAATCACCCATATGGAATCGTGACCCCTCAGTGATGTAGGAAACCCCGTAATGAAGTTCATAGAAATGCTCTCCCATTTCCACACGGTAATCTCAAGCGGCTGTAGCATCCCTGGAGGTCTCTGATGATCAACTTTCACAAGCTGGCACGTAGAACATTTTGAGAAAAACTCTGCTATCCCCCGTTTTATCCCCGCCCACCAGTACTGCCTCCTCATATCCTGGTACATCTTATCCCCACCAGGATGTACCGCAAACCTCGAACCATGGGACTCATTCATAACTGCATGCCTCTAATACTCATCCTCTAGCATGACTAACCTCCCATTAAAGCGTAGGCCTCCCTCCGAACTAACCAAGTAACACTCTGCTCCTCGGCCAGTAGTTGACGCATCCTGTCCTGGTAGATCTAGTCCTCCGCCTGTGCCCTCACAACACACATAATAATTTTTAGGAGTGATCGATAAAGCTGACATACATGCCCTGGCGACATCATCGCCGTGTCGAAGCTCACTCCACTTTGCCTTCCAGATCTTTGCAATCTCCCCAGTGGGCCTCTGGCTTAATGCATCTGCTACCACGTTAGCCTTACCAGAATGATACTGGATATCAAACTGGTAGTCCTTCATGAATTCTAGCCACCACAGCTGCCTCATATTCAGATCCTTCTGCGTGAATAGATATTGAAGTGACTTATGATCCGTGAATAAAGTAAACTGCTCTCCCAAAAGATAATGCCTCCATATCCTCAAAGCAAAAACGAACGTTGCCAGCTCTAGGTCGTGGGTGGGGTAATTTTTCTCATGAGGATTAAACTTTCGAGATGCATAATCTATATCCCTCTATTCCTGCTGTAACACCCCCCAAGTCCCTGTAAGGATGCGTCAATGTAGACCCGGTACTCCAATACTCCCTTAGGCAAAGCAAGTACGGGCGCATATGTCAACTTGTCCTTTAGCTCATCGAAAGCTAACTGACAGTGGTTATCCCATACAAATGGTACCCCCTTACGAGTCAGGTTCGTCAATGGACCCATAATTTTTGAAAACCCCTTAATGAATCGTCAGTAATAACTCGTCAAGCCCAAAAAGCTGTGAATCTCTATTGGTGTCGTGGCTGTCCCCACTCCCTCACCGCCAATACCTTACTCGGATCAATAGTAATACCCTGGTCTAGCACAATATGGCCAAGAAACTGCACCTCTCCTAGCTAAAATCCATACTTCCCGAATTTGGCATAGAGCTGGTGGTTTCGTAATGTTTGTAGAACCATACGTAGGTGCTCAGAATGCTCATCCTTAGTACAAGAGTATACTGAAATATCGTCTATGAACACGATCATAAACTGGTATAAGAACTCCCTGAATACTCTATTAATGCGGTCCATTAACACTACAGGTGAATTGATGAGCCCAAAGGGCATCACCCGAAACTCGTAGGATCCATACAGTGACAGAAAAGTAGTCTTAGGAACATCCTCCTCTCGGATACGCAACTAATGATACCTTGACCTCAAATCGATCTTTGAGAAGTATGCTGCCTCTCTCAATTGATCAAACAAGTCATTAATCCTAGGTAATGGATACTTATTTCGTATCGTCACCTTGTTCTGCTCCTTGTAGTCTATGCATAACTGAAGTGAACCATCCCTTTTCTTCACAAACAACATAGGCGCACCCCATGATGATGTGCTATGCCGAATGAAACCCCAACCCAAGAGCTGCTGAATCTACTCTCTAAGCTCACGTATCTTTGAAGGGGACATATGGTAAGGTGCTCGAGCAATCAGCCTCGAACTCGGTGCTAGATTAATAACAAACTCGATCTCCCTGCTAGGTGGCAACCCTGGTATTTCCTGAATACATCCTCGTAGTCCCTCACAATCGGAATAGAATCTAACAAAAACACCACCTCCTTTGATGTTTCCTCCTAAATATAGTATAAATGAGTGCGGGACCCTCCCTCGGGAAGAGGCATCGCCACTTGAAGCATCTCCTATCCCGAAATTGAGAACACGATGGTCCTCTCAAACCAATCTACCTTTGCCTGGTATCCTGCCAACCAATCTATGCCTAGGATGACATCATATCCCTCCATATCTAACACTAGAAGGTATGTAGCTAAACTTAGTCTCCCAATCGCAATATCGACTCCTCTACAAATTGAGTGTATAAGTGACCCACTCCCCATCAGTGACTCTACACACATAAAGAGACTACCGACAGTCTATAACAAACCGACGGCTCTAGAAAATCTAGTTTTAGTAAATGAATGTAATACCCGAGTATAAAAAATAATCCTACCCTTAAGCCTATAAATAGGAAACGTACCCTTAACTGCTAGCGACGCCTGAGGTGCTAGTGGAATGGGGACATCCCGGACGTCATACACACGCCCGTAGTGCATCTGCCCCTGCTGCTGTGGGGCTAGTGGAGTTGGTGCTACTGGAGGCATCATGACCTGCTACCCCTACTGGGCACCCTGCTGTTGACCCCTACCTCTCTGTGGCCATTTCCACTTAAAATGTCCCGTCTAGCGACAAATGAAGCAACGCTTCTGACGGTCTCCCTATCGCTGTCCCTACTGGCCCTGACGAGGCTGTCCCTAGTGTTAGCCCTACTGACCTCCTCCGTTGTTCCCTTGGCCCTGTCGACCCTGAGGAACCTGCTGCTGCTGATTATGGCCCTATTGGCCCTACCTGAACCCCTGACCTCCCTATTGGAAACCTCCAGACTTAAAATTCTTAGCCTAATTCCTCTGCTGGAAATCATATCCCTATTGGTTACCTGTCTACTGCTGGGCTCCGCTAATAACACTCCCACCTGCCTTGCCCTGCTGGCTCGGCTCGCCTTCCCTCTTGTGTAACACCCCGCCCGCCCGGGGAGAGCGAATGGAGCGCTAATGGGATAAAATAAATCCAAATCCACAAGTGACAAGGTATAGAGCATCTAAATAAACCCACAATAATATAAATCCACTAATCTATCTCTTCAATTACAACAAGTCTCTCGAATAAAAAATACAACATCTAAAATAAATCTCCAATGCTCTATACATAAAAATAAATACAAATCTATTCATCTTGTATTAAAAATCTTTCCACAATAATTCTCGCTAAAATCAATCTCCATAGCGTCCCAAAATCCGCGCTAACCTGCCACTAAAAGAAAATATGGGGAAGTACACAATACGACAAGAAAAATGCTCAACAAATATATGTTAGCGATGAATAAAACGTAACAACACGAGTACGAATATTCAAATCAAAATGTAAATCTCAAAGCATTTATCAATATAATTTCTCAACAACACATCAATGGGTCACCAAGCCTTACCCCATTCGCATATGCTTTATCAAGCCATAGCCCGGGAATAGGTATTTTGGCGGGTTCACAACATCCGTGCCATATTAAAATCTCATGACAACGTGCTCATCAACAATATAATGATACCACATGAATCAAAATAATTTCAACAATTATTTTCCAGATTTCAATGAATTTATCAATTCAAATATGAGTTCAATTAAACAAGAATTCGAAGAGAATGACACTCGCGAGATTTAAGGAGCATATTGTGTAAAACCCCATACCTCAAACCATGATGAGAAACCAATGATCACATCCTCAAGAACAACTCAAAAGATCTACAAAATCTCCTCCAAGAACCTCCAACAAAAATAGCCCCAAGAACACCTCTAATCTAAGGTTGGAACTCACAAATCTCAAGAGCCAATGTGTATATAAAAAGAAGAGGAATATAAAATTTATTTGCTGCCAAAATTTGTGCCAGAAGTAGGTTAAAAGGCTTGCCTACGACTTCCTTTTATAATGCAAAGAAATGAAGAGTTGGAATCCAAATGACTCCTTTAAATAAGGCAAAGAAATGAAGAGTTAGAAGACAAAATAACTCCAAGAGTTAAAAACATTTAAAAATCATTTTAAAATTCGTTTTAACTCCGTTTTCGAAACCGTTTGAAATTTTCGCCTTTAAAAATAATATTCAACATATTTGAGCAATAAAAATAATTTTATCAAAAACTTTATTTTCCTCCATTTTCCAAAAATTAATTAAAAGTGCCCAAAATTACGCGGGTTGTTACACTTCCCCACTAACAATGGAATTTCGCCCTCGAAATTGGCCGAATGCCTAACTCTAAAAAATGAGGCTAACAGTATCCAAAAATAATTTCGTCTCCCCAAAATAAATTCCTCACCTCTAATCTCGAAACTTATCACGTATATCACCTAAAATTTGCTATCTCCAAAAATTTCTAACCACGCAATGAACCCAAAACTCAAGCCCCGAGGGTTGCCATATACCTAAGCTCTGATACCATTTGTAACACCTCGCCCGCCCGGGGAGAGCGAACGGAGCGCTAATGCGATAAAATAAATCCAAATCCACAAGTGACAAGGTATAGAGCATCTAAATAAACCCACAATAATATAAATCCACTAATCTGTCTCTTCAATTACAACAAGTCTCTCGAATAAAAAATACAACATCTAAAATAAATCTCCAATTCTCTATACATAAAAATAAATACAAATCTTCTCATCTTGTATTAAAAATCTTTCTACAATAACTCTCGCAAAAATCAATCTCCATAGCGCCCCAAAATCCGCGCTAACCTGCCACTAAAAGAAAATATGGGGAAGTACACAATACGACAAGAAAGATGCTCAACAAATATATGTTAGCGATGAATAAAACGTAACAACACGAGTACGAATATTCAAATCAAAATGTAAATCTCAAAGCATTTATCAATATAATTTCTCAACAACACATCAATGGGTCACCAGGCCTCACCCCATTCGCATATGCTTTATCAAGCCATAGCCCGGGAATAGGTATTTTGGCGGGTTCACAACATCCGTGCCATATTAAAATCTCATGACAACGTACTCATCAACAATATAATGATACCACATGAATCAAAATAATTTCAACAATTATTTTTCAGATTTCAATGAATTTATCAATTCAAATATGAGTTCAATTAAACAAGAATTCGAAGAGAATGACACTCGCGAGATTTAAGGAGCATATTGTGTAAAACCCCATACCTCAAACCATGATGAGAAACCAATGATCACATCCTCAAGAAAAATTCAAAAGATCTACAAAATCTCCTCCAAGAACCTCCAACAAAAATAGCCCCAAGAACACCTCCAATCTAAGGTTGGAACTCACAAATCTCAAGGGTCAATGTGTATATAAAAAGAAGAGGAATATAAAATATATTTGCTGCCAAAATTTGTGCCAGAAGTAGGTTAAAAGGCTTGCCCATGACTTCCTTTTATAATGCAAAGAAATGAAGAGTTGGAATCCAAAATACTCCTTTAAATAAGACAAAGAAATGAAGAGTTAGAAATCAAAACAACTCCAAGAGTTAAAAACATTTTAAAATCATTTTAAAATTCGTTTTAACTCCGTTTTCGAAACCGTTTGAAATTCTCGCCTTTAAAAATAATATTCAACATATTTGAGCAAAAAAAATAATTTTATCAAAAACTTTATTTTCCTCCATTTTTCAAAAATTAATTAAAATAGCCCAAAATTACGTGGGTTGTTACACTTCCCCACTAACAATGGAATTTCGCCCTCGAAATTCGCCGAATGCCTAACTCTAAAAAATCAGGCTAACAATATCCAAAAATAATTTCGTCTCCCAAAAATAAATTCCTCACCTCTAATCTCGAAACTTATCACGTATATCACCTAAAATTTGCTATCTCCAAAAATTTCTAACCACGCAATGAACCCAAAACTCAAGCCCCGAGGGTTGCCGTATACCTAAGCTCTGATACCATTTGTAACACCCCGCCCGCCCGGGGAGAGCGAACGGAGCGCTAATGCGATAAAATAAATTCAAATCCTCAAGTGACAAGGTATAGAGTATCTAAATAAACCCACAATAATATAAATCCACTAATCTATCTCTTCAATTACAACAAGTCTCTCGAATAAAAAATACAACATCTAAAATAAATCTCCAATGCTCTATACATAAAAATAAATACAAATCTTCTCATCTTGTATTAAAAATATTTTCACAATAATTCTCGCTAAAATCAATCTCCATAGCGCCCCAAAATCCGCGCTAACCTGCCACTAAAAGAAAATATGGGGAAGTACGCAATACGACAAGAAAAATGCTCAACAAATATATGTTAGCGATGAATAAAACGTAACAACACGAGTACGAATATTCAAATCAAAATGTAAATCTCAAAGCATTTATCAATATAATTTCTCAACAACACATCAATGGGTCACCAGGCCTCACCCCATTCGCATATGCTTTATCAAGCCATAGTCCGGGAATAGGTATTTTGGCGGGTTCACAACATCCGTGCCATATTAAAATCTCATGACAACGTGCTCATCAACAATATAATGATACCACATGAATCAAAATAATTTCAACAATTATTTTTCAGATTTCAATGAATTTATCAATTCAAAAATGAGTTCAATTAAACAAGAATTCAAAGAGAATGACACTCGCGAGATTTAAGGAGCATATTGTGTAAAACCCCATACCTCAAACCATGATGAGAAACCAATGATCACATCCTCAAGAACAACTCAAAAGATCTACAAAATCTCCTCCAAGAACCTCCAACAAAAATTGCCCCAAGAACACCTCTAATCTAAGGTTGGAACTCACAAATCTCAAGGCCCAATGTGTATATAAAAAGAAGAGGAATATAAAATATATTTGCTGCCAAAATTTGTGCCAGAAGTAGGTTAAAAGGCTTGCCCACGACTTTCTTTTATAATGCAAAGAAATGAAGAGTTGGAATCCAAAAGACTCCTTTAAATAAGGCAAAGAAATGAAGAGTTAGAAGTCAAAACAACTCCAAGAGTTAAAAACATTTTAAAATCATTTTAGAATTCGTTTTGACTCCGTTTTCGAAACCGTTTGAAATTCCCGCCTTTAAAAATAATATTCAACATATTTGAGCAATAAAAATAATTTTATCAAAAACTTTATTTTCCTCCATTTTCCAAAAATTAATTAAAATAGCCCAAAATTACGCGGGTTGTTACATCTTGCTTCCCTTTAGATGGAAGCGATGGTCTTGGCAGTACAATAAAGCGACATTGACAACATCGGTATACGTCACCAGTGCGGGGTTCCCAATCAAATGCTACCTGATCCTCCAGGCTAAACCATTCATAAACCTAACCTTATTTCGCTCTTCGTTTCTCCCCTCGTCTAGCAAAAAAATTTCCAAACGGGTAAACTCCTCCTCATACTCTGCCACTGTACACTCTTCCTGAGTCACCTCACTGAATTTCCTCCTCATCTCCGCCTCAACTACTGGAGGAAAGTACTTATGATCAAACTGTAACCAGAAGTCATCAATGGTCATCGAATCCATATCTCCAATAGTGGTGATGGACTCCCACCACTGTAGAGCTGCCCCGATCTACCTGGAAGTGGCTAACATTTTCCTCTGTAGCTCACTACAGTCAACCATGTGCAAGTGACGCTGCATGTCTTTCTTCCACTGATATGTTAGCACCACCTCTGAACTCCCCTAAAACTCTGGTGGATGGCCCTTCTGAAAGGCCCCTCGTACTCGCTGCCACTCTGACGGCCTCGGGTGGGCCGGTGCAACTGGGGACACTGGCTGCTATGGTTGAGGCTGAGGGAAATGGGCTGCTATGGCTGCCATCGCTGCGTTGACCTCCTAGGCCACCACCTCAACCATTTGAGTTGTCGTTACTAATCCTGGTGGGGCCTTTATCGTGGAACCTTTGACTCCTGCTGATCCTCCCTCACCTCGTCCCTAGCTACTGCCCTAGAAGGTCTATCTCTCCTAGGTGGAATCTGAAAGTTAAAATGAGTTGTATTAGTTCACTGTTAATACAAGACTAAATAGCAGAAGTACGATAACTCATAAGCATGAAAATAAATCAACAGTCCTAATAATAGGGCTCTATATCAAACGAACGCTACGTTAAAACATAAAAATCCGTACAAATCGTATGGACACCAGAACCCGATGCTCTGATATCATATGTGACACCCTGCCTAATTAAATACCGGGTAATCAATCCTTTATTAAATTAAAACAGGTTTCTCATCTGGTTCATTCTTAACATCACTGTTGAAAAACTTTTTAATTACTAATCACCTATTAGTTGAATCAAGCTGGTGCCAAATTTTATCGTTTTAAATAACCAAGACAAAAATATAATGCGAAACAACTAAAACAATCATACACGGATAGAGTCAAATCATCTCATCAAATAACTAAAACAAAGTCTTGCTGAATAAACCATCGGCTAAATCCAAAACCAGAATAACTAATAGAAAGTAATAAATCCCATAAAATTTGGAAATAAACTAAATAAAATATTGAGCGACATGCTCGAGAGAGACTGATATGAATCTCTACACTAGGAATAGAAAAAAAAGGTGCGTCTATCCAAATCCAGCAGCACCCACATCTACTGCAACTGCGTATCCCTGGACTGAACTCAGGCTTGGCGTCCCTGTGGCTGGACACCTAAAAGGTTTTGAAAATATTTGATAACAAAGGTTAGAACCCAAAATATTTTGAAAATATTTAGCAAGTGATTAAATTGCAGAAATTTAAAATGCATGAATGCTCTTCATATTTAAGCTAGTGTCGCACTCTCTTGAGGACATACTCACCCCTCAACTAATGTTCACACTAACGCTTTCTTTATATCCCATATAGTCCTCTACCCCATAACTACATACTTGTTATAATTCTTTCCTGACACAAAACTCTAACCCGAGTGTGTTTAAAATATGATATATAAGTTATTTATCCCTCTAACTTAAATAATCATCTTTCCTATAAGTCCATATAACATTCACATTATTTACGTAATTCATGCAATTCAATTCATGGATTAAATTACCCGTATATAACTATTTATCCCATTATATACGTAAGATCATATTACAACATTCACACATATGTTGAATATATAATAGCCCATCCTCCTGAGTAATAACTCACCGGATGTATTCTCTAAAATGCTATCATCCCAGGTCTACTCTGCCCCACCTGAATTTTTGAGACGACTATGGCCTGCCGAAATCGGAACATAAATAATAAACATAATAGAGGCGGTCATATTTCTCCCGAGTAATGAGGAAACTAATCTCAATGCCTCACCTCTATATTGGACGCTATGACCTGGGGATATACTCCCCCTACTCCTCAAGCTAGGGGATTCACCCACATCGCGCAACCTCCCTAGTTATCACTAGAGTATATAATTTAAATAAATATCTAGTCACTGATATTTAAAAGCAGACAATATATATATACTATCACAACCCCGTACATATATAATAAGAATTTAATTCCCGGTTTTACAGTATACAAATTTTTGTAACACTAGCCTAAAATATTCCCGAGTTTATGTTCCGACTCTAACTTCATTAATTTACTCAATAATGAAATTAATACCTTGGTATCTCTCAACCAATTAGCTGGACTCGCTCACTTGGCCCGAAATTTAATATCCGAAATTAAATGCCCCAATCCCTTTTAATAAGAGTGACAGACCCTTATTTATATATTCCAATCTTAATGTTTCTCTCAAATTAAATATAAAACAACCTTATACTGTTTGTCCCTAAAGTCCCAAACAATCCTAGATATAAGACGCTTCCTTACTATACACAATTCTCCCTTAAATTTCAACCCAGGTCGATCAGTACAGCAAATGCAAAGTGGTCCGAATTTACCATCTCATTCGAACGAGAAACGACGTCGTTTGAACAGCTAGTGATGTGGTTTGAACGACAATCACCGTCGTTTGAACCAGAGCACTTGTCGTTCGAACGACCTGTAACGTTTTCTCTCTCTTCGTCCAGAATCTGTTCTTCGCCATTAATAAAACATACAACCTTTCTTACCCAGAATTTATGCAATAGGTTCTACGAATCAAAACAAATCCCAATATCTTTAACTTCCAATTTATATCTCCAATTGTTAATAAAGACATGAGTCCATATGATTTTTCCACAACTTTTGCGGTCAATAACATCTCTAATTAACTTACAATTTCTTCACATTATAATATGAATTCATAAGCCCTATCATATCAGTCCCAAAACTTGATTCGTAACATCCACAAAAACCCAATTTGTATTAATCCAACCCAAAATCATATGTTCAACACTTACCATGATATGAATTGAAATCAACAATTTATATAAAAGCAAGTTTAACCACTTTCCTTAGGATTCGTTGTGTGTGGTTATTCCTTTGGTGTAGAGATTTGGTTTGTTGAAGAACACCTCCCTTGTTCTTCCTTTTGGCTCCCAAGAGTTCTCACTTTTTTCTCCTTTACGTTCTCAGATTTCTCCCAATTGTGTTATGGCTTTCCAAAACTCCTAAACTGAGGTTTTTATCTCCAAATACCCTTTTTAGTCATATGGGCCTAATTAAAATGATCCAAATAACCCCATGTGGGCTCGGTTATGCCCAAAAATATCATGTGACCCATTTACCACTTTCGGGTACACTTTTTCGACTATCTCGACCCATTCGGACTCATTCGTACACTCAAAATTGACATCCGAATTAATTTATAAAATCCTTATCTCACACCTAAATTAGTCTATACCCGACTTTCGGTTGAGATAAATAAATGCCACATCACTAATACATGTTATGACGTAAATATATTATTACTATTCACTTAGTAATTTAAATTCCATTAAAATTAACCTTTTACTCTCTCGATTAATATTTAAATAAATATTAAAATAATTAATTAAATTAAATTATGACACACAAGTAATTTAAAATTTACCCGAATTAATTAAGTATTTAAATGCACAGAAATACGGGGCATTATAACTACATATAAGGGTGCATGGGATATCCTACGATTGACGCATGAGGGTACAAAATCTATCTAGGTATCTAAGCTTTAAAATTTGATCACCCAATTTGAGACCATCACTATGTTAGAGTCCAAGATTTTTGATGAATTTTTTGCTAGGTTATTAGACATCGTAAATACTAATTTTAGTTTGGATGAGAAAATTCCTGAGGCTAGAGTTATGAAAAATATTTTGAGTTCAATCCCCACCCTCTTTATTCCTAAAGTCACCGTGCTTAACTCATTAGGGAACTTATACAATCTTAGGTTATAAGAACTTGTAGGAGATCTTCAAACATACGAGATAGATATATTCCCTAAAGCCATTAAACCTAAGGATATAGGGTTAGCTTTAAAGACTCAATCTAAGAAAAAGAAAAAGTTGAGAGTTTGTGAGTCTGAATCTGAGGGCGATAATGATTTTGATGACTCGGCCTTATTTGTAAAATGTTTTAATAAGTTTCTCAAATTTTACAAAGAAAATCCTTCCAATAAAAACATTTTTGAGGGAAAAAAAGAATAAGGTCAAGGATAGTGGTGAGGAAGAGGAGGAGATAAGGTGTTTTGAGTGTGAAGGTAAAGGGCACAAGTTATATGAGTGTCCCACTAAGCGAAGAAGAAAGGGAAAAGAGATTGCAAATAAAGCCCCACTCTTAGCGATAGTGACACGAGTCGATTGATTCAGGGAGAGAATCACCACATAACAGTGCATTGCTTTCATGGCTAGTCACGTTAGCACTTCTAGTTTGTCCCACGCTGGTGAGGACACATGTAAAAGTGAAAACCTCAATGATGTTTCGAGCCATTCGAGTGAGAGTGAGGATGAGATTATAAGTGAGGGAGAAGGGGATATCCAAAAAGTTTTTAGTAACTTGTACACTGAGACATTGATTAATGAGGAGTTTTCTCTTAGGGTATTAGATTTGGAGAGAGGGGTGAAAGTTTTGAGTGTGTGTGAGGCATCGACGAGTCAACTCGAGAAGATGAAGGTTCTTGTATGTGAGCAGTTGATTATTTAAGGCAAAAAAAAAAGAGTGATTTGACCAACATTGTGGCTAGTCTTATGGGAGATCTTCAATCTTCATTAGAGATTCGTGAGAAAATTGAAGCTCGTGTATCCCAACTCGAGTGAGATCTCGAACGTGTCTGGGAGGTCAAAGTTACTTTAGAAGACACATCTAAGAAGGTTGAAAAGGTGCTCCTTAGTCCCGCTTTGGGTAATGTTGAGAGGCTAAGAATAGGTTATGACAGTGCATCCACTTTCCATGTAGAACTCGAGCCGATTCCCGAGTTTGTGTTAGTCCCATATGGCCCTCGACCTAGCCCACCTAGGTGTCCGATTCCACATAGGAGAGCTCTACGTAGATGTTTTGAGAGAGGTGGACCTAATCCAATTTATGTTTGTTCCTATTGCAAGCCAAGAGGTCACCTTAAGGAATTTTGCTTTAAGTTGGGTAGAGTGTCACATAGGTATCTTCCATGATATACTACTACATGTGTTCCCGCACGCACTCCTACACATGTTACTTCGCATGCACCCGAACATCACATTAGAGATTTAAGAGTTTTCGAGAGCATGTAAATTATTTAGTCAAGACTTCACAAGATTTGAAGGCTATTTTTCATAGGATGTCATCTCCTTTTGAAAACTCCTTTGGGCCTACTGATTGAGGTTGATACTTGTTTCTAGCATCGAATGATTTTCATGTTCATATCTTACATGCCTAATTCTGTATTGTACTATCATTGTACTTATATTTTTCATTTCATATATATTTTCAAAAATCCCCAAAGTTTTTTTTTTCTTGAAAAAATTTGAAAAATACACAAAAGATTTTCTATTTATTTTTAGAAAAAGTAAAAAAGGCAAAAATATTATATTTTGATAAATTTTTTGAAAAATCCATAAATTGTTTTGTATTTTTTAACACCATATGTGGATGAACATTAAAGATGTGTGAGTCACTAATTCATTCCATATCCATGCGACTATTTAATAGTATTTTGAGACGTGACATCATTTCATTTTTGTGCTTTATAATGTGTGGAGTCATTAAGATGCGATATGATGACTACTTGCTACATGTTTGACTCCTTATCATATTTTACGCACACAAGCACGAATTTATTTGAGTATTGCACTTACCTTTCGCGTGTGGATCGTAGTGTTTTCATTTCAATCCTACTTTTAAAATGAAACCAATGTGAAAAACAAGATAATTAAAGTATTCATGTAAGAATAATTGCCCGGATTGAATTTTTTTTTAGTAAAATCATTTATCCAGTATAATTGGTATATTTTATGCAAGGGAATCGGGCTGCGAAGGATATGTTGACTTTTTATTAAAAGCTACCATTTGCAAAAAGAAAAGAGCCTAAAAGATTAAAGGCACATAAAAACAAAAGTGCTCGGCTAATTCTAAAAACATTGATGCTTCGCTACATATGAGCTTTAATTTTTTCAAAAAGATTTGAAGAAAAATTCCAATATGTGAGTTTTGAGGGAGTTATGTCAAAGATCACTGGGTTTGCACATCTTTAAAAATCTCATAAAAGCATTACATAGTTTTGAGCGTTATTGGTGTGGAAATCACTTATGATTTTGATTAATTGATGAGGTTAAGTCAATGTCACTTATGTTCACCATTTGTAAATATAAGGTAGACTTTGAGATCTTATGTTAGTGGTGTCTCATTCCTTTGTGCACATATGTTATGCTTGTCTACGTTGATTAACTTATAGAATATGTTCACACCCCTACATCCCATTTCCATGATTTGTCCAAGAGAAGTCAAAGAAGAATTGGAGATTTGAAGACATTATTTTGAAGACATCTTTATCTTCTACCTATCCATTTTAGGGATTGGGAGGGTATTAGGATATTGTATCTGTCTTAGGGTATTTAATTGTAATTAAAATTTTTGTTTTATGTTTGTACCGGAATATCCAAAAAGAGGGAGATTTTCAAGATCATAAATTGCTCATAGCTTAGGCTATTACAGTTTTTGGCATATCCCTCTACCGTTTGATTCGAGCTGACACGCAGTCCGAAGATTCAACATCTCCAACTTTCAAGCATCTCCATACTATGAAGATATACTGCTATTAAGTTTTAATTTATTCATTGAATTGATTTTGGGATGTTTGTTTTAATTAAAACTGAAACAATTTGTTTTGTTTAAAGATCGAGGCATTTTTCTGGATTTTTTTTAAATTAAGCGCATCTCGTTCAAACGAGATGGGAATCTCATTCAAACGAGTATGCATTTTCATTTTAAGTGTCATTTTGAGTTTACTTCGGCCAAACATTAAACGGGGACGTACTGTTCTGCATCGTTCGAAGCTCGTTTGAAGTTTGTTCAAATGAGATTAAGGTTTCGTTCTAACGACCTTGCTGTCGTTCTAACGAGATTCTTTTCTTGTTCGAAGGAGCCTATTTTTTTATTCGAACGAGTGCCACCGCCTCAAAATTTGTGCTTGCCTTATAAATACCTGCTTCGTGTTTTATTTTCGTTAAGAATTTTGCCAAAACTGTTTCTGCATATCCTTTTCAAAAGTTTTCAACCTTTTGAGTTTGAAAAACCTTTTTGATTCACAAATCACATCCCAAGATATATTTGAGTGAGTCAATTTTAAACCCTATAGTTTGTATCTTGCACACACAACCTTTGTGGAGAAGGCATCTATGTGGTTGGCTTGTGAAACCCGGGGGGATCACTGCTGAAGACAAAGGTTGAGGCTGAAGGAGGATTGCGGTTCTTGTGATTCTTGCAAGGATCATTGTTGAAGGAAATCTGCGACTTTGTGAATCTTGAGAGGGTCATAATAGATTCATTTATAAAATTTGTAAGTTGAGATTTGTAAATTTTATAAAGTGAATAAAAGGTTTTATCCGAAAGGGATTTTAACCTGAAACTTTGTTTTGATTGCATGGTTTCTTATTTTACGTTTAAATCACATAGTTGCATGTTTTAGGGCTAAAGGAATTAAAATTGGTGTAGGTTGTCATCTGAATTTAATAAGTTAACACCTTTGGACTATTGCGATCACCCCTTTTGCACCCCCGAAATGTGAGAACATGTGATATCAATTGGAAATATAAAGGAAAGAATAATATCATGCAATGGTGTAAAGTGAGACAAATATAACATGGCAACACAAGCACAAATAATCTAAACAATGATCAATTAATGGCAATATTGATTCAATAAATGATACCAACTTAAATACACAATAAAGCTTGAGATACCAATGTAAACAAGCCACAAGAGATACCAATATGATTATATATCATGCCAATTTGATTCAAAGAGATAACACATGGAAATCATGAATTAAATACAAACGCAAAGACTCAAAACAAATAATACCATATACATAAAAATACAAAATATATCAATGACATGCACATATATATAGGTGTAAACGACCCCAAAATAACACAGAACACAATAAGAGTTACACACTAGCATATTATCAATGTGTTTAAACAAGTGTGGTGGAATGAAGGGGCGTGAACTAGTAACAAAAGATTATGACCCAATCACTCAAATATATCCAAGTAGTTCTATCTGACTACATTAACTTTATGAAATAAATATTTAGCCTACTAGTGACAAATAAAATGAACTCATAATGGACAAACATGCACAATGCACACTAGCCTAGAAAATAACGATGATTATCAAATCAATAAAATCAAACGTGAATTAAATAGGACTCATTGTGCATCCCCATTGATCTTCAACTTATAACACCCTCAAAATTATAGATGTGTCATTTTTCCACTCTTATATTTTGAAGATACCAATTTAATAGAAGAATCGACGAAATTTTTTTTGTCCTTGGCAATATTTTCTTTTATTTTGCCTCTTAATATTTTAAGCTCTTGCCAATGGTGGCCTTTCATTCAAGGAAGATTTCTCCCTTCGTAGACCTTTCTCCTATTTTCAATAAAATCATAAAATCACGGGCAATGGTTCTTACATGCATAAATCCCCCAATGAAATATATATGTACATGACAAGGTTGTTAGGAGAAAATATCACTTAGCTCATGTAACATATGAAGTTAAAATTTAAAAGAGCTCGTGCATATGTGTGAGGAGGCATATATAAAGTGAATTCATTAAGTAAGTTATTTTCAAACTAATGTTCGAAAACATCATTAAGAACAATCTAAGCATTGGAAATCATAATCAAATGTCTTCGCCATTTAGAAACATGGAATGAAGTGGATTCAAACGCACCAATATATTACACAAAAAGTGTAAAACTAAACAACACATAAACCAAAAAATATTTTTCAAAATGATAAAATCTTTTTGTATTTTTCTCAATAAGACCCAATAAACGAAAAATCAAAATAAAAAAGACCCAAATCACATATAACTACATATATTAAGAAGTATGAAATCTAGTGTATGAAAATATTCGAACACAATAAGATATATCAAATGAAATATCATATGCAAGCAATCGAGAATCAACTAATCTAATATTCAATGAATCCAAAATTGATCTCTTAACCCCAATAGATGAATACTTAGTGCCTTGGGTTTTGAGAACCATGGTGACACCGAATCTAGACTTTTTAGGACCTATTCTAAGCTCAAAACAAAATATCATTTTCTAACCTTTTCTACCATAGTGAGAACATATGTAAATAAGAGGAAAATGACCTTTGGGTTGGCCTTTTCCAATGTCATGGGCAACAATTGATACTCTTAAATAAATATTGGCCGTGGCATTTGAGATGGAAACATTTGAATTATCAAAGACCTTGCTACCACTACTTGAGTCTCTTAGATTATCATCTAACTACAAAGTTTTAGACTCAAGCAATAATTTATACCCTTCAACATTTAGGGACTCATTTTTCATAATTTTAATCATTCTTAAAAGATTATCTTGCTCTCCCTCAATATAATTGAACTTCTCCCTGAGATTCTTCTCACATGCCCTCAAAACTTTTATCGATTTACTATCATCCTTAATGGCACATTAATTAGATCTAGAAACTTTAGATTCCTCTACTTCATTCTCTAAAAATCTAACTTTATCCTCACCATCTTTCTTAAACACTTTTAAAGATTTAAAATCATGATTCATGTCCATGAGTTTCTCACGAAAGATATCTCTTTGAGTTTGAACAATTTGCAAAAATTCAATTTCAGTTTTAAAATAAAAAATTTCTTTTTCAAGAAGTTTAATTCTTTTTGAAAACTTCAAATTTATACAAGTTAATTTTTCAACATGGATATAAAGCTTATTAAACTCATCTCGAACATTTAAATCATCGTCATCGCTAAACGCATCAGACAACTTATCACTATGATGACGCATCGATAGAAACAAACAAAACGATAGAGACACACACCCAAATAACCCTAAAGCATCACAAAAATGATCTACATGATTAATTAATGTTCCTGCTCTGATACCAATTTGCGAAGGCCCTAATAGGCTGCTAAAAAGGGTTCCATAATGGCAAAGGGTACAAAACAAAAAAATAGACTATTTTTAAAATTTTCAATTTTAAGTCACCTAAATAAACTTGTCACTAAATTTAAACAAGTTGTGGTTAAACTGATTAACCAGTTTTTTCATAACCTAAACATGCATTTATGTGAGTGCATAATTAAATCAAGTAAATCAACCACAACCTCCAATATACAAGGAAAAACCATAATGGAAAAAACGTCGGATGATTTAGCCACAGAAATTCGCTATGATATGGATTTATATAATACTGACATAAGACTTACACAACCATTCGACTCCCTCGTAAGCCTTGGCGTGTCTTCAATCCTCAATCGCTCCTCTACAGGATGACATATGAATTTACCCATGCAAATGGCATAACGTGTGAGTCCACACACACCTCAGTATCCATCGAACAACTCAGCAACCATCACACACGAGTCAATCATATGCAAACACATCAGTAATTATAGAGTCCACCGTAGTGAAGAAATTCTCACATAGATGTGGAGAATAAACTAAAGGTTCTCACAAACAAGATCTCAAAGCATAAGAAGATGAATCTTGAATTTGACATAGCTTGGGTGTATATTAGGGGTTGGGTAAAACTATAGAGCTTTTCGAGAGATTTTGGAAACTCAAAAGCAATTAAGAAGTTGTTATTAAAAATTCTTCTCCGCACTCCTATTTATAGGAGATTTTCCAAAAACGAGATAAGGATGGAAAGAAATTTAGTAAATATCAAATAAGGTACAAATTTGTTCCCTCGTTCGAATGAGGTACATCTTGTTCGAATGAAGTACCTTATCTCGTTCGAATCGACTTCTAACGAGATTTCAGAGAAGGCAAGAAATTGCTCATCCAAAGTTCATTAGAACCCTGTCATAACGAGATGGGGTATCTCGTTCGAAATACATGCCAAGTTGTTCTAACGACCTCGCGAAAAAAATATGCTTCTTCCAAAAAACTATTAAAAGGGATAAAATAATTTTAACATCAATTTTATAATATCTAACACCCTAATATAAAATATAAAATGATCAAAATATATACGTATCCATACCTGAGAGATCCTCAGAACATGATGGCGAAAAAGATTATGAAAAATGATACGATGATATTGATCCTCTAACTTGGTCGTTACGTCTTCAAGAAATCACATCATCGGATTGAAAGGTCAACACACAAAAAGCTAACCTATGACTCAAATAATTTTGTCCAATATACGAAATAAAGCCAAAACATATAAATTGACTCTATTTGAAAATTTTCCTTACAATTATGGTTTTCTTGAATCCCAAGCCTATATAAAATGTCTTATTAGAAGTATACTAATTTATTTTGGGTAACTGACTTGAAAGCTTTAGCCCCTACCCTCTTAGTGAAGTAATTTATTACAACCAAAATAAAACTATGTAGCTTCGAACATAGGGGATAATTCTTCCCAATTATATCAATTTCCTATCCTTTAAATGGCTAAGGTTTGCCCATATATTGTAAGTTAACTGCATGAAATTCTTTAAAGGAGTATGTTGATACTTTTTGCATCCTCTGGAAAATTCAATGAAATCCTTTAAAATCGATGGCCAATATAATCCATGCTTCTTTAAAAACCATCTCATCTTTGGCCCGGCCTGATGAGCTCCACAAAGGCCCTCATGGACTTATGATATGGCTGCTAAGCCTTTATTTTTATATATGCACTCTAGGATTATCCCGTCAGCACCTCTTTTAAATAATTTGTTAGCATACATAACATAGTTATTTTTTCTTAACCTCCCGGTCCTATCAGTTTAAATATTTAGATTATTTAGATATTCCATTATTGGTTTTCTCTAATTTTCTTAGACATCATTATTTTTACTTTCCACCACAGGCCACATGTTATGTAGCAGAGTTAAGAAGCCATGAATAGCACTGATTTTTAATTTAGTTTTTAAGTCATCATCAAGTGTGAAACCTAGTGCCTTTTGAGCCATTTTATTAGCTTATTCATTTAAAAATCTTGGAATATGATTTAAAGTGCCTTCATCAAATTTGGATAACAAATTTAATGCCACTTGGTTATATGGGGCCAAACCCTCATGGACACATTTATATTGAATAGTCAACTATCTTATAACCAGTTTGGAATCACTAAAGACTTCTATAAATAAAGAATTGCAACTTTGAAGGATTTCCAATCCCATTATTATAGACTCATCTTCCACTTAGTTATTCGAACACTTTTTTTCTTTTAACCTATAGCCATGTTTTGTTTTGATATGTTTAGGGTATTCAATAACTATCCCCATTCCAGACATAATTTTAATCTCCGAACCATCATACATAGCTTTCAGGTCTTAAAGATACGTAATCTATTGCATATTCTGCATCCAGTCCATCCTCACATGGATTATCTGTCAGGAAATTAGCTAAGGCTTGGCCTTTTAAGGCAAAGTGTAAATGAAATTAAGATAGATCTAGCACCCATTTGCCAATTCTATTTCTTAAAATAGGCCTCATTATCATGCATTTAATCATATCAAACTTTGAAATAACGAAAACATTGTTAGGAAATAAAAGTACCTTGATTTCATAGTAGTAAGTACAAGGTTAAATATAGTTTTTCTATTACAGATTTTCTACATTCACAGTCATTTAAGATTGTACTAAAGTAATAAATACCTTATTTATTGTGATCTTTGTAGTCTTGAGCCAATAAAACTCTAATGGAAGCATTAGAGGCTGAAATGTAAAATTTTAATGGCTTATCTTCCCTTGGAGGAGACAAAACATGTGGCTTGACCAGGTACCTCTTGAGTGTTTGGAAAGCTTTCTCATACTTATCCTTATAATCTAGCTCTTCTTAGTCTTTTAGCTTCAAGAAAGGAGAAAATATTTTAGTCTTTCCTACTGCATTAAAAATAAATCTTCTAAGAAAATTAACTTCACCGAAAAAACCTGTGTAATTGTTTTTGTTTCTGGGGGCTTTGCTGCATGGAAATTCCCTATAAAAGATCCGAAGGCACATTTAAAGGGGATCATTTTAAGTTAATACAACATCATCCTTTTGAAAGATTTCTTTTGATGTGCTATATGATCATATGTGTATCTTGACTTCACAATGATGTCATTAGTATAACACTCTAAAAAGGGGCCAACCATGTCATGGAAAATAGTGTTCATTCCCCTTTAGTATGTAACCCCTGGATCCATCAACCCAAATAGTATTTTAATCCATTCGAAGGTCCTTAGATTACCATGACACTTAAATTTTTTCTTATTCACATCCCCTTCAAATATGAAGATTTGGATATGGACAGAATGACCATCCATCATAAACATGATAGCATAACCAACTGACCTATCAACTAATAGATCCACTATGGGCATTATATATTCATCATTGGGATTAGTTACATTTTAGTTTCTGAAATCAATGCACACTCTCAATTTACCATTCTTTTTTAACTAGTTGGCAATATGTTATATATCCATTCTATATACCTGGTTGTTCAAATGAATCTAGACTTTAATAGCATTTCTATTTTTTCTTTAATTTTAGATATGACTTCTGGAGTCATCTGCCTTGGCATTTGCTTAATAGGTTTAAACCCTTCTTTGATTGGAAGTTTGTGCTCCATGGTAGAGGCAACAGCAGCGGGTATTCTCGCCGGCCTGGAAAAGAATGGTAGAGGCAACAACAGCGGGTATTCTCGCCGGCCTGGAAAAGAAAAAAATGTGATCAATGAAGATCAATATCCTCCGATTCAGGATTATATGGAGTTCATTCGCCAGAGTGCGAAGAACAGGGAGAAGAATGCTCCCCCTCTTAACCCCTTCAGCAAGAAGAAATCTGCTAAAGAGGTTTTGGAAACTATTAAGTACAATTTCCTTCCTAATCAAAGGACTTCGGAATTAGTACTTATCCCCAATGATGAGGATGAGAAGCAGATGACTTCTCCTTGGGAAATTAAGTCCCTGTATCTTGATACTCATAATTATGAGGTGCCAGAAGCCAAATACCGGACGGTATACGAGGCGATTCTCAAGGAAACTGATTTAGTGGTGTTTAGTCATACTAATAAACACCAGGGAAATTCTCATTCCCCCATTGCTTATAGCAAGGTTGTTTTGAAAAAAATCATTTCTCCCCGAGAATGGGGAATCCATACTTTAAAAGCGCGAAAATTAAGTTCGCATGCTGGTGGATCCTATAATTATTGGGATTATGTCCAGGCTTGGACAAAAGCTTTTTATTATCAAAATGCTGAGCACAAGCATACTTGGTTTTTCGTTTTGTGCCCAAATTCTTTGAAAAAATCTTACCCAGGATGGGTTATCAATTGGTGGGACAAATTTGGCCCAGGAATTGAGTTTTTCCCTGATGAAATTACCCAGGCTAACCTTTTTCTTCCTTGGTGTCAATTTCATCCTCTTTTAAGAGGGAAAACCAAAACTCCGGTAGGATTAAACACCCTACTCTTTTTCTCTGAAATGAGCATTCCTTGGATCTCAAGATGGGATCTGCGTTGTAGAGTTAATAACCTCAATGTTCCTCTACTTGAACGCGTCTTCTTCTATCGATGGTGGAGTGGAGTTGATATTGTTTCTACCATCAATCAGATTAGTGGAAGCTTGAGAAACAACATGGATCTGGTGGAAGAATCTCCTCCTCCTGCAGAGAAGATGACCCCTGCAGTTAACCCTATAGAAAGGTTAAAGGCTGCCATGATGAAGCAGTATCCTAACGCTACAGAGATTGAGCTCCTGCAGAAAGTTATGGATTACACTCATAGCCAGTTCAAAGCGGCTTTTGGTGATTGTGTAACCCCTGATGTTCCGGCAACGCCCAGTCCTAGCCCCAGGAATCCCATTCCTCTTCCTTCAGATGATGATGATGACACATCAATGCATTATGCCGCAAAAGATAATCCTTTCTTTTGCCTGGCCGGAGAATCTCAGAACCCAGAGGACGATCCCTACATTGGTGACATGCTTGACACCAATATCCCTACTGAGCCAACGATGGAGGCGTTCTTCAACTCTTTGAGATCAGCCTTTTCGACAAGACCGTCGGCTAGCCCTTTTCCCAGCCCCGGCGCAGATGGCCTAGATGATTTGAGAAAATCAATCAATCTGGGATAGTTGGCCCACCTGGCCCCTGTCGGCCCCAGAAAAATTCCAGCCGACGCATATGGACAAGGCTCGCTACTTTCGATAAAAGTGGTAGGACCCCTTGGTGACTCACAGACCCACTTGCAGCTGCCCGTGACCTCTGTGGCCCCACTTGGCCCTTCAGCCGACGTTAGAAGACAAAAGACTTTGTCAAGCCTTTCAACATGGAGGGCCCCTTTAGGAATTATTGATTCCTTTCTTTTTGTATAAATAGAGGGCTTCCCCTCATTTGTAACCACGCTTTACTTTCAGCACTTCTCTCCCTCTCTCTCTCTATAATTGTAATAAGAACTTCCCGGCTACATTCCGGTGGACTTCTCTTCTCTTTGTAAGTTTTAATTCCTGTTGTAATAATAAGTTTGTAATATTATATTTCCAGTATTAATTCCGCATATTGATCCTTTACTTGTTGGTATCAGAGCCATGATTGGCTAAATTGTGTGTTAGTGTTTAGAAGGTAATCTTGGTCTGTTGTATTATCACGGAACAGTAACTCTATGATCTTCCAGGCACCGGAACAATAAAAAATACGATGTTCACGATGTACGGAAGTAATGGACGTTACTTTTGTCCGGTATAATGCACGTTTGAACAGTAAATCACTGTTCACCGGCGTGAATAGTATTTTACTATTCACATCAAAATACTATTTTAATAATCACTATTCACATTAAAATCCTAATTTAAATGATTTCTATTCATATTGAAAACCTAATTTAAATGATAATAATAAGGAGAAGTAGAAGTCTGGTTGTGATATACTGGTAACTTGTCGCGTAACCGGGTTACCGTTTAGCCGGGGAGGCGTTAGGCTTATTCCCACAGTAAATCGTTGACCACTGGGTATCAAAAGTGATTTCTAATTCGGCTTATTATATTCATTTAACTGGCGAATTTCGATTTAAATAGTAATTCCATTTAGATTCAGAATTTTGATTTGCATATTGTTTTATTTAAATAAATATTTTGATTTGTATAATACGTTTCTATTCCAGACCATGTGATTATTACTATTCTAAACATTAACATCTGTATAATGGAAGAACAAACCATTGATACACACACAACACAAGAGTTCACGAAGAACTCTTCTTTAATTGAATTTGATGTTCAGAACGATCTGAACAAATGGACTATTCCTAAGGTCCATCCTAAAGTTATATACAACACTAAATGGTATAACTTTCGTAGCAAATATGCTATTAAGACTATGGAACAAACCCTTAGTCTGGACGAGCAAGATAAGAGTATCGAGCTCTTTAAACAGGATGATTTGCTAAGTCATATAAAGGATAAAAATTATCACTTTATTCATGTTGGTTTAATTCAAATAGCTTTTAAACCCTTGACCCTTTCTGGCATGAACGCCTGTCTCCAAGCTACACTTCGTGATGGAAGATGTACTAATTTTAGACAATCTTTGATGGGAGCAATTGAAACTAGTTTATGTAATGGACCAGTTTATTTTGATGTGTTTCCAAATATAACTTTGTCTTTAACTGATATGCACCTTTGTAAGTGTTTGAGTCTTAGGGTCCAAACCAAAGGTTATAATTTTCTTCCGGGATCGGAAACTATTGGGATTATTTATAGAATTTATTACAAGGTAATGAATACTATGGCTCCCAATATTAAGCAATTAAGTCCTTTTGGTAAAACTGTGTTAATTGACACACATCTTATAGATTCTAATGTTCACACACCTAGAACTATAAGTTGGGACGAAATTGACTTCCCAGAGACTTGGGCTACAAAGAACGCTGTTCCTCCTCAACCTCGTCAGAATCATGATGTTGAAGACATCATTGAGGAGAAAGATGGAGATGTTTTTCTAAACTTTAGAAAATTTAATAGGTGTCAATCCTCTAGGAGTCACTCTTCTAGAACCCCTTTTGTTACGTATCCTCCATCAACTTCAAGACACTCTGTTTGTGAAGGAAACCCTTCATATCAGGATGATATGAATGTTCATGGTACCTTTACCCATGACCAAATACCCCATGGTATTTATGAGAAGAAAGATTCTTCTCAGCGCAGGGAGTCCCCTACGCCGTCTGAAATGAATGTCAGACTTTAACTTTCCTTCCTTTTTAATGGTTTTTACAATTAATAGGAAAGATATAAGTGCTGAGTTTAACTTACCAGAATGGGATAGTTTTAGGACTTGGTATTTTAAAAAGTATGATAAAACTATGTTAGAATTTTATAAAAATGAATTTTATAAATGGGTGGAAGAAAACCAATTGGTTACTTCTTTTGCTGTTTGGTTTCTCATGTTTACTAAAGATAGGAAACTTTTTGTTCTTGAAACAGAAAATCAACCTAAAACTGAGGTTAGACATGAAACTAAATGGACCACTGTGAATAAATAGATTATATCTGCTGTTCACCCTCCTACTGAACCACTTTCAATAGATGTTGGAAGTTCTAGCCAGAGTAGCAGTACTCCTATGCTAGAGGTTAATGCCTTTGTTAACATGGAGACGAGTGATACTAGACTTCTTACTCATAAGAAGGAGCTTAATCCTCTCTACAAACAAGGTAATTACACCAACCTTATCCTTAACACGATAGGTAAACAACTCAATAGAATTGAGAATAATCTAACCCAAAACTCGGTTAGCAGCCCCCCTAACTTAATTAAAAGTTTGGTTAAACCTATAATTCAACCTCTAATTGAAGTTAAAGGTTTTAAAACTGGAGCTAAAGCTGATTTTATTTCACAGCTAAAAGAGATCGAGAAAGATATCAAGGGATTAAAGATTAACACTTTATCTCATGATGATTCTGATTCCGACATTGAATCAGATCTCTCGTTAAAAGATGTTCAAGGATTTAAACTTTCTTTTGGTCGTCCCCCTGAGGTTAATAAAATTACTTATAGTAATAATATTGGCCCTGCCAAAAATTATTACCATAGGCCGACCCCCCAAGATCTGCTCTTTGAAGAGGGCGCCGTGATGCATAATACTTTCCACGGTAAATCAATCTATGATTGGAATTTGGATGGTAAAACCGAATCCCATATTTATGAAATGATTCATCAAATGTCTATGTATGCCACCATATGTAAACATAATGATGCATCCGATCATAGTATTGCGCAGATGATAACTGCAGGTTTTACTGGCACCATCAGAGGATGGTGGGGGAATATTCTGACTGAAGGTCAGAGAAATGCTATCCTTACTGCTGTAAAAGTTGTTAAGAATGAACAAATGAATGACATAATGGTACCAGACGCTGTCTATACTCTTATGCTGTCCATTTCTTTTCATTTTATTGGCAGTACGGACCACCATAATGAGTGTAATAGAGAATTATTACAGAACCTTAGATGTCCTACTCTTAGCCAGTTTAGGTGGTACAAGGACGTGTTCCTTGCTAGGGTTACTCAGAGAGCTGATGGCAACTCTGAGCACTGGAAAGCCAAGTTCATTGATGGCCTTCCGACTTTCTTCGCTGAGAAAGTCCGTAAGAAGCTTAGAGAAACCAATAATGGCATCTCTATCCCTTACTATAGTTACACTTATGGACAGCTCATAAGCGTTGTCATACAGGAGGGTCTCTCCCTCTGTAATGACCTTAAGTTGCAGAGACAACTTAAGAAATAGAATCTTTCAGGAAAGAAAGAGCTTGGTGAGTTTTGTGAGCAATTCGCGTTTGACACAGGAACTTCTACCCATAAAGTCTCCAAAAAGACTAAGAAGGTTCCTAAAACACCCACCTATAAACGTAAGAAGAAAAGGGCTTATATTCCTAAAGAAAAAGAATATAAACATAAAAAGAAATTTGTTAAAAAGAAAATTAACAAATCTGGCCCTAAATGCTTTAAATGTGGTAAATTTGGCCACTATGCTAATAAATGTAAAATGGAAGCTAAGATTAGCGCCCTTCAGATTGATGAACATCTGAAGTCTCAGTTAAGCAAACTTTTGCTTAACTCCAGCTCCTCTGATGAACAAGAGGACTCCTCCTCTGAGAGCGATGATGAGCTTTGTTATATCCAAATCTCTAGTGACTCAGATGTCTCCGAGAAAGAAGACTGTCAGTGTAATGAACTGACAAAGAGATGCGATCATCTCCAGTCTATAATCCAGTTGAATGGATTAAGTCTTAATGTCCTTACCAGTCAGCAACAGAATATGATTGATGTCATCAACCAAGTTACTGACCCAGATATTAAGCTAAAGCTTATTAAGTCTTGTTATGCCCAGGAAGAGGTTCGTATTCCTGATTCTTCTAAAGATTACAGCCTTAAAGAGGTTCTTAATCGTTTAGAACAATCCGGCGTTAATAACAAGCCTTCTAGTCTTAATGATCTAAGACATGAAGTTAATACACTTAAAACCGAGTTAAGACAACTTAAGTCACAGCATGACAACATGCAAATTGTGATTGATAGTCTCAAGAATGCTCAGAAGCATTCTGATCCAGGAACTTCTAACACTACTCCTAGTACTGAAGATTCTGTGGATTATTTAGGTGTTATCAGCCGTGTACCAAGCCAAAAGTGGTATACTACTATCAACCTTGTGATTAACAAAGAATTTTCCCTTTGTAACATCATTGTTCTTGTTGATAGCGGTGCTGATATGAACTGCATTCAGGAAGGAATTGTTCCTACTGAATACTTTGAGAAGACTACTCAATCTTTGTTTAATGCTAGTGGAGATAGCATGGGCATCAGGTTTAAATTAACTAATGTTGCCATCTGTAACAATGGAATTTGTTTAGACAGTACCTTTTTGTTTATTGGCGATTTATCTCAACAGATAATTTTAGGTACTCCTTTTTTATCTATGCTTATGCCTATAGATAAAATTGATTCCAGTGGTATATACACCACTATTCAAAATCAAAAAATTGTTTTTGAATTCATTACTCGACCTGAGATTAAGAAAATTAACTCTTTGACTAATAACATTATTTTCAAAGAAAACCATCTTAATTTTCTTCAGAAAGAAATCTCTAATCTCAACATTAAAAAGAATTTAATGTCCCCAAATATCATGAGCGAAATTCAGGTTGTTAAAAATCAATTAACATCAGAAATTTGCAGTGATATCCCGAATGCTTTTTGGGACTCCTTTCTTTTTGTATAAATAGAGGGCTTCCCCTCATTTGTAACCACGCTTTACTTTCAGCACTTCTCTCCCTCCCTCTCTCTATAATTGTAATAAGAACTTCCCGGCTACATTCCGGTGGACTTCTCTTCTCTTTGTAAGTTTTAATTCCTGTTGTAATAATAAGTTTGTAATATTATATTTCCAGTATTAATTCCGCATATTGATCCTGTACTTGTTGGTATCAGAGCCATGATTGGCTAAATTGTGTGTTAGTGTTTAGAAGGTAATCTTGGTCTGTTGTATTATCACGGAACAGTAACTCTATGATCTTTCAGGCATCAGAACAATAAAAAATACGATGTTCACGATGTACGGAAGTAATGGACGTTACTTTTGTCCGGTATAATGCACGTTTGAACAGTAAATCACTGCTCACCAGCGTGAATAGTATTTTACTATTCACATCAGAATACTATTTTAATAATCACTATTCACATTAAAATCCTAATTTAAATGATTTCTATTCATATTGAAAACCTAATTTAAATGATAATAATAAGGAGAAGTAGAAGTCTGGTTGTGATATACTGGTAACTTGTCGCGTAACTGGATTGCCGTTTAGCCGGGGAGGCGTTAGGCTTATTCCCACAGTAAATCGTTGACCACTGGGTATCAAAAGTGATTTCTAATTCGGTTTATTATATTCATTTAACTGGCGAATTTCGATTTAAATAGTAATTCCATTTAGATTCAGAATTTTGATTTGCATATTGTTTTATTTAAATAAATATTTTGATTTGTATAATACGTTTCTATTCCAGACCATGTGATTATTACTATTCTAAACATTAACATCTGTATAATGGAAGAACAAACCATTGATACACACACAACACAAGAGTTCACGAAGAACTCTTCTTTAATTGAATTTGATGTTCAGAAGGATCTGAACAAATGGACTATTCCTAAGGTCCATCCTAAAGTTATATACAACACTAACTGGTATAACTTTCGTAGCAAATATGCTATTAAGACTATGGAACAAACCCTTAGTCTGGACGAGCAAGATAAGAGTATCGAACTCTTTAAACGGGATGATTTGCTAAGTCATATAAAGGATAAAAATTATCACTTTATTCATGTTGGTTTAATTCAAATAGCTTTTAAACCCTTGACCCTTTCTGGCATGAACGCCTGTCTCCAAGCTACACTTCGTGATGGAAGATGTACTAATTTTAGACAATCTTTGATGGGAGCAATTGAAACTAGTTTATGTAATGGACCAGTTTATTTTGATGTGTTTCCAAATATAACTTTGTCTTTAACTGATATGCACCTTTGTAAGTGTTTGAGTCTTAGGGTCCAAACCAAAGGTTATAATTTTCTTCCGGGATCGGAAACTATTGGGATTATTTATAGAATTTATTACAAGGTAATGAATACTATGGCTCCCAATATTAAACAATTAAGTCCTTTTGGTAAAACTGTGTTAATTGACACACATCTTATAGATTCTAATGTACACACACCTAGAACTATAAGTTGGGACGAAATTGACTTCCCAGAGACTTGGGCTATAAAGAACGCTGCTCCTCCTCAACCTCGTCAGAATCATGATGTTGAAGGCATCATTGAGGAGAAAGATGGAGATGTTTTTCTAAACTTTAGAAAATTTAATAGGTGTCAATCCTCTAGGAGTCACTCTTCTAGAACCCCTTTTGTTACCTATCCTCCATCAACTTCAAGACACTCTGTCTGTGAAGGAAACCCTTCATATCAGGATGATATGAATGTTCATGGTACCTTTACCCATGACCAAATACCCCATGGTATTTATGAGAAGAAAGATTCTTCTCAGCGCAGGGAGTCCCCTACGCCGTCTGAAATGAATGTCAGACTTTATCTTTCATTCCTTTTTAATGGTTTTTACAATTAATAGGAAAGATATAAGTGCTGAGTTTAACTTACCAGAATGGGATAGTTTTAGGACTTGGTATTTTAAAAAGTATGATAAAACTATGTTAGAATTTTATAAAAATGAATTTTATAAATGGGTGGAAGAAAACCAATTGGTTACTTCTTTTGCTGTTTGGTTTCTCATGTTTACTAAAGATAGGAAACTTTTTGTTCTTGAAACAGAAAATCAACCTAAAACTGAGGTTAGACATGAAACTAAATGGACCACTGTGAATAAACAGATTATATCTGCTGTTCACCCTCCTACTGAACCACTTTCAATAGATGTTGGAAGTTCTAGCCAGAGTAGCAGTACTCCTATGCTAGAGGTTAATGCCTTTGTTAACATGGAGACGAGTGATACTAGACTTCTTAATCATAAGAAGGAGCTTAATCCTCTCTACAAACAAGGTAATTACACCAACCTTTTCCTTAACACGATAGGTAAACAACTCAATAGAATTGAGAATAATCTAACCCAGAACTCGGTTAGCAGCCCCCCTAACTTAATTAAAAGTTTGGTTAAACCTATAATTCAACCTCCAATTGAAGTTAAAGGTTTTAAAACTGGAGCTAAAGATGATTTTATTTCACATCTAAAAGAGATCGAGAAAGATATCAAGGGATTAAAGATTAACACTTTATCTCATGATGATTCTGATTCCGACATTGAATCAGATCTCTCGTTAAAAGATGTTCAAGGATTTGAACTTTCTTTTGGTCGTCCCCCTGAGGTTAATAAAATTACTTATAGTAATAATATTGGCCCTGCCAAAAATTATTACCATAGGCCGACCCCCCAAGATCTGCTCTTTGAAGAGGGCGCCGTGATGCAGAATACTTTCCACGGTAAATCAATCTATGATTGGAATCTGGATGGTAAAACCGAATCCCAGATTTATGAAATGATTCATCAAATGTCTATGTATGCCACCATATGTAAACATAATGATGCATTCGATCATAGTATTGCGCAGATGATAACTGCAGGTTTTACTGGCACCATCAGAGGATGGTGGGGGAATATTCTGACTGAAGGTCAGAGAAATGCTATCCTTACTGCTGTAAAAGTTGTTAAGAATGAACAAATGAATGACATAATGGTACCAGACGCTGTCTATTCTCTTATGCTGTCCATTTTTTTTCATTTTATTGGCAGTACGGACCACCATAATGAGCGTAATAGAGAATTATTACAGAACCTTAGATGTCCTACTCTTAGCCAGTTTAGGTGGTACAAGGACGTGTTCCTTGCTAGGGTTACTCAGAGAGCTGATGGCAACTCTGAGCACTGGAAAGCCAAGTTCATTGATGGCCTTCCGACTTTCTTCGCTGAGAAAGTCCGTAAGAAGCTTAGAGAAGCCAATAATGGCATCTCTATCCCTTACGATAGTTACACTTATGGACAGCTCATAAGCGTTGTCATACAGGAGGGTCTCTCCCTCTGTAATGACCTTAAGTTGCAGAGACAACTTAAGAAACAGAATCTTTTAGGAAAGAAAGAGCTTGGTGAGTTTTGTGAGCAATTCGCGTTTGACACAGGAACTTCTACCCATAAAGTCTCCAAAAAGACTAAGAAGGTTCCTAAAACACCCACCTATAAACGTAAGAAGAAAAGGGCTTATATTCCTAAAGAAAAAGAATATAAACATAAAAAGAAATTTGTTAAAAAGAAAATTAACAAATCTGGCCCTAAATGCTTTAAATGTGGTAAATTTGGCCACTATGCTAATAAATGTAAAATGGAAGCTAAGATTAGCGCCCTTCAGATTGATGAACATCTGAAGTCTCAGTTAAGCAAACTTTTGCTTAACTCCAGCTCCTCTGATGAACAAGAGGACTCCTCCTCTGAGAGCGATTATGAGCTTTGCTATATCCAAAGCTCTAGTGACTCAGATGTCTCCGAGAAAGAAGACTGTCAGTGTAATGAACTGACAAAGAGATGCGATCATCTCCAGTCTATAATCCAGTTGAATGGATTAAGTCTTAATGTCCTTACCAGTCAGCAACAGAATATGATTGATGTCATCAACCAAGTTACTGACCCAGATATTAAGCTAAAGCTTATTAAGTCTTGTTATGCCCAGGAAGAGGTTCGTATTCCTGATTCTTCTAAAGATTACAGCCTTAAAGAGGTTCTTAATCGTTTAGAACAATCCGACGTTAATAACAAGCCTTCTAGTCTTAATGATCTAAGACATGAAGTTAATACACTTAAAACTGAGTTAAGACAACTTAAGTTACAGCATGACAACATGCAAATTGTGATTGATAGTCTCAAGAATGCTCAGAAGCATTCTGATCCAGGAACTTCTAACACTACTCCTAGTACTGAAGATTCTGTGGATTATTTAGGTGTTATCAGCCGTGTACCAAGCCAAAAGTGGTATACTACTATCAACCTTGTGATTAACAAAGAATTTTCCCTTTGTAACATCATTGCTCTTGTTGATAGCGGTGCTGATATGAACTGCATTCAGGAAGGAATTGTTCCTACTGAATACTTTGAGAAGACTACTCAATCTTTGTTTAATGCTAGTGGAGATAGCATGGGCATCAGGTTTAAATTAACTAATGTTGCCATCTGTAACAATGGAATTTGTTTAGACAGTACCTTTTTGCTTATTGGCGATTTATCTCAACAGATAATTTTAGGTACTCCTTTTTTATCTATGCTTATGCTTATAGATAAAATTGATTCCAGTGGTATATACACCACTATTCAAAATCAAAAAATTGTTTTTGAATTCATTACTCGACCTGAGATTAAGAAAATTAACTCTTTGACTAATAACATTATTTTCAAAGAAAACCATCTTAATTTTCTTCAGAAAGAAATCTCTAATCTCAACATTAAAAAGAATTTAATGTCCCCAAATATCATGAGCAAAATTCAGGTTGTTAAAAATCAATTAACATCAGAAATTTGCAGTGATATCCCTAATGCTTTTTGGGACAGGAAGAAACATATTGTCTCTCTTCCTTATGAAAAAGATTTTCATGAAAGATCCATTCCGACCAAAGCTAGACCCAGTCAGATGAAGACTGAGCTCCTCGATCTTTGTAAGAATGAGATCCAGAACTTGTTAGACAAAAAGCTTATAACCAAGAGTTATTCTCCTTGGAGTTGTACAGCTTTTTATGTTAACAAGGCTGCTGAAAAGGAACGAGGTGTTCCAAGGCTTGTAATTAATTATAAGCCCCTTAACACAGTTCTGCAATGGATAAGATATCCAATTCCTAATAAAAAGGATTTATTAGATAGGCTTCATTCTGCCACCATTTTTTCCAAATTTGATCTTAAATCTGGATACTGGCAGATCCAAATTGCGCCCCAAGATCGGTATAAAACTGCTTTTGTGGTCCCCTTTGGCCATTACCAATGGAATGTTTTGCCTTTTGGGCTTAAGAACGCCCCTTCTGAATTTCAAAATATCATGAACGATATTTTTAATCCTTTTTTTGATTTTTCAATTGTGTATATTGATGATATCCTTATCTTCTCTAACTCAATTGACCAACACTTTAAACACTTAAAGATTTTTAAAGATGTTGTTAAAACTAATGGTTTAGTTGTCTCCGCCCCTAAAATGAAATTTTTTCAAACAAATGTAAGATTTTTAGGGCATAATATTGGAGAAGGGAAGATACTCCCCATTGACAGAAGTATTGAATTTGCCTCTAAATTCCCTGACGAGCTCAAGGAAAAGATGCAACTTCAACGATTTCTGGGTAGTCTCAATTATATTGGTGACTATTACAAAAATCTTGCACAAGACAGTGCTATTCTTTACTCAAGATTAAAAAAGAATCCTGCTCCTTGGACTGATGAGCATACTAAAGCTGTTCAGACAATTAAACTGAAAGTCAAGCAATTGCCTTGTCTAGCTTTAGCAAATCCTTCTTTTTTCAAAATTGTCGAGACAGACGCCTCAGATTTAGGTTTTGGTGGTATTTTAAAACAAATAAAATTTTCAACTAAAAAGGAAGAACTTGTTCGTTTTACTTCAGGATCTTGGAAAGATGCCTCAAAAAATTACTCCACCATAAAGAAAGAAATCTTTTCCGTTGTTAAATGCATCTCAAAATTTCAGGATGATTTGTTAAATCAGAAATTTTTGCTACGAATTGATTGTAGTGCTGTTAAACAGGTTTTGCAAAAAGATGTAGAAAACATTGTTTCAAAACAGATTTTTGCCAGATGGCAAGCAAACTTATCGGCTTTTGATTTTGATATAGAACATATCAAAGGGGAAAATAACTCTCTTCCCGATTTTCTAACTAGAGAGTTTTTGCAGGACCGATGAGTGGCCCCTCTCGTGGGCGTGGTAGAGGCAACAGCAGCGGGTATTCTCGCCGGCCTGAAAAAGAAAAAATTGTGATCAATGAAGATCAATATCCTTCGATACAGGATTATATGGAGTTCATTCGCCAGAGTGCGAAGAACAGGGAGAAGAATGCTCCTCCTCTTAACCCCTTCAGCAAGAAGAAATCTGCTAAAGTGGTTTTGGAAACTATTAAGTACAATTTCCTTCCTAATCAAAGGACTTCGGAATTAGTACTTATCCTCAATGATGAGGATGAGAAGCAGATGACTTCTCCTTGGGAAATTAAGTCCCTATATCTTGATACTCATAATTATGAGGTGCCAGAAGGCAAATACCGGACGGTATACGAGGCGATTCTCGTGGAAACTGATTCAGTGGTGTTTAGTCATACTAATAAACACCAGGGAAATTCTCATTCCCCCATTGCTTATAGCAAGGCTGTTTTGAAAAAATTCATTTCTCCCCGAGAATGGGGAATCCATCCTTTAAAAGCGCGAAAATTAAGTTTGCATGCTGGTGGATCCTATAATTATTGGGATTATGTCCAGGCTTGGACAAAAGCTTTTTATTATCAAAATGCTGAGCACAAGCATACTTGGTTTTTTGTTTTGTGCCCAAATTCTTTAGAAAAATCTTACCCAGGATGGGTTATCAATTGGTGGGACAAATTTGGCCCAGGAATTGATTTTTTCCCTGATGAAATTACCCAGGCTAAACTTTTTCTTCCTTGGTGTCAATTTCATCCTCTTTTAAGAGGGAAAACCAAAACTCCGGTAGGATTAAACACCCTACTCTTTTTCTCTGAAATGAGCATTCCTTGGATCTCAAGATGGGATCTGCGTTGTAGAGTTAATAACCTCAATGTTCCTCTACTTGAACGCGTCTTCTTCTATCGATGGTGGAGTGGAGTTGATATTGTTTCTACCATCAATCAGATTAGTGGAAGCTTGAGAAACAACATGGATCTGGTGGAAGAATCTCCTCCTCCTGCAGAGAAGATGACCCCTGCAGTTAACCCCATAGAAAGGTTAAAGGCTGCCATGATGAAGCAGTATCCTAACGCTACAGAGATTGAGCTTCTGCAGAAAGTTATGGATTACACTCATAGCCACTTCAAAGCGGCTTTTGGTGCTTGTGTAACCCCTGATGTTCCGACAACGCCCAGTCCTAGCCCTAGGAATCCCATTCCTCTTCCTTCAGATGATGATGATGACACATCAATGCATTCTGCCACAAAAGATAATCCTTTCTTTTGCCTGGCCGGAGAATCTCAGAACCCAGAGGACGATCCCTACATTGGTGACATGCTTGACACCAATATCCCTACTGAGCCAACGATGGAGGCGTTCTTCAACTCTTTGAGATCAGCCTTTTCGACAAGACCGTCGGCTAGCCCTTTTCCCAGCCCCGGCGTAGATGGCCTAGATGATTTGAGAAAATCAATCAATCTGGGATAGTTGGCCCACCTGGCCCCTGTCGGCCCCAGAAAAATTCCAGCCGACGCATATGGACAAGGCTCGCTACTTTCGATAAAAGTGGTAGGACCCCTTGGTGACTCACAGACCCACTTGCAGCTGCCCGTGACCTCTGTGGCCCCACTTGGCCCTTCAGCCGACGTTAGAAGACAAAAGACTTTGTCAAGCCTTTCAACAGGGAGGGCCCCTTTAGGAATTATTGATTCCTTTCTTTTTGTATAAATAGAGGGCTTCCCCTCATTTGTAACCACGCTTTACTTTCAGCACTTCTCTCCCTCTCTCTCTCTCTATAATTGTAATAAGAACTTCCCGGCTACATTCCGGTGGACTTCTCTTCTCTTTGTAAGTTTTAATTGGTCTGTTGTAATAATAAGTTTGTAATAATAAGTTTTAAAACTGGAGCTAAAGCTGATTTTATTTCACAGCTAAAAGAGATCGAGAATGATATCAAGGGATTAAAGATTAACACTTTATCTCATGATGATTCTGATTCCGACATTGAATCAGATCTCTCGTTAAAAGATGTTCAAGGATTTGAACTTTCTTTTGGTCGTCCCCCTAAGGTTAATAAAATTACTTATAGTAATAATATTGGCCCTGCCAAAAATTATTACCATAGGCCGACCCCCCAAGATCTGCTCTTTGAAGAGGGCGCCGTGATGCAGAATACTTTCCACGGTAAATCAATCTATGATTGGAATCTGGATGGTAAAACCGAATCCCAGATTTATGAAATGATTCATCAAATGTCTATGTATGCCACCATATGTAAACATAATGATGCATCTGATCATAGTATTGCGCAGATGATAACTGCAGGTTTTACTGGCACCATCAGAGGATGGTGGGGGAATATTCTGACTGAAGGTCAGAGAAATGCTATCCTTACTGCTGTAAAAGTTGTTAAGAATGAACAAATGAATGACATAATGGTACCAGACGCTGTCTATACTCTTATGCTGTCCATTTTTTTTCATTTTATTGGCAGTACGGACCACCATAATGAGCGTAATAGAGAATTATTATAGAACCTTAGATGTCCTACTCTTAGCCAGTTTAGGTGGTACAAGGACGTGTTCCTTGCTAGGGTTACTCAGAGAGCTGATTGCAACTCTGAGCACTGGAAAGCCAAGTTCATTGATGGCCTTCCGACTTTCTTCGCTGAGAAAGTCCGTAAGAAGCTTAGAGAAGCCAATAATGGCATCTCTATCCCTTACGATAGTTACACTTATGGACAGCTCATAAGAGTTGTCATACAGGAGGGTCTCTCCCTCTGTAATGACCTTAAGTTGCAGAGACAACTTAAGAAAAAGAATCTTTCAGGAAAGAAAGAGCTTGGTGAGTTTTGTGAGCAATTCGCGTTTGACACAGGAACTTCTACCCATAAAGTCTCCAAAAAGACTAAGAAGGTTCCTAAAACACCCACCTATAAACGTAAGAAGAAAAGGGCTTATATTCCTAAAGAAAAAGAATATAAACATAAAAAGAAATTTGTTAAAAAGAGAATTAACAAATCTGGCCCTAAATGCTTTAAATGTGGTAAATTTGGCCACTATGCTAATAAATGTAAAATGAAAGCTAAGATTAGCGCCCTTCAGATTGATGAACATCTGAAGTCACAGTTAAGAAAACCTTTGCTTAACTCCAGCTCCTCTGATGAACAAGAGGACTCCTCCTCTGAGAGCGATGATGAGCTTTGCTATATCCAAAGCTCTAGTGACTCAGATGTCTCCGAGAAAGAAGACTGTCAGTGTAATGAACTGACAAAGAGATGCGATCATCTCCAGTCTATAATCCAGTTGAATGGATTAAGTCTTAATGTCCTTACCAGTCAGCAACAGAATATGATTGATGTCATCAACCAAGCTACTGACCCAGATATTAAGCTAAAGCTTATTAAGTCTTGTTATGCCCAGGAAGAGGTTCGTATTCCTAATTCTTCTAAAGATTACAGCCTTAAAGAGGTTCTTAATCGTTTAGAACAATCCGACGTTAATAACAAGCCTTCTAGTCTTAATGATCTAAGACATGAAGTTAATACACTTAAAACTGAGTTAAGACAACTTAAGTCACAGCATGACAACATGCAAATTGAGATTGATAGTCTCAAGAATGCTCAGAAGCATTCTGATCTAGGAACTTCTAACACTACTCCTAGTACTGAAGATCCTGTGGATTATTTCGGTGTTATCAGCTGTGTACCAAGCCAAAAGTGGTATACTACTATCAACCTTGTGATTAACAAAGAATTTTCCCTTTGTAACATCATTGCTCTTGTTGATAGCGGTGCTGATATGAACTGCATTCAGGAAGGAATTTTTCCTACTGAATACTTTGAGAAGACTACTCAATCTTTGTTTAATGCTAGTGGAGATAGCATGGGCATCAGGTTTAAATTAACTAATGTTGCCATCTGTAACAATGGAATTTGTTTAGACAGTACCTTTTTGCTTATTGGCGATTTATCTCAACAGATAATTTTAGGTACTCCTTTTTTATCTATGCTTATGCCTATAGATAAAATTGATTCCAGTGGTATATACACCACTATTCAAAATCAAAAAATTGTTTTTGAATTCATTACTCGACCTGAGATTAAGAAAATTAACTCTTTGACTAATAACATTATTTTCAAAGAAAACCATCTTAATTTTCTTCAGAAAGAAATCTCTAATCTCAACATTAAAAAGAATTAGGGGAAAATAACTCTCTTCCCGATTTTCTAACTAGAGAGTTTTTGCAGGACCGATGAGTGGCCCCTCTCGTAGGCGTGGTAGAGGCAACAGCAGCGGGTATTCTCGCCGGCCTGGAAAAGGAAGGAAATTGTACTTAATAGTTTCCAAAACCTCTTTAGCAGATTTCTTCTTGCTAAAGGGGTTAAGAGGGGGAGCATTCTTCTCCCTGTTCTTCGCACTCTGGCGAATGAACTCCATATAATCCTGTATCGGAGGATATTGATCAATCGGTTAGCAGCCCCCCTAACTTAATTAAAAGTTTGGTTAAACCTATAATTCAACCTCCAATTGAAGTTAAATGTTTTAAAACTGGAGCTAAAGCTGATTTTATTTCACAGCTAAAAGAGATCGAGAAAGATATCAAGGGATTAAAGATTAACACTTTATCTCATGATGATTATGATTCCGACATTGAATCAGATCTCTCGTTAAAAGATGTTCGAGATGCATTTAACAACGGAAAAGATTTCTTTCTTTATGGTGGAGTAATTTTTTGAGGCATCTTTCCAAGATCCTGAAGTAAAACGAACAAGTTCTTCCTTTTTAGTTGAAAATTTTATTTGTTTTAAAATACCACCAAAACCTAAATCTGAGGCGTCTGTCTCGACAATTTTGAAAAAAGAAGGATTTGCTAAAGCTAGACAAGGCAATTGCTTGACTTTCAGTTTAATTGTCTGAACAGCTTTAGTATGCTCATCAGTCCAAGGAGCAGGATTCTTTTTTAATCTTGAGTAAAGAATAGCACTGTCTTGTGCAAGATTTTTGTAATAGTCACCAATATAATTGAGACTACCCAGAAATCGTTGAAGTTGCGTCTTTTCCTTGAGCTAATCCCTACTGAGCCAACGATGGAGGCGTAGGTAATAATCACATGGTCTGGAATAGAAACGTATTATACAAATCAAAATATTTATTTAAATAAAACAATATGCAAATCAAAATTCTGAATCTAAATGGAATTACTATTTAAATCGAAATTCGCCAGTTAAATGAATATAATAAGCCGAATTAGAAATCACTTTTGATACCCAGTGGTCAACGATTTACTGTGGGAATAAGCCTAACGCCTCCCTGGCTAAACGGCAACCCGATTACGCGACAAGTTACCAGTATATCATAACCAGACTTCTACTTCTCCTTCTTATTATCATTTAAATTAGGTTTTCAATATGAATAGAAATCATTTAAATTAGGATTTTAATGTGAATAGTGATTATTAAAATAGTATTCTGATGTGAATAGTAAAATACTATTCACGCCGGTGAACAGCGATTTACTGTTTTTTAACCTTTCTATGGGTTAACTGCAGGGGTCATCTTCTCTGCAGGAGGAGGAGATTCTTCCACCAGATCCATGTTGTTTCTCAAGCTTCCACTAATCTGATTGATGGTAGAAACAATATCAACTCCACTCCACCATCGATAGAAGAAGACGCGTTCAAGTAGAGGAACATTGAGGTTATTAACTCTACAACGCAGATCCCATCTTGAGATCCAAGGAATGCTCATTTAAGAGAAAAAGAGTAGGGTGTTTAATCCTACCGGAGTTTTGGTTTTCCCTCTTAAAAGAGGATGAAATTGACACCAAGGAAGAAAAAGTTTAGCCTGGGTAATTTCATCAGGGAAAAAATCAATTCCTGGGCCAAATTTATCCCACCAATTGATAACCCATCCTGGGTAAGATTTTTTCAAAGAATTTGGGCACAAAACAAAAAACCAAGTATGCTTGTGCTCGGCATTTTGATAATAAAAAGCTTTTGTCCAAGCCTGGACATAATCCCAATAATTATAGGATCCACCAGCATGCGAACTTAATTTTCGCGCTTTTAAAGGATGGATTCCCCATTCTCGTGGAGAAATGATTTTTTTTCAAAACAGCCTTGCTATAAGCAATGGGGGAATGAGAATTTCCCTGGTGTTTATTAGTATGACTAAACACCACTGAATCAGTTTCCACGAGAATCGCCTCGTATACCGTCCGGTATTTGCCTTCTGGCACCTCATAATTATGAGTATCAAGATACAGGGACTTAATTTACCAAGGAGAAGTCATCTGCTTCTCATCCTCATCATTGAGGATAAGTACTAATTCCGAAGTCCTTTGATTAGGAAGGAAATTGTACTTAATAGTTTCCAAAACCTCTTTAGCAGATTTCTTCTTGCTGAAGGGGTTAAGAGGGGGAGCATTCTTCTCCCTGTTCTTCGCACTCTGGCGAATGAACTCCATATAATCCTGTATCGGAGGATATTGATCTTCATTGATCATAATTTTTTCTTTTCCAGGCCGGCGAGAATACCCGCTGCTGTTGCCTGGAGTCATCTGCCTTGGCATTTGCTTAATAGGTTTAAACCCTTCTTTGATTGGAAGTTTGTGCTCCACCAATTTTCTATCTAGGATAGGTAATTCATCATACTCCCAACCAAAACAACCCTTATACTCATGTAGAAGGTCTATGATCAATTGTTGGTTATCTTTGTTGAGATTTTCACTTTGTCTATTTCCAAATTGACTTCAATCAAGGGATCTAGTTAATTCACCATCATCTTTTCACAATCCATTAGTGAGATTGATAATTCACCATTGTATTTTGAGCAGTTTCATTTTCTACATCCTCTTTGAAGACATAGTCAACCCAATTAATGGTATTTTCCTCACCAAGACTTGTGCTCATCTCCAAATCACTAAGTTTGTATAAAATAATGTCCAAGCTTTCATTGGACTTTTGATTGTCAATGGATGTTTCAATTATTAAACACCATTTTATTCCAACTCTCCTCAGAATCCACTCATTCTGATGCTTTCGACACTAAAGCATCTTCCTTGACCGGCCCGACATTCTCTAGGTATAGACCTATTTCAACACAGTCTGGATTAGAATGAAAAGGTAGTGGATCGACTTCCATTTATTCTACAATCCTATCTTCCTTCATTAAAAGTAATTTTGAATGCATGGAATAAGGAATGCATTTGTTAGAATGGATCCAATATCCACCTAGTGATGCATTAGAGCGAGGTTTGCCTTTAATAATAAATAAAGTAGTTTTATTTTTTTATTTTTTTGTGTCTACTTCAATGTTAATGGGTAGTACACCTTTGATATATTTCTATCTCTAGCGAAACTTGAGATAATAATTTGAATTTATGCAAATTAAGTATTTTGTTTGTTAATTTTGGATAACATGGAAAATGGCATTAGGTTGACAACCGCACAATTATCTATCAATATTTTATTAATAAGGGCACCATTAATCCAAGCTTTTAAAAATAAAGTCTTTATATGGTGTGTCATATTTTTAGTAGGTTCTTAGAACCCCTATATAATATCAAGTGGAGAGACAAATAGATCAAAATTATCTGCCTTTAATTCACCTTCTTCACCCACTTCTATGGTGACTACCTCTTAGTCTCCTTTAGCTTTGATCTCTTAGGAAGGATCGCAACCATATTGATTGCCACTTACTGAGGTAGGGAGCCAAAACAGATGAATTCGTTATGTTCAACCTCTTGGTTAGGTGATATGGAATCAACTTCCATAATTTCTCCCTTACCTTCTTCATTCAAAGAGCTTTCTTCAGATGAACTATCTTCATCTATGCTCATATTCATCTTTAAGGCCTTTAGTCTCTGTTAATAGTTAAGAAGAGTTTTGACTCCCTTTGGTTCCCTATGAAACCTTGCGTTTAGCTTTGAGGATGAAGAATAAAAGTCTTATGATTCAAACCAACTCAGTGTCCTCTTGCCAAGCCTTATATTTTCTTTGAATTCGCCTTTACTGAGTTTGAGAGATCATAATTTTTAGCTCTCTTATTTTTATTTGGATTGCTGCACCACATGCCACATACCTGGAGCCACTTGCTTCAGTTTGACATCTATTGGTTTCCTTGTCATATCATTGCATTGTTGAGCAACCTTTGGATCTTGAGCCATAAACTAGTCAGGTATGCCTTTAGCCATTGGAATAGATTTTGGAACCTTGGTTGGCCTTAAATTGCCCCCCGTGTTGGTGAGATTTGGCCTCTATTTTAAGTCAGGCCCGATGTATTAATTATTTCTTTGTATCTTAGCATTCCCGTGGGGGTGAAAAGGATCAAAATATGGCCTTACTTTCCCAAAAGGTTTTCTTTTTACCTTTTGATCTTGGAATATTGGGGCATTCAATGGATTTCCATTATTCCCATTGTTATTCCTTTTGTACAGATATTTCTTCTTTAAAGCCGCTAACTAGCACATCTCAGCATAATATTCTCCATATCTGATGCATATGTGCTTCATTACCTTTTGATCAGGATCTTCAATGGTTTTAAGCTATGAACCTTGGATTCAACCTTAATTTTCACTCTGAAGTCCATGTACCCTTTGTTTCTAGGCATTTGAATTGATTGCACATTAGTCTCCACTTATTTGACCTTATGGAAGGGGTCATCATCTTCTCCCATTATTCTTTCCTCTTTTGTAAGGAACTTAATCTTCCCCCACCTGATTAATAGTTGCAACCTGTCAATAAATACAGACTAGGCATGCCATTTATAGTAAGTTTTTCCATATGGATTTTTAGCATTATCGGGTTGTTTAAATATTCTGGCTTTTAAGAGGAAATAAAAAATCTCAGTAGCCTTGGTAATGTTAAAAGACTACTTTTTAATCATTACTTTTGACTTTGGTGCAAATGATTTTATTGTACTATCCTTTCGAACCAATGGTTCACATATTATTGCTTATGTTTCGACAACATCAATTTGAAAATTAGGATCTTTATAATATGCATTTAAGGAAGAAGTATTCATATTGTTCTCTTCTTTAAGAAGAGCCTCAAACTAGATGCTTTGACAGTTTACTCTACCAAATCTTTAAATTTTATGGCATCAAACTTTTTCCAAAGCCTAAACTCTAAACTATTTTGCTACAGTTTTATAAATTATGACTCCGATAAGACTATTTTGTACTTATTCCAAGCCATTTTGAACATGTTTATGAATAAAGAAGCCTTTCCATTAGGCTTTTGGGTTATTTTGACAAGGTTAGTCATGGAACTCTCTCGTTCAGTTGGGAAGAATTGAGCATGAAATATATCTTTCGTTTATTGCCAATACTAAATAGAATTTGGTGGCAAACTTATAAAATATGCAAAGGCTGCATCTATGATGGAACTGGAGAACAAACGTAATCTTAAGTAATCATTTATTTCAGCATCAGCACATTAACTAGTAAACCTAACAATGTGTTCCATTGTAGACTGACTCACATCCCCAAAGAAGAGGGTGAAGGTTGGAAACTTGAAGTTCTTAGGAAGTTCAATCTTATCTACCCATTTTGGATAGGGCTTTCTATAAAGTAGGGTCTGCACCCTGGTTATTACTCCATATATTCCATGTATCAGATCCATAATTTCATTTATTCCTACTCCCCTAGGTGGTTGGTTATTTTTTGGGACAACTACTTGGTTAACCAAAGGAGTTGGTTGCACCAAATATAGTGGAATTTTAAAGGTATAAGTTGTTGTGTTTAGTAAGGCATAGGTTGGGATACTTGAGGAGTTTTATTATCCACCACCCTAGGGTTCTCCAACCCCCCGAGTTCTAGTTAAAACATTGGATTATTGTTAATTTCACAGTTTGAAATACTTGGGAAGCCTACATTGATCGCATTTGGTTAAGGCCTAGATCTTGCTACCTCTGGGAGAAATGTTCTCTCCATTAGGTTATTGTAACCCACTTATTGGTGGGTTTTGGATGGTCATATTATTTCTATTGGATTACTTATATTTATACCATTGGTGTTAACATATCCTCGAGTTATAACGTTATTTCCAAATTTGGTCTCACCATTATTTGGTCTATAATTGATAGGATGGTAGGAATTTTGTTGAGTACTTGGATTCGCTCCAAATTATGGTGCATAGGTCTCACTAATAGTTATCTACCCATTAAATAAGACAAATCAATTTTTCACCATAATGATAATATTGATAAGATTTTGTACTATATTCCCAAAATTATGAAAAATTGGGTTTAGTTGGTTTATTAAACGGTGTTGAATATTTTTAGTCACACCAACTATTGGTATATTATGAATATTGCGGCTCTGGGAGCCATTAGAATAGTAAACTCTTGGCTATAGGTCATTAGTACCAACTCTTAAGTTTTTGACTAATAGTTGTTGTGAAGTGGAAATGTGTTTTTATCATGAAGCCCATTTCACTAATATTTTCAGTTATATCTTCGCTTCGATGTGTCACAGCACTGGTGTCCCACCAAGTGTGCCCGAAATTTGTTTAGGTTTTTTTCCTTGCCTTCATAGTTAATTAGGAGTGTGGGCGTGCCAGGCAAGATTTATGGTCTTGCAAATAAAATATTTTAGTCTAGTGACACTTATTAAGAGACTGTGTTGCCTTTGATGCCTCAATTAAGAGAACGTATGCTTCCCTTATGGAAAACTTTGAAGTGTGTGCTAAGTTATGGTAATTATCTAGGACAAAATTAGTAAATTGCATGAAAAGTAAAGTTTGTAAACAAGAGAAAAGAAAATGCTATGAAAGTAAAGAATTGTGAGTAAAGTAAAGATTTGCAAGAAAGTATATAGCAACAAATGTAAAGGCAAGAACCATTAAATAAACATGGAAGGAAAAGATTACAACTACCTTACAATCAACTTGCAGAAGCAAAAGAAATGCGGTAAATAAAGAAAGAAAAGGAAAAGGAAAAAGAGGTTAAAATTAATGTAAATGCATTTTTGGTGAGAGAATAATCTCTTCCTTATAGGGTGCCATGCTTATTTATAGTGTTTATTACCCATGCAATGTAACTGCTCTTATACAGCTGGGTGGTTACTCACCCATTTGAGTTTTTCCTATTTTGGTGCACTAACACCCTAATTTGAATTGGAGTATAAGTTCCCACTTTGAATAACACGTTACAACTTGTGCCAAGTGTCACAAATGCATGCTATCCACTATTTTATATATTTACATAATTCTCTGGTTATATTTTCAATTTAACTATTAAGTGGCAACATCGCATTAGTTTGGGTTAATATGGTGTAAACAATATATATATATATTCACACACACACATACCCGAAAGTTGGCTTTTGATAAAAATATTTTGTTGTTATAAAAATAATTAGTAACATAAATTTTTCGGTAGAAAAAAGGCATGGCGAACAAAAATAGTAGCATATATTTACCATTACTAATACTGGATTTAGCAACGGTATTTTGCCGTTACTAATAATGGATTGGCCAATGATCATCACCAATTTTGATTTAGTAACGGACTTTTCTATTACTTTTTTTTACCATATTACACAAGTTTTGTAGCTTTGTGTGATTTTGTAATGGTAAAGTTCTATTTGTTATTAATACATATTTTAAAAAATATATATATTTTTCAAGAGTTGATATCCTGTTCAGAATTTAAACAAATTCAGTTATGCTTACCACACTATTCATTTCTCAAGAACATATACAAAAATAGTCCATATAAACAAGGACACTATATTCAATATTTACATTTTATATAAGCCTCCACTCTTAATACAATGTTTTCATAAAATGCATCCAATATAATATACTATTACAATCGCCCCGAAAATGAGATGTTTTAAAATCATAACCAATGAATATATTATATCATTCTCCGATCTCTCTCATACTATTACAAGAAGAAGTTTTAAAAATTACACATAAATATCCAGCACAACATAACTATTACAAATAAGTCCCTAACAACATATATATTAAATCACCCCTAGGCTTTCAAGATATTTAAATCAAACAAAATAATCTACAGTAAGTTAAGAGAAGAAAATTAAATTTATGCTCAGAATGTAATAATTTCAATGCACGATGGAATTTCGAGGCCTCCTTATGATTGACTGAATTTCCGTAAATTCGACAACTGCAGTGCAAACAGTACCAATTGCCTTCAGGTAGGTGGCTCCTGAAGAAAAGAAACAAACCAAGATTAATTCCTATGTTTTACATGAATAAGGACAGTGGAATCCACAATATCAATTATGCCATGTTAAATTGGTAATAAGATGATAATATCATTAATTGGTCAATCACCAATTCACTAAAACTAACTGTAGTTGTGTAATGTACTCAAATTTAAATAAATAATAAAATTTTAATAAAGCAGACAAAAAAAATCAACATATTTAAAAAAAAGTTTATAATCAAACCGTAAAGATTAAAAGAACAAAGGTTAATACTTTATGGTAAATCGTTGAACCAATTATCAACAAACATTGCCATCTTAGATCCACTTTTGCATCTTCATCTTCGTCTTCGACTAAAGCTTTCATCGTAATCGAACTATGGAAAACTTAGGGGGATTGTAACTAATTTAGAGTGAATGTTAAGAGGTTTATATAGGTTTGGGGTTAAACTATAGTTAAACCTTTAGGCTTGGCTTGTACATATGTTGTTGATATAGGTATAGGGATAAACCACTATTTTTTAGGAGTTCAGAGTAGTAGATGTTACTAAATATTTATACCCGCATATCTCTCTTATTTTGGTCTTAACCTCATGAATCCTATTTTTCCCTTTTAGTCTACCCAAAACTATAGCTTAGAGTTAAACCAAATGGTATCATGTCTTTCGTTTCCTCATCACCCTTAATATGAATAATACCAATCTTATACCGCTCGTACATGTATTGGTTTTGGTTACACGTCATTTTTGTTAATCAGAAACAAAGAAGGATTTTAGTAATATACAAGATCAGGGGACTTTGCATATATATTAGGAACAGAGGATGCACAACCTATTTGTATATATTTTATTTGGAAAGAAGGTTGTGAAGTAATAATATCTGCAAAACAAATGGACATGTTAGCGAGATGGAATCAAAGACTAAACCCTATTAGGGGGAAATATAATACAATGTGGAAATATAAGATTAAACCACAAAAAGGGGTAAAAAATCTTGATAGTAAAATATAACATGTTAGCTACATTCACATTCATAGACACTAACCATATTATGGGCATTTTTAACGCTTATTTCCCTTAAAGGAATCCTAATTTCATTAGTAAATGCATGTAGAACAAAAATCGAAAAGCTCAATCATTTCACTCAATTTAATGAAGTTCTATCTATATATATTCACTCAATCAGGGTCGATTTTAGGCCTAGTGTTTCAATAGTAAGTCAAAATTGGGCCTATTATTAATAATTTAATAAATTTTCACTAGAATCATTTCATTGTTCCTATCATCCCATAATCTCTAATAAATGAGTAAATTGACGAATCAACAATGATATATTTCTTCTTCCTAGTTACATAAACTTCATATATATACATTTCCTAGAGAAGAGATAAGAAATATATGTCATCAGCAGAAAATACAAGTTAAAAAAACTGTGGAGTCACCTTTGTTATCCCGAAATAAACAACTTTTTGTGCTGTGAGCTCACACTTGCTTCCAACTACCAACTTATTTAAATTCGCTCTTGTATAGACGTTGATTTCACTCAACCATTACTTGACATTATTAAAGCTTTATTGACCTGTCACATCATAAACCACCTTCCATAAAAAACATAATGGTGGGATTTCCTCATAATACTTATAAAAAATTCGGAGGGACAATACACCTAAAAAAAAGAACTATTATAATAGCGCCATGGGCCCCACGATAGTAGCTGCTAGTGATTTGTCCTAAAATGTTCTTTTCTATCATTATCTCACTATATGTGACAAAAGAGGGGGAAAGTATGAGAGTTAGTTAATATGTTAAAAAATAATTGTAAACACAAGGTGACTTCGTTTCAAGAACTATAATAAAATCCAACCTTAATACAAAAACAAAGTCATTCATGATTTTAAACCGATTAATTTACATATTAGAGACCCCAATCAAACCCGTTAATCGATGACTCTTAGGAAATCATGTTGATGTTTCTGCTTCTTTTGTAATCAAAGGGATCCTATAGTTAATTGTTTAATTAATGAAGATTTAAATTGATCTTATTTAATTATGTTTTGAAAACAAAATCCATTTATTTCTTAACTAAACAGAGCCTAATACTTGAATTTTCATATAATGATGTAATTTACCAGGAAAGGTGTACAATGGGATATTATCAAATGGTCAACACAGAAATTAAGAACATAATCGATGATGAGGAAGCTCATAAGCATAAGTAACTACAAGATAAGCCCATAATAAGGTAGCTCATAAGCATAATCTGTTATTTGGTTAATTGCTCACAAGAAAATCAGTCTAGATATGTACAATAGTAGCTAATAACCATTATATTATAATGAGGCAAAAAAATATGATATATCTTGGAACTGAAAAGAAAATCAGTATAGATATGCGCAACTACACACTATGATAGTTGTGGAATCTTTGTACTAAAAAGAAAAATACAAGTATATGAGAAACCATTTTGAAATCAAACGTACCAAAGAATTTTAAGAAAAATAAATTAAGAGGTAAAGTGCATGTTAAACAAGATAAATAAAAATGTTTTAACTAACCATGTTCTTTGATTTTTATAAACATTATGAGAACGGATAGAGTGATAACTTAAGGGAATGAAATAAATGATTGCCAGTGGTTCTCAAAATAAGGCCAATTTCCAAAAAAGCACAGAAATACCTCATGTGTAACACCCACCCCCACGACTTTGACCGTACCCATATGATTTCCTAACTTGGTAGGACCCAATTGGGGTTTAGACCTAATATGATGGACCTTGAATCAGGTTTGGGTAACTTCATGGCTTTCGTTCTTGTCAAATTGGAGATTTTATGACCTAAAGTTTATATAGGTAAAAACTGAAGTGATTCGAACAAAGTGACCCTATCGTTCGAATGAGCCATTTGAAGGGTTATCAAATGTACTTTGAACGACTCGGTAATGGTGATATTTCACTCGTTCTAGGGAATCTTGTTGGAAGTGGGTGTTCGAATGAAGTTCCTCGTCGTTCGAACGAGGGGGACTTTCTCGTTAGAACTAGGTGCTTCCCACATCCCATTTGACCCATGATTTTAGCCTTATTAGTACCTCGTTAGAAGTCTCGTTCGAAGGAGAAAGGATCCCGTTCAAACGACGACGAAGATCATTTAAAGGATCGGTAATGATCTTGAACGTTTTGTCCTTTTTAATGTGTTGTCACGATATGGAGTGTCGAATTGGATGACATGTCAAGTTATCAATGTCTTAGATCGAACGTGGGATAAAAAACTTAATTGACTTTAGGTTAAAGGGTTAGGTGTTGCGGCATTGGGTAATTTGACCCTATAAATTTTGGGGGTTTGCCCATTCTAGGGCATTTTCAATTAGATTCCCCCCTCCCCTATAGCCTTAAGAGCTTCCCCATCTTCAACCACAATGCACCATCCTAGAACCACCACCCCTTCACCTTGAACCACAATGTTTCCCTCATATTCCACCATATTTAAGCTCACAAAACTCATTTACACCACACGTTCAAGTAAGATGGGGTTTTATGGAGATGTTGGGTGTTTTGAAGAAGAAGAAAAAGGTATGTAGTTTGAACGAGTTTTTCTTGGAGCACTCAAGGAGACAAGCTTAGTGGAGCTAGGCAACCTCTTTAAGTGCACCTTACGAAGTGGGATGTTGATGTCTTCTTCTACACTTCATCCACCATTGTTAAAGCTTCCTTTGAGGTGGAAAAACTCTACTCTTAGCTTAAAACTCTATTTTCCCATTGTATTGGTCTTGTAGTTAATTTTGTAAGAGTGGGATGCATATATGGTTTAAAGAGGATATTTCTCATGGTTTTGTATAAATGGGTTAAAAGGGGATTTCAAGAAGTGTTGAATGAATGATATATATAAAATAAACTTAATGTTAAACATTTTATGGAATAAAATGTTTTGAAAATAATGTTTATCTTTTTAAAGATATTTTCTGAACAAATGTTCAAAAGTTTTCTTGTAAAATTTGGGGGTTTCATAAAAATAGACATTTATTCAAGTTTGAATGATAAAAAAAAGTCTTTAGTCTTGAAAAGCATGTTGTTGTAAACATTATGAAATTTCTTGAATAAATCATGTGTTAAACTCATTATTTTGAATTTTTGGACTTAAAAATCCCTCTTCCTATGTATATAAACTTGCATTATTTTGATGATAAGCACAATAACAAGTTTAATGGAGGTTTTAATGAGTGTTAACTTGAAATAAAGAAATAGAAATTTCAGACCTTAAAGTGTGTGGATAAGTGTTGAAGATAAGATAAGTGTATGGTCTCATGCCTACTTGGGATAGTAAAGAAAATGATATGTTTCTTGTAAAGTAGTCTTTAAAATGTTCAATAATCTTTTAGAGAAAGAAAGTAGTGAAACAAAGAGATTTACAACTTGAAAAAGATATTAACTCCAAAGTGTTAAATAAGTGTTAATGATTTAAAAATATTTAAGAAGTTAATGTGTAAATTAACAATATTTTTGGAAAATGACACTTGTGAAAATGGAGAAAATGACAAGTTTGAAAACAAATGGGTAAAATTATAATTTTACGTAAATAAGAAAATTTTTATAAAATGAAAATGTTGGAAAAGGTGTTAAGAAAAATGTCCTAATTAAAAGTGATTTTTGGGATTAAATCAACATAAGTGTATAAATGACAAGAAATGATAATTTTAAAGTCTAATACAAGTTGAGGTGAAACCCCGAGTTTTGGCTTCGATGGGTAAAGAAAAATGTGACAATGTGTACATTTAAAAAATGTTAAAACACATTAATATGAACTCAGATGACACCAAAAATAATTAAGGAGGCCCCAAAGCCCTAGGGGTGAAAGACCCAAAATCACTGGCCATAGCATATGATAGCATAGCCAGCGGTGTGAAGCCTGTTAAAGTATGCAGATATTTGGAAGATTTCGAGAAAAAGATAATAAAAGGTGGAACATGTCAAGAAATGGGTTGTGTAGAGAACATGACAACCTAACTTGAATGAAATTAATAAATGTTCTAGTAAAGAATAATGTGGACAAGTATTGTAAAAATATTGACTAATATTCATTAAGTAAAAGGAATGGTAAAGCGAAGTGACTAAATGGGAAATTAAGCGACTTAAAGAGGTTTAACCCATAATTAACACAAGAGTGTTTTTATGAAAGGCTTTTAAAGAAAAATAAGTATTTTCTAACACAGTGCTTGCGTGTGTTGTAAGGTGATTTTCAATAAAAATACTAAGGTAAATTTGGTATGAGCAAAGGGTAATTTCGGTGATAGAAATACTTTTACTTAAACAAAGGGTATTTGTTTACAGTATTTAACCGGGTGTGTTAAATAAAAAAATAAATGCCAACTCAAGTAAAAAGAGGTTCCTTATAAGATTAAGGAGAATTAATCGAAATAAGTAACGTTTTTGAAATAAAAATGGTTTCATGCATTAAATTATATGTATGCATGTATTTATATAAGGTAGTTGCATGTACACGTAGATATAATGTGTTATAACCTCTTTTTTGCCGTTTGATTCTATATTGCATTATTGTATTTTTCCACTGGGAATTCGGCTCATTCACTGGTCTTTGTTACACCAAGTTGGGTGCGGTTCCGTATTTTGAGAACCTTGTACAGGTAAGTATCCTTTTTTATTTTACATTAGTATCTATATATGCTTAGATTTCATGGATGCTTCCCATGGATTCCTCATGTAGTTTGATTTAAACGGAAATCGCATGCTAAACAAGAGAAATGCTATTTAAATAAAACTGAACTAGCAACATTATTTAGGTTGTCTCATCGCACTTCATACCTAACATTCGGTCCGGACCAGGTAGACAACGAGTAACCCATATATATGGGCAAGGGAATTAGAAATGGTATCAGAGCTCTAGGTTCATGGCTTAGTTTTGGGACGATCATGTTAGACAGGTGATGGTTTCGGTCCGTGTTATCTACGATAGAGTCAAAGAGATTAACACGATGGGCAATGTACGGCCAAGTAGCATGTGACCAAGTTAGTTACTATTAATAGCTTACGCGCTTTTGATTTAAACATATTAGTATTTAGTGAGTGTATGTGTGAGCCGATAGTGGCGACACCATGGCTTTTTAGTGTGAGGTTATTGTAAGTCAACCCTTGATGATGTGAGGGGTCTATTAATATGTTAATAATGTTAAATGACGTCCATTGAGTTAAAGACATGAATTGTGTGAAGTAAACTGTGGAGGTTAGGTGACTAAAGTATCATGCCTAAGCGGTGTTGATTTGGAATAAGGATGCATTAATTTCTTGGGTGAGGTAGTTACGGGTAGATAACATCAATGGTGTGGTTAGGTGAACTTGATCCTTGGGGTAGTGTCATGTCGGAAGAATTTAATAATTCGGTAGGCATGCAGATCCATGTTGGTCATACTTGAGGATGTAAACTTGACCGTAGTTGGTAGAATAATATAATTATAGGTAAGTGCCTTAGTAATTGTCAATTGAAAGTCGTATCTCACAATCTATGGAGAGAGTTATTGTTAATTTGTGGTAAGTATGTTACGTGTGTGACAATGATGGTTAAAGTGTCGTACGAGTGAACCCTATATAGTCTTCCATGATAGGGTTTTAGAGAATATAATGCATCTTTAAGGAATAGTATCCCTAATGATGTCGGTGATGTAGACCTAGAGTCTTATAGGTTGCATACGACGACTCATATCCTTCCATAATCCTTAGTACTGTCAGTCCGTGGGTTGATGCTTGGTTTAAGGCATCAACCATTTGGAAAAGGTCTTCAGACCTTTATTAGATCTCTAGAAAAGATTCGTAGGTTAAACTTATTCCGGAGTCTTGATCAAAGGGTAAATAAGATTCTTATTTAGGTGTTGTAGCCCGTCCTAGCAGCCTAAGTGATAATGAAATGCGAGACGATTTTAGTATGGAAATGATTTAAGGAAGTCCTTGTTGTATCCTTTGTACTAATTGCTTGTGGCATCATTGAGGAGTAAAACTGACTTGCTATGACGCCTTGGAGTGTTTAATGGTTAAGGCGCACCATTTGTGGAGACTTGTAGGCCAGTATCTTTGTGAGTACCTAATAGCCACGATGCGAATATTAGGAAATCAGTAGAGCGTACCTGCGATGAGGAAATCATTGGAGATGAAATCTTATCAAATCCTTGGTGATAATTACATTCGGTATTCTCGGTGTCCTTTTGAAACCAGTAAGTTTGACATCATGGAGCGCTAGTCTTCTAATTATGGTCATATTGAGAATTATGTGATGATCCCAGGTTATTGGTCAAATTTTAAGAGTCGAATAGTATACACCCGTGGTATTGTTGTTCGAATTGGCACATATGAGTGATATAACCTTCTAAGAAAAATTGGAGGCTTGTGTCATGATTGGGCGTGATGTTCAGTTTCTATAGGATGACTTGTGTAGGAAGTGTAATAATTGATTTTGAGGAGTGATAGGAAATACATTTTGGACCTAGATTGACAATGTCATGATAGGGATATCGAAGCATGATTAAAATATCGACATTTATCAATAGTATAAGTTAGAATATCCCTACCAGGGAAGAGACTAGTTCTTGGCGTGTCTTGTAAAATTGGTACAGACTAGGAGATGTAGCCATGTATGATACTTACTACCATTAAAGTGCTAATGGTGATCGGTGTGTCCACAACATAAATTTAGTTTGGATAGAACCTGGAGATAGGCATAGTGACGACCTTGTGTCATTAGAGGTTATAATAGGTAGAATATTTGGCTTAATTGGGCACGACTTACGGAGGAATTTAGGACACGACCATGATACGATAATATAAACAATTACCTAAGTGTGTTAGGTTAGTTACAACATCATGCTAACTAAACATTAGGACAAACTCAGAATTAATAAAGGTGTTGGTTATTCATTAATCGAAGTGGTTCATGCCTGTCAAGGATGTAAGGAAGAAACCTTACCCCTAAGGAGAGGAGTCCAACATTTGACTTACCAAAGGAGGATAGGTTCGTATGTTGCTTCATCTTATGGGGATGAATGGTTTATGATCCAATTCGTCACGGTTGGTGATTCGATCCAGGGTATGTGGCTATAATACTATCCATTGAGAACATCTAGGAGGATTCGTATACTTCAAAGTGTGTGACGTAGGTCCGTCCTTTATAAACCGTAGTCCGTTGTGTGCGACTGGGGTTTTCTCAGAACGGTTGTTTGTTCAGTATGATCCATTGTGTCCTTTAGTTACAGTAGTTGAGGATTATATTCCTTCGGTTCTGATAGTTGCGGATGGTGTCCTTTCAATTTCGATAGACTAATATTGTTCCACATTAATGGTTTGGTCATAGCGCGAATTGGATCAGTATTAGTGCGGTGGACCTAGTGTGGTCATTGCAACTTGGCAACTAGGCGTGCTCTTGTTTAAAATATTATTTTATTTACACAAGTCCTGTGTACGTGTGTGTTTGTGCTTTTTACTGCACGGTTTGCTCGTAGTATTCGTTTTCCTTAAGATTAACAACTATATGGATAGGATGGCATGTTAATTAGTAACTCTGGTTGTAAAGAGCGGGATGATGATTCGAGGATAATGTATAACATTAGAACTCGAGGAAACATAGCACACAATGTTGTTTTGTCTCAGTGAGTAGATTGGTGTAATACTCGAGTGGATGCTTAGAATGATCTTAGGTTCATATAAGTAGCCAATGGAAGGTGTTAGTTAAACGCACAATTCATGACTTGATTGGTATGTCACTCCACTCAGTGGGTGACTAATTAGGCAAGGATAATATCAGGTTTAAGTTAATTTGTGTGGTCAGGAGGACCCGATGATTTAAGGGGACTCAAGATATGTGGTCCTAAGAATTGAAATGATTTAGGACGATAGATTGGGTAATTAGTTGTATGTCGTTTGCTCTTGGTTAGTGTCGATCACTAGAGAGTGTTGTGCCGATATGCTTCGGGTGTTAACAAAGAAATCGTAGGACTCGATTGAGTGTGATCACCGGGTACGTGGAGACTTGCGGAGTGTTATGTAATTTTGATGGCTATACTGATGGGGAGCATTAGAATATGTTGCATGTTGAGTTCTTTAGTAAAAGCCCCTTATGAAAGGGCATATGATGACTTTTGGTGATTGAGGACTTCGATGACTTAGCCTCAAAAGATTCCTATTACTTAGAGTAAGGATTGATAATCCCGAGAATTTGTGGAGTTGATGTATTAATAATTTCGAGGATGAAATTCCCTAATAATACCCACCCCCGCAACTTTAACCGTAACCATGTGATTTGGTAACTTGGTAGGATCTAATTGGGCTTTAGACCTAGTAAGATAGACCTTGAATCAAATTTGGATAACTTCGTGGCTTTCGTACTTGTCGAGTCAGAGATTTTATTACCTAAGTTTATATAAGTAAAAAATGAAGTCATTCGAACAAAGTGACCCCGTTGTTCGAACGAGTCGTTCGAACAACTATTAAGCGTACTTTGAACGACCTAGTAAGGGGTCAATTTCCCTCGTTCTTCGGAATCTCGTTGGAAGTCGGTGTTCGAACCAAGTCCCTCGTCGTTCGAATGACGACGAGTCATTTCTTGTTAGAACGAGGTGCTTCCCACATCCCATTTAATGGTCAATTTTGGCCTCATTAGTACCTCATTAAAGGTCTCATTCGAACGAGGGTGAAGGTCGTTCGAACGATCGAAGCTGATCTTGAATTTTTTTCCTTTTTAATGTGTTGTCACGATGTGGAGCATTAGATTAGACGATGTGTCCAGTTCTCAGCAGCTCAGATCAAATGTGGGACAAAATACTTAATTGAACTTGGGTTAAAGGGTTGTGTGTTAGGGAATTTGGGGCCTTAACGTTTTGAGGGTATTTAAGTGTAAGTTAGCTCATTCTAGGGCATTTTCAATCAGATTCACCTCCTCTCTAGCCTTGAGAGCTTTCCCACCTTCAACCACCATGCACCACCCTAGCACCACCACCCCTGACTACACCCAAATTAAAAAATTGTGACTCTAATACCAGCCAGTGTTATCACGGTAAAAAATCGTGACAAAAAAATACGCATTTTTTGTCACAATCATTGTGCGTGACACGATCGTGACAAGCTATTGTCATGGTCGTGTCACGGTCGATGACCATGACAATAAAGTTATCACGGTCAAATTCCACGACAGGACCGTGACAACTTTGTTATTTATATCACAGTAACAACTCTCATTTCGATTTACCCTTACATAACTCTCTCTCTCTCTCTCTCTCTCTCTCTATAATTGCAACAGCAGCAGCGATAACCCCTTTTCCTCTTCCTCACATATTCCCGCGACCATCTCTCTCTCTCTCTCACACCACCCCCTACACCCCATACACACACACCACACCATATACCTCCACCCCCACACACATACACCCTAGAATGAAAACCCTAAAATGATTTTAAATGAAAACCTTAATTAATTTGAAAACCCTAGAAAAAATACAAACCACACACCACACACACATATACCCTAGAATCAAAACCCTAAAATGATTTCAAATGAAAACCCTAAAAAAACCACAACCCACACACCACACACACACACACATACCCCCTCCCCTACACACATACACCCTAGAATGAAAACCCTAAAATGATTTCAAATGAAAACTCGAAATGATTTGAAACCTTAAAAATAATTTCAAACACAGACACAAACACGTCCACTTATTTTATTTTTGTAATTTTTTGTCCACTTGGCTCCTTTGGTAGAAGAATTAAATGAGTTATGGGAAGAGGGTGTGCAAGCGTTTGAATATTTAAAAAAATAAGAGTTTACGTTGATGTGGGCAATTCATGATTTTCTAGCTTATAGGACATTATTCGGTTGTGTAGTACATGGTTATTTGGGGTGACCTATTTGTGAGGAAGAGACTGAATATATGCATCTCACCGCTAGCGCAAAAATTATATATCATTTCCATAGGAGGTTTTTACCATCCGCTCATAGTTTTAGATTTGAGGAAGGTTTCATTTTTTTACCAGGAGGGATTGAACATAGACTACCTCTAAGAAAACTTTCAAGTTCAGAAATTGAAAGTAAATCTTCTAGTTGTGGCCCTAATATTCCAGGTAAGAGTCCTAAATTGAATAATGTCAAGCATAAGAAGACTCTAACTGGAAACAAAACTGAGACAATAAAGGCATGGTTTAGGAGGTGAGTTTTATTTGACTTGCCTTATTAGAAGAATAATCCAGTGTGCCATGTATTGGATGTGATGCATGTGGAGAAGAACATCTCTGAACATATTGTGGCCACATGCCTTGGGGGGAGTCATTCAAAGGATTGATAAAATGCACGAAAAGACCTTAAATCATTAAAACTGAAGCCACAACTATGGTTGAAAGACGATAGTAGGGGAAGGACAATAATTCCCCCTGATGTGTATACTTTGACGAGTGAGGAAAGGAAAGTCCTTTTAGACATAATATATAATTTGAAGGTTCCATATAATGTATCCTACAACTTGCAAAGGATTGTGAATTATGCTACCCATGATTTACATAAGTGTAAGTCCCATTATTTGCATGTGATCATGCAATTGGTTCCTATATTGTTTAAGCTCTATTTCTCCAAGCACAAGGATTTGCGGAGGGCTATTATGTAAATTAGCATCTGATTCACACTTTTATGTAAGAAGGTAGTCAATCGAGATCGCATAGTGGCCGCAAAAGTAGCGGTAACTGAAGTGATTTGTGTGTTGGAGAAGTACTCCCCCATCATTTTTTGACATAAGTGTTCACTTGTTGGTACACCTATGCGATAAGGCACTTTTTTGCGACCCAGTTCGATATCAGTCTATGTATCCGTTTGAAACATAAATGAAAGTTTTGAAATATTACATCAAGAATACTCGTTACATTAAAGGATCAATTACAGATGAATACATTACCGTGGAGCCATCAATCTACACTCGGGAATATATGCCTCACCCAAGCAACATGGATAACAATCATGAGTTCGTCGATGAGGGTGGTCAGGTGATGAGAAAGCGAGTGAAATTAATGAGTTTACAACTTGAACAAGTAGCTCGTTATCTATTTGACATACATAAAGATGTCAAAAAATGGAAAAAGTCAATTTGAATTATTTTAACTTTTACATTATTTTAATTTTTATACATGATCAATTTTGTAATATGTTCGCCATGATCAATGCAGAAAATATGATGCTTATAGGAACAATAAAAGACGAAGAACGATGGAAGAATCACACAGTGAATGTAGGTTGTGGGTGTCACATGAGGTAATTATAATGAAAATTTCTCTTATTAAATGTCACATTACAAGAAAGCTTTAAAACTAACCTAATTAATTTATCTATAATCTTAGCTCTTAAAGACGGATGATGCGACATCAAGTCTTACTCATCTAGACACTGAACCCTTGTTCATGGCACACGAGTACAAAAAGTATTGATTTAACGGTTATATATTCGGTGAAAGGGTGTATGGAGAAAATACAAATATATAGAACTTGGGCATTTCATACAAGGCTCTTACCTATTTTCAAACGAGCGCGAAAGATAAAAACCTCGTTGAAGCTGAAATGACTAACTATGGTTTCATTCAAAATATATTTGAATTGGACTATATAAGTTTTAAAGAGGTCGTGTTTTAGCATGACTGGGTAAGAGTTGAGGATAAAAATACTTGTAAAGTTGATCCTAGCAACAATTTGATTGTGGTTGACTTGTCCAAGTTTAAGAGCAATGAGAACATGAGCGATGAGCTATTTGCAGGGGTGGTAATTTTAGGAACGAAACGTTAACACGACATGAAACGAAATGAAATTCACACAAAATTGACACGGCCTTTCGCGTTCGGGTCTGGATTGTTGGACCCTCTAATGGGTCGTGTCATGTTCGTGTCCAATTTTTACTACAAAATTGACCCAATAGTGACCCGATTAGTGACCCGATATAAACCCTATATAGACCCACCATCGATCCCATTTAGATCCATTATTAACCCACTATTTTTTTAATTCCTCACTAATTGGTCTGATCGTGTCCAATCGAACCGTATTTACTTATCGTGTTATCATGTTGTGTCGTGTTTTTAACATTTCGTGTTCGGGTTAAGAAAAAAAAATACGCTGTCGTGTCGTGTTCGGGTTCGTTGGATTCTTATCATGTCGTGTCGAGTCGTGTGAAAACACGACCCGTTGACCCCTTTTGCCACCCCTAGCTATTTGTTTGTGCTTTTAAAAAGGCTAAGCAAGTGTTTTATCCGGATTATATCAACAATGAGTCATGGTTAATCGTCCTACATGCGCCAAAGCATCTAACCAGTAGTGTGGATGGCTTGGCTACTCCTACTGAATATCAATCCATTTTATATGATAACCCGAATTTGAAATAATTTTTAGATTTATAATAAGTATTCCAATTATTTGTAATAACTAGTAGCGTGTATTCTTTTAGTGCTTTATTATTATCGGACGACAATTTAATGCTTTTGATTTACTTAGACTTGATTAGTTTCTATGGATTTGGATTTGGATTTGGATTTTGATCAATTTAAGCATTAATTCAAAATCCATGATATGACCCAAAATTGAAACAATATTTAGATTTATAATGTCGTTAACTTGTATTCTTCTAGTGCTTTGTTAACTTGTATTCTTCTAGTGCTTTATTGTTATCGAATTTGAATCCAAATTGGTTTTTTGATTAGTGAATATATTAATTTGAATTTTAATCAATTTAAGCATTAATTCAAAGTCCGTGACATGACCCAAAATTAAAACAATATTTAGATTTATAATTTCGCTAACTTGTATTTCTTTAGTGCTTTGTTAACTTGTATTGTTCTAATGCTTTGCTATTATCGAATTTGAATCGAAATTGATTTTTTGGTTAGTGAATATGTTAATTTGGATTTATAAAGTCTTTAACTCATACAATATTTTTATTCATTTGAATTTGATCCTTTTCTTATATACATGTTTGTACTAATAACAACAATTTTTATAGGAAATGTCTTCACCAGGGCGACAGGGTAGCGGAGGCGAGGAAAGCTCGTCTGCCACTAGGCCCCCAAAATAGGACAAATTGGGGTACCTCATCGAGAATAAGATGGCCTTACAAGCTACAGCCCTAGAGTTGCTCAAGACGATCGTCGGCCTAGGGTACACGGATTGGAGGAAGGTGCTTGTCGAGCTTAAGATGGCCATCTGGGGGGAACTACAGGTAGTTACTCACTTTATGTTTATTTTGTATTTATATTTATATTTTATTATATTTCATAATTTAAATTCAACTACCACTTACTTTCTTTTTTATTTGTATTTGTTTGATAGTAACAATTCGGCCTGTCCCCACATGTCCGCGACTCCACGTTCGAATAACTGAGTGATCAATATAAGATGTGGAAGAAAAACATGTTGGCACGGTACTTTGGCCAAGACCAAGAGTCCATATTGAGGGTCTGTGACACGGTACCGTCGAAGGAGCCGATCTCATTGGCAAGTTTGCAGCAATTTGTTGAATATGAGATCCAGGATTGGCAGTTGACCTCTGGTCAATCGGGGAGGGAAAATAGGGACGAAAAGGTCGACGTGCACTATTCTGGGCGTATGTCTGACGCCAAGGTGGAACACAAGATGGTAAGTTTTTAATTTTCTTTCATTTTAGTTTTATGTTATTCTAATTTAGCATTACTTTGCATTACTTACTAATTCTGAATTATTTTATTTTCAGGAGACAAAGAGTGGCCTGGGAGTAGGCCACATAGACTCGATGCCTATATGGAAATTCAGACGAAGAAAGGTAAGGATAATGCGGTGTCCCCTAGCATGGCAGCCACAATTGTAAGTTATAAAAATATCTTATAATTGTTTAATGTTTTTTATTACGTTATAATTTTTTTATTAACTTAAATAATCATGTACTTTTTGTCGTTTCAGGCAAAACTTAAGGAAGTGTACAACTCTCAGTCTGATGTTGTCAAAGCATCTTTAGTTACAGACGCATTAAGCCAAGTGCTGGGGCGGATCACAAGGGGCAGACGAGGTGGTTGAGCTCTCGAGTGGGGAAGTCGAGGCTCATCGGGATTGAGACAAGCAATATCGTACTGGCTTGTAAGGTGGACACCCATGGCGATAAGTTAGAAAGGTTGGAGGCGACGGTCCTCAATATGTTCGAGTACATGAAGTGTATGTTGGGGTCTACCTCATATAAGGGCAAGGGAAAAGCGGTAGACAAGGACGAAATTGCTCTATCTCTCTCACCCTCACAGCCGATACGCACCCACTCGTCGCCTGCATACGATCCATTTACCACCTTGACCCCCGTCGAATGACCTATGTCAACAATGGGCTGATCGAGTGTGTATATAATAGACCTTTGGGGTGGCAAGCCCATAACTAGGGGGTTGAGGGACCCGAACATACAACCGAGTAGTGTGGTTCATGGATGTGTGTTACAAAAATGGGTTTGCATCATGCATATTATGCCCGAAAAAGAGAAGCAACCCTTGTGGTTGGACGAGCAATGCGGCATTCAGTAAATTGAGGGTTGTATGAATTCATATGTAGTGTGGCCTACCTTCCTCCTAAGATTTGTTCAAACTCAAGGCCTTGAAATTATTTGTATTAATTTCATGGTTATGAATATTGAATGTTGGATACTATTTGTATTAATTTCATTTGAATATTGAATGTTGGTTGATTATTAATATTTTTTGGTTAATTTATATGTAGTTTTAATGAATTCTTGAATGTTGCTTGAGATATATACTGCTTGAACAAGTTTAAATACGATGTAACAGGTTAAAATATACTTCTGGGCAATGGCAGTGGCCTACTAGCCAACAGTTCTTTTTAAATATGTCTGGAATTATCATAGACTTTGATCGTGACAAGTGAAAAATTATCACAGACTTATCACGATCAAAGTCCGTGATAATTTTTACTTTTTCACGGACTTGTCACAGTCAAAGTTCGTGATAATATTTCATTTGTCACAGACTTGTCACGGTCAAAGTCCCTGATAATATTTTCTTTGTCACGGAATTATTACGGTCAAAGGCCGTGACAAGTATAATCCTTATCCCAGACTTTGATTGTGACAAGTTCGTGACAAAAGAATTATCACCCCAAAACTTATCACGGTCTTTAGCCGTGACAAGTCTACCTTGTTACGATTTTTGACCATGGCAAGTTGCGAGTTTTGGTGTAGTGCCTTCACCTTGAACCACCATGATTCCCTTATATTCTGATATATTTAATCTTATAAAACCCAAATACACCACACGTTCATGTAATATGGGCTTTTATGGAGATGTTGTTGGTGATTTTGAGTAAAAAGAAGAAGAAAGTATGGAGTTTGAAAGGGGTTTTCTTGGAGCATTCAAGGAAACAAGCTTAGTGGAGATAGGAAACCTCTTTAAGACCATCGTAGAAGGGTAGAGGTTGTCATCTTCTTCTACACTTCATCCACCATTGTTGAAGCTTCCTTTGAGGTGGGAAAACTCTACTCCTAGCTTAAAACTCTATTTTCCCATAGTATTGGTCTTGTAGTTGAGTTTGATGCATATATGGTTTAAAGAGGGTATTTCTCATAATTTTGTGTAAATAGGTCAAAAGGGAATTTCAAGAAGTGTTGAGTGGATGATATATTTCAAGAAAACTCGGTGTTAAACAATTTATGAAATAAAATATTTATCTTATTAAAGATATTTTGTGAACAAATGTTTTAAAGTTTTCTTGTAAAATTTGGAGTTTTCATAAAAATAAACATTTATTTAAGTTTGAATGATAAAAAAATGTCTTTAGCCTTGAAAAGAATGTTATTGCAAACATTATGAAATTTCTTGAATAAATCATGTGTTGAACTCATTATTTTGGATTTTCGAACTTAAAATTCCTCGTCTTATGTATATAGAGTTATAGTATTTTGATGATAAGCATAAAAATAAGTTTAATGGAGGTTTAAATTAGTGTTAACTTGAAATAAAGAAAATAGAAATTTCAACCCTTAAAGGGTGTGAATAAGTGTTAAAGATAAGATAAGTGCATGGTCTCAAGACTACTTGGGTTAATAAAGAAAATGGTATTTTTCTTGTAAAATATGCAGATATTTAAAAGATTCCGAGAAAAAGATAATGAAAAGTGTAACATGTCAAGAAACGGGTTGTGTGGCGAATGTAAGAAAATACAACCTTACTTGAATGAAATTAATAAATGTTCCGGTAAAGAATAATGTTGACGAGTAAAGTAAGAAATTTGACTAATGTCCATGAAGTAAAATGAATGGTAAAGTGAAGTGACTAAATGAAAAATTAAGAAGCCTAAAGAGGTTTAACCCATAATTAACACAAGAGTGTGTTTATAATGGTCTTTCATAGAAAAATACGTATTTTCTAATATGGTGATTGGGTTTGTTGAAAGGTAATTTTTAATGAAAATATTAAGGTAAATTTGGTATGAGCAAAGGGGTAATTTCGGCGACAAAAATGCTTTTTCTTAAACAAAGGGTATTTGTTTAAAGTATTTTGCTGGGTGTGTTAAATCCATAAATATATATCAAGTCAAGTAAGAAGAGGTTCCTTATAAGATTAAGTCGAATTAATCGAAATAGGTAATGTTTTGGAATAAAAACGGTTTCATGCATTAAATTAATTGTATGTATGTATGTATGTATGTATGTATGTATGTATGTATGTATGTATGTATAAGGTAGTTGCATGTGCATGTAGATATAACGTGTTAGGGTCTCTTTTCTGCCATTCAATTTTATATTGCATTGTTGTATTTTTCCACTAGGCATTCAGCTCATTCCATCGTCTTTGTTACGGTAAGTTGGGTGCGGTTCTGTATTTTGAGAGCGTTGTATAAGTAGGTATCCTTTTTATTTTACGTTAGTAGCTATGTATGCGTAGATTCCGGGGACGCTTTCAACGGGTCCCTCACATAGTTTGATTTAAATGAAAATCGCATGCTAAACAAGTGAAATACTAATTAAATAAAACTGAACTAGCAACATTATTTAGGTTGTCTCATCGCACTTCATACCTAACATTCGGGTCAGACCGGGTTAACCACGGGTAACCCATAATCCGGGTTGGGACGTTACATCCTGCTTTCTACTGGATCCACAGAAAAATCCTCACCATTTGCCTGAAATTCATTGTCCATCTCGATCATTTTCAAAACACAACGAGCCAAGGGAAGTTCAGTACAATAAGTTAATGTCATAATAAGTTAATTAACACATACATAAGAGGTAAAATATTAATTATTAGAAAAGCTATATAACATTTAAAAATAATCAAGGAACGTACTTATAACACTTACTACATTTGCCAAAACTAAGGAATCTCACCTTGTTTCTATCTAATTGCGGAGCGAAGTGTAAATGATGCATGAGCATTTCCTGTACATGAAAAGAGATCAATTAATGAAAAATAGTAGTGCTATGAGTCCTAATAAAATCCCCGAAATCATCCCCAAACAACATTAAAGTTTTATCCCCGACGGGATTCATACCATAAGGTACAACACTTAATATTGTTTGAGGGATGATTTGGAAGATCTTTTTGGGACTCAGTATTTCTCATTCAAAAAAGGGAAGAATGAAAGGAAAGAAAAAGTAGGTTAGTACTAGAAGTGAAAAAATAAACACTGCAAACTAACAATGTTCAATCATTTACTTTATCAATAGAAATTAAATTCTTAAAATCCACCCAATGTACTGATGCGCAAAAAAGAGATAGAAGTACTTATCATTGAATCAAACATAATAATATGGATAATCATAAAATCTGATGAATATATTTTGGAGGTGTGAATTTATATTTAGATAATGGAAATGGTATTCAAAGTATCAACCATCACATTTTGTTTCTACCTTTCCTTCCTGGTTTAGACTTCTGGCATATAACGACTTTATACTTGTACCAAATCACACTTAAATAGGAACCCAACTAAACATTGAACTCTAAGACATATTTTATCAAATGCAATATATGCAAGACATATATTCATCTAGTTCATTTGAGTTTGCCAACTGCTTTGGGAACATGGCAGTAGTGGAACTTTATAAATCATAGCTAATGGGTATCAGGAGCTTCTGAAATAAAAACGAGCCCAGAGTTATCAGTTAACACAAATGAATAAGAAATGGACATATAAGCAAACGGAAGTACACATGTATTAGACAATGTTATGGTAACGGATGCACTGCATCGCAAAGGTAAGAAAGTTAAATAGTAACACATAACAAGCCCCTCGTGTATATTAGAGATTCCAATTTAGGTAGAATATATAAGATACTAACACATCAATGAAATATCCAAATCCGAAAGCCAATTCACTAAATCAAGAATATAGTTCTCTGGCAGCATTATTTTTTGATGTGTTATCACATTTAAAACACATCCCAAAATAATCATAGAACTAAACATATTAATGGACCTGATCGGCATAGAAATGGTGGGGAGAGAGAGAGAGGGGGAACGCTAAAAAATGAATATCAACAAAAAAAATATTTTACAACCCATTAATTTTAATTCTTGTATTGTAATTTTTGTATACCTCACCCCCACCCCCATATATGCGTAACAACTGTCATTTTGGATTTAATTTTCTTGAGAAAAATGGTTGGGATTTCGGTTTAATTTTTGTACATACCGATTTTTTAAAAATATTAAAAAAATTACTTTTGAGTTGAGTTTTTTGTGTGGTATTTAGATATTTCAAGAGATCCATATACAAAAATCAACTTAGATTAACTTTTTTTGCTATGTTAAAAAAATTGATCAAAATTTTTCACCTTTTGAAAGCGGCGAAAATTTGACAGATTTTTTAAAATAGTAAAAAAAATTAATTTGAGTTAATTTTTTTTATGATATTTAAATAGTTCATATAAAACAAATTAACTCAAAATATTTTTTTTTTATATTTAAAAAAAATATATATATATATATATATATATATATATTTAAAAACTGAATGGAATGAATATTTATGAAAAAAACTGACCCGGGCTTGGATGGTGGTCCTAAAGGGTGGATTTAAGAAGGACAATTCCATAGTGGATGGTCCTCAATAATGGTGGTACGGTAAAGATATATTTTAAAATATGAGTTAATATTAGTAAAATAAACCCTAAGTGATAGCCCGGGTGGGGAGGGCTTTTCATTTGGGTATGAAGAGAAGCCTTGGGTGATGAGTTGGGGATTTTTTTTTTAGGGGGGGGGGGGGGGGTGGTAGGAGAGTCGAGGCTTTTCTTTTTGGCTAGATGGAAAAATCTACTTTTTTAATTTTTAATTCTCACTTTTAATATATTTGAACTAAAATTAGTAACGGATATATGAGATTACTAATGATAATTTATCGTTAGAAATAGTAATGATATAATACAAAAATTAGTATGTTATTAAAAATGTGTTTTGGTGTAATGTGTGTATATATGTGTATGTTTATACACACACACACATACAGCTATATATATATACTAGGGTGTACCCGTGTCGATGGCACAGTGATAAATTTGCTCCCGAATATTTTTTATTATAGCATACTCATACGCATGCCGATGATACCACTTGTCTCTCTTCCAACACATGTGGTGTTTAAAACCATCAACATCAACCTTTGTCGAGAACAACACGTGTGGTGGCAAATCCCAACAGCACTAAGTTATGCCAACAACTCTACATTCTGATTATAATAATACGCGGGTGCTCATGCTGTTGGCATGGTGATACATTTTCTTCCAATTAATTACATAAAAAGTTGAAAAATATAACTTTTAGCAATAAAATAAGGTGTACTAAACATTAATTGTCATTTTTTTTAATTTAGAGTTGAATTTGAATTTGATTTTTGGAACCAAAGCACGGAAAATGCATGTAAACTATTTATATAATGTACAACCAATATTCACATAAAACATTCATTATAAAAATAATGAAACATGCATTGTCATAATAAATTGAACAAATAAATTGGAATGTCATTACTAACTATCTCTTAGGTCCTTATATGAAATTTGAGTAAAAATAGTAGCCATAAAATCTGAAAGAAAAGCCATAATCTCAA